>JBBDGP010001413.1:1032500-1767232 GCA_037952835.1 Lithobates septentrionalis
AGTGCCGAATGGCAAAAAGTGCTCTGGTCTTTGGGCAGCCAAATGGTCCGGGGCTTAAGTGGTTAAAGTCATCTTAATACTACACTCAGGTCGGCGCCTCCTTCTCCCCTGTTTTTTTCTTGCATGTCTTGCAGAGTTCTGGACCCACTCTAAAGGATGGCTGCCTTCCTTTTTAACTCTTAATACCCCTTTCTATGGATACATCACCATCCAGCTATTACAGCCACAGACTATACCCCTAAGGATTACTCCATCTGGAGCGCCAGATCAACACTGACTTTACTGTTGGCTCTAGTATGGTGACCTCATACTCTAATCCAGGGCCAGATCTGTCCGTCTGATGTGGGGGTGCAGTAAAAATTGTCAGGGGTGGGGGGGGGGGGGGGGGTAGAGAATGGGCTTTCAGCAGAACAGTATACAGAAACAGGAATCAGTAGGGCAGAGTACAGTTCGGTTAGCAGGGCAGTGTCAAATGTGTGAATGGGGGAAAAAAAAAAATCAAGCCATTTTTGTTCAACCCACTGGTTGAACACAAAGAAACATTCTGATGTATGGGCTGAGCTTAATTTAAAGAAGAACTTGATTAAAACCAACAACAGTTGAGACAATGAACACCTTGGTCAGGTCTATGTACAGTATATCTATGCATATTGTATAGAGTACAGGGGTTAAGATCAAGCAATAAACAAAACAGTACAGCAGTCAGGATAAGTGCCACATTCACAACAGGGTCCTCCTTACATCCATGTCTCTAAAGTCCAATCTTACATCAGAGTCCCACCCTTACATCAGTCCCACTTTATAGCAGAGTATCGCCCCTTGCATCAGAGTGTGGCAGAGTGCCCCCTTACACATACACTATATTGTCAAAAGTATTGGAACGCCTGCCTTTACACGCACATGAACTTTAATGGTATCTCAGTCTTAGTCTATAGGTTTCAATATTGAGTTGGCCCACCCTTTGCAGCTGTAACAGCTTCTTCTGGGAAGGCTGTCTACAAGGTTTAGGAGTGTGTCTATGGGAATGTTTGACCATTCTTGCAATAGCACATTTGTGAGGTCAGGCACTGATATTGGACGAGAAGGCCTGGCTCGCAGCCTGCGCTCTAATTCACCCCAAAGGTGTTCTATCGGGTTGAGGTCAGGACTCTGCATTCCAGTCACGTTCCTCCACCCCAAACTCGCTCATCCATGTTTTTACGGACCTTGCTTTGTGCACTGGTCCAAATCATTTGGTGGAGGGGGGATTATGGTATGGGGTTGTTTTTCAGGGGTTGGGCTTGGCCCCATAATTCCAGTGAAGGGAACACTTAAGGTGTCAGCATACCATGACATTTTGGACAATTTACCATGACATTTGGACAATTTCATGCTCCCAACTTTGTGGAACAGTTGGGGATGGCCCCTTTATGTGCGCACCAGTGTGCAAAGCAAGGTCCATAAAAGTCATGGATGAGCGAGTTTGGGGTGGAGGAACTTTACTGGGCTGGACAGATTCTTGACCTCAACCCAATAGAACACCTTTGGGATGAATTAGAGCAGGGACTCCCGAGCCAGGCCTTCTCGTCTACATGAGTGCCTGACTTCACAAATGCTCTTCCTGAAAGAATGGTCAAATATTCCCAAAGACACACTCCTAAACCTTGTGGACAGCCTTCCCAGAAGAATTGAAGCTGTTGTAGCTGCAAAAGGGTGGGCCAACTCAATAGTGAATCCATTAAATTTCAAGTGCGCGTAAAGGCAGGAGTCCCAATACTTTTGGTAATATAGCGTAGGTATTTTTTTATTTTTTTTTTCCTAAAACAAAAAGTAGTGGGCTCCATTCACACATGAGTAATTGCCATCTGTGATCCTGCCCGCAAATCCAAAATGCTGTGCAAAAAACAGCACAACGCTTGTTCAGGTGCTATTAATTTCAGTGGCACCTAAATGTAGGGGCAATTTTGCCACAATAAACCAGGCTGCAATAGCGGAAAACCGCAATGCACCAAGCCGATGCCCAAAAAGAAGCTCCTGATAAGTTTTGAGGGACAAGCTTCGTGGGTTGCAATTTTGCCATGATCACGTGGCAAAAATCGCACCTGCGTTTAGGTGACATGGAAATTAACAGCACCCAAATAAGCATTGTGCGATTTGTCATTTTTGCACAGCGTTTTAGTATCACAAATCAGCCCGCAAAACGCTCAGGTGTGACTGGAGTCCAAGTCAACATAAAACGTTCTAGAAAAATTGAGCAAGTTGAAAAATGGTTTATAGTATGGTTGACTGTTCAGTATGCACCTGGGTTTAGAAACAATAACAGGGCATATAGCAAAGTACAATAGCCAAACAGCCAATCACCAACTGACCCATACTGTTTACAGCAGTCATGTGATTGTTTACTTTAAGAGCATTACACATCATACTGTCTATTGAATAAGCCCCAACTGTCACTGAGCTATTAAACTATTCCCAGTCATCGTCTAGGGGGCGCCTGCTGCCCACTGGCCGCCAAGGGGAGGCACGCTTCCCACTGGCCGCCAAGGGGAGGCACGCTTCCCACTGGCCGCCAAGGGGAGGCACGCTTCCCACTGGCCGCCAAGGGGAGGCACGCTTCCCACTGGCCGCCAAGGGGAGGCACGCTTCCCACTGGCCGCCAAGGGGAGGCACGCTTCCCACTGGCCGCCAAGGGGAGGCACGCTTCCCACTGGCCGCCAAGGGGAGGCACGCTTCCCACTGGCCGCCAAGGGGAGGCACGCTTCCCACTGGCCGCCAAGGGGAGGCACGCTTCCCACTGGCCGCCAAGGGGAGGCACGCTTCCCACTGGCCGCCAAGGGGAGGCACGCTTCCCACTGGCCGCCAAGGGGAGGCACGCTTCCCACTGGCCGCCAAGGGGAGGCACGCTTCCCACTGGCCGCCAAGGGGAGGCACGCTTCCCACTGGCCGCCAAGGGGAGGCACGCTTCCCACTGACCGCCAAGGGGAGGCACGCTTCCCACTGACCGCCAAGGGGAGGCACGCTTCCCACTGACCGCCAAGGGGAGGCACGCTTCCCACTGACCGCCAAGGGGAGGCACGCTTCCCACTGACCGCCAAGGGGAGGCACGCTTCCCACTGACCGCCAAGGGGAGGCACGCTTCCCACTGACCGCCAAGGGGAGGCACGCTTCCCACTGACCGCCAAGGGGAGGCACGCTTCCCACTGACCGCCAAGGGGAGGCACGCTTCCCACTGACCGCCAAGGGGAGGCACGCTTCCCACTGACCGCCAAGGGGAGGCACGCTTCCCACTGACCGCCAAGGGGAGGCACGCTTCCCACTGACCGCCAAGGGGAGGCACGCTTCCCACTGACCGCCAAGGGGAGGCACGCTTCCCACTGACCGCCAAGGGGAGGCACGCTTCCCACTGACCGCCAAGGGGAGGCACGCTTCCCACTGACCGCCAAGGGGAGGCACGCTTCCCACTGACCGCCAAGGGGAGGCACGCTTCCCACTGACCGCCAAGGGGAGGCACGCTTCCCACTGACCGCCAAGGGGAGGCACGCTTCCCACTGACCGCCAAGGGGAGGCACGTTTCCCATTGACCACCAAGGGGAAGCACGCTTCCCATTAACCACCACCAAGGGGAAGCGCGCTTCCCGTTGACCACCAAGGGGAAGCACGCTTCCCGTTGACCACCAAGGGGAAGCACGCTTCCCGTTGACCACCAAGGGGAAGCACGCTTCCCGTTGACCACCAAGGGGAAGCACGCTTCCCGTTGACCACCAAGGGGAAGCACGCTTCCCGTTGACCACCAAGGGGAAGCACGCTTCCCGTTGACCACCAAGGGGAAGCACGCTTCCCGTTGACCACCAAGGGGAAGCACGCTTCCCGTTGACCAAGGGGAGGCACGCTTCCCGTTGACCAAGGGGAGGCACGCTTCCCGTTGACCAAGGGGAGGCACGCTTCCTATTGACCAAGGGGAGGCACGCTTCCCATTGACCAAGGGGAGGCACGCTTCCCATTGACCAAGCGGAGGCAGGCTTCCCATTGACCAAGCGGAGGCATGCTTCCCATTGACCAGGGGGAGGCATGCTTCCCATTGACCACCAATGGGGTGAAAGTGCCCTATATTGGAGGGGTTAAAGGCTAAATTCATCTTTAAAGAAAAATATATTAAAATTAAAAAGAAAAAATGTGTACCCTTCACTTACGTTAGATCGAACAGCTGCCCAACCATACTGCTCATTCCAGTCGGAAAGAAGAAAGAAATGGCTGCACATCCAGAACTTCCGATTGCCTTTTATTTTGTTTCACAAAGATAACACCAAAGATACCAAACTGTGGTCACGTGGATGCGTTTCTTGTGCTCATTCCAGTCATCTGCAACGAGATATTGGTAACATTAAAAAACACAAGAAGGATGATATGGGGCTTTAGGCCCCAATTATCGTATTAACAACTTTTAAAATACATGATATCCACTCAACTAATATTGACAAGCTGGGCATTTTAAAACAATAAAATGCTTTCCTGGCTTCTAAAACAATAAAGCATTAAGCAGTAAAAATATACATCATTTTCACATTAAACAATATAGTTCTAACGCTAACTAATAACCGCACTAAAGCCTAACAAAAAAAAAAAAAAACAATTCAATTATGTGCATTGCGTCTGAACTCTGCTCTGTTGGGACCACAAAGCTTGAAATCAACAGGAAATCAATCGCAATGCTTTCTATGCTGCGCCAGGCTGGGCATTAATCAGCAGCAGAGGGGGAATTAATGGCATTGTATAAAAGCAATGCTACAGTGGGCTTGATTGCGCAACACATCATTTGCATTTCATATAACTGGCTCCCATAGAGCAGCCAATCACTATTTGCATTGCTTATGAACTCTGCTCTGTTGGGACCACAGAGCATATGCGCAAGGTGAAATCATTTGCAATGCATTCTATACACTGCTCCAAGTTGGGCATATAAATGAGCAGCGGAGGGGGAATTAATGGCATTGTATACAAACAATGCTTAGGTGGGCTTAATTGCGCAATACTTCATTTGCATTTCATATAAACAAAAGGCCGGCTCCAGTAAAGCAGCCAATTACTATGTGCATTGCCTATGAAATCTGCTCTGTTGGGACGACAGAGCATATGCGCAAGGGGAAATCACTGGCAATGCATTCTAAACTGCTCCAAGGTGGGCATACTAATGAGCAGCAAATGGGTAGTTAACAGCATTGTATACAAACAATGCTACAGTGGGCTTGGGAGGGGGGTCCTGTCTAAATCCTAGGTGCAACAAATCTATGTGCATTGCGTCTGAACTCTGCTCTGTTGGGACCACAAAGCTTGAAATCAATGGGAAATCAATCGCAATGCATTCTATGCTGCGCCAGGCTGGGCATTAATCTGCAGCAGAGGGGGAATTAATGGCATTGTATAAAAACAATGCTACAGTGGGGGCTTAATTGCGCAACACATCATTTGCATTTCATATAACTGGCTCCACTAGAGCAGCCAATCACTATCTGCATTGCTTATGAACTCTGCTCTGTTGGGACCACAGAACATATGCGCAAGGTGAAATCATTTGCAATGCATTCTATACACTGCTCCAAGTTGGGCATATAAATGAGCAGCGGAGGGGGAATTAATGGCATTGTATACAAACAATGCTTAGGTGGGCTTAATTGCGCAATACTTCATTTGCATTTCATATAAACAAAAGGCCGGCTCCAGTAAAGCAGCCAATTACTATGTGCATTGCCTGTGAAATCTGCTCTGTTGGGACTACAGAGGATATGCGCAAGGGGAAATCACTGGCAATGCATTCTAAACTGCTCCAAGGTGGGCATACTAATGAGCAGCAAATGGGTAGTTAACAGCATTGTATACAAACAATGCTACAGTGGGCTTGGGAGGGGGCCCTGTCTAAATCCTAGGTGCAACAAATCTATGTGCATTGCGTCTGAACTCTGCTCTGTTGGGACTACAAAGCTTGAAATCAACGGGAAATCAATCGCAATGCATTCTATGCTGCGCCAGGCTGGGCATTAATCAGCAGCGGAGGGGGAATTAATGGCATTGTATAAAAACAATGCTACAGTGGGGGCTTAATTGCGCAACACATCATTTGCATTTCATATAACTGGCTCCACTAGAGCAGCCAATCACTATCTGCATTGCTTATGAACTCTGCTCTGTTGGGACCACAGAGCATATGCGCAAGGTGAAATCATTTGCAATGCATTCTATACACTGCTCCAAGTTGGGCATATAAATGAGCAGCGGAGGGGGAATTAATGGCATTGTATACAAACAATGCTTAGGTGGGCTTAATTGCGCAATACTTCATTTGCATTTCATATAAAAACAAAAGGCCGGCTCCAGTAAAGCAGCCAATTACTATGTGCATTACCTATGAAATCTGCTCTGTTGGGACGACAGAGCATATGCGCAAGGGGAAATCACTGGCAATGCATTCTAAACTGCTCCAAGGTGGGCATACTAATGAGCAGCAAATGGGTAGTTAACAGCATTGTATACAAACAATGCTACAGTGGGCTTGGGAGGGGGTCCTGTCTAAATTCTAGGTGCAACAAATCTATGTGCATTGCGTCTGAACTCTGCTCTGTTGGGACCACAAAGCTTGAAATCAACGGGAAATCAATCGCAATGCATTCTATGCTGCGCCAGGCTGGGCATTAATCTGCAGCAGAGGGGGAATTAATGGCATTGTATAAAAACAATGCTACAGTGGGCTTGATTGCGCAACACATCATTTGCATGTCATAACTGGCTCCACTAGAGCAGCCAATCACTATCCGCATTGCTTATGAACTCTGCTCTGTTGGGACCACAGAGCATATGCGCAAGGGGAAATCATTTGCAATGCATTCTATACACTGCTCCAAGTTGGGCATATAAATGAGCAGCGGAGGGGGAATTAATGGCATTGTATACAAACAATGCCTAGGTGGGCTTAATTGCGCAATACTTCATTTGCATTTCATATAAACAAAAGCCGGCTCCAGTAAAGCAGCCAATTACTATGTGCATTGCCTGTGAAATCTGCTCTGTTGGGACGACAGAGCATATGCGCAAGGGGAAATCACTGGCAATGCATTCTAAACTGCTCCAAGGTGGGCATACTAATGAGCAGCAAATGGGTAGTTAACAGCATTGTATACAAACAATGCTACAGTGGGCTTGGGAGGGGGCCCTGTCTAAATCCTAGGTGCAACAAATCTATGTGCATTGCGTCTGAACTCTGCTCTGTTGGGACCACAAAGCTTGAAATCAACGGGAAATCAATCGCAATGCATTCTTTGCTGCGCCAGGCTGGGCATTAATCTGCAGCAGAGGGGGAATTAATGGCATTGTATAAAAACAATGCTACAGTGGGCTTGATTGCGCAACACATCATTTGCATGTCATAACTGGCTCCACTAGAGCAGCCAATCACTATCCGCATTGCTTATGAACTCTGCTCTGTTGGGACCACAGAGCATATGCGCAAGGGGAAATCATTTGCAATGCATTCTATACACTGCTCCAAGTTGGGCATATAAATGAGCAGCGGAGGGGGAATTAATGGCATTGTATACAAACAATGCCTAGGTGGGCTTAATTGCGCAATACTTCATTTGCATTTCATATAAACAAAAGCCGGCTCCAGTAAAGCAGCCAATTACTATGTGCATTGCCTGTGAAATCTGCTCTGTTGGGACGACAGAGCATATGCGCAAGGGGAAATCACTGGCAATGCATTCTAAACTGCTCCAAGGTGGGCATACTAATGAGCAGCAAATGGGTAGTTAACAGCATTGTATACAAACAATGCTACAGTGGGCTTGGGAGGGGGTCCTGTCTAAATTCTAGGTGCAACAAATCTATGTGCATTGCGTCTGAACTCTGCTCTGTTGGGACTACAAAGCTTGAAATCAACGGGAAATCAATCGCAATGCATTCTATGCTGCGCCAGGCTGGGCATTAATCTGCAGCAGAGGGGGAATTAATGGCATTGTATAAAAACAATGCTACAGTGGGCTTGATTGCGCAACACATCATTTGCATGTCATAACTGGCTCCACTAGAGCAGCCAATCACTATCTGCATTGCTTATGAACTCTGCTCTGTTGGGACTACAGAGCATATGCGCAAGGTGAAATCATTTGCAATGCATTCTATACACTGCTCCAAGTTGGGCATATAAATGAGCAGCGGAGGGGAAATTAATGGCATTGTATAAACAATGCTTTGGTGGGCTTGATTGCGCAATACATCATTTGCATTTCATATAAACAAAAGGCCGGCTCCAGTAAAGCAGCCAATTACTATGTGCATTGCCTGTGAAATCTGCTCTGTTGGGACTACAGAGGATATGCGCAATGGGAAATCACTGGCAATGCATTCTACACTGCTCCAAGGTGGGCATACTAATGAGCAGCAAATGGGTAGTTAACAGCATTGTATACAAACAATGCTACAGTGGGCTTGGGAGGGGGTCCTGTCTAAATCCTAGGTGCAACAAATCTATGTGCATTGCGTCTGAACTCTGCTCTGTTGGGACTACAAAGCTTGAAATCAACAGGAAATCAATCGCAATGCATTCTATGCTGCGCCAGGCTGGGCATTAATCTGCAGCGGAGGGGGAATTAATGGCATTGTATAAAAACAATGCTACAGTGGGGGCTTAATTGCGCAACACATCATTTGCATTTCATATAACTGGCTCCACTAGAGCAGCCAATCACTATCTGCATTGCTTATGAACTCTGCTCTGTTGGGACCACAGAGCATATGCGCAAGGTGAAATCATTTGCAATGCATTCTATACACTGCTCCAAGTTGGGCATATAAATGAGCAGCGGAGGGGGAATTAATGGCATTGTATAAAAACAATGCTACAGTGGGCTTGATTGCGCAACACATCATTTGCATGTCATAACTGGCTCCACTAGAGCAGCCAATCACTATCCGCATTGCTTATGAACTCTGCTCTGTTGGGACCACAGAGCATATGCGCAAGGGGAAATCATTTGCAATGCATTCTATACACTGCTCCAAGTTGGGCATATAAATGAGCAGCGGAGGGGGAATTAATGGCATTGTATACAAACAATGCCTAGGTGGGCTTAATTGCGCAATACTTCATTTGCATTTCATATAAACAAAAGCCGGCTCCAGTAAAGCAGCCAATTACTATGTGCATTGCCTGTGAAATCTGCTCTGTTGGGACGACAGAGCATATGCGCAAGGGGAAATCACTGGCAATGCATTCTAAACTGCTCCAAGGTGGGCATACTAATGAGCAGCAAATGGGTAGTTAACAGCATTGTATACAAACAATGCTACAGTGGGCTTGGGAGGGGGTCCTGTCTAAATTCTAGGTGCAACAAATCTATGTGCATTGCGTCTGAACTCTGCTCTGTTGGGACTACAAAGCTTGAAATCAACGGGAAATCAATCGCAATGCATTCTATGCTGCGCCAGGCTGGGCATTAATCTGCAGCAGAGGGGGAATTAATGGCATTGTATAAAAACAATGCTACAGTGGGCTTGATTGCGCAACACATCATTTGCATGTCATAACTGGCTCCACTAGAGCAGCCAATCACTATCTGCATTGCTTATGAACTCTGCTCTGTTGGGACTACAGAGCATATGCGCAAGGTGAAATCATTTGCAATGCATTTTATACACTGCTCCAAGTTGGGCATATAAATGAGCAGCGGAGGGGAAATTAATGGCATTGTATAAACAATGCTTTGGTGGGCTTGATTGCGCAATACATCATTTGCATTTCATATAAACAAAAGGCCGGCTCCAGTAAAGCAGCCAATTACTATGTGCATTGCCTGTGAAATCTGCTCTGTTGGGACTACAGAGGATATGCGCAATGGGAAATCACTGGCAATGCATTCTACACTGCTCCAAGGTGGGCATACTAATGAGCAGCAAATGGGTAGTTAACAGCATTGTATACAAACAATGCTACAGTGGGCTTGGGAGGGGGTCCTGTCTAAATCCTAGGTGCAACAAATCTATGTGCATTGCGTCTGAACTCTGCTCTGTTGGGACTACAAAGCTTGAAATCAACAGGAAATCAATCGCAATGCATTCTATGCTGCGCCAGGCTGGGCATTAATCTGCAGCGGAGGGGGAATTAATGGCATTGTATAAAAACAATGCTACAGTGGGGGCTTAATTGCGCAACACATCATTTGCATTTCATATAACTGGCTCCACTAGAGCAGCCAATTACTATCTGCATTGCTTATGAACTCTGCTCTGTTGGGACCACAGAGCATATGCGCAAGGTGAAATCATTTGCAATGCATTCTATACACTGCTCCAAGTTGGGCATATATATGAGCAGCGGAGGGGGAATTAATGGCATTGTATACAAACAATGCTTAGGTGGACTTAATTGCGCAATACTTCATTTGCATTTCATATAAACAAAAGCTGGCTCCAGTAAAGCAGCCAATTACTATGTGCATTGCCTGTGAAATCTGCTCTGTTGGGACGACAGAGCATATGCGCAAGGGGAAATCACTGGCAATGCATTCTACACTGCTCCAAGGTGGGCATACTAATGAGCAGCAAATGGGTAGTTAACAGCATTGTATACAAACAATGCTACAGTGGGCTTGGGAGGGGGTCCTGTCTAAATCCTAGGTGCAACAAATCTATGTGCATTGCGTCTGAACTCTGCTCTGTTGGGACCACAAAGCTTGAAATCAACGGGAAATCAATCGCAATGCATTCTATGCTGCGCCAGGCTGGGCATTAATCTGCAGCAGAGGGGGAATTAATGGCATTGTATAAAAACAATGCTACAGTGGGCTTGATTGCGCAACACATCATTTGCATGTCATAACTGGCTCCACTAGAGCAGCCAATCACTATCCGCATTGCTTATGAACTCTGCTCTGTTGGGACCACAGAGCATATGCGCAAGGGGAAATCATTTGCAATGCATTCTATACACTGCTCCAAGTTGGGCATATAAATGAGCAGCGGAGGGGGAATTAATGGCATTGTATACAAACAATGCCTAGGTGGGCTTAATTGCGCAATACTTCATTTGCATTTCATATAAACAAAAGCCGGCTCCAGTAAAGCAGCCAATTACTATGTGCATTGCCTGTGAAATCTGCTCTGTTGGGACGACAGAGCATATGCGCAAGGGGAAATCACTGGCAATGCATTCTAAACTGCTCCAAGGTGGGCATACTAATGAGCAGCAAATGGGTAGTTAACAGCATTGTATACAAACAATGCTACAGTGGGCTTGGGAGGGGGCCCTGTCTAAATCCTAGGTGCAACAAATCTATGTGCATTGCGTCTGAACTCTGCTCTGTTGGGACCACAAAGCTTGAAATCAACGGGAAATCAATCGCAATGCATTCTTTGCTGCGCCAGGCTGGGCATTAATCTGCAGCAGAGGGGGAATTAATGGCATTGTATAAAAACAATGCTACAGTGGGCTTGATTGCGCAACACATCATTTGCATGTCATAACTGGCTCCACTAGAGCAGCCAATCACTATCCGCATTGCTTATGAACTCTGCTCTGTTGGGACCACAGAGCATATGCGCAAGGGGAAATCATTTGCAATGCATTCTATACACTGCTCCAAGTTGGGCATATAAATGAGCAGCGGAGGGGGAATTAATGGCATTGTATACAAACAATGCCTAGGTGGGCTTAATTGCGCAATACTTCATTTGCATTTCATATAAACAAAAGCCGGCTCCAGTAAAGCAGCCAATTACTATGTGCATTGCCTGTGAAATCTGCTCTGTTGGGACGACAGAGCATATGCGCAAGGGGAAATCACTGGCAATGCATTCTAAACTGCTCCAAGGTGGGCATACTAATGAGCAGCAAATGGGTAGTTAACAGCATTGTATACAAACAATGCTACAGTGGGCTTGGGAGGGGGTCCTGTCTAAATTCTAGGTGCAACAAATCTATGTGCATTGCGTCTGAACTCTGCTCTGTTGGGACTACAAAGCTTGAAATCAACGGGAAATCAATCGCAATGCATTCTATGCTGCGCCAGGCTGGGCATTAATCTGCAGCAGAGGGGGAATTAATGGCATTGTATAAAAACAATGCTACAGTGGGCTTGATTGCGCAACACATCATTTGCATGTCATAACTGGCTCCACTAGAGCAGCCAATCACTATCTGCATTGCTTATGAACTCTGCTCTGTTGGGACTACAGAGCATATGCGCAAGGTGAAATCATTTGCAATGCATTCTATACACTGCTCCAAGTTGGGCATATAAATGAGCAGCGGAGGGGAAATTAATGGCATTGTATAAACAATGCTTTGGTGGGCTTGATTGCGCAATACATCATTTGCATTTCATATAAACAAAAGGCCGGCTCCAGTAAAGCAGCCAATTACTATGTGCATTGCCTGTGAAATCTGCTCTGTTGGGACTACAGAGGATATGCGCAATGGGAAATCACTGGCAATGCATTCTACACTGCTCCAAGGTGGGCATACTAATGAGCAGCAAATGGGTAGTTAACAGCATTGTATACAAACAATGCTACAGTGGGCTTGGGAGGGGGTCCTGTCTAAATCCTAGGTGCAACAAATCTATGTGCATTGCGTCTGAACTCTGCTCTGTTGGGACTACAAAGCTTGAAATCAACAGGAAATCAATCGCAATGCATTCTATGCTGCGCCAGGCTGGGCATTAATCTGCAGCGGAGGGGGAATTAATGGCATTGTATAAAAACAATGCTACAGTGGGGGCTTAATTGCGCAACACATCATTTGCATTTCATATAACTGGCTCCACTAGAGCAGCCAATCACTATCTGCATTGCTTATGAACTCTGCTCTGTTGGGACCACAGAGCATATGCGCAAGGTGAAATCATTTGCAATGCATTCTATACACTGCTCCAAGTTGGGCATATAAATGAGCAGCGGAGGGGGAATTAATGGCATTGTATAAAAACAATGCTACAGTGGGCTTGATTGCGCAACACATCATTTGCATGTCATAACTGGCTCCACTAGAGCAGCCAATCACTATCCGCATTGCTTATGAACTCTGCTCTGTTGGGACCACAGAGCATATGCGCAAGGGGAAATCATTTGCAATGCATTCTATACACTGCTCCAAGTTGGGCATATAAATGAGCAGCGGAGGGGGAATTAATGGCATTGTATACAAACAATGCCTAGGTGGGCTTAATTGCGCAATACTTCATTTGCATTTCATATAAACAAAAGCCGGCTCCAGTAAAGCAGCCAATTACTATGTGCATTGCCTGTGAAATCTGCTCTGTTGGGACGACAGAGCATATGCGCAAGGGGAAATCACTGGCAATGCATTCTAAACTGCTCCAAGGTGGGCATACTAATGAGCAGCAAATGGGTAGTTAACAGCATTGTATACAAACAATGCTACAGTGGGCTTGGGAGGGGGTCCTGTCTAAATTCTAGGTGCAACAAATCTATGTGCATTGCGTCTGAACTCTGCTCTGTTGGGACTACAAAGCTTGAAATCAACGGGAAATCAATCGCAATGCATTCTATGCTGCGCCAGGCTGGGCATTAATCTGCAGCAGAGGGGGAATTAATGGCATTGTATAAAAACAATGCTACAGTGGGCTTGATTGCGCAACACATCATTTGCATGTCATAACTGGCTCCACTAGAGCAGCCAATCACTATCTGCATTGCTTATGAACTCTGCTCTGTTGGGACTACAGAGCATATGCGCAAGGTGAAATCATTTGCAATGCATTTTATACACTGCTCCAAGTTGGGCATATAAATGAGCAGCGGAGGGGAAATTAATGGCATTGTATAAACAATGCTTTGGTGGGCTTGATTGCGCAATACATCATTTGCATTTCATATAAACAAAAGGCCGGCTCCAGTAAAGCAGCCAATTACTATGTGCATTGCCTGTGAAATCTGCTCTGTTGGGACTACAGAGGATATGCGCAATGGGAAATCACTGGCAATGCATTCTACACTGCTCCAAGGTGGGCATACTAATGAGCAGCAAATGGGTAGTTAACAGCATTGTATACAAACAATGCTACAGTGGGCTTGGGAGGGGGTCCTGTCTAAATCCTAGGTGCAACAAATCTATGTGCATTGCGTCTGAACTCTGCTCTGTTGGGACTACAAAGCTTGAAATCAACAGGAAATCAATCGCAATGCATTCTATGCTGCGCCAGGCTGGGCATTAATCTGCAGCGGAGGGGGAATTAATGGCATTGTATAAAAACAATGCTACAGTGGGGGCTTAATTGCGCAACACATCATTTGCATTTCATATAACTGGCTCCACTAGAGCAGCCAATTACTATCTGCATTGCTTATGAACTCTGCTCTGTTGGGACCACAGAGCATATGCGCAAGGTGAAATCATTTGCAATGCATTCTATACACTGCTCCAAGTTGGGCATATATATGAGCAGCGGAGGGGGAATTAATGGCATTGTATACAAACAATGCTTAGGTGGACTTAATTGCGCAATACTTCATTTGCATTTCATATAAACAAAAGCTGGCTCCAGTAAAGCAGCCAATTACTATGTGCATTGCCTGTGAAATCTGCTCTGTTGGGACGACAGAGCATATGCGCAAGGGGAAATCACTGGCAATGCATTCTACACTGCTCCAAGGTGGGCATACTAATGAGCAGCAAATGGGTAGTTAACAGCATTGTATACAAACAATGCTACAGTGGGCTTGGGAGGGGGTCCTGTCTAAATCCTAGGTGCAACAAATCTATGTGCATTGCGTCTGAACTCTGCTCTGTTGGGACCACAAAGCTTGAAATCAACGGGAAATCAATCGCAATGCATTCTATGCTGCGCCAGGCTGGGCATTAATCTGCAGCAGAGGGGGAATTAATGGCATTGTATAAAAACAATGCTACAGTGGGCTTGATTGCGCAACACATCATTTGCATGTCATAACTGGCTCCACTAGAGCAGCCAATCACTATCCGCATTGCTTATGAACTCTGCTCTGTTGGGACCACAGAGCATATGCGCAAGGGGAAATCATTTGCAATGCATTCTATACACTGCTCCAAGTTGGGCATATAAATGAGCAGCGGAGGGGGAATTAATGGCATTGTATACAAACAATGCCTAGGTGGGCTTAATTGCGCAATACTTCATTTGCATTTCATATAAACAAAAGCCGGCTCCAGTAAAGCAGCCAATTACTATGTGCATTGCCTGTGAAATCTGCTCTGTTGGGACGACAGAGCATATGCGCAAGGGGAAATCACTGGCAATGCATTCTAAACTGCTCCAAGGTGGGCATACTAATGAGCAGCAAATGGGTAGTTAACAGCATTGTATACAAACAATGCTACAGTGGGCTTGGGAGGGGGCCCTGTCTAAATCCTAGGTGCAACAAATCTATGTGCATTGCGTCTGAACTCTGCTCTGTTGGGACCACAAAGCTTGAAATCAACGGGAAATCAATCGCAATGCATTCTTTGCTGCGCCAGGCTGGGCATTAATCTGCAGCAGAGGGGGAATTAATGGCATTGTATAAAAACAATGCTACAGTGGGCTTGATTGCGCAACACATCATTTGCATGTCATAACTGGCTCCACTAGAGCAGCCAATCACTATCCGCATTGCTTATGAACTCTGCTCTGTTGGGACCACAGAGCATATGCGCAAGGGGAAATCATTTGCAATGCATTCTATACACTGCTCCAAGTTGGGCATATAAATGAGCAGCGGAGGGGGAATTAATGGCATTGTATACAAACAATGCCTAGGTGGGCTTAATTGCGCAATACTTCATTTGCATTTCATATAAACAAAAGCCGGCTCCAGTAAAGCAGCCAATTACTATGTGCATTGCCTGTGAAATCTGCTCTGTTGGGACGACAGAGCATATGCGCAAGGGGAAATCACTGGCAATGCATTCTAAACTGCTCCAAGGTGGGCATACTAATGAGCAGCAAATGGGTAGTTAACAGCATTGTATACAAACAATGCTACAGTGGGCTTGGGAGGGGGTCCTGTCTAAATTCTAGGTGCAACAAATCTATGTGCATTGCGTCTGAACTCTGCTCTGTTGGGACTACAAAGCTTGAAATCAACGGGAAATCAATCGCAATGCATTCTATGCTGCGCCAGGCTGGGCATTAATCTGCAGCAGAGGGGGAATTAATGGCATTGTATAAAAACAATGCTACAGTGGGCTTGATTGCGCAACACATCATTTGCATGTCATAACTGGCTCCACTAGAGCAGCCAATCACTATCTGCATTGCTTATGAACTCTGCTCTGTTGGGACTACAGAGCATATGCGCAAGGTGAAATCATTTGCAATGCATTCTATACACTGCTCCAAGTTGGGCATATAAATGAGCAGCGGAGGGGAAATTAATGGCATTGTATAAACAATGCTTTGGTGGGCTTGATTGCGCAATACATCATTTGCATTTCATATAAACAAAAGGCCGGCTCCAGTAAAGCAGCCAATTACTATGTGCATTGCCTGTGAAATCTGCTCTGTTGGGACTACAGAGGATATGCGCAATGGGAAATCACTGGCAATGCATTCTACACTGCTCCAAGGTGGGCATACTAATGAGCAGCAAATGGGTAGTTAACAGCATTGTATACAAACAATGCTACAGTGGGCTTGGGAGGGGGTCCTGTCTAAATCCTAGGTGCAACAAATCTATGTGCATTGCGTCTGAACTCTGCTCTGTTGGGACTACAAAGCTTGAAATCAACAGGAAATCAATCGCAATGCATTCTATGCTGCGCCAGGCTGGGCATTAATCTGCAGCGGAGGGGGAATTAATGGCATTGTATAAAAACAATGCTACAGTGGGGGCTTAATTGCGCAACACATCATTTGCATTTCATATAACTGGCTCCACTAGAGCAGCCAATTACTATCTGCATTGCTTATGAACTCTGCTCTGTTGGGACCACAGAGCATATGCGCAAGGTGAAATCATTTGCAATGCATTCTATACACTGCTCCAAGTTGGGCATATATATGAGCAGCGGAGGGGGAATTAATGGCATTGTATACAAACAATGCTTAGGTGGACTTAATTGCGCAATACTTCATTTGCATTTCATATAAACAAAAGCTGGCTCCAGTAAAGCAGCCAATTACTATGTGCATTGCCTGTGAAATCTGCTCTGTTGGGACGACAGAGCATATGCGCAAGGGGAAATCACTGGCAATGCATTCTACACTGCTCCAAGGTGGGCATACTAATGAGCAGCAAATGGGTAGTTAACAGCATTGTATACAAACAATGCTACAGTGGGCTTGGGAGGGGGTCCTGTCTAAATCCTAGGTGCAACAAATCTATGTGCATTGCGTCTGAACTCTGCTCTGTTGGGACCACAAAGCTTGAAATCAACGGGAAATCAATCGCAATGCATTCTATGCTGCGCCAGGCTGGGCATTAATCTGCAGCAGAGGGGGAATTAATGGCATTGTATAAAAACAATGCTACAGTGGGCTTGATTGCGCAACACATCATTTGCATGTCATAACTGGCTCCACTAGAGCAGCCAATCACTATCCGCATTGCTTATGAACTCTGCTCTGTTGGGACCACAGAGCATATGCGCAAGGGGAAATCATTTGCAATGCATTCTATACACTGCTCCAAGTTGGGCATATAAATGAGCAGCGGAGGGGGAATTAATGGCATTGTATACAAACAATGCCTAGGTGGGCTTAATTGCGCAATACTTCATTTGCATTTCATATAAACAAAAGCCGGCTCCAGTAAAGCAGCCAATTACTATGTGCATTGCCTGTGAAATCTGCTCTGTTGGGACGACAGAGCATATGCGCAAGGGGAAATCACTGGCAATGCATTCTAAACTGCTCCAAGGTGGGCATACTAATGAGCAGCAAATGGGTAGTTAACAGCATTGTATACAAACAATGCTACAGTGGGCTTGGGAGGGGGCCCTGTCTAAATCCTAGGTGCAACAAATCTATGTGCATTGCGTCTGAACTCTGCTCTGTTGGGACCACAAAGCTTGAAATCAACGGGAAATCAATCGCAATGCATTCTATGCTGCGCCAGGCTGGGCATTAATCTGCAGCAGAGGGGGAATTAATGGCATTGTATAAAAACAATGCTACAGTGGGCTTGATTGCGCAACACATCATTTGCATGTCATAACTGGCTCCACTAGAGCAGCCAATCACTATCTGCATTGCTTATGAACTCTGCTCTGTTGGGACTACAGAGCATATGCGCAAGGTGAAATCATTTGCAATGCATTCTATACACTGCTCCAAGTTGGGCATATAAATGAGCAGCGGAGGGGAAATTAATGGCATTGTATAAACAATGCTTTGGTGGGCTTGATTGCGCAATACATCATTTGCATTTCATATAACTGGCTCCACTAGAGCAGCCAATTACTATCTGCATTGCTTATGAACTCTGCTCTGTTGGGACCACAGAGCATATGCGCAAGGTGAAATCATTTGCAATGCATTCTATACACTGCTCCAAGTTGGGCATATATATAAGCAGCGGAGGGGGAATTAATGGCATTGTATACAAACAATGCTTAGGTGGACTTAATTGCGCAATACTTCATTTGCATTTCATATAAACAAAAGCCGGCTCCAGTAAAGCAGCCAATTACTATGTGCATTGCCTGTGAAATCTGCTCTGTTGGGACTACAGAGGATATGCGCAAGGGGAAATCACTGGCAATGCATTCTAAACTGCTCCAAGGTGGGCATATTAATGAGCAGCAAATGGGTAGTTAACAGCATTGTATACAAACAATGCTACAGTGGGCTTGGGAGGGGGTCCTGTCTAAATCCTAGGTGCAACAAATCTATGTGCATTGCGTCTGAACTCTGCTCTGTTGGGATCACAAAGCTTGAAATTAACGGGAAATCAATCGCAATGCTTTCTATGCTGCGCCAGGCTGGGCATTAATCTGCAGCGGAGGGGGAATTAATGGCATTGTATAAAAATAATGCTACAGTGGGCTTGATTGCGCAACACATCATTTGCATTTCATATAACTGGCTCCACTAGAGCAGCCAATCACTATCTGCATTGCTTATGAACTCTGCTCTGTTGGGACCACAGAGCATATGCGCAAGGTGAAATCATTTGCAATGCATTCTATACACTGCTCCGAGTTGGGCATACAAATGAGCAGCGGAGGGGGAATTAATGGCATTGTATACAAACAATGCTTCAGTGGGCTTGATTGCGCAATACATCATTTGCATTTCATATAAACAAAAGGCCTGCTCCAGTAAAGCAGCCAATTAATATCTGCATTGCCTATGAAATCTGCTCTGTTGGGACTACAGAGCATATGCGCAAGGGGAAATCACTGGCAATGCATTCTACACTGCTCCAAGGTGGGCATACTAATGAGCAGCAAATGGGTAGTTAACAGCATTGTATACAAACAATACTACAGTGGGCTTGGGAGGGGGTCCTGTCTAAATCCTAGGTGCAACAAATCTATGTGCATTGCGTCTGAACTCTGCTCTGTTTTGACCACAAAGCTTGAAATCAACTGGAAATCAATCGCAATGCATTCTATGCTGCGCCAGGCTGGGCATTAATCAGCAGCGGAGGGGGAATTATTGGCATTGTATAAAAACAATGCTACAGTGGGCTTGATTGCGCAACACATCATTTGCATTTCATACAACTGGCTCCACTAGAGCAGCCAATCACTATCTGCATTGCTTATGAACTCTGCTCTGTTGGGACTACAGAGCATATGCGCAAGGTGAAATCATTTGCAATGCGTTCTGTACACTGCTCCAAGTTGGGCATATAAATGAGCAGCGGAGGGGGAATTAATGACATTGTATAAACAATGCTTTGGTGGGCTTAATTGCGCAATACTTCATTTGCATCTCATATAAACAAAAGGCCGGCTCCAGTAAAGCAGCCAATTACTATGTGCATTGCCTATGAAATCTGCTCTGTTGGGACTACAGAGCATATGCGCAAGGGGAAATCACTGGCAATGCATTCTACACTGCTCCAAGGTGGGCATACTAATGAGCAGCAAATGGGTAGTTAACAGCATTGTATACAAACAATGCTACAGTGGGCTTGGGAGGGGGTCCTGTCTAAATCCTGTCTAAATCCTAGGTGGTCCTGTCTAAATGCTGCTCTAGCAAATGGGCAGCAAGGAATATCTATGTGCATTGTGCCTGAACACTGCTTTGTTTTAGCCTACTGGCTACACTATAAATGGACATTAATGAATAGTTTTCATTGAAAACTTTCATATTTTTTAAATTAGATTAGTTTAAACCTATTTGTGTGGGAATGGCATGTGTCATACCTTTTCCCCTTAGGGGAGAAGGCATACTGACCCAGTGCCTGAAGTCTGACCCAAGAATAGGGCACTTTGATTTTGGCCTGGCCAAAGCGTTTGTTGACTGTAGTATGGTGCCCTCATACTCTAACCAAGAAAAACTAAAAACCATTCCAAGATCAAAACTCCGTATTCTCAGGAAGAAAGGATGAACAGTTAGAAGAGGACCCTCCATTCACTTCATAAGCCATAGTCAAACATCTAGACTGCCTGCCAGGTTGCCCTGGGAGCAGTTGGAGAAGAGACTGAATCAGATCCAGGCCTCGCCTTCTCGGAGGAATGGGCACTCTTCCCCCGGTCCAGCAAGAACTGAGATTGACCCAGTCTCTCCACCTTCTACTTCAGAACAGCCTAGCGACCAGATTAGATGCCCAATTACAGCTTACAATGGAAATGTAAGATGTTCTTGCAACAGCCGCCCTTTACTTCCAGAGAGCGGGGGCTCTCTGTAGACTTTCCCAAGAGGTATGAGAGTGGAATCCCTGCTCAGCCATTCATCCCTGATTGATTGAGCAATCGACTTTCTCCTTCCTAACTCGGTCTAGCAATATTTTTGGGTCCACAAAATAGAGTGGCTAAACCCAAGCAATGAGTTACGATTAAAGCTCATAACTCAGGCGGTTGATTGAACTATATACTTTCTCATTCCTAACTTAGTCTAGCAATATTTTTGGGTCCACAAAATAGAGTGGCTAAACCCAAGCGATGAGTTACGATTAAAGCTCATAACTCAGGCGGTTGATTGAACTATATACTTTCTCATTCCTAACTTAGTCTAGCAATATTTTTGGGTCCACAAAATAGAGTGGCTAAACTCAAGCGATGAGTTACGATTAAAGCTCATAACTCAGGCGGTTGATTGAACTATATACTTTCTCATTCCTAACTTAGTCTAGCAATATTTTTGGGTCCACAAAATAGAGTGGCTAAACCCAAGCAATGAGTTACGATTAAAGCTCATAACTCAGGTGGTTGATTGAACTATATACTTTCTCATTCCTAACTTAGTCTAGCAATATTTTTGGGTCCACAAAATTGAGTGGCTAAACCCAAGCAATGAGTTATGATTAAAGCTCATAACTCAGGCGGTTGATTGAACTATATACTTTCTCATTCCTAACTTAGTCTAGCAATATTTTTGGGTCCACAAAATAGAGTGGCTAAACCCAAGCAATGAGTTACGATTAAAGCTCATAACTCAGGTGGTTGATTGAACTATATACTTTCTCATTCCTAACTTAGTCTAGCAATATTTTTGGGTCCACAAAATTGAGTGGCTAAACCCAAGCAATGAGTTATGATTAAAGCTCATAACTCAGGCGGTTGATTGAACTATATACCTTCTCATTCCTAACTTAGACTAGCAATATTTTTGGGTCCACAAAATTGAGTGGTTAAACCCAAGCAATGAGTTATGAATAAAGCTCATAACTCTGGCGCTCCTTCTATAGCATGTTAGACACATTTTTTATCATCCTTAATGAGTTTTATGTAGGTACCCACCATCTGCTAATGCTGCGGGAGCAGAAAAGGGATTCCATCTTGCTTGGAGTGTGCCTGGCTTCCCATCTTGCTTTGAGAGATCATGGCTTCCCATCTCGCTTGAAGATTTCATGGCTTCCCATCTTGCTTGAAGATTAGTAGTCTAGTCATGGAAAATAGAAAATTTACAATGGCATTATGCTTACTTATCCAGAGATAATGAAATCTGAGGTTTTGGTGAAAAAAATCTAAACCATGGCATGATATACATTTTTTTTTTTTACTGTTAACCTAAAATGCTTACTGTATGGTTGTTATGGTTAAACCTGGCTTCAATATCTCCAGGTCACTTAACCCCTTAATCTCTAAAGCTGGCCATGCACATGTCAGTTTTTTCATTCAGCTAGTGGGTTAAATTAAAAAAAAAAAAAACTGACTGGATTCCTCCATCCGCATCAATGTGGATGATAGAACCCTCTCCACTGTATCATTGTATTCTGACAGCAGGGAGACCTCCCTGCTGTCGAAATATACAGATCAACTCTCCAGCCTACGTCAGTGACCGATTGGGAATCAACCACAGTGGCCACACATGGATCCAAAATTCAGCTTTAGTTACTCTAAGGCTGGCCCATACATGGAAGTTATTTTGAAGTGGGCTCATCAAAAAAACAAAACAATGAACTGAACTGATTTCATCCAATTCACACAAGTGGCGTCAATAGAGAAATCCTTCCTGCTTGGTTATTGTATTCTGACAAAGGGGAGACGACTCCTCTGTCAAAATACACTAATCAGCACTTATTCAAAGTAAAACCTTCCAACAAGCCGGTTCGAGAGAAGTCGATCATTAGAGCAAAGTTTCAGGAATGGGAACAGCCATAGATGGATTGAAGATTCAGCTGGTTCCTGTTGAACCGGTCGAATTTCATTCCATCTATGGTCAGTTTCAGTGTTAAAGAGCATCTGCATGACCGAGGTCTCCAGAAGAAGAAACCTTCCATTTTTTTCTCTGTTTACGCCTAATCAAAAAGGAAGATCTGTTGACCCGTGAAATTATAGCCAACCAAAAAAAAAAAAAACACACATTGCTTTATTTGCAATAAAACATTAACAATAACTAATAGACCATAACTTGGTGCCACAAACTGCTCACCACTACTTAGGAGTATTACCAGAACATTTTTCAGTAAACCTTAGCCTGCAAAAAACAAAATGACTCTAGCTAACCAAGGCATTGACTGCATATAGTCTATTAACAGATTCAACAAAGGATGGCAAATTACTAGAACATAGAAACCATCTCAATTAGGAGGCATGGGGACAAATAATCTTGTTTAGTCAAAAAAGAGGATATGTATTGCTCTGGAAAAAAAACACCAAAAATCAAGCACTGTGTAGATCTCCAAGATTGAGATATATGTAAAAAATATATATAATCAATGTGTTTACAGGTCTATTTATTCTTACCTTGGTATTATAAAGAGCCTGATTATTAATATTAGATAGATAATTATTCAATATTGTTCCGCTTGGTTTTGTAAGTATTACGTGGTGTTCCGCATGAATTTGCAGAGGATAATATGTAACACTCTATACTTATCTTTTTGAATGATGTTAGATCTACTTTATTATAGGTGTAAGCACTTTAACCCTCGAGCTCCTGAAGAAGCTTATAAATACGCAAAACATGTTGAGCAAGTCGCTAAGCTGGATCTCAGCACCCCTCAAGTTAAGCCACTATTGGATATCAGGGAACCATGGTGGTTTTTACCACCATATACACACTATGATTGGGGGCTCCCCATTTTAAATTGAGGATTAGTGGTGAAATCAGCATTGTTCAGTTGGGGTCAATAGACAAAAAATATAGTGCAATATTTATGTGTTTGGGATTGTTTTCTAACCTGAAATCTAACTTTAATAAACTCTATTTTCTAACTTACCTTTAGTTGTGGTGCCATTAAAATCCCATTCTTTGTCCATTTTTCTGTAGCTATCCTACCAGCCCCTATATGCTGTGCACATCATACAACAGACCATAATTGTACCATCACCATAACCAGTACCAAGGGGCCCCTAATGGTACAGGAAAGGGAAGAACCCCAAAATGTATGTAATGCATTGGGATCCCATAAAAACATAAGCAGTGAAACTGAAGAATATGAGTTGGGTGTAATGAACAACGGATAATGAGAATTGAAATTAGCCATTTAAAGTATTGAAGTTCTATAGGACTGCTCAGAAGGAGAGTTTATGTAGAACATAAATTAAGGGTACCTACATCCTAAATTGACATATCTAAAGACAACAAATACAAAATGGGAGAACAGGATTTTCTTTGTACTGTCATGAGACATTACAACAAGAATTTAAAATTAACATTTTTTTATTGTGTACATGTAGTTTTATAAAACAGTATATAAAGATCATGTAAACATACAAGTTATAGCCCCGTTTTTTTTATCCCTCTCGATGGTCACTACAACCCCAAGTTAGGAAACCCTTCTACCTGGGAAATTACTCCAGAGTAGATCAGCAAGTGTAGGCCATTGAACTCGACATGTTTCATGGTCGCCCGCTTCCTCAGGAGAAAAGTGAAGGGAAGCAGGACACTTCAAGAGTACATAACAAAGTCATAGTATTGAAGGTAACAAAAACAGCATAGTGTGTCCTCAACAGCGGGTGACTAGAACAAAAAAGGTACAGGAATGCCTTACCACAAGATCAGGCTGGGTCCACTGGCAGCTATCATGGAGGCACCAAAGCTAAAGTGGCCGGGCGAGCAAGGGAGCAAAACCAAAATGGTGACTGGGATATCTACAGTGTGTATATATATATATATATATATATATATATATATATATATATATATATATATATATATATATATATATATATATATATATATATATATATATATATTATACACACACACATGAAATATAAGTTCAGTTTACATAGGAGTCTAACAATGTTAAAGCTATAGTCTTGGATTTTACCAGACGTAGGGTACATACCGCAGTAGCACTGATATTAAAGCAAAGATTTTACAGGCGGTTGGAAGTTGGAATATGGTGGAACTTTGAAAAGGTAATGTAATCCATGTTCAGGGGAATAAGTCCCAATGCGAGTCTCTCATATGTTTTTGCTCCCTTGTTCGCCTGGTGACTTTGGCGCCTCCATGATAGCTGCCGGCTGACCCAGCGTGATCTTGGGGTAAGCCGTTCCTGTACCTTTTTTGTTGTAATAATCTGCTGTTGAGGACACTATACTGTTCTTGTTACCTTTGATACTAGGACTTTATTATGTACTCTCCCTCCACTTTTTTCCTGAAGAAGCGGACGACCGTGAAACATGTCGAATTCAATGGCCTACACTTACTGATCTCCTCTGGAGTGATTTTCCAGGTAGAAGGTTTTCCTACCCTGGGGGGTGTAGTGACCATCAAGAAGAATAAAAAACAGGTCTATACCTTCTATGTTTATATGATCTTTTTATATACTGTTTTGTAAAACTATATGTACATAATAAAAAAAATATTTTCAATTCTTGTTGTAATCTCTCACAAAGTATTGAAGTGTTGCCATTTTGTGGGAGCGGCAAGTGTCAGACTTTATCCCCACTAAATATATAAGGATTCTGACCTAGTACCTAAAGTCTAACCCAAGAATAGAGAGTATTGATCGTGGCCTGGCCAAAGATTGTTGGCTCTAGTATGGTGACCTCATACTCTAATCCAGGGCCAGATGTATCCATCTGATGTGGGGGTGCAGTAAAAATTGTCGGGGGACAGAGGATGGGAGTTCAGCGGAACAGTATACAGACACAGGAATCAGTAGGGCAGAGTACAGTTCGGTTACTAGGGCAGTGTCAAATGTGTGAATTTAAGAAACAAGCCATGTTTGTTCAACCTACTGGTTGAACAAAAAATAAAAAATAAAATCTGATATATGGGCTGAGCTTACGTTAAAAAAGAACTTAATTAAAACCAGCAACAGTTGAGACTAGGGATTTGTTCGACTCGAACATTGGCTGTTCGCCGAATAGCGAACAATTTGGGGTGTTTGCGGCAAATTCGAAAAGCCGCAGAACACCCTTTAAAAGTCTATGGGAGAAATCTACAGTGCTAAATTTTAAAAGTTAATATGCAAGTTATTGTCATAAAAAGTGTTTGGGAACCCGGGTCCTGCCCCAGGGGACATGTATCAATGCAAAAAAAAAAAAGTTTTAAAAACGGAGTTTTTAATAATGTTTAAAGTGAAACAATAAAAAGTGAAATATTCCTTTAAATTTCGTACCTGGGGGATGTCTATAGTATGCCTGTAAAGTAGCGCATGTTTCCCATGTTTATAACAGTCCGAGAGCAAAATGACATTTCTAAAAAGGAAAAAAAGTCATTTAAAATTATTAATGAATTGTTGGTCCCGACAATACACATAAAAGTCATTGAAAGTCATTGGAAAAAAAAAAAAAAAAATTAAATATTTGCGGGGGTTCCCCAAAATTCCATTACCAGGCCCTTCAGGTCTGGTATGGATATTAAGGGGAACTCCGCGCCAAACTTTTTTTAAAAAATGGTGTGGGGTTCCCCCCAAAAATCCATACCAGACCCTTTAGGTCTGGTATGGATTTTAAGGGGAACTCTGCACCAGAATTAAAAAAAATGGCGTGGGGTTAACCCAAAAATCCACACCAGGCCCTTATACGAGCACGCAACCTGGCAAGCCACAGGAAAAGAGGGGGGGACGAGAGAGCGCCCCACCCTCCTGATCCGTACCAGGTCACATGCCCTCAACATGGAGAGGATGTCCCCATGTTGATGGGGACAAAAGCCTCAATCCCCACAACTCTTGCCCGGTGGTTGTGGGGGTCTGCGGGCAGGGGGCCTATCAGAATCTGGAAGCCCCCTTTAACAAGGGGACCCCCAGATCCCGGCCTCCCCCCCGTGTGAAATGGCACCGGTGTACAAATGCACCCCTACCATTTCACAAAAAGAAAGTGTCAAAATGTTAGAAACCACTGGAGACGGCTTGGGACAAGTCCTTTATTACAAATAAAAAAAAAAAAAAAAAAAAGATTCCAGCGATGTATTTCAATAAATCCATGCTCCTACTCCAGCGATGTAATCCAATTCTTGATCTCCAGTGATGAATGATCTCCAGCGAGGAACACGCACAGGATCCTGCCTCCACCGGAGGCACCCAGCCAATAATGGGTGCAGGATCCTGTGCGTGTTCCTCGCTGGAGATCATCCATCGCTGGAGATCGAGAATTGGATTACATCGCTGGAGGAGCATGGATTTATTGGATTACATTGCTGGAATCTTTTTTTTTTTTTTTTTTTTTATTTGTAATAAAGGACTTGTCCCAAGCAGTCTCCTGTGGTTTTTAACATTTTGACACTTTCTTTTTGTGAAATGGTAGGGGTACATTTGTACCCTGTTACCATTTCACACGGGGGGAGGTCGGGATCTGGGGGTCCCCTTGTTAAAGGGGGCTTCCAGATTCCGATAAGCCCCATGCCCGCAGACCCCCACAACCACCGGGCAAGGGTTGTGGGATGAGGCCCTCATCCCCATCAACATGAGGACATCCTCCCCATGTTTAGGGCATGTGGCCTGGTACGGTTCAGGAGGGGGGGGCACTGTCTTGTCCCCCCTCTTTTCCTGCAGCCTGCCAGGTTGTGTGCTCGGATAAGGGTCTGGTGTGGCTTTTTGGGGAAAGCTCGCGCCATTTTTTTTAAAATTTTGGCGCGGAGTTCCCCTTAATATCCATACCAGACCTGAAGGGCCTGGTAATGGAATTTTGGGGGACCCCCAGACATTTTTTTTTTAATTTTTCAATGACTTTTATGTGTATTGTTGGAACCGACAATTCATTAATAGCCGGCACTAGCGCTAATACTTTTAAATTACTTTTTTTTTCCTTTAGAAATGTCATTTTGCTCTCAGACAGTCATAAACACAGGAAACATGCGCTACTTTACAGGCATACTATAGACACCCCCCAGGTACGAAATTTAAAGGAATATTTCACTTTTATTGTTTCACTTTAAGCATTATTAAAATCACTGCTCCCGAAAAAACGGCCGTTTTTAAAACTTTTTTTTGCATTGATACATGTCCCCTGGGGCAGGACCCGGGGCCCCAAACACTTTTTATGACAATAACTTGCATATCAACCTTTAAAATTAGCACTTTTGATTTTTCATGTTCGTGTCCCATAGATTTTAACAGTGTTTGCGTGTTTGAACAACTTCTTAGCCTGTTCGCATGTTCTGGATGCGAACCGAACAGGGGGGGTGTTCGGCCCTTCCCTAGTTGAGACAATGAACACCTTGGTTAGATCTATGCACAGTATAGCTATGCATATTGTACAGAGTACAGGGGTTAAGAGCAAGCAATAAACAAAACAGTACAGCAGTCAGGAAAAGTGCCACATCCACAACAGGGTCCTCCCTTACATCCATGTCTCCAAAGTCCCACCTTACATCAGAGTCCACCCTTACATCAGTTGTACTTTATAGCAAAGTATCAACCCTTGCATCAAGGGGTGATACTTTGCTATAAAGTGCGACTGATGTAGGTATGGCAGAGTGCCCCCTTATACATACATTATTACAAAAAGTATTGGCACACCTGTCTGTGCACGGACATTCACTTTAATGGCATCCCAGTCCGTAGGGTTCAATATTGAGTTGGCCCACCCTTTGCAGCTATAACAGCTTCAACTCTTCTGGGTAGGCTGTCCACAAGGTTTAGGAGTGTGTCTATGGGATTGTTTGACCATTCTTCCAGAAGCACATTTGTGAGGTCAGGCACTGATGTTGGCTGGGAAGGCCTGGCTAGCAATCTCTGCTCTATTTCATCACAAAGGTGTTCTATTGGGTTGAGGTCAGGACTCTGTGCAGGACAGTCAAGTTCCTCCACCCCAAACCTACTCATCCATGTCTTTATGGACCTTGCTTTGTGCACTGATCCAAATCATTTGGTGGAGGGGGGATTATGGTGTGGGGTTGTTTTTCAGGGGTTGGGCTTGGCCCCTTAGGTCCAGTGAAGGGAACTCTTAAGGCATCAGCATACAAAGATATTTTGGACAATTTCATGCTCCCAACTTTATTGGAACAGTTTGGGGATGGCCCCTTCCTGTTTCAACATGACTGCGCACCAGTGCACAAAGCAAGGTCCATAAAGACATGGATGAGCGAGTTTGGGGTGGAGGAACTTGACTTACCTGCACAGAGTCCTAATCTCAACCCGATAGAACACCTTTGGGATGAATTAGAGCGGAGACTGCAAGCCAGGCCTTCTCATCCAACATTAGTGTCTGACCCCACAAATGCGCTTCTGGCAGAATGGTCAAACAATCCCATAGACACTCCTAAACCTTGTGGACAGCCTTCCCAGAAGAGTTGAGCTGGTGGGCCACCTCAATATTGAACACCCATGGACCAACACTGCCATTAAAGTTCATGCGCGTGTAAAGGCAGGCAGCCAATACTTTTGGCAATATAGTGTAGGGTTTTTTTAATTTCTAAAACAAAAAGTCATAGGCTTTATTCACACATGGGTGTTTGCCATTGGTGATTCTGCCCACGAATCCAAAATGCTGTGCAAAAATGACAATCGCACCACGCTTGTTCAGGTGCCATTCATTTCAATGGCACCTAAACGTGGGTGCAATTTTGAAACGATAAATTAGGCTGCAATGGTGGAAAACCCCAATGCATGAAGTGGACGCCCAAAAATAAGCTCCTGCTACTTTGAGGGACAAGCTTTGCACATAGCGATTTTGCCACGATTTATCACATGGCAAAAATCGCACCCACGTTTATGAGTGACTGGAGTCCAAGTCAACACAAAATGTTCTAGAAAATTTGAGTAAGTTGAAAAATGGTTTATATTATGGTTGACTGTTCAGTATGCATCTGGGTTTAGAAACAAGAGCAGGGCATATAGCAAAGTGCAATAGCCAAACAGCCAATCAGCAACTGACCCATGCTGTTTTACAGCAGTCATGTGATTGCTTTAAAAGCATTACACATCACACTGTCTATTATACAAGCCCCAATTGTCACTGAGCTATTAAACAATTCCCAGTCATCACCAAGGGGGAGACCATGCTCCCCATTGCACACCAATGGCAAGGGGAGACCATGCTCCCCATTGCTCACCAATGGCAAGGGGAGACCATGCTCCCCATTGCTCACCAATGGCAAGGGGAGACCATGCTCCCCATTGCACACCAATGGCAAGGGGAGACCATGCTCCCCATTGCACACCAATGGCAAGGGGAGACCATGCTCCCCATTGCACACCAATGGCAAGGGGAGACCATGCTCCCCATTGCACACCAATGGCAAGGGGAGACCATGCTCCCCATTGCACACCAATGGCAAGGGGAGACCATGCTCCCCATTGCACACCAATGGCAAGGGGAGACCATGCTCCCCATTGCACACCAATGGCAAGGGGAGACCATGCTCCCCATTGCACACCAATGGCAAGGGGAGACCATGCTCCCCATTGCACACCAATGGCAAGGGGAGACCATGCTCCCCATTGCACACCAATGGCAAGGGGAGACCATGCTCCCCATTGCACACCAATGGCAAGGGGAGACCATGCTCCCCATTGCACACCAATGGCAAGGGGAGACCATGCTCCCCATTGCACACCAATGGCAAGGAGAGACCATGCTCCCCATTGCACACCAATGGCAAGGAGAGACGTGCTTCCCATTGCACACCAATGGTAAGGGGACAAGTGCTTCCCATTGCACACCAATGGCAAGGGGAGACATGCTTCCCATTGCACACCAATGGCAAGGGGAGACATGCTTCCCTTTGAACATTTTCTACATTCAGTTTTCAGCAAGGAACCCCGCTGACCGCTTGACGGCTCATGCGAAGGACGTGGTGGCCAGCTTCCCAGCCCACTCCTTAGCAACCAGTAGGGATGAGCTTCGAGTCAAACTCATGTTCGTCTTGAACAACGGCTGTTCGCCAGTTCGCTGAACAATTTGGTGTGTACGCGGAAAATTCGAAAGCCGCGGAACACCCTTTAAAAGTCTATGGGAGAAATCAAAAGTGCTAATTTTAAAAAGGCTTATATGCATGGTATTGTCATAAAAAGTGTTTGGGGACCCAGGTCCTGCCCCAGGGGACATGTATCAATGCAAAAAGAAGTTTTAAAAACGGCCATTTTTTCAGGAGCAGTGATTTTAATGATGCTTAAAGTGAAACAATAAAAGTGTAATATTCCTTTAAATTTCATACCAGGGGGTGTCTATAGTATGTCTGTAAAGGGGCGCATGTTTCCCATGTTTAGAACAGTCTGACAGCAAAATGACATTTCAAAGGAAAAAAAGTCATTTAAAACTACTCGCGGCTATAATGAATTGTCGGTCTGACAATACACATAAAAGTTCATTGAAAAAAACAGCATGGGATTTCCCCACAGGGGAACCCCGAACCAAAAAAAACCAAAAAAAACCGTGGAGGTCCCCTTAAATTCCATACCAGGCCCATCAAGTCTGGTGTGGATATTAAGGGGAACCCCGTGCCAAAATAAAAAAATGGCGTGGGGGTCCCCCTAAATTCCATACCAGGCCCTTCAGGTTTTTAGGGGATTTTAAGGGGAGCCCCGTGCCAAAATTTTAAAAAAATGGCATGGCCCCCCCCAAAAAACCCTTCTCAGACCCTTATCTGAGCATGTAACCTGGCAGGCTGCAGGAAAGAGGGGGGGGGCGAGAGAGCACCCCCCTCCTGAACCGTACCAAGCCACATGCCCTCAACATTGAGAGGGTGCTTTGAGGTAGCCCCCCAAAGCACCTCCCCATGTTGATGGGGAGAGGGGCCTCATCCCCACAACCCTTGCCCGGTGGTTGTGGGGGTCTGCGGGCGGGGGGCTTATTGGAATATGGAAGCCCCCTTTAACAAGGGGACCCCCAGATCCTGCCCCTCCTTGTGTGAATTGATAATGAGGTACAAATGTACCCCTACCATTTCACAAAAAAAAGTGTCAAAAAGGTTAAAAAACACAAGAGACAGTTTTTATTAAGTCCTTTATTAATTTCTTTTTCTTTCATCTTCTTTCTTCTGGTGTTCTTTCGGTGTTGTTGTTCTTCCTCCATCTTCGTCTTCTCCATCTTCTTCCTCCGCTCTTCTCGTCCCGCATCTTCTTCCAGGCTTCTTCTCGCACGATCCGCCTCAGTGGGAGTCTTCAGCCGTGTGACGCTTTGCTTCTTCTGACACCTCTTATATAACGGAATGGTAACCCCGCCCCCCTCTGACAACACTGGGAAAACAACAGGGAAGTCCCGTGAATTCCCCGTGCGTCAGAGGAGGGCGGGGTCACTGGGTGGCCCGCCCACCGTTATATAAGAAGTGTCAGAAGAAGCAAAGCGTCACGCGGCTGAAGACTCCCACTGAGGCGGATCGTGCAGACAGAGTGGAAAAGAAGCCTGGAGGAAGATGCGGGACGAGAAGAGCGGAGGAAAAAGAAGATGGAGAAGAAGATGAAGAAGAAGATGGAGGAAGAAGAACACCAGAAGAAAGAAGATGGAAGAAGAAGCGGAAAGAAATTAATAAAGGACTTGTCAAAAACCGTCTCTTGTGTTTTTTAACCTTTTTGACACTTTTTTTGTGAAATGGTAGGGGTACTTTTGTACCTCATTACCAATTCACACGGGGGGGCCAGGATCAGGGGGTCCCCTTGTTAAAGGGGCTTCCAGATTTCGACAAGCCCCCCCGCCCGCAGTCCCCTACAACCACAGGGCAAGGGTTGTGGGGTTGAGGCCCTTCTCCCCATCAACATAGGAACAAGGTTCTTTGGGGGCTACCTCAACGCACAATCCCAATGTTGAGGGCATGTGGCCTGGTACAGTTTTGGGGGGGCGCTCTTTCATCCCCCCCTCTTTTCCTGCGGCTTGCCAGGTTGTGTGCTCGGATAAGGGTCTGTTATGCATTTTTGGGGGGACCCCACGCTATTTAAAAAAAAAAAAAAATTTTGGTTCAGGTTTCCCCTGCGGACCGACAATTCATTATAGCCGCAAATAGTTTTAAATGACTTTTCTTCCTTTGAAATGTAATTTTGCTGTCAGACTGTTCTAAACACTGGAAACATGCGCCCCTTTACAGGCATACTATAGGACACCCACCAGGTACGAAATTTAAAGGAATATTACACTTTTATTGTTTCACGTTAACAATATTAAAATGACTGCTCCCAAAAAAAAGTCAGTTTTTAAAACTTCTTTTTGCATTGACACATGTCCCCTGGGGCAGGACCCAGGTCCCCAAACACTTTTTATGACAATAACTTGCATACAAGCCTTTAAAATGAGCACTTTTAATTATTCATGTTCGTGTCCCATAGACTTTAACAGTGTTTGAACAAATTTTTTGCCTGTTCGCATGTTCTGATACGAACCGAACCGGGGGGTGTTCGGCTCATCCCTAGCAACCAGCTATATATATATATATATATATATATATATATATATATATATATATATATATATATATATATATATATATATATATATATATATATATATATATATATATATATACACAGTGTTTTTAGTGTTTGGAAAAAATGCAAAATGCATCAAAAATCGCATCACAAACACAACATTTGTGTTTCTGCTGCGACTCAATTGAAGTTTCAAAAAAGCACTGGCTGCATAACGCATAGATGTGAATGTGTACCCTTGGGAAACCATGTTTCATAGGAATACCAATGGCAAGGGGAGACATGCTTTCCATTAAACAACAATGACAAGGGGATGCAAGCTTCACCTTCATCAGCAATGACAACTGGAGACATGCTTCCCATTTATTACCAATGACAAGGGAAGACTTGCTTCCCATACATTACCAATGGTAAGGGGAGGCGTGCTTCCCAAACATTACCAATGGTAAGGGGAGGCGTGCTTCCCAAACATTACCAATGGTAAGGTGAGTCGTGCTTCCCATACATTACCAATGGCAAGGAGAGGCGTGCTTCCCATACATTACCAATGGCAAGGGGAGGCGTGCTTCCCATACATTACCAATGGCAAGGGGAGACATGCTTCCCATACATTACCAATGGCAAGGGGAGACATGCTTCCCATACATTACCAATGGCAAGGGGAGACATGCTTCCCATACATTACCAATGGCAAGGGGAGACATGCTTCCCATACATTACCAATGGCAAGGGGAGACATGCTTCCCATACATTACCAATGGCAAGGGGAGACATGCTTCCCATACATTACCAATGGCAAGGGGAGACATGCTTCCCATACATTACCAATGGCAAGGGGAGACATGCTTCCCATACATTACCAATGGCAAGGGGAGACATGCTTCCCATACATCATCATTGGATTGGATTTAGCAGGGCTTCCCCTGGAGTTAAAAGGTTGATCTAGGTAGTGCAAGGGCTTGCCTGTTTGAATAAAAAAAACAATACATCAGGCCCCAGCATAACACAGTTAACAGTAAACATTAGGATAGATTATACATTAATATCATAATATGTAAATGTGTCACATTTAAACAAAGTGCAGAAAAAAAAGTCTAAACTAACTTTTAAATGAACATTACAGACATAATCCAGCAATACTTACCAAACAAACAAACAAACATGGCGGCAGCAGCAAGCCATGTGCTCCCATCTGTAGGCCAAAGGGAAAACCTGATCACAAGTGGGAGTATTTATATGTAAATTAGCCATTTTTTTTTCTCATCCAACTTTATTTGTGACAGTGCCAAACTGACAAATGCTTAATAAGTTTAAAATATTTTTTTTTTTCTTTTGCAATTGGGGGTTTGTATGTTCGCTGTACCTGGGCAGAGGCAGAGAAAGGGAAATAACATTAAAATAAAGTAAACATTTTTAAAAAAAAGTTTTAAAATGCATGCTGTATGGTGAACCAGGAAGTTAAAGGTCAGCTGACACTTACAGCTCTATCTCTTGCAATTTAACCCCTTATTGCACAGGTTCAACTTGACAAGGTTTTTGTTTTGTTTTAATGGTTTACAGAAGAAAAATAAAAAAGGTCTGTCACTTTTGTCTTGTAAAATTCAGCAACCATATTAGACAAATAGGTTTCTTCAATAATGCAAAGTGCATTGACCCTACATTCACACCTATGCATTTTTTAGTGCGCTTTGCAGTTTGCAGAAACGCACCACAGTCCATTTAACATGGCTTCCCATGGTACACGTTCACATCTATGCGTTTTGCAGCCAGTACATTTTTGGAAAGGGTTGGGGGGGGACTTTTTTCCCGCGTTTTGCGTGTAACAGATTTTAATGGAGTCGCACCAGAAACGCAAGTGTTTTCCCCCTCCTTTAAAAACACTGTATATAGCTGGTTGGAGCAGGCTGGGAAGCCGGCTGCTACGTCCAAAACAACTGATGTGTAATAGACTTCAATGGAGTCGCACCAGAAACGCAAGTGTGCCGTTTGTGATGCGATTTGCGTTTCCCCCCCCCTTTAAAAACAATGTATATAGCTGGTTGCTAAGAAGTGGGCTGGGAAGCCGGCTGCCACGTTCATAACAACTGATGAGTCGTCAGCTGTCAGCAGGGTTGCCCGCTGACAGCTGAATGTAAAAAAAAAAAAAAAGAATTGCCGGCAAAAAAAAAAATGGCTTGTGCGCCCCCTCCCAGGTCCATACCAGGCCCTTCGGTAATAGACTTCAATGCAGTCGCACCAGAAACGCAATTGTGGTGTTTGTGATGTGATTTTTGATGCGTTTTGCATTTTTTTCCCCTTTAAAAACAGTGTATATAGCTGGTTGCTAAGGAGCAGGCTGGGAATCCAGCTGGCATGTACATAACAACTGATGAGTGTAATAGACTTCAATGGAAGTCTGGTATGGATTTGGGTACTGGACTTGGAGAGGACCCCCACCCCAAAGTTGTAAAAAAAAATAAAATATATATGATATGGGGTCCCCTCCAAAATCAATACTAGACCCTTATCTGAGCATGCAGCCTGGCAGGTCAGGAAAGAGAGAGGACAAGCGAGTGCCCCCCCGAACCACATCAGGCTGCTTGCCCTCAACATGGGGTGGTTTGGGGCAGGGGGCCTCCTTCCGACAACCCTGGGCGGTGGTGTGGGGGTTTGTGGGCAGGGGGCTTTAAGAAAGGGGCCCCCATATCTCCCCCTATCTGAATGAGTATAGGGTATATTGTACCCTTACCCATTCACTAAAAAAAAAAAAAAAAAAAAAAAAAAAAAATTAAAAATTGCAGTGTAGCGTTACAAAAAACAAGAGCCTGTTTTTGACAAGTCTTTTATTAAAAATGAAGAATGTCCCCCGTGGTAGCTCCAACGTGTCTTCTTCCAGTGGCATCACCGATGTCTTCTCCCACCGCCGCCGAGCCGCTAAAAATTAAAGACGCTGGCTCCCTCTATTGTGTCAGCGCTGGTGTCTGCCAGATCTTATATAGCCATGGGGTGTGACGTCACATGCTGTTTAGTTTTAGTGGCTCGGCAGCGGCGGGAGAAGACAGCGGTGGCGATACTGGAAGAAGACACAGAGCTACCACGGAGGGGGGGGGGGGACATTATATCCAAAGTGCAGAATAGCAGTGGGGTGATGGGTGTGGGAATGTAAAGGACCTGGCACTGTAGTCAAAGGTTTGGTGTGGCTTAAAAAAAAGAGACAACATTGTGGGAGCGTGCAATTAGGAAAGCAACCACCGACACCAAGGATGATAATTATTTTATTACACTGACATAAATCATGGGGTAGATTTTATTTCCACTTACACCATCAATGGGGCTTATTTCCTCTCACTGACACCAATACGGGCTTATTTTATTCCCACCAACATCATTGATGGGGCTTATTTCCTCCCACTGACACCAAAAATATGGGGCTTATTTTCCTCCCAACACCAATGATTTGGGACATACACTATAGTGTGAAAAGTATTGGGACGCCTGCCTTTACACGCACATGAACTTTAATGAGATCCAAGTCTTATGCTGGCCATACACTATACAGAAAATCGGCCGAAAAATCGTTCGAATGGACACTTCGTTCGTTTTTCGGCAAGTTAGTGGGCACAAATCGATAATCTTTGTGACGTTTTTGTGGTAAAAAAACGAACGGGAAGTTTGGTAAATTTCTGCCGAACGTACGATAAATTGCAAGGTTAATGTGTTTCCCGTCCGAACTTTCTGCACTAGGTATATGTAAAAAAACGAACACAAAATTATTTATTCATGTCCACTGAACAGATTATCGGTCATTATATGATGGCAAGATCGTTTGCGGTCACGGTCGAACGTTCGTTTTTCGAAAAGGGGTTCGGCCGATTTTCTGTATAGTGTATGGCCAGCATTAGTCTGTAGGGTTCAATATTGAGTTGGCCCACCCTTTGCAGCTATAACAACTTCAACTCTTCTGGGAAGGCTGTCCACAAGGTTTAGGAGTGTGTCTATGGGAATATTTGACCATTTCTCCAGAAGCGCATTTGTGTGGTCAGGCACTGATGTTGAACGGGAAGGCCTGGCTCACAGTCTCCACTCTAATTCATCCCAAAGGTGTTCTATCGGGTTGAGGTCAGGACTCTGTGCAGGCCAGTCAAGTTCCTCCACGCCAAACTTGCTCATCCATGTCTTTATCCACTTGCCGCCCACCCATTATCAAATGACAGCTGGGCAGTGCGGCTCTCGTTCTGGGTGGATGTCATAGGACGGCTTCCCAGAATGACCACTCTTGCGTGCCCCTGTGTCGTGTTGCTAGGACACGGCGCGACCCCGATCTGTGTAAAGAGCCGCGTCCGCGGCTCTTTAACCATGTGATTGGCTGTGCCCAATCACAGCCGGTCACATGTAAACACGGAGAAGCCGGTAATCGGCGCTCCTCGTCTCACACTGTCAGAGTGTAAGGCAAGGAGAGCCGATCAGCATCACTGATGCTCATCACTGCTGCCCATCAATGCCGCCCATCCATGCCGCCTATCTGTGCCCACCAGTGCCGCCTATCTGTGCTTAGTGCCCACCAGTGCCACCCATCACTGCTCATCAGTGCCACATATCAGTGTCCATAAGTGCGGCACATTTGTGCCTCCTCATCAGTGCCCATAAGTGCAGCCAACAAGGCGCCCATCAGTGCCGCCTCATCAGCGCCCATTAGTGAAGGAGAAAAATTACTTATTTACAAAATTTACTGACAGAAACTAAGAAAAACTTTTTTTTCAAGTTTTTTGGTCATTTTTTTATTTTTTTAGGAAAAAATAAAAAACCCAGAAGTGATTAAATACCACCAAAAGAAAGCTGTATTTCTGTGAAGAAAATTATAACAAATTCACATGGTTACAGTGTAGCTTGGCCGCGCAATTGACATTCAAAGTGTGACAGCACTGTAAGCTAAAATAGGCTTGGGCAGGAAGGGGGTGTAAGTGCCCTGTATTGAGGTGTTAAGGACCTTGCTTTGTACACTGGTCCAAATCATTTGGTGGAGGGGGGATTATGGTGTGGGGTTGTTTTTCAGGGGTTGGACCTGGCCCCTTAGTTCCAGTGAAGGGAACTCTTAGAGCCGGTTCACACAGGGGCGACTTGTCAGGCGACCTAGCCGCCTGACAAGTCGCCTCCCGTTCTGTACAATGGAACCGTTCTAATAGGAGCGACGCAAGTCGCTTCGACTTAGAAAAAGGTTCCTGTACTACTTTGGGGGCGAATTGGGGCGACTTGCATAGACTTCTATACAGAAGTCGTTTTGCAAGTCGCTGCGGAAGATGTTTGCAGGTCGCCTCGCTGAGGCGACCTGCAAGTCGTGCCGCCCCTGTGTGAACCGGGGCTTAAGGTGTCAGCATACCAAGACATTTCGGACAATTTCATGCACCCAACTTTGTGGGAACAGTTTGTGGATGGCCCCTTCCTGTTCCAACATGACTATATACTGTATATATGGCGGCAAAGCGGCTCCTCTGCTCAGGATCACGTACCTGTACGCGCCCTCAGCAACCTGCTCCCACTGTGATTGGACACTGAGGGAGGCAAATCAGCGGGTCCAGCAGACGGAATGTCCGCCGGGACCCACCGATCGTTCCCAAGAGAGACAGAATGCCGGTCTGCCTATGTAAACAAGGCAGATCGTCGTTCTGTGAGAAGGGGAGATAGTGATCCTGTGTTTCTGCTAAGCAGGTACACGGATCTCTGCCTTCCCAAAGTACAAGCACCTCCCCCACACAGTTAGTAAGCACTCCCTAGGAACACATTTAACCCTTTTGATCGCCCCTGATGTTAACCCCTTCCCAGCCAGTGTCATTAGTACAGTGACCGTGCATATTTTTAGCACTGATCGCTATTGACCACTTCAGCCCCGCAAGGTTCACTTTCGCTTTCTTTTGGTGGTATTTGATCACCTCTGCGTTTTTTATTTTTTGCAAAAAAAAGACCGACACTTTTGAAAAAAAACCTATATTTTTTACTTTCTGCTATAAAGCATATCCAGTTAAAAAAAAAAAATGTAAGAAATCTAATTTCTTCATCAGTTTAGGCCAATATGTATTCTGCTACATATTTTTGGTAAAAAAAATCCCAATAAGCATATATTGATTGGTTGGCGCAAAAGTTATAGCTTCTACAAACTATGGGAAATTTTTATTGATTTTTTTTTTTACTAGTAATGGCGGCAATCTGTGATTTTTAGTGGGACTGCGACATTACGGCAGACAGATCGGACACTTTTGACACTTTTTGGAGACCAGTGACACTAATCCAGTGATCCGTGCTAAAAATATGCACGGTCACTGTACTAATGACAGTGGAAGGGAAGGGGTTAACATCAGGAGCGATTAAAGGGTTAAATGTGTTCCCTAGGGGGTGCTTTCTAACTATGACGGGGAATGCTGTGACTGGGGAAAGAAAGAGATCCGTGTTTCTACTTAGCAGAAACACAAGATCTCTATCTTTCCCTCACAGACTGGCGATCTGCCTTGTTTACATAGGCAGACCGCCGTTCTGCGTTTCCTGTGAACAATTGCTGTGCCCCGGCGGACATTGCGTCCTGACGGACCCGATGATTGGCTCCCACTGTGTCCAATCACAGCGGGAGCGAGTTGCCGGCGGCGCATGCGCCCCCCAAACCTTGTGCACAAAATCACATATGGGTACGGGACTTCACACATCCGGGCCGCCCTACCGCAGTATATATGCATGGGGCGGTCCGGAAGCAGTTAATATCACTGGTCCCCAAAAAAATTTCAAAAGTGTCACTTAGTGTCCGATTTGTCCGCCATTTATTGGGATTTTTTTTTATCAAAGATATGTAGCAGAATACATATTGGCCTAAATTACTGAAGAAAAATGATATTTTCCCCATTTTTTATTGGATATGTTTTATAGCAGAAAATTTGAAATAGGTTTTTTTTTCAAAATTGTCGGTCTTTTTTTGTTTATAGCGCACACAAAAAGCAAAAAAAAAAAAACGCAGAGGTGATCAAATACCACCAAAAGAAAGCTTTATTTGTGGGGGGAAAAAGGACATAAATTGTATTTGGGTACAACCTCGCTCTTACTGTACGCAAATTTGCGTTCATGGCTTGAAGGGATTACTGTTATTTTAGAGAGGGCGGTTGGCTTTTTAGTGATAACAACCGATGCGACTAAAGGCCGCTCAAGAGGGGACGCCCTTCCTGCCGCTCTCCCCATCCCACCGGTAGACCCAAGCCACCAGCCGGCGCATCCGCCTCGTAGGCTGAGAACCGAACAAAGCCGGATTCGGCTTTGATCAGGCCTTTGATGTAAAATCTCAATGGCGCCGATTTAAAAAACCCCCGATCCCTCCATAAAGTGTACCTGTCACATGCCTATTACTGTCACAAGGGATGTTTACATTCCTTGTGACAGCAATAAAAGTGATCAGAATTTCTTTTTTTTTTTCTTTTTTTTTTTTTTTTAAGGGACAATGTAAAAAAAAGAAATAAAAACAAAAAAAAACAAATCTTATTTATTTTAAGGGACAATGTAAAAAAAGAAATAAAATAAAATAAATAAAAGCCCACCCCGCTTACGCAGCAAAGAAAACGCATACGTAAGTCGCGCCCGCAAATATAAACGGTGTTCAAATCATACATGTGAGGTATCACCGCGATCATCAGAGTAAGCGCAATAATACTAGCACCAGACCTCCTCTGTAACTCTAACCTGGTAACCGGTACATTATTTTTAAAGCGTTGCCTATGGAGATTTTTTTTAGGTACCGTAGTTTGTCGCCATTCCACGAGTGTGCGCAATTTCAAAGCATGACATGTTATGTATCTATTTACTCGGCGTAACATCATCTTTCACATCATACAAGAAAATTGGGCTAACTTTATGGTTTCATTTTTTTTTAAATTCATAAAAGTGTCTTTTTTCCCTCAGAAAATGCGTTTGAAAGAGCGTTGCGCAAATACCGTGTGACATAAAATATTGCAACAATTTTAATCTCTAGGGTCCCTGCAAAAAAAAGTATATCAATGTTTGGGGGTTCTACATAACTTTCTAGCAAAAAAATACAGATTTTAACTTGGAAGCAACAAATGTCAGAAATAAGCTCGGGCATGAAAGGGTTAAAGTAACGCAGTGCTGTATCGCTAAAAAAGGCCTGGTCATGAAGGGGGGGTAAACATCAGACACATTAATGTGTATACATAACACATCCTAATACACAGGGGTCGAGGAGGCCTGAAGATAATTTAGTTTAGTAAAACTATCCTCCAAAGTAAACTTACAAGTGGCACCATAGTATTGTACATTAGACTGTAGCAATGTAGACGTTTTATCATTCATTTAGGTCAGGGGTCTCCAAACTGCGGCCCGGGGGCCAGATGTAGCCCTTAGCTTGCCTTTATCCGGCCCTTAAGGCGCTTTTCCTCCCACTGATATGAGACACTATTCTGCCAACTGACACCAACAATGGGGTACTTTTCCTCCCAATGACACCAACAATGGGGTACTTTTGCTCCCAATGACAACAACGATGGGGTGCTTTTCCTCCCAATGACACCAACAATGGGGTACTTTTGCTCCCAATGACAACAACAATGGGGTGCTTTTCCTCCCAATGATAGTGACCACTATTCTTCCCTCTAATACAAACGGTGGTGATGTTTACTCCCACTGATGCCGGGAAAATCTCCACTCCAACTGACCACAATCCGGCCACCCTAAAGTCTGAAGGACAATAAACTGGCCCTTTGTTTAAAAAGTTTGGAGACCCCTGATTTTGGTTGTCATTGATGAGTAATCAGTAGAGGAAATCTGAATAGGATCGGAAGCTCTGAATGCTACTTTGTGGCGTAAATTGCAAATAGGTATGTAATGTGGAGAGGGTGATGTAGGGATAAGGTTGCAAGCCAAAGCTTTGAACTTTTACTATTTGCTGGAATGGTATAGCCTGATATAATATACAAAGCTTGGTTTGGTTCCATGGTGGTGGCTGGATGGAGGATAAGCAGACTTTATTGAAGGAGGGAGCCATAGCACATGGAAATAGTTTGTGATCCAAATCTAACATTGTCTTACCTTCTTGACATCAGGTGGCCATTGTACCCTTAGACAAACTGAATGTGAGGATCCACCCTCTCCAACACATCCCTGAACCAGTGAGTGAGTATCTGATTCATTACTGGTGTTGATGTTGCTAAGGTTAACCCTATAACCCTGCACAATGTTCTGGCAGATTTGTTTCTAGGTCTTATAATATATATACGCTATATTGTCAAAAGTATTTGGAGGCCTGCCTTTACCCCAATCTTAGTCTGTAGGGTTCAATATTGAGTTGGCCCACCCTTTGCAGCTATACGGCTGGGTTTACACTAGTGCAAACTGGATGCAGATTTCTCCACATCCAATTCGCATGACAGGAGATTGTGACCAGCTCTCTATGGAGTAGGGTTGCCACCTAGAGTTGCCACCTCATCCCTTTAAACCCGAACACATATGAATTACACAGGTTCTGAGGCTATTTTAATGCAGATAAGGCACCAAGTGAGTTTAATTACCACCTTAATCAGCCACAGAACCTGTGTAATTCATATGTGTTCGGGTTTAAAGGGATGAGGTGGCAACCATATTGCCACCTCATCCCTTTAAAACCGAACACATATTAATTACACAATTTCTGTGGCTGATTAAGGTGATAATTAAACTCACTTGGTGCCTTATCTGCATTTAATTAGCCTCAGAACCTGTGTAATTAATATGTGTTCGGGTTTAAAGGGATGAGGTGGCAACTCTACTATGGAACCTGTTCACATATCTCCATGGTGGCTGCGGAGCAGCTTGCACAGGGGTCCTGTGCATCTTTGGCTCCATTTCAGGGCAGAATTCAGGCAAAAGTTTGGCCCTGATTCATCCCTGAAATGAGCAAGGACGCACCGGACCTAGAGTTGCCACCTCATCCCTTTAAAGCCAAACACATATGAATTACACAGGTTCTGAAACTAATTTAATGCAGATAAGGCACCAAGTGGGTTTAATTACCACCTTAATCAGCCACAGAACCTGTGTAATTCATATGTGTTTGCTTTTAAAGGGATGAGGTGGCAACCCCACTGCTGGGAGCCGCATCTGTCTTAGCTGTGAACCAAGCCTTGTACACACGATTGGATTGTTGACCAACAAAGCGTCAGACTTTTGTCCGAAGGGCCTGTGCCGTGAACTTGTCTTGCATACAAACGGTACACAATTGTCGGCCAACAAACACGAACGTAGTGACGTACTATGTGGAATTTCAGCTCTTGAGTGCCACCCTTTGGGCACCTTCTGCTAATGTCGTGTTTGGTGAGCATTTATTTCCGAGCATGTGTGTTTGTACTTTTGACTTTTGTGTGACGAACTTGTGTACACACGATACAAAAATCTGACAACAGACCGTTGTCCGCCAAAAATTTACTAGCCTACCACCCAATATTTATTGGCCGAAAGTTGGACAACAATTGTCTGATGGAGCATACTAACGGTCGGATTTTAGGCAAAAAGTCTGTCATCACACAATTCCCTGCCGATCGTGTGTATGAGGCTATAGGCGATGTTCCCACTGATCCGATCCGACTTTGTCCTGTGACTTCATGTCCGACTTCAGGGAATGGGATCCGACTTTGATCCGACATTGAGATGATTGCGGCTTGTCCTTTGACCAATCAAAACAATTCCTTTGCTTCTGGTATTGAAAAATCCTCAATGTGAAAAACAGCAAGAAGCGCCAATCTAAGTGCAGTATCATGAAACTTTAATGAGATTATTATAAAAACGGACAACAGCCAAATGGCTACTCACAAAAATGAAATAGGTTAAAGCAAGGACAAGTAATGGGTCCAGGGACGTCCTCCTCAGATGTGGGCAAAGTGCATGGTGCAGGTTCTCCTGGAAGCGCTGTCCACGTTAGGATGTACAAGTAGTCCACGGGGTCACCGCTGGGCGCTGGGCTGCAAAATGATGGAGGTGTCCGCAAAGACAGCCAGCGTCTAGGCGGACATGGAGAGCCAGAGCCGTCGCAGTAGACAGGAACCGGAAGACGAGCGTGGAACGCAAGGCACTAATCCAGGAACCAAACAAAGCGGAAGTGACGTATGGACGTGTCGGATGACGCGTTTCAATGCTTCCGCATTTTCTTCAGACCCGATAGGCTAATACAACAGGTGTCCTTTTATGGGAGCTATGGAATCAGTTACTAGGCAACAGCTAAAAACAAAACACGATATACTAAATGCAATAACAATGAGATGAAGAAATTGAGTTCATGAACACCAGAAGAATGTGAAAGTGGGATATGAAAAGGTAGAAAGAAAAGAGAAGATGAAGAAAAACGGAAAAGGATGAATAAATAAAATTCAAAAATAAAATTCAAAAAAATATAATAAAAAAATAATATATAAAAAATATATATATATAAAAAAATATATAAAAAAAATGTAAAATAAATGAAAATTATAAAAAAATTTTTATAGGAAGAAATAATGAAAAAAACCTTGATAGTAAAAAAAGGGGAAGAATATATATATATATAGAAATATACTATCAAGGTTTTTTCATTATTTCTTCCTATAACAATTTTTTATAATTTTCATTTATTTTATATTTTTTTATATATTTTTTTATATATATATTTTTTTTATATATTATTTTTTTATTATATTTTTTTGAATTTTATTTTTGAATTTTATTTATTCATCCTTTTCCGTTTTTCTTCATCTTCTCTTTTCTTTCTACCTTTTCATATCCCACTTTCACATTCTTCTGGTGTTCATGAACTCAATTTCTTCATCTCATTGTTATTGCATTTAGTATATCGTGTTTTGTTTTTAGCTGTTGCCTAGTAACTGATTCCATAGCTCCCATAAAAGGACACCTGTTGTATTAGCCTATCAGATCTGAAGAAAATGCGGAAGCATTGAAACGCGTCATCCGACACGTCCATACGTCACTTCCGCTTTGTTTGGTTCCTGGATTAGTGCCTTGCGTTCCACGCTCGTCTTCCGGTTCCTGTCTACTGCGACGGCCCTGGCTCTCCATGTCCGCCTAGACGCTGGCTGTCTTTGCGGACACCTCCATCATTTTGCATCCCAGCGCCCAGCGGTGACCCCGTGGACTACTTGTACATCCTAACGTGGACAGCGCTTCCAGGAGAACCTGCACCATGCACTTTGCCCACATCTGAGGAGGACGTCCCTGGACCCATTACTTGTCCTTGCTTTAACCTATTTCATTTTTGTGAGTAGCCATTTGGCTGTTGTCTGTTTTTATAATAATCTCATTAAAGTTTCATGATACTGCACTTAGATTGGCGCTTCTTGCTGTTTTTCACATTGTTTTTTCAGAGTTGCCTGCTTCCACTCTCAAGTGAGTTGCCGCTGGTGCTTTTTATCAGATCTTTAATTTCAGTGACTATATATATATATATATATATATATATATATATATATATATATATATATATATAAATTTTTATATATAATTTTATTGCCTATCACACCCTGGACGTTTTCTCATATTTACTGTGGACTCTTTATATGCATGTTTGTATGTTCTAGCACCATTTATCCTTTTTGTATTGAAAAATCCTCATGCCGAATTTATAAAAAAAAAGAAAAAATTACGTGGGCCCCCCCCCCCCCCCCCTCCAAGACCGTACCAGACCATAGCTATATAAGGACTGGCAGACACCGTAGCTGAACTAACCACGGTGGTCAGCTTTGGAGCAGTATCGTTTATTTTATTTTAAGCGGGTTGATGGCAGCAGTGGCGGAGGAAGAAGAAGAAGAAATCAATGGAGAGAGAAGACAGTGGGGGAAAAGACTGGAGGGAGAAAACTGAAGGAAGAAGATCAGAGGAATAGGACATCACCAGAAGTAGAAGACACTGTGGAGCTATGACGGGGGACATTCTTCAATGTCAAAGGATTTGTCAAAAACTGTCTCTCTGTTTTTTGTAACACTACACTTCTTTTGGCTGAATGGGTAGGTGTACAACCCCATACTTATTCACATGGGGGGGCGGGACATGGGGGCCCTCTTGCTAAAGGGGGCTTCCAGATTCCGATATGCCCCATGCCTGCAGACCCCCACAACCACCATGCAGAGACCCCCCGGCCCCGAAGCACCCACCCCCCCCCCCATGTTGAGGTTATGTGACCTGGTATGGTCCTGGGGGTGGGCACTCGCTCGTCCCCCTCCTTTCCTGATCTGCCAGGGGTTTCCCCTCAAAATCCTCAGCTTCCTTTGCATGAAGGACTCAGGTGGCTCCTGCCACCTAGTGTAGCGCCCTCTGTGTACAGTGTTGAAAAATTTAGTTGGGCTCTTCTGTAGACAGAGGAGCCGGGGTTCATTTGTTTACAGTTAGCTGGCAGAGCTCCAAGGGCTGAGTCTCTGTTACCTCCCCATGCTTCTGGAACTGCTGGAGGGTTATAGAATTTAGAGGGCAGAGAAGTGTCAATATTTTGTGTGGCCACCATTATTTTCCAGCACTGCCTTAACCCTCTTGGGCACGGAGTTCACCAGAGCTTCACAGGTTGCCACTGGAGTCCTCTTCCCCTCCTCCATGACGACATCACAGAGCTGGTGCATGTTAGAGACCTTGCTCTTCTCTACCTTCCATTTGAGGATGCCCCACAGAGGGTTCAATAGGGTTTAGGTCTGGAGACATGCTTAGCCAGACTATCACCTTTACCCTCAGCTTCGTTAGCAAGGCAGTGGTCGTCTTGGAGGTGTGTTTGAGGTCGTTATCATGCTGGAATACTGTCCTGCGGCCCAATCTCTGAAGGGAGGGGATCATGCTCTGCCTCAGTATGTCACAGTACATGTTGGCATTCATGGTTCCCTCAATGATCTGCAGCTCCACAGTGCCGGCAGCACTCATGCAGCCCCAGACCATGACACTCCCACCACCATGCTTGACTGTAGGCAAGACACACTTGTCTTTGTAATCCTCACCTGGTTGCCCCCACACACGCTTGTCACCATCTGTGACCAGTATGAGAGAGTGAGAGCGATAACACCAAATTCAACACACCTGCTCCCCTTTCACACCTGAGACCTTGTAACACTAACGAGTTATACATGACACCTGGGGAGGAAAAATGGCTATTTGGGCCCAGTATGGACATTTTCACTTAGGGGTGTACTCACTTTTGTTGCCAGCGGTTGTGTGTTGAGTTATTTTGAGGGGACAGCAAATTTACCTTTCAGCGCTCTCACATTTTGAATGACAATTGCGCGGTCATGAGACGCTGTACCCAAACGTCATTTTTCTAATTTTCTTTTCCCACAAATGGAGCTTTCTTTTGGTGGTATTTGATCACCACTGGGGTTTTTTTTTTTGCACTACAAGTAATAATAGCATGAAAATTTTGAAAAAAAAAAAGCTTTCTTTGTTTCTGTTACAAAACTTTGTAAATAAGTAAGTTTCCTCCTTCACTGATGGGCACTGATGAGGCTGCACTGACGGGCACTGGTGAGGCAGTAATGATTGGCACTGATGAGGTGGCACTGATGAGACACTTATATGCAGCACTGATGTACAGCACTGATAGGTGGCACTAATGGGCAGTCATAGGCAGCACTGATGGGCACTGATAGGCGTCACTGATAGGTGGCACTGGAGGGCACTTATAGGCGGCACTGATGGGCGGCAATGATAGATGGTACTGATAGGCAGCACTGATCTGGAGGCACTGGAAGGCATCACTGATGGACACAGAGTGCCATCCTAATGGGCAATGATGACACCCTGGTGGGCTCTAGTGGGCTTACCTGGTGTTCCTGGATGGGCATCCCTGGTGGTCCTGGGTGGGCATCACTGGTGGCCATGGGTGGGCATCCCTGGTGGTCCTGGGTGGGCATACTGGGGGGGATTAATAAGCACAGAACCCCCTGTCGGGAGAGCAGCTGATCAGCTCTCCTCTACTCACGTTTTTCAGTGCGAGTAGAGGAAAAGGCGATACACGACTTTTCCCTGTTTACACTGTGATCAGCTGTGATTGGACACAGCTGATCCCATGGTAAAGAACCTATGTCAGAGGCTCTTTAGCTCGATTGAAGATGCGGTATGTCAGACTGACACACCACACCACCGATCGCCACGCTGCACGCCCCCATGGGCACACGATCCACGGCTTATCCTGTTGGACGTCATATAACACCCAGTCAGGATAATGCAACCACTTCTCAGCAGTCAATTTGCTATATGGCGGGCGGGAAGTGGTTAACTACTTGCCGATCGCGCTATAGCCAAAACATCGGTCTTGTGTCTCCTGAAGAAGATCCTTGGGTGAGGCCTAGTGTCATGTGGCATCACTACTATAGACAAACTTTTATGTGCAAAGTTTTTTTTCTGCCAACAGGATTATAACCCCCTGTTAGCAGAATGTACAGTTAATTAGTTTAGAGTGAGGATATATTTTCTTCTGTTTCTTGCAGGACCATCCTGAACGGCTCTTGTCTTGCCTAGTTATGGACTTTTAGGACTGTTCCTGCTATTCTTACAGTCATGCTGGGAGGGCTTCTCTTTTGGGGGAGGTGCTTCAGAAAACATGTACATATGTTGACATCGACAGATCTTTCTAGCTACAGGGACCTGTAGTCAGGATGTACACATTATGTATATGGTTTTTGTTTTTAAATGAAAATATATAAATCATCTATTTTTTCTTACCACTTATTTATTTGTACAAAGCCCTTTTCCAGGTTTATTCCCTTTTTCCCCTTCCCATTTTTGCTTATGGGATGCCCTTACTCCTGAGTGCAGGACCCATTATTGTTTTTCCAGACGATGGGGACACGGCTGCTTTTTCGAGGGAGGTGAGTATAGCACCCTCTAGTGTGTGCTACTAGTGTGAGAGTAAAAAAACAGACTCCTCTTGGCAGCTCCCTGGTGCCTCCCCATGGTGTCTAGAAGGTTGAAGAATCTTCTAGAACTAGAGGGTGGGGTTAGGAAGGGCTGACATAAATGTTTATGGGGTCCCCAGAAGTGGGTTGGCAGAGGACTGAGACAACCCCATAAATAGACATGGGCCATGCCAGCAGGGGAGTTGGGTGGAAGATGGAGAAACAGTGCTGAGGAGAGGCTGTCGGTGGCCCTTGAGGGAACCCCTGCCAAGAAGGGGTGGTACCTCAGGCCAGGGGCTCAGGAAAGCTGGCCTGGAAGGATCCTGACTCAGAAGGCAGTGAAAGGATCCATGCCGGAGAGGCAGAGGGAAGGAGCAAGGAGAGACAGTGAGTAGATCAGCACGGTGCAGGGACAGACAAGGGGAGAGCCTGCCATCTACAGCAGGCCTCTATGGAAAACCGCATAGTGCCAAGTCTTCATCTATCCTTGCCCTAGGAGATCTCCATGATTGTTTGCCAGTCAGGCAGGACTGGGCAGAAAGTCAGTCAGGAGGACTGGGAGAGAGGGAGGCCGGGTGCCGCTGGTGGCAGCCAGGCGGGCTAGCATTTTTCTGCAACCAAGTGGAGCTGGTATCAGTGATCACAGGGAAGCAGAAGAAGGAATATTATTCTGTTTGCTCACTCTGCACTACTGTCAGGAAGGGCTAGCCTGTACCCAAGATGGCGGCCGAAGAAGACGACCTGTGACCTCAGCCCCTGTCAGAACACCTCCGGTGCATCTGCTTGCGCCCGTGCGCATTGCCAAGATGGGCATGCCAGTACTTGAGATGGGAATCCAAGACAGTCTGTTTGCTCAGTCAGAATGCCAGCGTGCCGGCACACGCACCCTGTGACAGCTTTGGTGCCAAACAGGCTATTTAAACTCAATCAGTGCCTAGACCCAGTGCTGTCCGTTCTACAGCGTTCCTGTGTGTTCCTGTTTGCCTACATCCTGATACCTGTACCTGTTATCTGACCCGGCTTGCCTCTGACTTTGCTGTTCACTGCCTGCATCCGACCCGGCTTGTTCTGACCACCGCATCTGCCTGCTCCTTCTACTACTTCGCTGCCAGCCTGTGTCCTGACTACGCTTCTGCCTCCACACCTGCTCCTGACCTGCCCGCCGGTGTATGACCCGGCCTGCTTGTACCTGCCTTCTCTGCTATCCAGAGGATCCTGCCGAACTACCATTCCACCTGCAGCTGCTTCCAGTCCTACGGTCTGCGATCCATCAGGCACTCGTGCGACTCTGCACTCCTGCGCCTCCTGTCTGCTCTACCAGGGGGCCCCGAGTCAGAGGGGTAAGAGAGGCCATCTCCTGCATATCAGGCTCAACCGTCAGGTACGTGACAGTAATGGACATGTCTGAGCCTGCGCAGGGACCCTCTCCCATGGAGGAACTTTTCCAGCACCTGACCGGCCTGACACAGGCTGTCAAGGACCCACAACGGGGCTATACCCAGCTGGAGGGACGCTTACAGACTCTGTCCGACTCTACAGCCACCCAGGAACCACCACAAGCATCAGCCTCTCCACAAGGAACGCCTTCTGCTCCTGCAGTGGTCATGCTCCCACCTGAGCCCAGGGTACCAACCCCAGACAGATTCCTGGGTGAACGCAGCAAGTTTAGAGCGTTCCTGGAACGCATGTGAACTTTACTTCGCCCTCCAACCCCCATACTTTTTCTTTGGAAGCTACTAAAGTTGGCTTTGTGATTTCCTTGCTGCAAGGTGAGCCACAATCCTGGGCCCATTGTCTTCTGGAACAGAAGGCTGAATGTTTATTGGACTTAGCCACATTCTTCAGTGCCATGGCCCAGCTGTACGAAGATCCCCAGCAAATGGCTTCAGCGGAGGCAGCTCTTCACTCACTACAACAAGGTCGTAGGGCGGTGGAGGATTATGTTTTGGAATTCAGACGATGGGTCTTTGACACCAATTGGAACAACGCCGCTCACAATTCCGTCTAGGTCTCTCCAAACCACTCAAGGACGAGATAGCGCAAGTAGGTGTACCCTCCACCCTTGAAGCCCTGATTGATCCATCCATTCAGATTGACCACCGTTTTGAGAGAACAAAGGTTAGAGAGAGCTGCAGTTCCATCCCGTCCGGTATGGATGTTACCCCGGGTACCCAGCTCCTTCAATCCTGCTTCTGCCACTCCCGCTCCTGATGCTCCAGAACCTGTGCAGCTGGGCCTGCTGCGCTCTTCCCTCTCCACTGAAGAATGACAACGTCGTCGCCAGCAGAACCTGTGCTTGTACTGTGGGGTATCCGGACATTACGTGAGGTCCTGCCCAGTTAAACCATGTAAGTCCCTCTCAACTACTTCTGCCTCGTCAGCTCCAAGTTTGCTCAACAATTCCACTCATCTTACTCTTCCCATCTTGTTACAGCTGCCAGGAGGGACTATTCAGACTTCTGCCATAATTGACTCCGGAGCCTGCAGCTGTTTTGTGGACTTGACCTTTGCAGCCAGACATCATATCCCATTACAACCCAAGGCACAGAAGCTCTCTGTTCATCTGGCCGATGGATCCATTATTAAATCTGGGACAGTTAATCATGAAACCATTCCTCTGCTTACCACCATTTTCAAAGACCACCAAGAACTGCTACGCCTGGACGCCATTGCTTCCCCTTTGTTCCCGGTCATCCTTGGTATGCCCTGGCTGAGGGCCCATAACCCCCACATCGACTGAACTAAGAAGGGAATTAAGTTTGTCTCCCCTTACTGCATCCAGTACTGCTTACAGATCCCCTGTGGTGTATACGCTCTGCTATGCCTTGACACAGACTCTGAAATCAGTCAGCTTGTGCCCACAGATTACCATGACTTTCTAGATGTATTTAGCAAGAAAGGGGCAGAGACCCTTCCTCCTCATTGGTCTTATGACTGTCCTATAGAGCTACTTCCTGGAGCCGAAGTCCCTTTCAGGGGAATCTTCCCCCTGTCCGAAAGTGAGCTGGTAGCTCTAAAAGACTACATCGATGATAATCTTAAAAAAGTGTTAATCTGCCCTTCGACATCTCCAGCTGGGACAGGGATTTTCTTTGTTGAGAAGAAAGATCATTCGTTACGGCCCTGTGTGGATTACCGTGAGCTCAACAAAGTTACGGTTAAAAACCACTATCCACTTCCATTAGTACCCAAACATTTTCAGAGACTTGGCTCCTCCACCATATTTACAAAACTGGACCTTCGTGGCGCCTATAATTTGGTGCGCATTCGAGAAGGCGATGAATGGAAGACTGCCTTCCGCACACGATTTGGGCATTTTGAGTATCTCGTAATGCCCTTTGGACTCTGCAACTCCCCAGGCACATTCCAGCACTTCATCAATGATGTCTTCCGAGACTTCCTAGACTTGTTTCTTATTGTATACCTTGATGATATACTAATATTTTCTTCCTCCCTAGACAACCACAGCAGACATGTCGGAAGCGTACTCACTCGCCTTCGACAACATGGATTATACGCCTAACCCGAGAAGTGCGAGTTTGAACGCCAGAGTATCCAATTCCTGGGCCTGATCATTTCCACCGAGGGTATCAAGATGGATCCCCAGAAGGTCACAGCTATCTTGGACTGGCAAACTCCCTGTGACAAGAAGGGTATTCAACGCTTTATAGGTTTTGCAAACTTTTACCGGAAATTCATTTGGGGGTTTTCAGCGATCATTACCCCCATCATCCAACTCACCAAACAAGGTTCCAGATTCCGTTGGTCCCCAGAGGCTTAGGCTGCCTTCGAGGCGCTGAAGAAGTTGTTCACTTCCGCACATGTTCTGAAGCACCCCGACTCGGGCCTACCCTATGTTTTAGAAGTGGACGCCTCAGAAACAGCGGTTGGAGCTATCCTGTCCCAAAGACAGGCTCCCAAGGCCCTGTTGTACCCGGTTGCATTCTTTTCTCGTAAACTGTCAAGCGCGGAGAAGAACTATGACGTCGGGGATCATGAACTTCTAGCGAGGGAGCTGCGCATCCAATCTTAATCTATACAGACCACAAGAATCTAGAAGACCTAAGGATGGCAAACAGGTTGAGACCCCGGCAGGCCAGGTGGGCACTTTTCTTTTCTAGATTTACTTTTCATTTGACATACAGACCCGGATCTAAGAACATAGTGCATCTGGCATTATCTCGCATGTTCAGCAAATCTCAAGAAGTCTCCTCCCCCGATACGATCCTGTCCTCTGGCAATATCCTTCTTCTACAAGGAGACTTAATGACCCAGATCAAGCAAGCCTCAGTGGGGAGTTCTGCACCACCAGGGACCACCTTACAGGCAAGGGAGGGGCTACTCTGGTATGAGGATAAGATCTTTGTGCCGGAGGAGCTGCGAATGGCCACTTTGGGTATGTGCCATGATCACGTGCTTGCAGGGTACTTTGGCGTCAGCAAGACCTCCGAACTTGTGCAGCAGACATTTTAGTGGCCTGGAGTGGCGAAGGACTGCAGGAAATACGTAGAATCTTGTACTACTTTTATCCGCAACATGAGCAGCAAGTCCGGGGCCTGGGGTCTGTTGAAACCATTACCCGTTATGAATAGACCTTGGAGAACTATCTCAATTTACTTTATTGTGGAGCTGCCCCCATTCGAGGGCTACAGTACTATTTTTGTGATCGTCGATCGATTATCCAAGATGGCCCACTTCATTCCCATGAAGGGTACCCCTTCAGCACAAGAGACTGCATGGATTTTCATCAGAGAAGTTATAAGACTCCATGGGTGTCCGGCAAATATCATCTCTGACAGAGGGGTCCAGTTCACCTCCAGATTCTGGAGATCCTTGTGTGAATCTCTTGGGATTGAACTTTCATTTTCTTCAGCCTATCACCCGCAAACTAATGGGCAGACAGAAAGGACCAACCAAACACTTGAGCAATATCTACGCTGCTTCTCTTCCTTTTCACAAGATGACTGGGTGTCCCTACTTCCCTTGGCCGAGTTTTCCTACAATAACTCCACTCACTCAGCCACGAAACAATCTCCTTTCTTCGCGAACTATGGTTTTCATCCCTCTTTTCTGTTCAATAACATTCCGGAATGCCCTGTACCCACTGTACTTGAAACGTCGGATTTCTTTAACTCAAACAACAAACTGTTACAGGAGACGATGGCCAAGACTCAGGCTTACAATAAGGAGATCTTCGACAAGAAGAGAAGAAGAGAGTTGATCCTAAACCCGGGGCACCAAGTCTGGATGGCTACAACGAACCTGAAACTAGCCTGTCCTTCGAGGAAATTAGGTCCTAAATTTGTAGGACCTTTCCCTGTAAAGAGGCGGATTAACAATGTCGCTTATGAACTTGAACTACCAGAGACCTTCAGGATCCATCCTGTGTTTTATAGCCCTACTGAAGCCCGCTGTCCCAAACCCTTTTCCGGATCAAAATACAGGGCCACCCGAACCCGTGGTGGTAGACGGTGAAGAGGAATTCGAAGTAGAGGCGATCTTAGATTGCAGGAGAAGGAGGAATCAAGTTTAATACCTGATTGAGTGGAGGGGATACGGCCCTGAGGACAACTCGTGGGAACCAGAAGCCAACATTCATGCCCAAGAGCTTATCCGAACCTTCAAGAGGACTTTTCCTGACAAGGTGGCCAGATTGGGCACCCGGAGGCTGCCCGTTAGGGGGCGCCATGTCAGGAAGGGCTAGCCTGTACCCAAGATGGCGGCCGAAGAAGACGACCTGTGACCTCAGCCCCTGTCAGAACACCTCCGGTGCATCTGTGTGCGCCTGTGCGTGCATATGCGCGCGCACGTGTGCATTGCCAAGAAGGGCATGCCAGTACTCGAGATGGGAATCCAAGAATCCAAGACAGTTTGTTTGCTCAGTCAGAATGCCAGCACTCCAGCGCGCACGCACCCTGTGACAGCTTTGGCGCCAAACAGGCTATTTAACTCAGTCAGTGCCTAGACCCAGTGCTGTCCATTCTACAGCGTTCCTGTGTGTTCCTGTTTGCCTGCATCCTGATACCTGTACCTGTTATCTGACCCGGCTTGCCTCTGACTCTGCTGTTCGCTGCCTGCATCTGACCCAGCTTGTTCTGACCACCGCATCTGCCTGCTCCTTCTACTACTTCGCTGCCAGCCTGTGTCTTGACTACGCTTCTGCCTCCGCACCTGCTCCTGACCTGCCCGCCAGTGTATGACCCGGCCTGCTTGTACCTGCCTTCTCTGCTATCCGGAGGATCCTGCCGAACTACCGTTCCACCTGCAGCTGCTTCCAGTCCCACAGTCTGCGACTCTGCACTCCTGCGCCTCTTGTCTGCTATACCAGGGAGCCCCGAATCAGAGGGGTAAGAGAGGCCATCTCCTGCATATCAGGCTCAACCGTCAGGTACGTGACAACTACTTTGTCAAGGGACTGAGAGTTCCTGCCTGTAATGGGCCTTTTCTGAACTAACAACAAAACTGTTCCCACCTGAGTGAGCAGCAGGTGCTGTGCTGAAACCAAGTTTGTGCAGGAGGAAGAAAAAGAGGACTTTTGTGTAAATAGGGATGAACTGTCCCTTTGTTCATAGTTCTAGACATTTTTCAAGTTGGGCATCCCATAATTCCCTACCCTATCCCAGTTATCAACTTCTAATACAACATCAAACACAAGCCAAAGACTTTTCACTGTGTTTGAGTGAATGAACGAAATGCTATGTGACTAACTGTGCAGCAGTGGGGACCCAGGAAACTAATGACTCCTACAGGGGTAGTGCCACATAAGTGTTTTACCACCAGCCCAGAGAGTTGTGGGCAGCCCATCGTACACAATCTCTCCTCGGGTTTGCCTCCCTGAAAGCCAAAGCCCACAATGAGGAAGTCGCAGAGGTGACTGGTGAGCCTGGACTTTTGCCACTAACATTTGTTGCACCCTCTATTGTATGCTAGATGTAGACAGGTTTTTGTTAGAAAAGGCAAAACATAGTTAGCTCAGGGCTATGCCTAAACTGTGTAATCTGGGTCAGGGTTACTTTGGGTCAGGCTGGATGTTAGGATATCTAATTGACCAGACTGTGTGGACTACACAGAGGAAACCCAAAACATATATATGTGAAATAATGGTGTTTATTAACAAGTGATAAGTGACAGGAACAAACAGTGCAAAAACCCACACAACAACCCACTACAAACAACAATGTATATATATATAAGTAAAGGGAGATACCGTAATCGTAAACAAGCCAAGCCAAGGTCATACACAGGGAAGTCAGCAGAAGGGTAAGGACGGGAACCTGAACAGGACAAGGAGAGGATGGATGGATGGGGTTCAGGGCAGGGATCCAAGGGAGCCAGGAACAGAAGGGACAGGACTAGGAAGGCCTCAGGATAGGGATTGGATCAGATCAGGACAAGGCAGATAGCAGGCTCAAGGTCAAACAGGCAGCAAGGTCAGAACGCAGGGGGAGAGAGAGAGAGATACCAAGGCAAGCCTATGAGGGCTTGCCGGGTATTTGTAAGGCTGTGGTAATTGACCTCACGTTACAGCTGAGCGCAGTGTGACCTGTTTGCTCCACACTGCCAGAGTGCACCCGCTGGTTGACGCCGGTACTACGGCCCGAGGATGCAACAGTGCCACCAGCAGGAAAGACCTCTTACTGCAGGTCCTAGGTGTTGGAAGACACCTGCTGATGGACACTGGTACTGCGATCCAAGAGACCGATAGCGCCACCAACGGGTAGACCTTCTCATGACAGTACCCCCCCCCCTAAAGGAGCGGCCTCCGGACGCTCCAACAAGGTGTATCTGTTCAAAGTTCATGGCCTTCAACTGGACAGGTGAGGGCACATCAGGCCGGGCATCGGGTACATCAACCTGGACAGTGGGTACTGCTGGCATGTCAGAGTCATTAAGCTGGGCAGCAGACGACAGGAACCACTTGGGCTGGGCAGCAAACGACAGGAACCACTTGGGCTGGGCAGCAAACGACAAGAACCACTTGAGCTGGGCAGCAAACGACAGGAACCACTTGAGCTGGGCAGCAAACGACAGGAACCACTTGAGCTGGGCAGCAAACGACAGGAACCACTTGAGCTGGGCAGCAAACGACAGGAACCACTTGAGCTGGGCAGCAGACGACAGGAACCACTTGAGCTGGGCAGCAGACGACAGGAACCACTTGAGCTGGGCAGCAGACGACAGGAACCACTTGAGCTGGGCAGCAGACGACAGGAACCACTTGAGCTGGGCAGCAGACGACAGGAACCACGTGAGCTGGGCAGCAGACGACAGGAAACACTTGAGCTGGGCAGCAGACAGGAAACACTTGAGCTGGGCAGCAGACGACAGGAAACACTTGAGCTGGGCAGCAGACGACAGGAAACACTTGAGCTGGGCAGCAGACGACAGGAAACACTTGAGCTGGGCAGCAGACTGGGAAGCTGGCACATCAATCTGGGAAGCTGGCACATCAATCTGGGAAGCTGGCACATCAATCTGGGAAGCTGGCACATCAATCTGGGAAGCTGGCACATCAGACTGGGAAGCTGGCACATCAGACTGGCAGGTAGGCATCAAGACATCAGGCTGGAAGACAAGCTGCAAGGCATCAGGCTGGGAAGCTGGCACATCAATCTGGGAAGCTGGCACATCAATCTGGGAAGCTGGCACATCAATCTGGGAAGCTGGCACATCAATCTGGGAAGCTGGCACATCAGACTGGGAAGCTGGCACATCAATCTGGGAAGCTGGCACATCAATCTGGGAAGCTGGCACATCAATCTGGGAAGCTGGCACATCAATCTGGGAAGCTGGCACATCAGACTGGGAAGCTGGCACATCAGACTGGGAAGCTGGCACATCAGACTGGGAAGCTGGCACATCAGACTGGCAGGTAGGCATCAAGACATCAGGCTGGAAGGCAAGCTGCAAGACATCCGGCTGGAAGGCAGGGACATCGAGCTGGAAGGCAGGCATCGGGACGACAGACTGGGAGGCAGGCACATCAGACTGTAAAGCTGGAACATCAGACTGCAAAGCTGGAACATCAGACTGGAAGGCTGGAACAGCAGACTGGAAGGCTGGAACAGCAGACTGGAAGGCTGGAACAGCAGACTGGAAGGCTGGGACATCAGACTGCAAAGCTGGAACACCAGACTGCAAAGCTGGAACACCAGACTGCAAAGCTGGAACATCAGACTGCAAAGCTGGAACATCAGACTGCAAAGCTGGAACATCAGACTGCAAAGCTGGAACATCAGACTGCAAAGCTGGAACATCAGACTGCAAAGCTGGAACAGCAGACTGGAAGGCTGGAACAGCAGACTGCAAAGCTGGAACAGCAGACTGCAAGGCTGGAACATCAGACTGCAAGGCTGGAACATCAGACTGCAAGGCTGGAACAACAGACTGCAAGGCTGGAACAACAGACTGCAAGGCTGGAACAGCAGACTGCAAGGCTGGAACAGCAGACTGCAAGGCTGGAACAGCAGACTGCAAGGCTGGAACAGCAGACTGCAAAGCTGGAACAGCAGACTGCAAAGCTGGAACAGCAGACTGCAAAGCTGGAACAGCAGACTGCAAAGCTGGAACAGCAGACTGCAAAGCTGGAACAGCAGACTGCAAAGCTGGAACATCAGACTGCAAAGCTGGAACATCAGACTGCAAAGCTGGAACATCAGACTGCAAAGCTGGAACATCAGACTGCAAAGCTGGAACATCAGACTGCAAAGCTGGAACCTCAGACTGCAAAGCTGGGACTTCAGACTGCAAAGCTGGGACTTCAGACTGCAAAGCTGGGACTTCAGACTGCAAAGCTGGGACTTCAGACTGCAAAGCTGGGACTTCAGACTGCAAAGCTGGGACTTCAGACTGCAAAGCTGGGACTTCAGACTGCAAAGCTGGGACTTCAGACTGCAAAGCTGGGACTTCAGACTGCAAAGCTGGAACATCAGACTGGCGAGCCGGAACGTCAGACTGCAAAGCTGGAACAGGTTGGGTTACTGGCAGGATGGTATGGGTCGGGAAGAATTTTTGCTTCTTCTTTGGTTTAGCCCGTGCAGTTTTGTATGTAGGTGCAGGGCTGTAAGCAAAGAAAGTAGCTGGATCGAAGGAAGACCAAGGAACTGTAGCTAGAGAGGGGTTTTGTGGGACTGTTACAGGTGGAGGAGAAGAGACAGGTGAATTGAAAGCAGGATAGGTGCGACACTTGGAGACTGGGTGGTAGTATTTGGTAGGGAGCTGATTAAACTGGGTTGTAGCTGAGGTTGCCATAGGTGACGGGGAGATAGATCTTTTGGAAGGCAGATGATTAATGGCAGGGCTGGAATGTTGTGGCTTAGCTAAAGACAGGAGGTCTGACCATGCCTGCAGCAAAGGTTGAACAAACGCTGATTCACATACAGCCTGACTAACCAGAGATTGTACTGAATAAATGCAATCGGATAACACCTGCTGGGAACAAGCGGAATAATGTTCATCAAAGTAAGCCGGATCATCCTCTAACAACCATACCAGGGATTCCACCTGGTCACAACTGAAAGGAGGGGAGAAATCGTCACTACCTTCGGGAATGCATGACAAGGCCGACTCTGCACACAACTGGATCAAAGGCTGAACATCCTCAAATAACGCATGACCCCGATCTACTATTAAATGGGCTGTTTGGATCGTTTCCAGCAGTTGGTCACGGGTCCAATCTTTAAGAGTCTGACGGCAATATTCATTATCCTCTGCCGCCAGCAGAGAATAATAGACAATTTCATCAAAGTCCATTTTGCGCGCCCACCGTAACAGGACGGTTTCTCAGTGCAGCCACGTCTGGTCAGGGATGGCCTTGGTATACTGTTAGGATATCTAATTGACCAGACTGTGTGGACTACACAGAGGAAACCCAAAACATATATATGTGAAATAATGGTGTTTATTAACAAGTGATAAGTGACAGGAACAAACAGTGCAAAAACCCACACAACAACCCACTACAAACAACAATGTATATATATATAAGTAAAGGGAGATACCGTAATCGTAAACAAGCCAAGCCAAGGTCATACACAGGGAAGTCAGCAGAAGGGTAAGGACGGGAACCTGAACAGGACAAGGAGAGGATGGATGGATGGGGTTCAGGGCAGGGATCCAAGGGAGCCAGGAACAGAAGGGACAGGACTAGGAAGGCCTCAGGATAGGGATTGGATCAGATCAGGACAAGGCAGATAGCAGGCTCAAGGTCAAACAGGCAGCAAGGTCAGAACGCAGGGGGAGAGAGAGAGAGATACCAAGGCAAGCCTATGAGGGCTTGCCGGGTATTTGTAAGGCTGTGGTAATTGACCTCACGTTACAGCTGAGCGCAGTGTGACCTGTTTGCTCCACACTGCCAGAGTGCACCCGCTGGTTGACGCCGGTACTACGGCCCGAGGATGCAACAGTGCCACCAGCAGGAAAGACCTCTTACTGCAGGTCCTAGGTGTTGGAAGACACCTGCTGATGGACACTGGTACTGCGATCCAAGAGACCGATAGCGCCACCAACGGGTAGACCTTCTCATGACACTGGATGACTCATCCTGACAGCTCCTCTGGTTCCTCCCCCTGGTCTAGAAGGTTGTAGAAACTTCTAGAGCATTGTAGAAATTTCTAGAGCTGGAGGGTGGAGGTGAGGAGGGGCTGTTTAGAATCTTTATGAGGGTCTCAGACAATCCCCAGCAAACTGGGCTGGCAGGGGGCAGGTTTGCCTCATAAATAGGCCTGAGCCATGCCAGCAGGAGCAGCCAGGTGAAAGATGGAGATGGAGTGCTGAGGAGGCTGTTGGTAGCCCTTGTAGGGTGCTCCCTAGTCTGGGGGGGTGACCTTGGACTGGGGCTCCGGTGTTTGGAGGATTCTGCTGAAAACACAAGCAGTAAGCCCTTCCTGGAGGCACAGGAGCAAGGATAGAGGACAGCAGGAGCAGGTCAGCAGGTATGGGAGGGCTCTTGAGAGTCAGCTGGGTAAGCTGGTGAGTGTCAGTTTGAAAGACAGAGAAGCCCGCAGCAACAGCATGTAATGCATAGCGGAGGGCATACATGACTGTGGTAACAGGGGAGTTAATAGTTTAAGGGGTGGGTACAAAAAAGTAACCGAGGGGGAGGTATTCAAACAGGGCTTTATAGGTTAACCCCGCCCAGGGGGGAGTAACAGTGGTTGGAGAAAGTTCCCGCCCACCCTCCCCTTTTTTGATATATTACGGTTAAGTAGCTCTGGTTAAGGTTAAAATTTTAAAAAAAAAAAAAAAAGAAAAGAAAGTGATGGCGGGCGTTGGTCTGGGCAAAGAAGGTGGATTGGTAAAAGTAAGAGTCTTTTTGGGAGCCTAGCGTTGCTATGGCTCAGTATTGTGGTTCCCGGTTAACGGAGGTTAACCGGGAAGTGATAATGGGGCACTGCGGTCATTGCTAGTCTCTGAGCCAGCTTGTCGGCTTGAGGCCTATTTTGATAGATTTGATGGGACCGCAGTGCTAGTCCTGTTATGGACACGGAGGATTTTTTAAGATATTGCTCAGACCAACGCTTGATGATCAAACAGGTTGTTTTAACAGATGTTGTTGTGTTTGTTGTTGATGTTTTCTATTTATGATTGATAATGTTTTTTATATGTTATATTTTTATATATAAAATTATTTGTTAAATAAATTAGGCCACTACGGCCTTTTATACTCCAAGCTCAGTGTGGTTTGAGTTATTGGGGTAAAGATGTGCATGGTTTGGTTTTAAGGGAATAATGACATCTGTATCCGTCAGTCATGTGATGGAGAAGTTAGTCTGGAGGGCTATGAAAGAGGCTGCTGCAGCCAGGAGAGATGGCAGGGCCTGAAGAGGTGGTGCTGGGATCAGTGGCCACAGAGAGGTAGTGCTATGAAAATGCAACCTGTGTCACTCTTCTGTTCTACATGCTTAGGGACTGCGAGTAGGGGTGGCCTGTCCATGAAGGGTGCACAGGCGTCACCCCCCCCCCCCCCCCCCGTCCATCGCCACCTCCCCTATCCATGCATCTGTCCCCTTTCATGACACAGGCGTATGGATTCCAATGCCGGGGGGGCTGTTTTTTTTTTGAAGCACCGATTAGAGCCAGAGGCTCTAATAGGCTTCAATATAGGGTGGGCTCGGGTCGCAGAGAGTGCGCTCTGATCCCACCCCCAGGTGTGTTCAGTGTGAGTAGAAAATGTCCCGGCATAAGTGGGAGTAAACACTGTCCCGTTATTAGTTTTAACAGGAGGGATAGTTCTCCATCAATGGTGTCAGTGGGACGAATGATGCCCCATCTTTGTCACTTTTATTCCTATTACAAGGAATGTAAACATCCCTTGTAATAGAAAAAAAGCATGACAGGACCTCTTAAATATGAGATCTGGGGTCAAAAAGACCTCAGATCTCATATTTACACTAAACTGCAATAAAAAATAAAATAAAAAAAATTGTCATTTATTTAGCAGTCCAGAAGTGGTTAAAATGTATTTATGTCTCTATAGACCTACACTGTCATGTATCAATCTAGATTGTCAAGGAGCAGAAACAGTTACAAAACTATACTTTGTAAAGTAGAACTCCAGTCAGAAATAACAAGATACAAATATTTTTTTTGTAATGTTCCTCTTTTAATTTCTAATTCCACTGTACTTATTTTCTGCCATTTTTTTTATTTTTTGGCACTAAATATCCTCAGTTGGATGGCCCGCATCATTCAACCCACTTCCTCTAAATCCAGGTCATCCCGGACCAGCCCCCAAGCTGTGACCGGACAAGGAACGAATAAGCAGCACAGTGGTGAGATTATCTCCCTGTCACTCAGCTCTGTCCTCGTGCTTCAAATCAGCATGTGAACTGATTGGTTCCTTGTGCTGCTTCTTCCTCTCACACATCATCCCTACTGTACAGAAACTGCAAAGGGCTGATATCAGGTCACATTCAGTTGCTTACACTGCTTGTATTTAAAAAAAAAAATACGTTTTATAATGTATTATTGACATTTGTGTCTTTTTCATCTTCCTAGATGAAATTGCTAAAGCATCCTGGCTTATGTCTCCATCTTCTTCCCATAGCCTCCTATTATGGACAACATACAGTTGGTGCTTTATAGTCATTGAGACGGCAGTGGGTGCTCTTCCACTCTCTCCTCCGCATCTTTGTAATCCTTTGTCATGGCCACCCTCCCAACTTAATGTAACAGTAGAAAATAAAGGCCCCTATAAATAATAAGATTCCAGATGCCAACAGTCGAATTTTGTTCTGTAACGTGTAATCCGTATCCTCATCACCTGAGAAAAACAAAAAAACAAGAGAAACCACCATCAACAAAAAACCGAAGTAAGGAAAAGTATTTTTTATACGGCACCTGATAAATCATTGGTCAGCACTGTTCGCTTTAAGCCAGTGCCACTTCCAACAAGGATACTGCCCACAAATTACTTCCATTACTTCCTGTTTCCTTTAAGTATAAGTCAGTAACTTAGTGGATTCTATGATGGATTCATATGGTGGATTCTGCTCTTTCTGTAAAGTACTTGTATATCCACCTATGTTTGCACAGAGTGGGTAAAGGATTAGAAGTCTTGTCGGGTTTTACTGCCAACAGAGCAGACCTTCTCAACACGGAGGAACCCTTGAAATAACCTTTCGGGCTCAGAGAACCCCTGTTAAAAATGGATATATCTACAACTCATGATAAATTGGTGTGATGGTCAGTGGAAGAGTGTTACATCTGTGGTCTTGGGGAAGAATTTCCCCCCTACAGATAGCTAAAAAGTTCATTGGTGTCAGTGAGAACCTATCCTAGAGGCAAAAATTGGTCACTGCTCAAGGAACCTCTAGCAACCATTGGAGGAACCCTAGTTGAGAAACCCTGCAACAGAGGCTCTGCTCGAGTGTAGACTGTGTGTTTTCATTTCATTACGAATCTAAATTTGGAAGAAATTGTCATCATTCTGAGATTCTGATGTACCTTAGGTTCCAAATCATAATAGTAACACATTTCAACAAATCCGAAATAAATTATAACAAAACTAATTATCGAAAATTAATTAAAAAATGAATTTGAATTTGAAATGGAAACATATTGCAATAAGAACAGTAAGGCATACAAGTGAAATATTATGATGGTCCCTGCTTAGGCTAGAATAAAATAAAACAGAATAGAATATAAAGTAATAGAATAGAATAAAACAGGTCAGAATATAAAATAATAGAAAAGAATAGAACAGAATAGAATTGAAAATAAAAGAAGAGAATAGAAAATAAAATAATAGAATATAAGAAAATAGAATAGAATATTATATTCTGTGTTATTCTGTTTTATTCCTTTTATTTTATTTTATTTTATATTCTATTCTGTTTAATCCTATACATTTTTTTTATTTTTTATTCTATTCTTTTCTATTATATTCTATTAAAAGGGGAAAAATGTATCAATAAAAAATATTCACTAAATAAATTCAATGAGCAGCAACTTAATGTGAGATATACACAGATAAAACATAAAAGGAATAAGCCGCGCTAAGTCCAATTTATAAAATTGATTGTAGAAATGAATATCATCTCTCATATGGCAAAAAAAATTGTTGAATAATATTCAAATTCTTCTAGTATTAACACCACAGTGAGTTCGTTCAACCACCACCTGTGGTGTTAATACTAGAAGAATTTGAATATTATTCAAACAATTTTTTTATTAACAATTTTTTTGCCATATGAGAGATGATATTCATTTCTACAATCAATTTTATAAAGTGGACTTATTAGCGCAACTTCTTCCTTTTATTATATTTTATTACTTTAATTTCTCTTCTATTCTATAAAGCAGCCTAAATAAGAATCATCACCTTATTTCACTTTTACACCGTACTGTATTTATTGTAATATGTGTCCATTTCTACCTTGAATTTGAATTAATTAAATTAAATAATGTATATATTAGAAATATCCGAATACAGTGCCCTGAAAAAGTATTCATACCCCTTGAAATTTTCAACATTTTGTCATGTTACAACCATAAACGCAAATGTATTTTATTTAGATTTTATGTGATAGACCAACACAAAGTGACACATCATTGTGAAGTGGAAGGAAAATGATAAATCGTTTTCAATTTTTTTTTTGCAAATAAATATGTGAAAAGTGTGGTGTACATTTGTATAGCGCCCCCTGGAGTCAATACTTTGTAGAACCGCCTTTCGCTGCAATTAGAGCTGCAAGTCTTTTTGGGGATATCTCTACCAGCTTTGCACATCTAGAGAGTGACATTTTTGCCCATTCTTCTTTGCAAAATATCTCAAGCTCTGTCAGATTGGATGGAAAGCGTCTGTGAACAGCAATTTTCAATTCTTGCCACAGATTCTCGATCGGATTTAGGTCTGGACTTTGACTTTCTATTCCAACACATGAATATACTTTGATCTAAACCATTGCATTGTAGCTCTGGCTGTATGTTTAGGGTCGTTGTCCTGCTGGAAGGTGAACCTCCACCCCAGTCTCAAGTCTTTTGCAGACTCTAACAGGTTTTTTTCTAAGATTGCCCTGTATTTGGCTCCATCCATCAGCTCTGACCAGCTTCCCTCTCCCTGCTGAAGAAAATCATCCTGACAACATGATGCTGCCACCACCATGTGGGGATGGTGTGTTCAGGATGATGTACAGTGTTAGTTTTCTGCCACACATAGCGTTTTGCTTTTAGGACAAAAAGTAAAATTTTGGTCTCATCTGACCAGAGCATGTTTGCTTTGTCCCCTACATGGCTTCTCACAAACTGCAAACGGGACTTCTCATGGCTTTCTTTCAACAATGGCTTTTTTCTTGCCACTCTTCCATAAAAGCCAGATTTATAGAGAGCACGACTAATAGTTGTCCTGTGGACAGATTCTCCCACCTGAGCTGTGGATCTCTGCAGCTCCTCCAGAGTTACCATGGGCCTCTTGGCTGCTTCTCTGCTGAATGCTCTCCCTGCCCGGCCTGTCAGTTTAGGTGGACGGCCATGTCTTGGTAGGTTTGCAGTTGTGCCATACTCTTTCCATTTTCAGATGATGGATTGAACAGAGCTCCGTGAGATGTTCAAAGATTGGGGTATTTTTTTTATAACCTAACCCTGCTTTAAACTTCTCAACAACTTTATCCCTGACCTGTATGGGCTGTTCCTTGGCCTTCATGATGCTGTTTGTTCACTAAAATTCTCTAACAAACCTCTGAGGGCTTCACAGGACAGCTGTATTTATACTGAGATTAAATTACACACAGGTGGACTCTATTTACGAATCAGGTGACTTCTAAAGACAATTGGTTCCACTAGATTTTAGTTAGGGGTATCAGAGTAAAGGGGGCTGAATACAAATGCACGCCACACTTTCAGATATTTATTTGTAAAACATTTTGAAAACCATTTATCAATGTCCTTCCACTTCACAATTATGTGCTACTTTGTGTGGGTCTGTCAAATCAAATCCCAATAAAATACATTTACGTTTTTTGTTGTAACATGACAAAATGTGGAAAATAGGGTATGAATACTTTTTCAAGGCACTGTATACAAATTAATTCTAAAAAATAATTATTCCAACATAACAAATATGACAAAATAAAATTATTAACGCAATAAACAAATACGAAACTAAACAATTTTCTGTCGTGCACATCTCTACTCGAATGATTTCTTCTCTTCCTGTCTGGTTAGAAGGTTGTCCCCAGGAAAGGAAGTGAGGGGAAAACTATTTTAAAGCAACACAGACAGAAGTAAAACCTCCAGGAATTAGAAATAAAAAAAATCTACCCATGTAGTGGGCTCCCCTGCACTGCAAGGGTTAAACTCTTGTTGGGCCTTGTGTTCAATTGGGGAATGCTAGAACCATGGTTAGCTATTTATTCTAGTCTGTTTCCCTGGTGCAGATTTTCCTGGAACAGGAAATTAGTGTAAATCTCTCTAATGGAACCCATTCTCCATTCAACTCAAAACAGAAAAAAAAGTTTTGGATATAAATAAGCTTTAAACATAAGAGGTCCTTCATTGCTATCCTACAAAAGATTCTGCTTGGAAGGAGTTTGTGTGGGCTCCCTTCCACATTAAAAAAAAAAACAGATTGACTTTGCTAAAAATTGTGTGCAAGTAGTAAACACCTGAGTGGAGGATCCTCTGGGGTGGGAACTAATGTGGTAGTTTTACAAAATAAAACTGCACTCCCAAGCTCAATCAATCCAGCTACACTTAGAAAACCATGAAAATCTTACTACTTATAATTTTATAAAAAACTTGATTAAGATGGAGCATTATGCCCTGTACACGCGATCAGACTTTCCGACAACAAAACTGTGGACTATTGTTCGAAGGTTGTTGGCTCCAACTTGTCTTGCATATACACTGTCACATAAATGTTGGCCAACAATTACGAATGTGGGAACGTTGTGACGTATGAGGGGCCGATAATAGGGAAGTTCAATAGTCATGTGATATCTCCATTACGAACGCTAGTTTTACAAGACCGATTGCTTCCGGCTCGTACTTGATTCCGAGCATGCATGAACTTTTGTGCTACGGACTTGTCTACACACGATCGGAAAGTCCGACAACAAAGTTTTGTTGGCGGAAAATTTGAGAACCTGCTAGCCAACATCTGTTGGCGGAAAGTCGGACAAAAAATGTTCGATGGACCATACACACTGTCGGACTTTCAGCCAACAAGCTCACATCCAACATTTCCCGTCGGAAAATCCAACCGTGTGTGTGCGGCTTAAGTATTAGTATTATCAAATGAAGGTCAATGACACTTGCAATTACTCGTATTACATGGAGGCAGTGGCAGTGGTTTTGGAGCCTGGAGGGGGCTCGGTTCCCAAAGAGAGGAAGAATCATGGCAGGTCCAGCCGGGAAAAAACCCTTACGTCCTCTTCTTTCTGTGAACCTACACCTTGTTGTCAACAGTTGCAACCAGATCTGCTGGCAGAGGCTTGAACAGCATACAGATTTTTTTGCCCGGAGAGTTGGCATCAGCGTGAATACAATTATACATAATAAACTTCCACTGCATCGGCGACAATTTTCAAAAGCAGGAGCCCAACCAGTTCCCCATACAATTTGTCACTCTCTTGCCTTCTTATGAAGGTCTCAGTCATAGACATCACTGCACTCTGCTGTCACCACTTCCACCAGTCAGATATAGGCAATGGTCATGCCCCCTCAACCATCCCACATTTCTCTGGACTGTCTCAGGATTCCAAAACAATCCCAGTGCCCTGCAGATCTGGGCTATGTCCCGAAGCCAAGGGAGTTCTTGCTCCATCACCAAGCTCAAGCTCTATGCAGCTTTTGTACCTAAAAGTGTCTGCATATTCCCTGCAGCAGAAAAAAGGGCAGAGCAGCAGCATGCGTTGTGAATAAGTGTTGTGCACTTACACCATTGCCTATTTCCACCCCCACTGGACACTATTGCAAGTGTCCAGTGCTATTGTTTCACTGTTGAGCACTTACGTTTCTTCCCACCTCCTGGTAGGTTCTACTGTTCTCTGCCACCCCGGACACTATTGTTCCTCCTAACCCCCCCACTGAGCCCTGTTTTTAGTTCATGAGAATAGATATTGCATCAGTAGATGTACATTATACATATGTAAGTTAACATTTTCATAACTGATAGTGAAACAATTTACCTCTTATCTGGACAAAGACATCCTCACTCTTCTTAGAAATGTTGGCTGCAGATCTCACTTCACAGGAATAATTCCCAGAATCCTCCAGCTGAGGTGATTGGACTCCATATTGATCAGATAAACTGAATTCCTGAACATTCTTTCCATCTCTGTAGAAAGCAAACTGCAATTCTGTCTTTTGGCTAAGTGGACTGAGGCTTGTGTTACACATCAGGGTTATGGTGTCACCTTCCAAGACTTTGATGGTGCTTACATTTAGCACTGGGGTGAAAAACAGCTCTAAAAAAAAAGATTGACAAATCTTATTTTCTAGCAGGTATGAGTGTCAAACTTTTGTGACATTTTGGTGAAATTTGCCTCCAATTTGTAGGCAGGTCCAGTCTTATTTTCCAACTGCAGGTGGTGCTCAACCACAGTGGCAGTGCAGAGGGAGAGGAGGCAGAGGGAGAAGTCAGGAGGAATGTGGTCACTATATGGTTTTCTGGGTCACTGGGGCAGGTATCTGGTTGGGTGCTGCCAGCCCATGTGACTCTGGTGGTCATCTTGTGTTAGGCAGAGTGTTTTTAAGACCCCTGGCTCTCGGGTTTAGCGCATTTAGCATGTAGATCAGCCTTTCTCAACCTTTTCAGCATAGAGGAACCCTTGAAATAACTTTCTGGTCTCAGGCAACCCCTGCTAAAAGTTCCTATATCTACAACTCATGATACATTAGTGTGATGGTCAGTGAAAAGAATGCTCTTTACACTTGTGGTCATTGGGAAGATAGATACAGATAGCTAAAAAGATCAATGGTGTTAGTGGGAACTTATCTGAGATGCAGAAATTGCTTATTGATCAAGGAACCCCTAGAAACCTCTGGAGGAACCCTAGGATTCCATGGAACCCTGGTTGAGAAACCCTGGTGTAGATAGTGTGTTGGGACAGGTCACATGTTCATCAGGGACAGTACTAATGGAAGCGAAAAGTTCCAGACGAGTAGGGAAAGTATAGGGACCCTCCACTATTTCTGGAAACTTCCCCACTTGGGCTCGGACTTGCCAGGCCACATTCCACCCCTCAAGAAAGACTGTTAGCTCAGCTGAGAGCTGCTCTGCTACATGCTGCTACCATCCGTGAGTGTTTCAGGTTGGGATTCCTTCCGTCGGGCTTGTTGTGAACTGTTTTCCTTTGACTTCAATACAAGTTCTTTCAATTGCATCTGAACTGAGTGTGTGTTGTTGCCACCGCACAAGGCTGTGCCCATCCACAGATTAATAACAATGAATTTCGCCAAAAATGTCCCAAAATTTTGACAAATGCAATATCAGTTCTAGAGTCAATTAGAAGGTTGATTTTCACAGAAATTTCACAGAAATTGTGATACTTACCCCTATAAAATACTAGTAGATTCAAGGATAGGTGAGCTTTAAAAGAAGGTGCTTGTCTTGCATACACACGGTCACACAAATGTTGGACAACAATTACGAACATGGGAACGTGGTGACGTACAAGACATACGACGAGCCGATAAAAAGGAAGTTCAATAGTCATGTGATATCCCCATTACGAACGCTAGTTTTACAAGACCGAGTGCTTCTGGCTCATACTTGATTCCGAGCATGCGTGAACTTTTGTGCGACGAACTTGTGTACACACGATCGGAAAGTTTGACAACAAAGTTTTGTTGGTGGAAAATTTAAGAACCTGCTAGCCAACATTTGTTGGTGGAAAGTCCGACAACAAATGTTCGATGGAGCATACACATGGTCGGACTTTCAGCCAACAAGCTCACATCCAACATTTCCCGTCGGAAAATCCGACCGTGTGTATGCGGCATAAGTATTAGTATTATCAAATGCAGGTCAATGACACTTGCAATTACTCCTATTAAATGGAGGCAGTGGCAATGGTTTTGGAGCCTGAAGGGGGTTCGGTTCCCAAAGAGAGGATGAATCATGGCAGGTCCAGACCAGAAAAACCCCTTACATTTCTCTTCTTTCTGTGAACCTACCCCCCTTGTCAAAAGTTGCAACCAGATCTGCTGGCACAGGCTTGAACAGCATACAGATTTTTTTGCCCGGAGAGTTGGCATCACCGTGAATACAATTATATATAATACACTTCCTTTGCATCGGTGACAATTTTCAAAAGCAGGAGCCCAACCAGTTCCCCATACAATTTGTCACTCCCTTGCCTTCTTATGAAGGTCTCAGTCATAGACATCACTGCACTCTGCTGTCACCACTTCCACCAGTCAGAAATAGGCAATGGTAATGCCCCCCCAACCATCCCACATTTTTCTGGACTGTCTCAGGATTCCAACACAATCCCAGTGTCCTGTAGATCTGGGCTATGTCCCAAAGCCAAGGGAGTTCTTGCTCCATCACCCAGCTCAAGCTCTATGCATCTTTTGTACCTAAAAGAGTCTGCATATTCCTAGCAAAAAGGAAAAAGGGCAGAGCAGCAGCATTTGTTGTGCATAAGTGTTGTGCACTTACACCAAATGCCTACTTCCACCCCCACTGAACACCACCATGCTTCTCTCCTCACTGGACTTTACTGTTACTCCCTAGCTTCCTCTGTGCACTATCGTTTCTTCCCAGCCCCTAGCCCACTGCTGGACACTATTGTTTCTCACTATGCTTTGCTGGGCACTATTGTTCTCCCCACACCTATTGCAGGGCACTATTGTTTTCACATCACCCTTTCGGTTGCTATTGTTTCACTGTTGAGCACTTATGTTTCTTCCCACCTCCTGGTAGGTTCTACTGTTCTCTGCCACCCCTGCTGGACACTATTGTTCCTTATAATACCCCCACTGAGCCCAAATAAGCACTGTTTTTAGTTCATGAGAATAGATATTGCATCAGTAGATGTACATTATACATATGTAAGTTAACATTTTCATAACTGATAGTGAAACAATTTACCTCTTATCTGGACAAAGACATCCTCACTCTTCTTAGAAATGTTGGCTGCAGATCTCACTTCACAGGAATAATTCCCAGAATCCTCCAGCTGAGGTGATTGGACTCCATATTGATCAGATAAACTGAATTCCTGAACATTCTTTCCATCTCTGTAGAAAGCAAACTGCAATTCTGTCTTTTGGCTAAGTGGACTGAGGCTTGTGTTACACATCAGGGTTATGGTGTCACCTTCCAAGACTTTGATGGTGCTTACATTTAGCACCGGGGGGAAAAAAAGCTCTAAAAAAAAAGATTGACAAATCTTATTTTCTAGCAGGTATGAGTGTCAAACTTTTGTGACATTTTGGTGAAATTTGCCTCCAATGTGTAGGCAGGTGCAGTCTTATTTTTAAACTACAGGTGGCACACAACCACAGTGGCAGTGCAGAGGGAGAGGAGGCGGAGGAAGAAGTCAGGAGGAACGTGGTTACTCTATGGTTTTCTGGGTCACTGGGGCAGGTATCTGGTTGGATGCTGTCAGCCCATGTGACTCTGGTGGTCATCTTGTGTCAGGCAGAGTGTTTTTAAGACCCCTGGCTCCCGGGTTTAGCGCATTTAGCGTGTAGATCAGCCTTTCTCAACCTTTTCATCACAGAGCAACCCTTGAAAGAACTTTCTCGTCTCAGGCAACCCCTGCTAAAAGTTCCTATATCTACAACTCATGATACATTAGATGGTCAGTGAGAAGAATGCTCCTTACACTAGTGGTCATTGAGAAGAATTCCCCCCTTACAGATAGCTAAAAAAATCAATGGCGTTAGTGGGAACTTATCTGAGATGCAGAAATTGCTCATTGATCAAGGAACCCCTAGAAACCTCTGGAGGAACCCTAGGATTACATGGAACCCTGGTTGAGAAACCCTGGTGTAGATAGTGTGTTGGGACAGGTCACATGTTCATCAGGGACAGTACTAATGGTAGTGAAAGGTTCCAGATACGTAGGGAAAGTATAGGGACCCTCCACTATTTCTGGAAACTTCCCCACTTGGGCTCGGACTTGCCAGGCCACATTCCACCCCTCAAGAAAGACTCTGTCAGCTCGGCTGAGACCTGCTCTGCTACATGCTGCTACCATCCGTGAGTGTTCCAGGTTGGGATTCCTTCCATCGGGCTTGTTGTGAACTGTTTTCTTTTGACTTCAATACAAGTTCTTTCAATTGCATCTGAACTGAGTGTGTGTTATTGCCACCGCACCAGGCTGCACCCATCCACAGATTAATAACAATGAATTTCGCCAAAAAGGTCTCAAAATTTTGACAAATGCAATATCAGTTCTAGAGTCAATTAGAAGGTTGATTTTCACAGAAATTTCACAGAAATTGTGATACTTACCCCTATAAAATACTAGTGGATTCAAGGAGAGGTGAGCTTTAAAACAAGGTGCACTTATCTTTTTGCCATCTTCCACTGACCTAACCTATCCTAACCCACTCTTCCCCTCCACAGATGTATACTTAGCTCAAAATAATGACTGCATAAAATGCTATGAGACCATCTCTGATCATCTCTTATCTATAGCCTCGATATTCTGCTCCATAGAAGCATATAGATCACTAATGCGCAGGGGTAGTCAGAACAGTAAAGACCTGCACTACTGGCATTTAAACAGTGGAACAGGGGGCCATCATATCAAGCTACGTATGTATTTGTAGGGGAAGGGTGGACTAGGTTAGGTCAGGAGAAGGGGGGAAAAGGAAGGATGCACTTTGTTTTAAAATGCACACTTATCCTTTAAATAGCATCTGCTGGACAGAATTGTAATGGTTGGTTGGCAGTCTATAATTCTGCACAGAACATCTTTTACCTTAAAGCTGGAGGCACATTTGGGATTTGTTTAGGAATAAATCATATTCACCTTTTATCGTAATATGGACGAAATGACTACTTTTCCTCACTTTGCCATTTGAAGCTCTCACGTCACAGGAATAATTCCCAGAATCCTCCAGCTGGGCAGACTGGACTCCATATTGATCTGATGAATTGAATTCCTGAACATTTCGTCCATCTCTGTAGAAAGCAAACTGCACATCTGTTCTCTGTCTGAGTGGCTCAAGTCTTGTGATACATATCAGGGTCATTTGGTCTCCTTCTATCGTTGCATTTCGGATTGCTACGATTCTTGGATTTACAAACAGCTCTGCAGAGAAGGAAATCCAGGAGGAAAAATATAAATGTCTTTCCATGTACAAATACAACAGGTGAGCTACCAGTATGCTATGGGACTCATGATCCAGATTGAAGTGACCATGCAGAGCAACAAGGGCTCATTAGTATTATGGGTTTTGTCAAGTTTGTATTAGGCTTGGAGTTCCAATTTTTAAGGAATACCTGCTGAGTTTAAATATTAAGGCCTTAATGATGAAGATGGCTGGTGGCTGCATTAGAAAATGGGAAGATGGCTGGTGGCTGCATTAGAAAATGGTTGACTCCTGGGCAAGCAGTTGAGAACAATCGATTCACCATTTTCAAATATCTTTCTTTGTATTTATTGCCATGCAGTACTGAAATCCCCAATGGTACTACCTGTAGGGGCCTTGCCCAAGCAGGAGTGTGCCTAAAATTAGTACTGCTGGGTTGTTGTCCACCTACATCTAAAATTGATAGTTCTGTTTTCTTTGGGTTTTTCCCAAGACTTCTGCCTGCTGTGGAGCATCCCTAGCAATAGATTAAGCTGATCCAATAATCTGAAATATGAACATTTATATCTCCCTGGCCAATCATTAGGAGGCTTATTACTGGTGGCACATTCTGGGAAAGAGAATAAATATTCAGGAGTGTTACCTTGGAAAGCTCTGTTGCCTCCCAGTCTCTGCCTCCCAGTCTCTGCCTGGGGAGAGTGTGTTGCTGTGTCTGTCCTCCCAAACTTGCTGCCTGGAGAGGGTGTGCTTTACTACACAGAAACCAAAGTCTGGAGTCTGAAGCTCCCTGCTGTCCTCCTGGGGATGTGGAACAGGCAGGTGATTGCTTAGATTAAACCACTATGGGTAAAGACTTGCTGTGGAAGAGTGTCCTGGAGAGCTGTGGAGAAGCTACTGCCGGTGGACATTGTAGGAAATTCTCGTGGCTCATCCAAGAGATATATGTAACTGCCCTACGGTCTGAAAAGTACAGAGCTCCTGTCTTGCTTAAAGTTCCATTATTATGATTTGACCATAGGTAGAAATTCAGAGTCTGCATTTTTTTGTTCTTTGGGTATCCTGTGCCCTAATCAATCTATCTCAGAGTTTATTTTGTCATATATTAAACCTTGTTGAACCGTCTTAAAGTGACTGGCACCCAATTTCTTCATACTGCACACAAGTCAAGGACCCTACCCTAAGGTGAAATGTCAGCACACAAAGCCATTTGGGGTCCCCAACTGTCTCCAAGGGGCGAGGGGGTGGTACATACAAAGAGGTTTGTCTATATGTTGTTTTTTTTGGGACTAAGGCTGAGGCTGGGCATCATTACTAGGTAAGTTTGGAGTTAGAAAATGGTTCATTAATTCATTATTAAATGCTGATCGTCAAAACCTGAGTCTTCTGGTCCTGATTGACTCACCATTTACCTCGACCAGTTTCTCCTGACTCCTCCTCTTTACACTGTTGGTTACAGTTGTTGCTTCACAGGAATATTTCCCAGAGTCCTTCACCTGAGCGGACTGAATTCCATATTGATTATATGAAGTGAATGCTCTGACATTCCGTCCATCTTTGTGAAAAGCAAATTTCAGTTGTGTCCTCGGTCTGAGCAGGCTGAGACTAGAATCACATGTCAGGGTCATCTCATCACCTTCTACCACTGGATACGGGGTCACTTTTATCTCTGGAATTTCAAATAGCTCTAAAAAGTAATCACATTGTGAAGTTATGTGAAAAATGTTTAGAAAAATGAAACTTACACTAAATCATTGAAAAATAAAATGAAGCTCACCATCCCAACGTACACTCACATAGGAACATATATGCTTGCACCGGGTGTGGCTACATTAAAAAATGAAGATTGTACTTATACAAATAATTCCAGGGCTATCATTTGTGATTAACTCTAACCTGATAACCTGCGAAGGCTTTTAACTTCTTCCTGATCTCAGTATACCCGGATGACGGCTATAGCACGGTCTCAAATTTTGGGGAGTGTCTATTGATGTTCCCCCATGATTGCGCTTCCCGTGTGCCCCCTGCAGCGGCCATCTGCGGGGATCTGTGATCGCTGTGTCCTTCGGACACAGCTGATCACAGATTGGGGTAAAGAGCCAATCACAGCAGCTCTTTACCATGTGACCAGCTGTGTTTAATCACAGATGATCACAGTGTAACATAGCTCCCAACTGTCCCTGATTTCGAGAGACTGTCCCTGATTTGGAGCCATGTCTCTCTGCCCCTCATTCCTCCTCATGTGTCCCTCATTTTGGTTTGATGCATATGCCTGTATATAAAATGCACTATATATCTATCAAAAAGTGCTTCCCAGTGCTAAACCTTTCATCCAATTTCAAAATTGTTGCATTTGTATATTTCAAAAGCCAATATAAAGGAATAGAAGTGTTAAAAAAAGCACTTGTGGGTTTAACTAATAATTATTTTTGTATAATTTTCCTTTAGGGGGGCATGACAGGGGGTATGTCCTATGCCCACATACTTTTGCTAATAGGTGTCCCTCATTCCCATCTCAAAAAATTGGGAGGTATGGTGTAAACAGGATTTGACTGTTATCGGCAGTCCTCTCCTCACGCTGACAGCATTTAGACATCCCAAGTCTCCCCCGAGGTGCGGGAGTCTCCTGCATTTTGGCTGTGGCTCCCGCAGACCCACGAGTGTCGGGTGAGTGCAGGGCCGATCCTGGGGGGCAGTGGGGTATCATCCCCACCCTGCACACATGGAACGTTCCCCAGCTTCACAGCTGGGAATGATCGGTGCGGCAGGAAACAGCTGTGAGCACCAATCCCACTGTATAGCTTTTCAGCTGACAGCCGCTTCTCCTCCTCTCCCTCCCGTGGCTATACAGGGAGATCAGTGCTCACAGCTGTCCCTTCCGATCATTCCTCGCTGTTTCCTGTCCTTCTCCGGTCCCCTGTCCTCCTTCTTCAGCCCTCCTCTAACTCTGTGTCCTCCTCCTCCGCCCCCCTTGTCCTCCCCTGGCTCCATGTCCATCTTCTCCGCCGCCCCCTCATCCCCAGCCGGCTTCCCTCCTCTCCCCTCCTAGGGGCTGCTGTGGGGGATGTCAGGATAGAGAGCAGAGAAAGGGACAGGTAAATATTTAATTTATCGGCCCCTTCCTTTTCTGAACACAGTGGACACAGTGAGCGAAAACTAAGCAGAGTAACCTGTGTTTACTCTGCTCAGTTTATGAATGGAGAGAAACCTCTGTCTCCTCTCCATTCATCTTCAGTGCTGAAAGAGATTGGGGAACCTGTGTCCTCAGTCCCTTTCCCTGTCTCAAAGGGGAGATGTCAGGGGTCTGTTTAGATATCTCACTAAAGCCCCCCAACAGATAAAAAAAAAATGCAATAAATATTAAATAATTAAATTGTAAAAAAAATTATAAAAAATTTAATTGTAAAAAAATATATATAAAATAAAAAATTACTGACACCACTCAACCCTGCCCTACCAACACTGTCCACTGCCCCAACCCCGTCCCCCCAAAAAGCATTGTGAAAAAAATTAAAAACAAATTAAATTGTAAAAAAATAAATATGTAAAAATACGAAACTACAAATAATTTAAAAAGTAAAATTGTAAAAAAATAATAAAAATAAAATAAATAAATAAATGCTGACATTGTCCACTGCCCTACTGACACCATCCACTGGCCCCTAAAAAGCATTTGGAAAAAATGAAAAAAAAATACAAAAAAAAAATAAATTGTAAAAAAATAATAAGAAGAAAATAATATAATAATAATAATAATATAATAACTACTGACACTTTCCACTGCCCTACTGACACCATCCTACACATACTACCCACCGCTGTACACTCCGCCCTCCTCACCTGCACAATATACCCACCTACATACACTCTGCACACCACACTCCTCTCCTGCACATACTACCCACTGCTGTGCACTCCGCACTGTACATTCTCTATTTAACATCACTGCATTCTACACTATGTAAGTCATCTCAGACTATTAAACCACAACCCCTTTAAGCCACACCCAATATGTAGTGCAATTTAAGCCATGCCCACATTTCGCCGTGGGGGGGTGGGGTGGATATGCAGAGCGCCACTTCCCTGAAATTAGTTTTTACAGGTTGGAATATCTAAGCATGTGAGGATAGGAGAGCCAGTAAGCGACAATCCATATAGGGGGCATCTACACTGATAATCAGGGCACTGATAATCAGTGCAGCCCCAAAAGTGCTGCCAGTCAGTACCCATCAGTACTGCCTGTCAGTGCCTATCAGTGTTGCCTGTCAGTGCCCATCAGTGTTGCCTGTCAGTGTTCATCAGTGTTGCCTGTCAGTGCCCATCAGTGTTGCCTGTCAGTGCTCATCAGTGTTGCCTGTCAGTGCCCATCAGTGTTGCCTGTCAGTGCCCATCAGTGTTGCCTGTCAGTGCTCATCAGTGTTGCCTGTCAGTGCTCATCAGTGTTGCCTGTCAGTGCCCATCAGTGTTGCCTGTCAGTGCCCATCAGTGTTGCCTGTCAGTGCCCCTCAGTCTTGCCTGTCAGTGCTCATCAGTGTTGCCTGTCAGTGCTCATCAGGGTACCAATGTTTGTCACTATTTCATGGGTGCAGATTAAGACTTGACATGTTTGGTATCTATTTACTTGACTCATCAGCGCATCCTCATCAGTGCCCATCAACGCATCCCCATCACTGCCCATCAGTGCAGGTTATCAGTGCCCATTAATGCCGCCTCATCAGTGCCCATCAGTGCAGCTTATCAGTGCCCATCAGTGCCACCTTATCAGTGCCCATGAATGCTGCCCCATCAGTGCACATTAGTGCAGCCTTATCAGTGCCAATCAGTGCCACCTCATCAGTGCACATCAACTGAAGAAGAAAATTTACTTACTTGCAAAAAATTTAACAGAAACTAAAAAAAAAACATTATTTTTTTTAATTTACATTTTTTACATTTTTTAGCAAAAAAAAAAACCCAGTGGTGATTAACCTCTTGCCGACCGCTGCACACCAATATACGTCGGCACAATGGCAGCGGTGGGCAACTTAGTGTACCTATACAACCCCTTTAAATGGCGGGGCTAGCACGTGCCCGCCGCGTACAGCGTGACCGTGCCCGCGGGTCCCGCAGACTCGATGTCAGCCGGTATCCCACGATCGTGTCACGGAGCTGCAGAACGGGGAAATGCCTATATAAACAAGGCGTTTCCCCATTCTGCCTAGTGACATGACAGAGATCACTGCTCCCTGTCATCAGGAGCAGTGATCTCTGTCATGATCTCTGTCATGTCAGTGGTAGCCCATCCCCCTACAGTTAGAATCACTCCCTAGGACTAGGGATTAGCTTCGAGTTTGAGTCTAACTCATGTTCGACTCGAACAGCGGCTGTTCGCCAGTTTGCCGAACAGCGAACATTTTCGGGTGTTTGCGGCAAATTCGAAAGCCGCGGAACAGCCTTTAAACGTCTATGGGAGAAATCAAAAGTGCTAATTTTAAAGGCTTATATGCATGGTATTGTCATAAAAAGTGTTTGGGGACCTGGGTCCTGCCCCAGGGGACATGGATCAATGAAAAAAGAAGTTTTAAAAGGACGTTTTTTCGGGAGCAGTGATTTTAATAATGCTTAAAGTGAAACAATAAAAGTGAAATATTCCTTTAAATTTCGTACCTGGGAGGTGTCTATAGTATGCCTGTAAAGGGGCGCATGTTTCCCATGTTTAGAACAGTCTGACTAAGGGGAACCCTGTGCCAAAATTTAAAAAAAAATGGCGTTGGGTCCCCCCAAAAATCCATACCAGACCCTTATCTGAGCATGCAACCTGGCAGGCTGCAGGAAAAGAGGGGGGATGAGAGAGCGCCCCTCCTCCTGAACCGTACCAGGCCACATGCCCTCAACATTGGGAGGGTGCTTTGGGGGGCTACCCCACGCCATCGACATGGGGAAAAGGTGCTTTGGGGGGCTACCCCAAAGCACCCTCCCAATGTTGAGGGCATGTGGCCTGGTATGGTTCAGGAGGGGGGGCGCTCTCTCGTCCCCCCTCTTTTCTTGCGGCCTGCCAGGTTGCATGCTCAGATAAGGGTCTGGTATAGATTTTTGAGGGGACCCCACGCCATTTTTTTAAAATTTTTGGCGCGGGGTTCCCCTTAAAATCCATACCAGACCTGAAGGGTATGGTATAGATTTTGAGGGGGACCCCCACGCCATTTTTTTTTTAAATTTTGGCCGGGGTTCCCCTTAATATCCATACCAGACCTAAAGAGCCTGGTATGGAATTTAGGGGGACCCCCCACACCATTTTTTTTTTAAATTTTGGTTCAGGGTTCCCCTGTGGAGAATTCCCATGCCATTTTTATCAATGAACTTTTATGTGTATTGTCGGACCGGCAATTCAATAGCCGCGAGTAGTTTTAAATGACTTTCTTTCCTTTGAAATGTCATTTTGCTGTCAGATTGTTCTAAATATGGGAAACATGCACCCCTTTAAAGGCATACTATAGACACCCCCCAGGTATGAAATTTAAAGGAATATTACACTTTTATTGTTTCACTTTAAGCATTATTAAAATCACTGCTCCCAAAAAAAATCAGTTTTTAAAACTTTTTTTTGCATTGATCCATGTCCCCTGGGGCAGGACCCAGGTCCCCAAACACTTTTTATGACAATAACTTGCATATAAGCCTTTAAAATTAGCACTTTTGATTATTCATGTTCGTGTCCCATAGACTTTAACGGTGTTCGCGTGTTCAAACAAATTTTTTGCCTGTTCGCATGTTCTGATGTGAACCAAACAGGGGGGTGTTCGGCTCATCCCTACCTAGGACACACTTAACCCCTTGATCGCCCCAAAGTGTTTAACCCCTTCCCTGCTAGTGTCATTTACACAGTAATCAGTGCATTTTTATAGCACTGATCACTGTATAATGGTCTCAAAATAGTGTCAAAAGTGTCCAATCTCGCCATAATGTCGCAGTCATGATAAAAATCGCAGATCGCCACCATTACTAATAAAAAAAAATTAATAATAAAAATGCCATAAAACTATCCCCTATTTTGTAGACGCTATAACTTTTGCGCAAACCAATCAATATACGCTTATTGCACCTTTATTTAACCAAAAATATGTAGAAGAATACATATCGGCCTAAACTGAGAAAAAAATGTTTTTTTTTATATATTTTTGGGGGATATTTATTATAGCAAAAAGTAAAAAATATTGCTTTTTTTTTTTAAATTGTCGCTCTTTTTTTGTTTAAAGCGCAAAAAATAAAAACCGCAGAGGTGATCAAATACCACCAAAAGAAAGCTCTATTTGTGGGGAAAAAAGGACGTCAATTTTGTTTTGGTGTAACGTCGCACGCCCGCGCAATTGTCAGTTAAAGTGACGCAGTGCCGAATCCCCAAAAAAGTGCTCTGGTCAGGAAGGGGGTAAAATCTTCCGGGGCTGAATCGGTAAAAGACCACGAAAAGAAACCTCTATCTGTCTTAAAAAAGGCTAAAAATGTAATCTGGGTACCATGTTGCATGACCGCACAATTGTCTTTCAAAATGTGACAGCGTAGAAATCTGAAAATTGGCCTGGGCAGGAAGGGGGTGAAAGTTCCTGGTATTGAAGTGGTTAAAGGGGGCATCTGCAGCAAAGGGTTAAAGCTTTGTTATGTAAAAAAAAAAAAAAAGTATGTCTTACTTTGTATGTAGATAAAGGCTTCATCTGTGTAAGTTATATGACTATACAAAGTTTTTTTCTGTATTTCCTTTGTACATCTGTATCTCACGGTGTCCATCATGTATACAGTTCCTACATGTAATACAGATCTGTATCTCCCACCTTGAATGATAGAATCATCTTTGCGGAATATTGTATATACTTCCATGAAGTCAGAACGATGGTGACATCTCAGAGTTACATCATCACCTTCGTGAACATCGAGAGGAACCTGCAGGATCACCGGGCCTGGAACACAGAGAAGATCACATGAGAAGATGATGGTTACAGGACAGACATAGTATTGCCTCCACAACCAGATACATTTGTAGTAGATTGACATGACCAAATTTATTGAGTGACGTTACTGGGATCGGAACGGGCCAGCAACTCATTCCTACAACTCAATAACATCTCTCTTTTTTTCTGGAATTGGCAAAGAACACATTAAAATAATAAACTGACCAGCAGCAACATCCAGTCTGGCAGTGCCACTTTCTGTACCAGTTCGGCATCTGTAGTCTCCGCTATGTTCCGTTTTTGCAGATCTAATGGTATAGATTTTTCCTGTATACACCCAGTTACCATCTTTGTACCAGTAATAGGTCAGATCTCTTCCTCCAGTAGAGCCCACATCACACGTCATTGTTATTGACTCTTCAGTGAAGATCTTCCTCCAGTTTGGGGTGAAGGTGACCACAGGACTCACTGTTGATCCTGAAGAGGAATAAAGTGGAATTCTAATTTAAGTCAGGTTAATTTCAAACAACTAAAGGTAGTGTATCCTAATGCCCCGTACACACGATCGGACATTCCGACAACAAAATCCATGGATTTTTTCCGACAAATGTTGGCTCAAACTTGTTTTGCATACACACGGTCACACAGATTTTGTCGGAAATTCCGAACGTCATAGACTTTGTGCGTTGGTATTGTGTACACATGATCGGAATTTACGACAACGGATTTTGTTGTCGGAAAATTTGAGAACCAGCTCTCAAATTTTGTGTGACGGAAATTCCGATGGAAAATGTCAGATGGAGCCTACACACGGTCAAAATTTCCGACAACAAGCTCCCATCGAACAGTTGTTGTCGGAAAATCCGACCGTGTGTACGCGGAAAAAGAGTGTAAAGAAATACAAGTGGGCACTTCTAAGTGCAGTAAGTAGGACCAATTTATTAATAAAAAACAAATAAACCACTCACATGTGGTAGAATAAAAAGTGCATGCCGTAAGCTCTGTTGCCTTCATCCATAAATTCAGGCAGAGCAAAGATGTTAACCACTTCAGCCCTGGAAGAATTTACTTCCTTCCTGACCAGAGCACTTTTTGCGAATCGGCACTGCGCCGCTTTAACTGACAATTGCACGTGGCTCCCAAACAAAATTGACGTCCTTTTTTTCCCACAAATAGAGCTTTCTTTTGGTGGTATTTGATCACCTCTGCGGTTTTTATTTTTTGCTCTATAAACAAAAAAGAGCGACAATTTTGAAAAAAAACGCATTATTTTTTACTTTTTGCTATAATAAATATCCCCAAAAAATATATATAAAAAACTATTTTTTTCCTCAGTTTAGGCCGATACGTATTCTTCTACATATATTTGGTAAAAAAATTTGCAATAAGCGATTATTGAACGGTTTGCGCAAAAGTTATAGCGTTTACAAAATAGGGGATAGTTTTATGGCATTTTTATTAATAATTTTTTTTTTTTAAATGGCGGCGATCAGCTATTTTTATTGTGACTGCGACATTATGGCGGACACATCGGACATTTTTGACACATTTTTGGGACCATTGTCATTTATACAGCAATCAGTGCTATACAAATGCACTGATTCCTGTGTAAATGACACTGGCAGTGAAGGGGTTAACCACTAGGTGGCAGTGTAGTGGTTAAGTGTGTCCTAGGGGCGTGTTTCTAACTGTAGGGGGGATGGGCTGTGTGTGACACGTCATTGATCTCTGCTTCGATGACAGGGAGCAGAGAACAGTGACACTGTCACTAGGCAGAATAGGGAGATGCTTGTTTACATTAGCATCTCCCCGTTCTTCCTCCCCGTGCGGCGATTGCGGGTATCCCCGCTGCGATCGAGTCCGCAGGACCCGCGACCCGACTCACAGAGCTTGCTGCGGGCGCGTGCGCGCCCGCTGGCCGCCTCTTAAAGGGGAACGTACAGGTATGTGGTTCTGCCTGTACGTGCCTTTCTGCCGCAGTATATCTGCGTGAGGCGGTCGGCAAGCGGTTAAAGAACAGAAACAACCAATAATAGAGGATATACCAGCTCTAGAGCTGATCTGACAGTATGGGCACTTGGCTGATGATGTCACATTCCAGGATGTGTGAAGGAGGCATGACTACGCGTTTTGCGGCTTGAGAAAGAGGCGGTAGCGCCTCGAAACACTCAGCCATGCCCGCTTCACACCTGGTAAATCTTCTGTTATTTGAAAGTTTCTGCTCTTTAACATATTTGATCTGCCTGCATTTCTGGATGATGGCAACAGAGTTTGTGACTTGTGTTTTTTATTCTACTACATGTGAGTGGTTTATTTGTTCTTTATTAATAAAATGATCCTACTTACTGCACTTGGAAGCGCCCTCTTGGGTTTCTTTGCATTGCTACAGGTATTCTTTCTATCTGCTGAGGAGCTGCACTTCTAGGCCAAGCTTTTTCTGGCATTTTTTTGTTTACATGTTTTAATTCAGCATTTTTTGCTAGAAAATTACATATAACCCCCAAACAGTATATATATATATTTAGCAGAGACCCTTTTTGGAAAAATACACTGGAAAAAAACTGAAACACAATATATACTGCAATTTGTTTTGTAAAATATGAAAGATGATGTTATGGCGAGTAAATAGATACCTAACATGTCTTGCTTTAAAATTGCACACGCTCGTGGAATGGCGACAAAGACAAAGACTTAAAAATCTTAATAGGCAAAGGTTTAAAATTTTTTACAGGTTACCTGTTTAGTTACAGAGGAGATCTAGCGTTAGAAATCTTGCTCTCACTGTAACGTCCGTGGCTATACCTCACATGTGTGGTGCAACCACCGTTTACATATGCGTGCGCGACTTACATATGTGTTCGCTTCTGCGCGCAAGCTCGGAGGGATGAGGGTGCTTTAAAGTTTGTAGGTTTGTTTTCCTTTTTTATTATTATTTTTTTTTTACACTGTTTGTTTAACTTTTATTTCTTTTTTATCACTTTTATTCCTAATGCAAGGAATGTAAACATCCCTTATAATAGAAATAAGGTTGACAGGTCCTCTTGTTGGAGAAATCTGGGGTCAAAACAACCCCAAATCTCTTCTTTACCTTTAAAAGCAAAAGATCGAAAAAAAAAAATATGTTTACTTCCACCCTGGACCGGAAGTGACGTCATTATGTTGCTCTGATTCTCCAAGGTCATAGAGGCGATCAGAGATTATCTTGTCTTTCATTGCTTCTGTGACCAGCCAGCTGTAACATTGGATCTTTTCTCGGGCTCGCCGGTGTTTCTTGGGCTTACCGGCACGCCCGGGAAACGATCCCCTCCCACCGTTTCGGAAAACGGTCCAGTGGCTAATGAGCCACTCGGATGCTTTCCTGAGAAAGCCAGCCAGCGGCTGAAAAAAAAATGGTACCGGGGTTTTGGCTGATATTTCAGCCATAACCAGTGGCGGCTGGTCCACAAGGGGTGCAGGGTTGCCGCCCCCCCAGCCCGCCGCACCACCCCTCCTAGCCCACACCCTCTTTGTGGCCGTGCACTGTGCTCGGTGTCGGACCAACAAGTCTCCATCTGGTCTGACACCCCCCCTCACAGGCACATGACCACAGCCTGAGGCCCCAATTGGCTAGTTTTATGGGAGGGCTCGGGGCGCAGACAGCACTGTGTCCCGAGCCCTCCCACACTGCTAAGCCAGCGAATCAGCTTCCGGCTTCTTGCCCCAGCCAATCAGCCACCTGTCTATCCCGGCTGAACAGATACTGTCAGCTTCAGGGAGGACAGCAGGACACACCAATGGAGCGGAAAATAGCTAGCCTGCTGGCTCTGCACAGATTGTGTGATGATACTTCGGCATTGCGGATGGAGAAAATAGAGAAACTATTATCAACCATTATTGCCATTATCAACTTGGACATAACCCTAGTAAACCCCTTGCAAACCGCAACTACTTGTGGCCGTCAAGTAGTTAAGGCCAGCTGAACTTATGGCGTATGTGGATATTGTGATATTCAGCTTAGATTTCACCCCTCTAGAGTTTACTGGCTGTCTTTTGCACTGTAACAGATCTTTTTTTTTTAATTCTAATGCCCCGTACACACGGTTGGATTTTCCGATGGAAAATGTGTGATAGGACCTTGTTGTCGGAAATTCCGACCGTGTGTAGGCTCTATCACACATTTTCCATCGGATTTTCCGACACACAAAGTTGGAGAGCAGGATATAAAATTTTACGACAACAAAATCCGTTGTCGGAAATTCCGATCGTGTGTACACAAATCCGACAGACAAAGTGCCACGCATGCTCAGAATAAATAAAGAGATGAAAGCTATTGGCCACTGCCCCGTTTATAGTCCCGACGTACGTGTTTTACGTCACCGCGTTTAGAACGATCGGATTTTCCGACAACTTTGTGTGACCGTGTGTATGTAAGACATGTTTGAGCCAACATCCGTTGGAAAAAATCCTAGGATTTTGTTGTCGGAATGTCCGAACAAAGTCCGACCGTGTGTACGGGGCATAAGAGTGTATAACATGAAGTACACAACGGGGATCTGTTTTTTTTTACCCACTTCTATATATACGCCCTCCCGTATTGACGATTGTCCTGTCCAGCCTTTTTAATACAATGGGCAAACAAGACAACTGTGAATGCAGGAGGGAATCAATATATGGCCTCCCACATCTGCTGCTTGTGTGCGACTAATGGAGCGCACAGCGGCGTGGCCTGTGATCGCCGTGTCCCTCAGATACAACAGATCACAGAGCCGGGTACAGGGCCAATAAAATTGGCCCTGAACCAAGTGGTCACTATGACCAAATGGATTTTCATTTGAAATCAAATTTCTGGTGGATCAAAACAAAAGGTTTGCAAAGTCCTCTAGTTACATTTTTTAAGAAGGCAGTTATAACGTGAATAGAAAAGGTTGTTCTCTGCTCTCTGTGTTCAAACAGTGGCCTCTCCTTTCTGTCCCAGTTTGGCTCTGAAGTCCTGGGTATTATATTCACATTTCACCTTCACAGTTTGAGCCACTGTGCAGCCTGTGGAGTGGGAGGAAACTTCTTTCTTCCCACTCCACAAGCTGCACAGTGGCTCATACTGTGAAGGTGAAATACCTCCTTGTGGGGTGAATAATTGTGGTGAGTGCGTTTCTTATGGGGCACTGTTTTCCAAGAAGCACAGAACAATTTGAAGGAGCACATTGTCACTTTATTGGACTTTTTTTTTTTTTTTGTTAATACACCAGGGTTTAAGGACGGTATATGCATATTTCTGAACCCAGTTTCACAGCAACAATATACACCAGTCATATATGTTGGATTTTTTTGCACAGAAATGTCACTTTGAATTGAAGGTTTTGCACAGGATTGTGTTTATTTTATTTTATTTTCGTTTGAACATAACAATATGTATTATGTATAAGTGGTTAGAAAGTTTACATAGTAGGATTTTTTTGTGGATTTTTGTGAATATACAAATATTTATTTTCTGCACTTTTATTGTCAAGTCATGTCAATAATTTAGAGGTTGTAGGTCACCACTTAATAAGAGCAGCGCCATACCTATCCCCTCTTTTTCACTCACGATTTTCCCCCTATTTACCGTATACCGTGTAAATACGGTATGTGAAAAGTGTGGCATGCATTTGTATAGCGCCCCCCTGAGTCAATACTTTGTAGAACCGCCTTTCACTGCAATTACCACTGCAAGTCTTTTTGGGGATGTCTCTACCAGCTTTGCACATCTAGTGACATTTTTGCCCATTCTTCTTTGCAAAATAGCTCAAGCTCTGTCAGATTGGATGGAGAGCGTCTGTGAACAGCAATTTTCAAGTCTCGCTACAGATTCTCAATTGGATTTAGGACTGGACTGTGACTGGTCCATTCTAACACATGAATATGCTTTGATCTAAACCATTCCATTGTAGCTCTGGCTGTATGTTTAGGGTCGTTATCCTGCTGGAAGGTGAACCTCTGCCCCAGTCTCAAGTCTTTTGCAGACGCTAACAGCTTTTCTTCTAAGATTTCCCTGTATTTGGCTCCATCCATCTTCCCATCAGTTCTGATCAGCTTCCCTGTCCCTGCTGAAGAAAAGCATCCCCACAAGATGATGCTGCCACCACCATGTTTCACGGTGGGGATGGTGTGTTCAGGGTGATGTGCAGTGTTGGCTTTCCACCACACATAGAATTTTGCCTTGGGAACAAAAAGTTAAAATGTGTGTCTTATCTGACCAGAGCACCTTCTTCCACATGTTTTCTGTGTCCCCAACATGGCTTCTGGCAAATTGCAAACAAAACTTTTTATGGCGTTCTTTCAACAATGGCTTTCTTCTTGCCACTCTTCCATAAAGACCAGATTTGTGGAGTGCACGACTAATAGTTGTCCTGTGGACAGATTCTCCCACCTGAGCTGTGGATCTCTGCAGCTCCTCCAGAGTTACCATGGGCCTCTTGGCTGCTTCTCTGATTAATGTTCTGCTTGCCTGGCCGGTCAGTTTAGGTGGACAGCCATGTCTTAGTAGGGTTGCAGTTGTGCCATACTCTTTTTTTATTTTCAGATGATGGATTGAACAGTGCTCCATGAGATGTTCAAAGGGGGTGGGAAGGGGGAATGATAGTCAGTTGCTTCTGTATAATTAGTTGGTAATAGAGACCTTTTTGAGCCTGGGTATGCCCAATAGGCTCTGTGCTGTATGTATTATTTTTTTTCTTTTAATAATAATAAAAATAATTTTCAAAAAAACTAACAAAAAACAGTGGTCTCTCCGAAGAGGTCCATCTCTCCCCCATTTTAGTCAGAGCCAGAGCTTTCCAATCAGCAGGCAGCATGATGTTTTTTTGATTTCAAAACCATAGGTGTTACCAGTGGTGGCCGGTCCACTAGAGGCACAGGGGCTAATCTATGCGCCCGGCTCCTAATCTACATGCAGGGCCGGCAGGGAGTCTTAAGACTTCCGGCCAATCAGGTCTCAGGACCCACTTTCTGTTCGGCTGGGAGGAGAAGCAATGCCTGTTTGGCCGGGAGGAGAAGCAAAGCCTGTTCGGCCAGGAGGAGAAGCAATGGCCACGCTTTTCCCTCGTCAAGCTGGAGCGAGGAGCAGCATCGACCTCCTAAGGTAAGCTCACTGATCACTGCTGTCCGTCTCCCGCGGAGGCCACTGATCGCTGCCGTTCATCTCCCGTGGGGGGCACTGATCGGCACTGTCCATCTCCTGTGGGGGGGCACTGATCGCCACCATTCATCTCCCGTGGGGGGCACTGATCGCCATCATCCATCTCCCGTGAGGGGGGGCACTGATCGTCACCATCTATCTCCCACATGGTGGCCCACTGATGGCCGCCATCCATCTTCACGCATGGGGGGCAGGTTTGTTTGGAGCCCCCCCAAATATTGAGCACCAGCCGCCACTGGGTGTTACTCTGCTGGGTTTGCAGAAGATTGCAGAGGTGGCACAAAGCTTCACAATGACTGCAAAGCTGTCGATGTTTTAACTGGAAGCTTTCAGGTTAGGAGAGGGAAGGGGTTGTGTGGACTGCTTCATCCAGTGTAATTGGATAGTGCTGGGGGTGGTGAGCTGTGTGACCATGTTGCTCATCCCCCCCTCCATGTTCGATCGTTCTTCAGAGAGCGTTAGACAGAGATGATATGTTGCCTCCTCTCCACCTATTTTAACTCCTAATCCAAGCTGTAGGAGATGCTTTAAAGTGATTGGTATTTTTATAAAATAAACAAACAAGTATTTCCAAACATGTTATACTTACCTGCTCTGTGTAATGGTTTTGCACAGAGCAGCCTCATTCCTCCCCTTCTTGAGTCACCAGCTGGGGCTTCTAACTCCACCTTCCTGCCGAGTGACCCCATAATAAGCCACTTGCTATGGGGCACTCATGCATGGTCGCTCCTGAACCCTGCTCTGTGTGTTCAGCCCTCCCCCCCTGCTCACAGGCTGTGATTGACAGCATCTAGAGGCAATGGCTCCTAAGGCTGTGTCTAAACCAATGAGGAGGGAGAGAGCGTAGAGAGCTTCTGCTCTCATGCACAGAGCTGGACTTAGATTGGGCTTAGGTAAGTATAAGGGGGCTGAAGATGGTGGGGGAGCTGCATGCAAAAGGTTTTTTTTTACCTTAAGGCATAGAATGCATTATGGTTAAAAAAAAACTTCTGTCTATAAAACCACTTTAAAGCTAGAAAAATGACGAATGATTGATTGATTAATTGATTGATTGACTCACCTGTGTGTCCCAGAACTGTGCCACCTGTAAAATAAAGCAAAATATTTTACATGACTGAAATGCAAATGTTAAACTGTTTTTAAGAAAATAACTGTCCAATATATATCAGATTTTTTAACATCATTGGCTTAGCTTTGGAGATTGGGTAGTGGGGTTGAGGCTTCTAGTGTGCTCCTTGTGTTATCTCCTTAAAGCGGAGCACCACCCAAAAGGGGAAGCTTTGCTTGTTTGCTTGCTCCCCCCTCCGTTGCCACATTTGGCACCTTTCGGGGGGGGTGGGGGGTCAGGTATCTGTTTTTGACAGGTAACCGTCCGCACTTCCATGAGACCTTGCCGCGGTGAGTTCCCGGAAGTTCGGACCCCCTCCTTCTTTCTCCACTACATGCATGCACAGTAGGGAACCGGCTGTGAAGCCGCAAGGCTTCACTGCTGGTTTCCCTTACAAGGAATGGCAGCGGCAGCACCCGAGAGCCGGCTGAAAAATCGGCCTGGTTGCCGACACCGCAGGATCCCTGGACAGGTAAGTGTCCTAATATTAAAATTCAGCAGCTACAGTATTTGTAGCTGTTGACTTAAAATTTTTTGGTGGGGGGGTTGGAGCTCCATTTTAAGCTTATCTTCTTAACCACTTGACCACTAGGCACTTAAGCCCCCTTAATAACCAGACCAATTTTCAGCTTTCGGTGCTCTCACATTTTGAATGACAATTACTCAGTCATGCAACACTGTACCTATATTAAATTTTTGTCCTTTTTTTCAAACAAATAGAGCTTTCTTTTGGTGGTATTTAATCACCACTGGGTTCTTTATTTTTTGCGCTATAAATGAAAAATAACCGAAAATTCTGTAAAAAAAATGCATTTTTCTTTGTTTCTGTTATAAAATTTTTCAAATTAGTAATTTTTCTTCATATATTTTTCCCACAATTTATAGCGCTACATATCTTTGGTAAAAATAACCCAAATCGGTGGATATTATTTGGTCTTTGTGAAAGTTATAGAGTCCAAAGCTATGGTGCCAATATCTGAAAATTGTTCACACCTGAAGTACTGACGGCCTATCTAATTTCTTGAGACTCTAACATGCCAGAAAAGTATAAATACCCCCCAAATGACTTTTTGTAAAGAAGACATTCCAAGGTATTTAGTAAGAGGCATGGTGAATTTTTTGAAGTTGTCATTTTTTTCCCACAATTCTTTGCAAAATCAAGATTTTTTTTTCCCACAAAATTGTCATATTAGCAGGTTATTTCTCACACACAGCATATGCATACCACAAATTACACCCCAAAACACATTCTGCTATCACTCCCGAGTATGGCGATACCACATGTGTGAGACTTTTACACAGCGTGGCCACATACAGAGGCCCAACATGCAGGGAGCACCTTCAGGCGTTTTGGAGCACCCAGGCCAATTATGACATTTCTCTCCTATATGTAAAAATCATCATTTATTTGCTAGAAAATTACATAAAACCCCAAAACATTATATATGTTTTTTTTAGCGAAGACCTTAGAGAATACAACGGCGGTCGTTGCAACTTTTTAGCTCGCACGGTATTTGTGCAGCAATTTTTCAAACTCGTTCTTTTTGGGAAAAAAACAGTTTTGTGCTTAAAAAAAAACAGTAAAGTTAGCCCAATGTTTTTGCATAATGTGAAAGATGAAGTTATGCTGAGTAAATAGATACCCAACATGTCAGCCTTCAAAATTGCACACGCTCGTGGAATGGTGCCAAACTTCGCTACTTAAAATCCCCATAGGCGACGCTTTAAATTTTTTTACTGGTTACATGTTTTGAGTTACAGAGGAGGTCTAGGGCCAAAATTATTGCAATACCCCACATGTGTGGTTTGAACACCGTTTTCATATGTGGGCAGGACTTATGCATGCGTTCGCTTCTGCATGCGAGTACACGTGGACAGGGGCGCTTTAAATTTTTTTTTTATTATTATTATTATTATTATTAATTTTACTTTATTTATTTTAGTTTGATGCTTTTTTCCAAAAATACATTTTTTTATCACTTTTATTCCTATTACAAGGAATTTAAATATCCCTTGTAATAGGAATATTTGCTGTAGCTGCAGGCATCATTCAGATATCCCCGCACAAAGGCAAGGACGTCATATGATGGCGGGCGGGAAGTGGTTAAAACGCATTTTTTTTAACACAAAGTTGTCCATTTATACAATATTTCCAACACATAGCATGTACACATACCAAAAATGACACCCCAAAATAGATTCTCCTACTCCTCCTGAGTACGGCGATACCACATGTGTGAGATTTCCACAGCCTGGCCACATACAGAGGCCGAGTACAGCCGAGTATGGCTGAGCATGGCTGAGCATGGCTGAGCATGGCCGGGTATGGCTGAGCATAGCTGGGTATGGCTGAGTATGGTAGGGTTTTGCAGGGTATCGCCGAGTATGACTGGGTATGGCAAAGTATGGCTGGGTATCACCGAATATTGCAGAGTATGGCTGGGTATTGCAAAGTATGGCTGGGTATGGCAAAGTATTGCAGGGTATTGCAGAGTATTGCAGGGTATTGCAGAGTATTGCGGGGTATTGCAGGGTAATTGCCGAGTATTGCGGGGTATTGCAGGGTATGGCAGAGTATTGCAGAGTATTGCAGAATATTGCAGGGTATTGCAGAGTATTGCAGAGTATTGCGAAGTATTGCGGGGTAATGCAGAGTATTGCAGGGTGTTGCAGGGTATTGCAGAGTATTGCAGGGTATTGCAGAGTATTACGGGGTATTGTAGAGTATTGCACAGTATTTCAGAGTATTGCAGGGTAATTGCAGAGTATTGCGGGGTATTGCAGAATATTGCGGGGTATTGCAGAGTATTGCAGGGTATTGCAGAGTATTGCACAGTATTGCAGAGTATTGCGGGGTAATTGCAGAGTATTGCAGAGTAGTGCAGGGTATTAGAATATGGCTGAGCATGGATGGATGGATGGCTGGATGTGACTGAATTTGTCACTGAGCAGCGCTGTGGGCACTACAGATCCAGCCCACAGCGCTCCTGCTATCCGATCTCTCCCCCTCTCCGCTCACACTGTACCGATCGGTACACAAAGGGGAGAGAGGAACCGGCATCATGACATGATGCCGGTTTGTTTACATGTGATTGCTCCGTCATTTGACGGAGTGATCAGATGGTAAATGGCCGTGATCAGCCACGGATGTTCTCGGGTGCACGCCCCAGGGGGCACGCGAGAGCGGGATTCTGGGAGGACGTCACTGTACGCCCTCCCAGAGTTAACCAATCGCCCTGTAGCGGTCATTCGGCTATGGGCCGGTTGCTAAGTGGTTAAACAGACAATGTACTCTGAAACCTGTGCCCATGTAAAGACAGGCAGAAGGCAAAAGACTGGTCACCAGTTTTGCCTGTGGTCTTCATGCAGGTGACCTTTTCTCCATTACTGATATAGTGTTACCCCCATACGGCGGGTGCCTCCCATAGAGGCGGGTCAGTCGCGGCTTCCTTTTTTTTTTTTGGTCCGTCGGCGGAGCAAAAGAAGAGGATCGAAGAAGGACTTCGTGGGACATTTTTATTTTTTTATTTTTTAATAAAGGACTTGTCCCAAGCTGTGTCTTGTCTTTTGTGCCATTTTGACACTTTCTTTTTGTGTAATGGTAGGGGTACATTTGTACCCCGTTACCATTTCACACAGGGGGAGGCCGGGATCTGGGGGTCCCCTTGTTAAAGGGGGCTTCCAGATTCTGATAAGCCCCCCACCCACAGACCCCCACAACCACCGGGTAAGGGTTGTGGGGATGAGGCCCTTGTCCCCATCAACATGGGGACAAGGTGCTTTGGGGGGCTACCCCAAATCACCTTCCCCATGTTGAGGGCATGTGGCCTGGTATGGTTCAGGAAGGGGGGGCGCTCTCTCGTCCAGGTTGCGTGCTCAGATAAGGGTCTGGCATGGATTTTTGGGGGGACCGCACGCAATTTTAAAAAAAAATTTGGCGCGGGTTCCCCTTAAAATTCATACCAGACCTGAAGGGTCTGATATAGATTTTGAGGGGGACCCCTACGCAATTTAAAAAAAAAATTGGTGCAGGGTTCCTCTTAATATCCATACCAGACCTGAAGGGCCTGGTATAGAATTTGGGGGGACCCCCACGCAATTTTTTAAAAAATTTTGTTTGGGGTTTCCCTTAAAAGGGCCTGGTAATGGACTGGGGGGATCCCATGCCGTTTTTTTTTCAATGACTTTTATCTGTATTGCCGAGACCCGACAATTCACTATAGCCGCTATTACTTTTAAATTACTTTTTTGCATTGATACATGTCCCCTGGGGCAGCACCCAGGTCCCCAAACACTTTTTATGACAATAACTTGCATATTAACCCTTAAAATTAGCACTTTTGATTTCTCCCATAGACTTTTCATTATAGCCATGAGTAGTTTTAAATGACTTTTTTCCTTTAGAAATGTCATTTTGCTCTTGGACTATTCTAAACACGGGAAAAATGTGCCACTTTACAGGCATACTATAGTCACCCCCCAGGTACGAAATTTAAAGGAATATTTTACTTTTATTGTTTCACTTTAACTGCTTCAGATCCGGGCCATTGCCAAATGACGGCAACAGCGCGGATCTAAATTGCCGGGACTACGTCCATTGACGTCGTCCCGTGCACGAGCGGCCTGCGCGCCCCCTGCAGGGCGCGCGCGGCGCGCTCGGTGATCAGCGAGTCTATGAGACTCGCCTGATCACAGATCAGAGTAAGGGGTTGGTCCCAACCCCTTACCACATGATCAGCTGTCAGCCAATGACAGCTGATCATGTGATGTAAACAGAGCCGGTAATCGGCTATTTTTCCTCCTCGCGCTGACAGCGTGAGGAGGAAAAAAAAACCCGATCACCGGCGGCCGTGATCGGGACATCAGTCCCGATCACGGCGATCTTATAACAAAAAGCAATAGGCAGCAGTGCTGCCTACCAGTGCCCACCATATTAACCCATCAGTGCCCACAGTGCCATCAATCAGCGCCACCCATCAGTGCCCACAGTGCCACCCATCAGTGCCCACAGTGCCACCCATCAGTGCCCACAGTGCCACCCATCAGCACCCACATCAGTGCCACCCATCAGCACCCACATCAGTGCAACCTATCAGTGCCCATCAGTGTCACCTACCAGTGCCCATAAGTGCCCATCAGTGCCACCCATCACTGCCCATCAGTGCCACCCATCAGTGCCCCCCATCAGTGCCACCCATCAGTGCCCCCCATCAGTGCCCCCCATCAGTGCCCCCCCATCAGTGCCCCCCCATCAGTGCCACCTATCTGTGCCACCTATCTGTGCCACCTATCTGTGCCACCTATCTGTGCCACCTATCCGTGCCGCCCATCTGTGGCCATCAGTGCCGCCTTATCTGTGCCCATCAGTACCGCCTTAACTGTCCCCATCAGTGCCGCCTTAACTGTCCCCATCAGTGCCGCCTTAACTGTGCCTATCAGTGCCGCCTTAACTGTGCCTATCAGTGCCGCCTTAACTGTGCCTATCAGTGCCGCCTTATCTGTGCCTATCCGTGCCCATCAGTGCAGCCTATCAGTGCCCACCAGTGCTGCCTCATCAGTGCATATCAATGAAGGAGAAAAATTACCTGTTTGCAAAATTTTATAACAAACTATTAAACATGATTTTTTTTTTTTTCAAAATTTTCCATCTTTTTTTGTTTGTTTAGCAAAAAATAAAAACCCCAGCTGTGATTAAATACCACCAAAAGAAAGCTCTATTTGTGGGAAAAAAATGATAAAAATTTCATTTGGGTACAGTGTTGTATGACCGCGCAATTGTCATTCAAAGTGCGACAGCGCTGGAAGCTCAAAATTGGTCTGGGCAGGAGGGGGGTTTAAGTGCCCAGTAAGCAAGTGGTTAAGCATTATTAAAATCACTGCTCCCGAAAAAAATGTCAGCTTTAAAACTTTTTTTTGCATTGATACATGTCCCCTGGGGCAGGACCCAGGTCCCCAAACACTTTTTATGACAATAACTTGCATATTAACCCTTAAAATTAGGACTTTTGATTTCTCCCATAGACAATTCATTATAGCCACGAGTAGTTTTAAATGACTTTTTTTCCTTTAGAAATGTCATTTTGCTCTTGGACTATTCTAAACACGGGAAAAATGCGGCACTTTACAGGCACACTATAGTCACCCCCCCAGGTACGAAATTTAACAGAATATTTCATTTTATTTGTTTCACTTTAAGCATTCTTAAAATCACTGCTCCCGAAAAAACTGCCTTTTTTAAAACTTTTTTTTGCATTGAAACATGTCACCTGGGGCAGGACCCAGGTCCCCAAACACTTTTTATGACAATAACTTGCATATTAACCCTTAAATTTAGCACTTCTGGTTTCTCCCATAGACTTTTAAAGGGTGTGCTGCGAACACCCCAAATTGTTCGCTGTTCGGGGGACTGGCGAATAACCGATGTTCATGAACTTCATTGAACTTACATTCGACTGGAACATCAGGCTCATCCCTGGTTCAGGGGTGTGCTATGTACAGATTGCAAAGTTCAGGGGTGTGCTGTGTACAGAGTGCAAGGTTGAGAAGTGTGCTACATACAGAGTACAGGAGTGAGTTACATACAGAGTGCAGAGTTTAAGGGTGCACTACGTACAGAGTAAAGAGTACAGGGGTGGGCTACATACAGAGTTCAAAAGTGTGCTACGGACAGAGTACAGGTGTGGGCTATGTACACAATGTGGATTTCAGGGGTGCACTACATACATAGTGCAGAGATCAGGGGTGAGTTACATACAGGCAGTCCTCGAGTTATGAACAACTCCTACTTACATTACAAATGCCGGCCACTTGTGCTCAACGCTGGTCCTGGATAGGGATGAGCCGAACACCAACTGGTTCAGTTCGCACCAGAACCTGCGAACGGACCAAAAATTTGCACGAACATTAGAACCCCATTGACGTCTATGGGACTCGAATGTTCGAAATCAAAAGTGCTCATCTTAAAGGCTAATTTGCATGGTTATGTCCTAAAAAGGGTTTGGGGACCCGGGTCCTACCCCAGGGGACATGTATCATCAAAAAAAACTTTTAAAAACGGCCGTTTTTTCGGGAGCAGTGATTTTAATGATGCCTAAAGTAAAAAACAAAAAGTTAAATATTCCTTTAAATATCGTACCTGGGGTGTGTCTATAGTATGCCTGTAAAGTGGCGCGTGTTTCCCGTGTTTAGAACAGTCCCTGCACAGAATGTAATTTTTAAAGGAAAAAATCTCATTTAAAACTGCTTGCGGGTTTAATGTAATGTCGGGTCCTGGCAATATGGATGAAAATCAGTGAGACAAACGGCATGGGTACCCCCCAGTCCATTACCAGGCCCTTTGGGTCTTGTATGAATATTAAGGGGAACCCCGCACCCAAATTAAAATAAGGAAAGGTGTGGGGCCACCAGGCCCTATATACTCTGAACAGCAGTATACAGGCGGTGCAAACAAGACAGGGACTGTAGGTTTGTTGTTAAAGCGGGGGTCCACCTATCTATCGTTTTATTTTTTTTTGGAGTTCATTCACAAACTTTTCTTCTCAGCATTACATACTCACATATTGTGTGTAATATGTCCGCCTGTGTCAGATTTCGTCGGAAAGAATAACTTATATTATTCACTGCAGGCGGTTTCCATCTTCATTGTGGGCATTTGAAGCCCACAAGCATTTATTTCCTGGATGTGGTGAATGCTGTACTCCCAGCATTCACCGCTCGTTCCCGCACATGCTCAGTGGCATCCTGGGAAACCTGAGACTAGCTCCCAAGAGTCTGGGAGAGGCTAGAAACACGCCTACTCCCATGGGAGGAGAACCAGGAAGTGCAAAGAAGGATAGAAAAATAAAAGGTAATTACGGCGATTTAATTTTTTCTAAATGGCATGTCAGCATCTAGGCAAGGAAGAGAATACATACAGATATTGTTCAAAATTTGGGTGGAACCCCGCTTTAAGTAGAATCTGTTTGTAATTTTGAACGGGTACATTTTTAACGTGTTTAGCTCCAGCCAAAAAATCTATTTTAAGCTTTTTGGAAAACATAGGGAAGGGTTATCACCCCTGTGACATTTGTTTTGCTGTCTGTCCTCCTCTTCAGAAGATTTCACCTCACTTTTTGTCCCAATGACAAATGTTTTTTGAAAATTTGGGGTTTTTTGTGGAACAAGGATTGGAAAGCATCAGTGGAAAGGAGAAATGTTTTTCCCATATTAACTCTTACAGGAGAGAATTTCCCTTCCTAGGGGTAGATTTCATCTCACTTCCTGTTGTCTCCTTCCGTTTGCAAGTATGAGTCGTTTGTAAGTTAGATGTTTGAAAGTAGGGGCCTGCCCTATATACTCAGTAGAAATTTGGGCCTTAGGTGTTGTTGTGGCCACAACACTGTAAGCCCTCACAGGGCCCTGCTGTGAAATATTAGATCAAGAATTGTAATTACATACCCCTGTTGAACAAGGGCAGAAAAATTGGGCCTTTGGTGGTGGTGGTGGTGGTGCTGGTGCCACAACACTGTAAGTCCTCACTCGCTCTTGGTGGGTGCAGAAATGGGCCCTGCTGTGAAATATTAGATCAAGAATTGTAATTACATGCCCCTGTTAAACAGGGGGTGAAAAATTGGGCCTTAGGCACTGGTGCTGGTGCCACAACACTGCAACCCCTCACAGATACTCTAGTTGGAATGCAGAAATGAGCCCTGCTGCAAAGTATTACATTTAAAAATTGTAATTACACGCCCCTGTTAAACAAGGGCTGAAAAATTGGGCCTTAGGGCACTGGTGCTGGTGCCACAACACTGCAACCCCTCACAGATACTCTAGTTGTAACGCAGAAACGAGCCCTGCTGCAAAGTATTGCATCAAAAATTGTAATTACACACCCCTGTTAAACGGGGGCTAAAAAATTGGGCCTTAGGCACTGGTGCTGGTGTCACAACACTGCAACCCCTCACAGATACTCTAGTTGGAATGCAGAAATGAGCCCTGCTGCAAAGTATTGCATCAAAAATTGTAATTACACGCCCCTGTTAAACAGGGGCTGAAAAATTGGGCCTTAGGCACTGGTGCTGGTGCCACAACACTGCAACCCCTCACAGATACTCTAGTTGTAACGCAGAAACGAGCCCTGCTGCAAAGTATTGCATCAAAAATTGTAATTACACGCCCCTGTTAAACAGGGGCTGAAATATTGGGCCTTAGGCACTGGTGGTGGCGCCCAGAACCAAAAATGTTCTTACAAGCTATCAGTGTGATCATTGAGGAGGAAGAGGATAATTACTCAGGGATAGTCACTCAGCATCAGCATAGGCAGTCTTTGAAGGGATCTGAGATTTCAAAAAAAATTATTCGGTTACATCAGCATCAGGTGCTTGGTAGCTGGTGGTGATCCAAGACTGATTCATTTTTATGAAGGTCAGTCGATCGACCAAGTCGGTGGACAGACGAACCGTGATCGGTTACAAAGCCTCCAGCAGCACTGAATGTGCGTTCCGAAAGAACGCTGGATGCAGGACAGGCCAGTAGCTCAATTGCATACTGTGCAAGCTCTGGCCAGTGATCCATCCTCAAGACCCAGTAACCCAGAGGATTTTTGGTGGGAAAGGTGTCCAAGTCAGATCTTGCCCCTAGGTATTCCTGCTCCATGTAAAACAGACGCTGGCGATGGTTGCTGGAACCGTTCATACCTTGGGGCTGTGGACCAAAAAATTGTCTGAACGCATCGGTCAGACGACCACCTTCTCCACCGCTCTTTCTTTGACTGACCGAAGCCTCAGCAACACGTTGTCCAGAAACAGGAGTTTGTAACCTCCCAGTCTCTGGGAACGCGTTGCACAGACCTTTCTCGAAGGCCTCCCGAAGATGTTTCATCCTCTGCTCCCTCTGCGATGGCAAGATAATGTCCGCAACCTTACCCTTGTAACGTGGATCAAGGAGGGTTGCCAACCAGTATTGGTCCTTCTCCTTGATACCACGAATACGAGGATCCTTACGCAGGCTTTGCAGGATCAGGGAGGCCATGCAGCGTAGGTTTGCTGAGGCATTCGGTCCGGAGTCCTCTGGGTCACTAAGGACGACATGGTCCTCAGCCACCTCCTCCCAGCCACGTACAAGTCCATGTGTTTCTTGGGACTGATCCCTTAAAGACTGCTGCTGATGCTGAATGCCAGGCTCCACCTCCATACTGACACAATCTTCCTCCTCCTCCTCCTCTTCCTGTGTGATCGGCGGGCACGCAGGAACACTGTCTGGATAAAGGGGGCCTTGAGAGCTAAGGAAGTCCTCCTCTTCCTGCCTCTGTTCTGCCTCAAGTGCCCTGTCCATTATTCCACGCAGCGTGTGCTCCAACAGGTGGACAAGGGGGACAGTGTCACTGATGCGTGCACTGTCACTGCTCACCATCCTCTTGGCCTCCACAAATGGTGACAGGACAGTGCATGCATCCCTGATCATGGCCCACTGGCGTGGGGAAAAAAAAACAAGCTCCCCTGACCCTGTCCTTGTGCCATAGTCGCACAGGTACTCATTGATGGCCCTCTGCTGCGTGTGCAGCCGCTGCAGTATGGCCAACGTTGAGTTCCACCTGGTGGGCATGTCACAGATTAGGCTGTTCTTGGGCAGGTTATACTCCTTTTGGAGGTCCGCGGGCCGAGCACTGGCATTATATGACCAGCGGAAATGCACACAGACTTTCCTAGCCTGCCTCAGGACATCCTGTAAGCCCGGGTACCTGCCCAAGAACCGCTGCACCACCAAGTTAAGGACGTGAGCCAAACAGGGCACATGGGTCATTTGTCCCTGTCGGAGGGCAGAGAGGAGGTTGGTGCCATTGTCGCAAACCACCATTCCTGCCTTAAGTTGGCGTGGCTTCAACCACCTCTGAACCTGCCCCTGCAGAGCTGACAGAACCTCTGCCCCAGTGTGGCTCCTGTCCCCCAAGCACACCAGCTCAAGCACCGCATGGCATCTTTTGGCCTGCGTACTTGCGTAGCCCCTTGAACGGCTACGGAGCACCGCTGGTTCCGAGGAAAAAGCACAGGAAGAGGCCATGGAGGAAGAAGAAGAGGAGGGGGTGGAGGAGAGAGGTGTGTCACAATCATTAGTATTTTGGAGGCGTGGTGGCGGAACAACCTCCAACACTACTGCACCTTGTCCTGCATCCTTCCCAGCTGCCAGCAGAGTCACCCAATGCGCCGTGAAACTTAGGTAACGTCCCTGTCCATGCCTGCTGGACCATGAGTCAGCGGTAATATGCACCTTGCCACTGACCGCCCTGTCCAGCGAGGCATGGACATTGCCTTCCACATGCCAGTAGAGAGCCGGAATCGCCTTCCGTGAGAAAAAGTGGTGTTTGGGTACCTGCCACTGAGGAACCGCACATTCCACAAACTCACGGAAGGGGGCAGAGTCTACCAACTGAAAAGGCAGCAGTTGAAGTGCTAGCAATTTTGCCAAGCTAGCATTCAACTGCTGGGCATGTGGATGGCTGGGAGCAAACTTCTTTCGGCGGTGCAGCAGCTAGGGCAGGGAAATTTGCCTGGTACAATCTGACGTCGGTGTAACAAAAGCAAATTGCCCACAAGTACTTGGCTGTGACACACCTAATTCTTCACCTTCATTCCTCTCAGTGCAGGTCTCAGAGAGGACTGAAGGTATAGTGGGGTTGGAGATCTCAGCTGATGAGGAGCAAGGAGAGGTCCTCTTTGTTCTTTGGTGTGGGTCTTTTAAATGCCAACGAACTGCGTGGCAGGTCAACATATGTCTGGTCAAGCATGTGGTACCCAAGCGGGAGATGTTTTGACCACGCGAGATACGCTTGAGACATATGTTGCAAATAGCAGCAGTGCGATCTGATGCACTCGTTTCAAAAAAAGCCCACACCAAAGAACTTTTTGAATAACGCGCAGAGACTGCAGCGCCCTGCACATGTGGAGCTTTGGGGTGTGATGCAGTCAATGTGCTGCCCTTAGGCTGGCCCCTGGAGGGCATCCTGCATCGTTGGTGATGTGCCGCCTCCTCCTCCTCCTCTCTCCTATCAGGCACCCACGTTGAGTCAGTGACCTCATCATCCCCTCCCTCCTCATCACTGGAGCAAACCTGGCAGTATGCTGCAGCAGGGGGAGCATGACTGCCAGATTGCTGTCCTTCTTGGGCACCCTCTCTGTCCGTGCTCATGTTACTGCCTTCATCGAGCTCAGTATCATCATCAGAGCCTTCCAAAGGCTGGGCATCCTCCTGGAGCATGTACCCAACACTGTGGTCAAACAGTTCGAGGGACTCCTCAGGAGGACATGGTGGGGCTAGGGAAGGAGTCACTGGTGACATTGAGTCGAGGGAAGAGGCCGCTGCTTTGCCAGACAAAGTAAACTGGGCATGGGTGAGAGAGGATGAGGAGGATGAGGACGGCTTGGTCATCCACTAGACCAAGTCTTCCGCATGTTGTGGCTCAACACGACCAGCTGCCGAAAAAAAGGCCAAGTGTGTCCCACGGCCACGTGCTGATGAGGATGCACCGTCTCCATGACCAGCACTAGACACAGAGCCTGCTTGCCCTCTCTTATTGGCTTGTGACTGTCTGCCTCTCCTTCTTGGCCTTCCAGACATACAAATGGCCTGTAGCTGCACTAAGCTGGGATATATATATATATATATATATATATATATATATATATATATATATATATATACTGATACTGCAGCTAGCAAAATCAACTGCCTGCCTGTAGTATGAGAACACCACCAACCTTCTACAGGTAGCTTTAGCTGAACACTGTGCAGAGCTCGCAAAAAAAAACTTGTAGGTTTAGCTGAACACTGTGAGGAGGACGCACCACACAAACTTGTAGTTTTAGCTGAACACTGTGAGCAGGATGCACTGCACTAACTTGTAGCTTTAGATGAACACTGTGCAGAGGTCTCACTACACTAACTTGTAGGTTTAGCTGAACACTGTGAGGTGGACGCACCACACTAACTTGTAGTTTTAGCTGAACACTGTGAGCAGGACGCACCGCACTAACTTGTAGTTTTAGCTGAACACTGTGAGCAGGACGCACCGCACTAACTTGTAGTTTTAGCTGAACACTGTAAGCAGTACGCACTGCACTAACTTGTAGCTTTAGCTGAACACTGTGAGCAGGACGCACCCCACTAACTTGTAGTTTTAGCTGAACACTGTGAGCAGGACGCACCCCACTAACTTGTAATTTTAGCTGAACACTGTGAGCAGGACGCACCGCACTAACTTGTAGTTTTAGCTGAGCACTGTGAGCAGGACGCACCCCACTAACTTGTAGTTTTAGCTGAACACTGTGAGCAGGACGCACCCCACTAACTTGTAGTTTTAGCTGAACACTGTGAGCAGGACGCACTGCACTAACTTGTAGCTTTAGATGAACACTGTGCAGAGGTCTCACTACACTAACTTGTAGTTTTAGCTGAACACTGTGAGGAGGATGCACCGCACTAACTTGTCGTTTTAGCTGAACACTGTGAGCAGGACGCACCCCACTAACTGGTAGTTTTAGCTGAACACTGTGAGCAGGATGCACAGCACTAACTTGTAGTTTTAGCTGAACACTGTGAGCAGGACGCACCCCACTAACTTGTAGTTTTAGCTGAACACTGTGAGCAAGACGCACCCCACTAACTTGTAGTTTTAGCTGAACACTGTGAGCAGGACGCAAGGCACTAACTTGTAGCTTTAGATGAACACTGTGCAGAGGTCTCACTACACTAACTTGTAGTTTTAGCTGAACACTGTGAGCAGGACGCACCCCACTAACTTATAGTTTTAGCTGAACACTGTGAGCAGGACGCACAGCACTAACTGTAGTTTTAGCTGAACACTGTGAGCAGGACGCACCACACTAACTTGTAGTTTTAGCTGAACACTGTGAGCAGGACGCACCCCACTAACTTGTAGTTTTAGCTGAACACTGTGAGCAGGACGAACAGCACTAACTTGTAGTTTTGGCTGAACACTGTGAGCAGGACGCACCGCACTAACTTGTAATTTTAGCTGAACACTGTGAGCAGGACGCACCCCACTAACTAGTAGTTTTAGCTGAACACTGTGAGCAGGATGCACCGCACTAACTTGTAGTTTTAGCTGAACACTGTGAGCAGGACGCACTGCACTAACTTGTAGCTTTAGATGAACACTGTGCAGAGGTCTCACTACACTAACTTGTAGTTTTAGCTGAACACTGTGAGCAGGACGCACCCCACTAACTTGTAGTTTTAGCTGAACACTGTGAGCAGGACGAACAGCACTAACTTGTAGTTTTGGCTGAACACTGTGAGCAGGACGCACCGCACTAACTTGTAATTTTAGCTGAACACTGTGAGCAGGACGCACCCCACTAACTTGTAGTTTTAGCTGAACACTGTGAGCAGGACGCACTGCACTAACTTGTAGCTTTAGATGAACACTGTGCAGAGGTCTCACTACACTAACTTGTAGTTTTAGCTGAACACTGTGAGCAGGACGCACAGCACTAACTTGTAGTTTTAGCTGAACACTGTGAGCAGGACGCACTGCACTAACTTGTAGCTTTAGATGAACACTGTGCAGAGGTCTCACTACACTAACTTGTAGTTTTAGCTGAACACTGTGAGCAGGATGCACCGCACTAACTTGTAATTTTAGCTGAACACTGTGAGCAGGACGCACCCCACTAACTTGTAGTTTTAGCTGAACACTGTGAGCAGGACGCACCCCACTAACTTGTAGTTTTAGCTGAACACTGTGAGCAGGACGCACCCCACCAACTTGTAGTTTTAGCTGAACACTGTGAGCAGGACGCACAGCACTAACTTGTAGTTTTAGCTGAACACTGTGAGCAGGACGCACCGCACTAACTTGTAATTTTAGCTGAACACTGTGAGCAGGACACACCCCACTAACTTGTAGTTTTAGCTGAACACTGTGAGCAAGACGCACCCCACTAACTTGTAGTTTTAGCTGAACACTGTGAGCAGGATGCACCGCACTAACTTGTACTTTTAGCTGAACACTGTGAGCACGACCCACTGCACTAACTTGTAGCTTTAGATGAACACTGTGCAGAGGTCTCACTACACTAACTTGTTGTTTTAGCTGAACACTGTGAGCAGGACGCACCGCACTAACTTGTAGTTTTAGCTGAACACTGTGAGCAGGATGCACCCCACTAACTTGGAGTTTTAGCTGAACACTGTGAGCAGGACGCACCCCACTAACTTGTAGTTTTAGCTGAACACTGTGAGCAGGACGCATCGCACTAACTTGTAGTTTTAGCTGAACACTGTGAGCAGGACGCACCCCACTAACTTGCAGTTTTAGCTAAACACTGTGAGCAGGACGCACAGCACTAACTTGTAGTTTTAGCTGAACATTGTGAGCAGGACGCACCCCACTAACTTGTAGTTTTAGCTGAACACTGTGAGCAAGACGCACCCCACTAACTTGTAGTTTTAGCTGAACACTGTGAGCAGGACGCACCGCACTAACTTGTAGCTTTAGATGAACACTGTGCAGAGGACTCACTACACTAACTTGTAGTTTTAGCTGAACACTGTGAGCAGGACGCACCGCACTAACTTGTAGTTTTAGCTGAACACTGTGAGCAGGACGCACCCCACTAACTTGTAATTTTAGCTGAACACTGTGAGCAGGATGCACCGCACTAACTTGTAGTTTTAGCTGAACACTGTGAGCACGACCCACTGCACTAACTTGTAGCTTTAGATGAACACTGTGCAGAGGTCTCACTACACTAACTTGTAGTTTTAGCTGAACACTGTGAGCAGGACGCACCGCACTAACTTGTAGTTTTAGCTGAACACTGTGAGCAGGACGCACCCCACCAACTTGTAGTTTTAGCTGAACACTGTGAGCAGGACGCACAGCACTAACTTGTAGTTTTAGCTGAACACTGTGAGCAGGACGCACCGCACTAACTTGTAATTTTAGCTATACACTGTGAGCAGAACGCACCCCACTAACTTGTAGTTTTAGCTGAACACTGTGAGCAGGACGCACCCCACTAACTTGTAGTTTTAGCTGAACACTGTGAGCAGGATGCACCGCACTAACTTGTAGTTTTAGCTGAACACTGTGAGCAGGACGCATCGCAACAAACTTGTAGTTTTAGTTGAACACTGTGAGCAGGATGCACCCCACTAACTTGTAGTTTTAGCTGAACACTGTGAGCAGGACGCACAGCACTAACCTGTAGTTTTAGCTGAACACTGTGAGTAGGACGCACCGCACTAACTTGTAATTTTAGCTGAACACTGTGAGCAAGATGCACCCCACTAACTTGTAGTTTTAGCTGAACACTGTGAGCAGGACGCATCGCACTAACTTGTAGTTTTAGCTGAACACTGTGAGCAGGACGTACCCCACTAACTTGCAGTTTTAGCTGAACACTGTGAGCAGGACGCACCCCACTAACTTGCAGTTTTAGCTGAACACTGTGAGCAGGACGCACAGCACTAACTTGTAGATTTAGCTGAACACTGTGAGGTGGACGCACCACACTAACTTGTAGTTTTAGCTGAACACTGTGAGCAGGATGCACTGCACTAACTTGTAGCTTTAGATGAACACGGTGAGCAGGACGCACCCCACTAACTTGTAGTTTTAGCTGAACACTGTGAGCAGGACGCACCACACTAACTTGTAGTTTTAGCTGAACACTGTGAGCAGGACGCACCGCACTAACTTGTAGTTTTAGCTGAACACTGTGAGCAGGACGCACCCCACTAACTTGTAGTTTTAGCTGAACACTGTGAGCAGGACGCACCCCACTAACTTGTAGTTTTAGCTGAACACTGTGAGCAGGACACACTGCACTAACTTGTAGCTTTAGATGAACACTGTGCAGAGGTCTCACTACACTAACTTGTAGTTTTAGCTGAACACTGTGAGCAGTACGCACTGCAGTAACTTGTAGCTTTAGATGAACACTGTGCAGAGGTCTCACTACACTAACTTGTAGTTTTAGCTGAACACTGTGAGCAGGATGCACTGCACTAACTTGTAGTTTTAGCTGAACACTGTGAGCAGGACCCACCCCTCTAACTTTTAGTTTTAGCTGAACACTGTGAGCAGGACGCACAGCACTAACTTGTAGTTTTAGCTGAACACTGTGAGCAGGACGCACCCCACTAACTTGTAGTTTTAGCTGAACACTGTGAGCAGGACGCACCCCATTAAATTGTAGTTTTAGCTGAACACTGTGAGCAGGATCCACTGCACTAACTTGTAGTTTTAGCTGAACACTGTGAGCAGGACGCACTGCACTAACTTGTAGCTTTAGATGAACACTGTGCAGAGGTCTCACTACACTAACTTGTAGTTTTAGCTGAACACTGTGAGCAGGACGCACCGCACTAACTTGTAGTTTTAGCTGAACACTGTGAGCAGGACGCACCCCACTAACTTGTAGTTTTAGCTGAACACTGTGAGCAGGACGCACCGCACTAACTTGTAGTTTTAGCTGAACACTGTGAGCAGGACGCACCCCACCAACTTGTAGTTTTAGCTGAACACTGTGAGCAGGACGCACAGCACTAACTTGTAGTTTTAGCTGAACACTGTGAGCAGGACGCACCGCACTAACTTGTAATTTTAGCTGAACACTGTGAGCAGGACGCACCCCACTAACTTGTAGTTTTAGCTGAACACTGTGAGCAGGACGCACCCCACTAACTTGTAGTTTTAGCTGAACACTGTGAGCAGGATGCACCGCACTAACTTGTAGTTTTAGCTGAACACTGGGAGCAGGACGCACCGCACTAACTTGTAGTTTTAGCTGAACACTGTGAGCAGGACGCACCCCATTAAATTGTAGTTTTAGCTGAACACTGTGAGCAGGATCCACTGCACTAACTTGTAGTTTTAGCTGAACACTGTGAGCAGGACGCACTGCACTAACTTGTAGCTTTAGATGAACACTGTGCAGAGGTCTCACTACACTAACTTGTAGTTTTAGCTGAACACTGTGAGCAGGACGCACCGCACTAACTTGTAGTTTTAGCTGAACACTGTGAGCAGGACGCACCCCACTAACTTGTAGTTTTAGCTGAACACTGTGAGCAGGACGCACCGCACTAACTTGTAATTTTAGCTGAACACTGTGAGCAGGACGCACCCCACTAACTTGTAGTTTTAGCTGAACACTGTGAGCAAGACGCACCCCACTAACTTGTAGTTTTAGCTGAACACTGTGAGCAGGACGCACCGCACTAACTTGTAGCTTTAGATGAACACTGTGCAGAGGTCTCACTACACTAACTTGTAGTTTTAGCTGAACACTGTGAGCAGGACGCACCGCACTAACTTGTAGTTTTAGCTGAACACTGTGAGCAGGACGCACCCCACTAACTTGTAGTTTTAGCTGAACACTGTGAGCAGGATGCACCGCACTAACTTGTAGTTTTAGCTGAACACTGTGAGCACGACCCACTGCACTAACTTGTAGCTTTAGATGAAAACTGTGCAGAGGTCTCACTACACTAACTTGTAGTTTTAGCTGAACACTGTGAGCAGGACGCACCGCACTAACTTGTAGTTTTAGCTGAACACTGTGAGCAGGACGCACAGCACTAACTTGTAGTTTTAGCTGAACACTGTGAGCAGGACGCACCGCACTAACTTGTAATTTTAGCTGAACACTGTGAGCAGGACGCACCCCACTAACTTGTAGTTTTAGCTGAACACTGTGAGCAGGACGCACCCCACTAACTTGTAGTTTTAGCTGAACACTGTGAGCAGGATGCACCGCACTAACTTGTAGTTTTAGCTGAACACTGGGAGCAGGACGCACCGCACTAACTTGTAGTTTTAGCTGAACACTGTGAGCAGGATGCACCCCACTAACTTGTAGTTTTAGCTGAACACTGTGAGCAGGACGCACAGCACTAACTTGTAGTTTTAGCTGAACACTGGGAGTAGGACGCACCGCACTAACTTGTAATTTTAGCTGAACACTGTGAGCAGGACGCACCCCACTAACTTGTAGTTTTAGCTGAACACTGTGAGCAGGACGCATCGCACTAACTTGTAGTTTTAGCTGAACACTGTGAGCAGGACGCACCCCACTAACTTGCAGTTTTAGCTGAACACTGTGAGCAGGACGCACCCCACTAACTTGCAGTTTTAGCTGAACACTGTGAGCAGGACGCACAGCACTAACTTGTAGTTTTAGCTGAACACTGTGAGCAGGACGCACTGCACTAACTTGTAGCTTTGGATGAACACTGTGCAGAGGTCTCACTACACTAACTTGTAGATTTAGCTGAACACTGTGAGGTGGACGCACCACACTAACTTGTAGTTTTAGCTGAACACTGTGAGCAGGATGCACTGCACTAACTTGTAGCTTTAGATGAACACGGTGAGCAGGACGCACCCCACTAACTTGTAGTTTTAGCTGAACACTGTGAGCAGGACGCACCGCACTAACTTGTAGTTTTAGCTGAACACTGTGAGCAGGACGCACTGCACTAACTTGTAGTTTTAGCTGAACACTGTGAGCAGGACACACTGCACTAACTTGTAGTTTTAGCTGAACACTGTGGGCAGGACCCACCCCTCTAACTTTTAGTTTTAGCTGAACACTGTGAGCAGGACGCACAGCACTAACTTGTAGTTTTAGCTGAACACTGTGAGCAGGACGCACAGCACTAACTTGTAGTTTTAGCTGAACACTGTGAGGTGGACGCACCCCACTAACTTGTAGTTTTAGCTGAACACGGTGAGCAGGATGCACCCCACTAACTTGTAGTTTTAGCTGAACACTGTGAGCAGGACACACTCCACTAACTTGTAGTTTTAGCTGAACACTGTGAGCAGGACGCACCCCACTAACTTGTAGTTTTAGCTGAACACTGTGAGCAGGACGCACTGTACTAACTTGTAGCTTTAGATGAACACTGTGCAGAGGTCTCACTACACTAACTTGTAGTTTTAGCTGAACACTGTGAGCAGGACGCACAGCACTAACTTGTAGTTTTAGCTGAACACTGTAAGCAGGACGCACAGCACTAACTTGTAGTTTTAGCTGAACACTGTGAGCAGGACGCACCGCACTAAGTTTTAGTTTTAGCTCAACACTGTGAGCAGGACACACCGCACTAACTTGTAGTTTTAGCTGAACACTGTAAGCAGGACGCACAGCACTAACTTGTAGTTTTAGCTGAACACTGTGAGCAGGACGCACCGCACTAACTTGTAGTTTTAGCTGAACACTGTAAGCAGGACGCACAGCACTAACTTGTAGTTTTAGCTGAACACTGTGAGCAGGACGCACCGCACTAACTTGTAGTTTTAGCTGAACACTGTGAGCAGGACGCACCGCACTAACTTGTAGTTTTAGCTGAACACTGTGAGCAGGACGTACTGTACTAACTTGTAGCTTTAGATGAACACTGTGCAGAGGTCTCACTACACTAACTTGTAGTTTTAGCTGAACACTGTGAGCAGGACGCACAGCACTAACTTGTAGTTTTAGCTGAACACTGTGAGCAGGATGCACCGCACTAACTTGTAATTTTAGCTGAACACTGTGAGCAGGACGCACCCCACTAACTTGTAGTTTTAGCTGAACACTGTGAGCAGGACGCACCCCATTAAATTGTAGTTTTAGCTGAACACTGTGAGCAGGATGCACTGCACTAACTTGTAGTTTTAGCTGAACGCTGTGAGCAGGACGCACTGCACTAACTTGTAGCTTTAGATGAACACTGTGCAGAGGTCTCACTACACTAACTTGTAGTTTTAGCTGAACACTGTGAGCAGGACGCACCGCACTAACTTGTAGTTTTAGCTGATTACTGTGAGCAGGACGCACCCCACTAACTTGTAGTTTTAGCTGAACACTGTGAGCAGGACGCACCCCACTAACTTGTAGTTTTAACTGAACACTGTGAGCAGGACGCACAGCACTAACTTGTAGTTTTAGCTGAACACTGTGAGCAGGATGCACCGCACTAACTTGTAATTTTAGCTGAACACTGTGAGCAGGACACACCCCACTAACTTGTAGTTTTAGCTGAACACTGTGAGCAGGACACACCCCATTAAATTGTAGTTTTAGCTGAACACTGTGAGCAGGATGCACTGCACTAACTTGTAGTTTTAGCTGAACGCTGTGAGCAGGACGCACTGCACTAACTTGTAGCTTTAGATGAACACTGTGCAGAGGTCTCACTACACTAACTTGTAGTTTTAGCTGAACACTGTGAGCAGGACGCACCGCACTAACTTGTAGTTTTAGCTGATTACTGTGAGCAGGACGCACCCCACTAACTTGTAGTTTTAGCTGAACACTGTGAGCAGGACGCACCGCACTAACTTGTAATTTTAGCTGAACACTGTGAGCAGGACGCACCCCACTAACTTGTAGTTTTAGCTGAACACTGTGAGCAGGACGCACCGCACTAACTTGTAGTTTTAGCTGAACACTGTGAGCAGGACACACCGCACTAACTTGTAGTTTTAGCTGAACACTGTGAGCAGGACGCACAGCACTAACTTGTAGTTTTAGCTGAACACTGTGAGGTGGACGCACCCCACTAACTTGTAGTTTTAGCTGAACACGGTGAGCAGGACACACTCCACTAACTTGTAGTTTTAGCTGAACACTGTGAGCAGGACGCACCCCACTAACTTGTAGTTTTAGCTGAACACTGTGAGCAGGACACACTCCACTAACTTGTAGTTTTAGCTGAACACTGTGAGCAGGACGCACCCCACTAACTTGTAGTTTTAGCTGAACACTGTGAGCAGGACGCACCGCACTAACTTGTAGTTTTAGCTGAACACTGTGAGCAGGACGCACCGCACTAACTTGTAGTTTTAGCTGATTACTGTGAGCAGGACGCACCCCACTAACTTGTAGTTTTAGCTGAACACTGTGAGCAGGACGCACCGCACTAACTTGTAATTTTAGCTGAACACTGTGAGCAGGACGCACCCCACTAACTTGTAGTTTTAGCTGAACACTGTGAGCAGGACGCACAGCACTAACTTGTAGTTTTAGCTGAACACTGTGAGCAGGATGCACCGCACTAACTTGTAATTTTAGCTGAACACTGTGAGCAGGACGCACCCAACTAACTTGTAGTTTTAGCTGAACACTGTGAGCAGGACGCACCCCATTAAATTGTAGTTTTAGCTGAACACTGTGAGCAGGATGCACTGCACTAACTTGTAGTTTTAGCTGAACGCTGTGAGCAGGACGCACTGCACTAACTTGTAGCTTTAGATGAACACTGTGCAGAGGTCTCACTACACTAACTTGTAGTTTTAGCTGAACACTGTGAGCAGGACGCACCGCACTAACTTGTAGTTTTAGCTGATTACTGTGAGCAGGACGCACCCCACTAACTTGTAGTTTTAGCTGAACACTGTGAGCAGGACGCACCGCACTAACTTGTAATTTTAGCTGAACACTGTGAGCAGGACGCACCCCACTAACTTGTAGTTTTAGCTGAACACTGTGAGCAGGACGCACCGCACTAACTTGTAGTTTTAGCTGAACACTGTGAGCAGGACACACCGCACTAACTTGTAGTTTTAGCTGAACACTGTGAGCAGGACGCACAGCACTAACTTGTAGTTTTAGCTGAACACTGTGAGGTGGACGCACCCCACTAACTTGTAGTTTTAGCTGAACACGGTGAGCAGGACACACTCCACTAACTTGTAGTTTTAGCTGAACACTGTGAGCAGGACGCACCCCACTAACTTGTAGTTTTAGCTGAACACTGTGAGCAGGACACACTCCACTAACTTGTAGTTTTAGCTGAACACTGTGAGCAGGACGCACCCCACTAACTTGTAGTTTTAGCTGAACACTGTGAGCAGGACGCACCGCACTAACTTGTAGTTTTAGCTGAACACTGTGAGCAGGATGCACTGCACTAACTTGTAGCTTTAAATGAACACTGTGCAGAGGTCTCACTACACTAACTTGTAGTTTTAGCTGAACACTGTGAGCAGGACGCACCGCACTAACTTGTAGTTTTAGCTGAACACTGTGAGCAGGACACCCCGCACTAACTTGTAGTTTTAGCTGAACACTGTGAGCAGGACGCACCCCACTAACTTGTAGTTTTAGCTGAACACTGTGAGCAGGACGCACCCCACTAACTTGTAGTTTTAGCTGAACACTGTGAGCAGGACGCACTGTACTAACTTGTAGTTTTAGCTGAACACTGTGAGCAGGACGCACCCCACTAACTTGTAGTTTTAGCTGAACACTGTGAGCAGGACGCACTGTACTAACTTGTAGTTTTAGCTGAACACTGTGAGCAGGACGCACTGTACTAACTTTTAGTTTTAGCTGAACACTGTGAGCAGGACGCACCGCACTAACTTGTAGTTTTAGCTGAACACTGTAAGCAGGACGCACAGCACTAACTTGTAGTTTTAGCTGAACACTGTGAGCAGGACGCACCGCACTAACTTGTAGTTTTAGCTGAACACTGTGAGCAGGACGCACTGCACTAACTTGTAGTTTTAGCTGAACACTGTGAGCAGGACGCACCGCACTAACTTGTAGTTTTAGCTGAACACTGTGTGCAGGACGCACTGTACTAACTTGTAGTTTTAGCTGAACACTGTGAGCAGGACGCACAGCACTAACTTGTAGTTTTAGCTGAACACTGTGAGCAGGATGCACCGCACTAACTTGTAATTTTAGCTGAACACTGTGAGCAGGACGCACCCCACTAACTTGTAGTTTTAGCTGAACACTGTTAGCAGGACGCACTGCACTAACTTGTAGCTTTAGATGAACACTGTGCAGAGGTCTCACTACACTAACTTGTAGTTTTAGCTGAACACTGTGAGCAGGACGCACCCTACTAACTTGTAGTTTTAGCTGAACCACTGTGAGCAGGACGCACCCCACTAACTTGTAGTTTTAGCTGAACACTGTGAGCAGGACGCACCCCACTAACTTGTAGTTTTAGCTGAACACTGTGAGCAGGACGCACCGCACTAACTTGTAGTTTTAGATGAACACTGTGAGCAGGATGCACCCCACTAACTTGTAGTTTTAGCTGAACACTGTGAGCAGGACGCACCGCACTAACTTGTAGTTTTAGCTGAACACTGTGAGCAGGACACAACGCACTAACTTGTAGTTTTAGCTGAACACTGTGAGCAGGACGCACAGCACTAACTTGTAGTTTTAGCTGAACACTGTGAGGTGGACGCACCCCACTAACTTGTAGTTTTAGCTGAACACGGTGAGCAGGATGCACCCCACTAACTTGTAGTTTTAGCTGAACACTGTGAGCAGGACACACTCCACTAACTTGTAGTTTTAGCTGAACACTGTGAGCAGGACGCACCCCACTAACTTGTAGTTTTAGCTGAACACTGTGAGCAGGACGCACCGCACTAACTTGTAGCTTTAAATGAACACTGTGCAGAGGTCTCACTACACTAACTTGTAGTTTTAGCTGAACACTGTGAGCAGGACGCACCGAACTAACTTGTAGTTTTAGCTGAACACTGTGAGCAGGACACCCCGCACTAACTTGTAGTTTTAGCTGAACACTGTGAGCAGGACGCACCCCACTAACTTGTAGTTTTAGCTGAACACTGTGAGCAGGACGCACCCCACTAACTTGTAGTTTTAGCTAAACACTGTGAGCAGGACGCACCGCACTAACTTGTAGTTTTAGCTGAACACTGTGAGCAAGACGCACCCCACTAACTTGTAGTTTTAGCTGAACACTGTGAGCAGGACGCACCCCATTAACTTGTAGTTTTAGCTGAACACTGTGAGCAGGACGCACAGAACTAACTTGTAGTTTTAGCTGAACACTGTGAGCAGGACGCACCCCACTAACTTGTAGTTTTAGCTGAACACTGTGAGCAGGATGCACCCCACTAACTTGTAGTTTTAGCTGAACACTGTGAGCAGGACGCACAGCACTAACTTTTAGTTTTAGCTGAACACTGTGAGCAGGACGCACCGCACTAACTTGTAGTTTTAGCTGAACACTGTAAGCAGGACGCACAGCACTAACTTGTAGTTTTAGCTGAACACTGTGAGCAGGACGCACCGCACTAACTTGTAGTTTTAGCTGAACACTGTGAGCAGGGCGCACCGCACTAACTTGTAGTTTTAGCTGAACACTGTGAGCAGGACGCACTGTACTAACTTGTAGCTTTAGATGAACACTGTGCAGAGGTCTCACTACACTAACTTGTAGTTTTAGCTGAACACTGTGAGCAGGATGCACCGCACTAACTTGTAATTTTAGCTGAACACTGTGAGCAGGACGCACCCCACTAACTTGTAGTTTTAGCTGAACACTGTTAGCAGGACGCACTGCACTAACTTGTAGCTTTAGATGAACACTGTGCAGAGGTCTCACTACACTAACTTGTAGTTTTAGCTGAACACTGTGAGCAGGACGCACCCTACTAACTTGTAGTTTTAGCTGAACACTGTGAGCAGGATGCACCCCACTAACTTGTAGTTTTAGCTGAACACTGTGAGCAGGACGCACAGCACTAACTTTTAGTTTTAGCTGAACACTGTGAGCAGGACGCACCGCACTAACTTGTAGTTTTAGCTGAACACTGTAAGCAGGACGCACAGCACTAACTTGTAGTTTTAGCTGAACACTGTGAGCAGGACGCACCGCACTAACTTGTAGTTTTAGCTGAACACTGTGAGCAGGGCGCACCGCACTAACTTGTAGTTTTAGCTGAACACTGTGAGCAGGACGCACTGTACTAACTTGTAGCTTTAGATGAACACTGTGCAGAGGTCTCACTACACTAACTTGTAGTTTTAGCTGAACACTGTGAGCAGGATGCACCGCACTAATTTGTCATTTTAGCTGAACACTGTGAGCAGGACGCACCCCACTAACTTGTAGTTTTAGCTGAACACTGTTAGCAGGACGCACTGCACTAACTTGTAGCTTTAGATGAACACTGTGCAGAGGTCTCACTACACTAACTTGTAGTTTTAGCTGAACACTGTGAGCAGGACGCACCCTACTAACTTGTAGTTTTAGCTGAACCACTGTGAGCAGGATGCACCCCACTAACTTGTAGTTTTAGCTGAACACTGTGAGCAGGACGCACCCCACTAACTTGTAGTTTTAGCTGAACCACTGTGAGCAGGACGCACCCCACTAACTTGTAGTTTTAGCTGAACACTGTGAGCAGGACGCACCGCACTAACTTGTAGTTTTAGATGAACACTGTGAGCAGGACGCACCCCACTAACTTGTAGTTTTAGCTGAACACTGTGAGCAGGACGCACCCCACTAACTTGTAGTTTTAGCTGAACCACTGTGAGCAGGACGCACCCCACTAACTTGTAGTTTTAGCTGAACACTGTGAGCAGGACGCACCGCACTAACTTGTAGTTTTAGCTGAACACTGTGAGCAGGACGCACCCCACTAACTTGTAGTTTTAGCTGAACACTGTGAGCAGGACGCACCCCACTAACTTGTAGTTTTAGCTGAACACTGTGAGCAGGACGCACCGCACTAACTTGTAGTTTTAGCTGAACACTGTGAGCAGGACGCACCCCACTAACTTGTAGTTTTAGCTAAACACTGTGAGCAGGACGCACCGCACTAACTTGTAGTTTTAGCTGAACACTGTGAGCAAGACGCACCCCATTAACTTGTAGTTTTAGCTGAACACTGTGAGCAGGACGCACAGAACTAACTTGTAGTTTTAGCTGAACACTGTGAGCAGGACGCACCCCACTAACTTGTAGTTTTAGCTGAACACTGTGAGCAGGATGCACCCCACTAACTTGTAGTTTTAGCTGAACACTGTGAGCAGGACGCACAGCACTAACTTTTAGTTTTAGCTGAACACTGTGAGCAGGACGCACCGCACTAACTTGTAGTTTTAGCTGAACACTGTAAGCAGGACGCACAGCACTAACTTGTAGTTTTAGCTGAACACTGTGAGCAGGACGCACCGCACTAATTTGTAGTTTTAGCTGAACACTGTGAGCAGGACGCACAGCACTAACTTGTAGTTTTAGCTGAACACTGTGAGCAGGACGCACTGTACTAACTTGTAGCTTTAGATGAACACTGTGCAGAGGTCTCACTACACTAACTTGTAGTTTTAGCTGAACACTGTGAGCAGGACGCACAGCACTAACTTGTAGTTTTAGCTGAACACTGTGAGCAGGATGCACCGCACTAACTTGTAATTTTAGCTGAACACTGTGAGCAGGACGCACCCCACTAACTTGTAGTTTTAGCTGAACACTGTTAGCAGGACGCACTGCACTAACTTGTAGCTTTAGATGAACACTGTGCAGAGGTCTCACTACACTAACTTGTAGTTTTAGCTGAACACTGTGAGCAGGACGCACCCTACTAACTTGTAGTTTTAGCTGAACCACTGTGAGCAGGACGCACCCCACTAACTTGTAGTTTTAGCTGAACACTGTGAGCAGGACGCACCGCACTAACTTGTAGTTTTAGCTGAACACTGTGAGCAGGACGCACCCCACTAACTTGTAGTTTTAGCTGAACCACTGTGAGCAGGACGCACCCCACTAACTTGTAGTTTTAGCTGAACACTGTGAGCAGGACGCACCGCACTAACTTGTAGTTTTAGATGAACACTGTGAGCAGGACGCACCCCACTAACTTGTAGTTTTAGCTGAACACTGTGAGCAGGACGCACCCTACTAACTTGTAGTTTTAGCTGAACCACTGTGAGCAGGACGCACCCCACTAACTTGTAGTTTTAGCTGAACACTGTGAGCAGGACGCACCGCACTAACTTGTAGTTTTAGATGAACACTGTGAGCAGGACGCATCCCACTAACTTGTAGTTTTAGCTGAACACTGTGAGCAGGACGCACCCCACTAACTTGTAGTTTTAGCTGAACACTGTGAGCAGGACACACGGCACTAACTTGTAGTTTTAGCTGAACACTGTGAGCAGGACGCACCGCACTAACTTGTAATTTTAGCTGGACACTGTAAGCAGGACGCACCCCACTAACTTGTAGTTTTAGCTGAACACTGTGAGCAGGACGCACCCCACTAACTTGTAGTTTTAGCTGAACACTGTGAGCAGGACGCACCACACTAACTTGTAGTTTTAGATGAACACTGTGAGCAGGACGCACCGCACTAACTTGTAATTTTAGCTGAACACTGTGAGCAGGACGCACCGCACTAACTTGTAGTCTTAGCTGAACACTGTGAGCAGGACGCACCCCACTAACTTGTAGTTTTAGCTGAACACTGTGAGCAGGATGCACCCCACTAACTTGTAGTTTTAGCTGAACACTATGAGCAGGACGCACTGCACTAACTTGTAGCTTTAGATGAACACTGTGCAGAGGTCTCACTATACTAACTTGTTGTTTTAGCTGGACACTGTGAGCAGGACGCACCGCACTAACTTGTAGTTTTAGCTGAACACTGTGAGCAGGACGCACCGCACTAACTTGTAGTTTTAGCTGAACACTGTGAGCAGGACGCACTGCACTAACCTGTAGTTTTAGCTGAACACTGTGAGCAGGACGCACTGCACTAACTGTAAATAGTCTAGCTGCCTGACTGTGGTATTAATAGGATCAAAAGAACACCAGCAATACTGTAACAAGACAAGCCTGCCTGCCAGTAAGAAGATAACAGGAACGGATCTAGCTAAACTGAATACAGTGTATATATATATATATATATGCAACACCTGGGATGCATATATATACACAATACACTGTAAGTGCAGCTAACTCACTGATTGTCCTGCCTAATCTAGCTTACTCAAATGAAATGACACTGTCTCTCTGTCTATCTATCTCTCTTTCAACGCCGGAACACACACTACACAGGGCCACCGTGCAGGCAGCCTTATATAGTGTGGGGCGTGTTCTAAACCCCCTGAGCCATAGTTGGCCAAAGCCACCCTGGCTTTGGCCAATTACAGCTCTCTCTACTGACGGCGCTGTGATTGGCCAAGCATGCGGGTCATAGTGCATGCTTGGCCAATCATCAGCCAGCAATGCACTGCGATGCCGCAGTGAATTATGGGCCGTGACGCGCCACACGAATTTGGCACGAACGGCCCATATCGTTCGCAATTCGGTGAACGGGCGAACAGACGATGTTCGAGTCGAACATGGGTTCGACTCGAACACGAAGCTCATCCCTAGTCCTGGATACCTCCAGACACATCCTATACTGCAGTACTACATGTACTGCATGGCCAGAAGAGTCCCAGATAACATAACAAGCGCCCGGAACATCCCACATCCATGCACAGGCGGACATCACACTTACGAATGCAATGTTCCGACTGGAAGTTACACTTACAAATGCAGTGTTGCGACTAATGAACAACTTCGACTTAAGAACAAACCTACAGTCCCTATTTTGTTCGTAACTCGTGGACTTCCTGTACATAGTGCAGAGTTCATTGGTGTGCTACATACAGAGTGCAGAGTTCAGGGGTGTGCTACATACAGAGTGCAGAGTTCAGGGGTGTGCTATGTACAGTGTGCAGAGTTCAGGCATGTACTATGAACAAAGTGCAGAGTTCAGGGGTGTGCTGTGTAAGGAGTTGAGGAGTGTGCTACATACACAGTACAGGTGTGAGCTATGTACATAGTACAGGGTTCAGGAGTGAGTTACACACAGAGTGCAGGAGTGTGCTGTGTACACATTGCAGGGTTGAGGAGTGAAAAAAATCACAAAGAGTACCGCGCTGTCAAAAAAGCGTGAAAAAGCAGCCAACACAACAATGTAAATAAAATGGTCAAAAAAAGTAGGGGGAGTGCAGCGCTATAAACAAATAAATATCAAGAATGTCATTGTCGACAATTACATTCTTGGCATTTATTTGTTTATAGCATTGCACTCCCCCTCCTTTTTTTGACCAGGGTTGAGGGGTGTGCTACATACAGGGTGCAGGTGTGAGCTATGCAGGGTTCAGGGGTGAGCTACAGACAGAGTGCAGAGTTCAGGGGTTCACTATGTACAGAGTGCAGGGTTCAGGGGTGCGCTACATACATAGTGCAGAGTTCAGAAGTGTACTACGTACCCTGCTCATCACAGACGCCTAGGATGATGTGCTGAAGTGGTTACCATCCTCCCAGCTGATCCCCTGCAGCCCTGGAGCCTCAGATACCACCTGAGTGGCCGGGACTGACGATCACCTGTGCCCAGCGGTACGAACCAGTGTTAATTTGGACTAAAATGGAATTTTAGTTTTAGGCCCATTTTAGTCTTCTGCAATTGTTTTAGTCGTATTTAGTCGACAAAATCTCCAGTACATTTTAGTTGACTAAAATGCCCTACGTTTTAATCGACTAAAATCTCCAGTACATTTCAGTAATTGCAATTTAGTTTTAGTCATAGTCTTTTGACTAAAATGGCTGTTTATTTTTAGTCTCATTTTAGTCTTTTGACTAAAATGGCATTTTAGTCTCATTTTAGCCTTTTGACTAAAATGGCTTTTAGTTTTAGTCATATTTTAGTCATCTCAATTGTTTTAGTTTCAGTTGTATTTTAGTCGACTAAAATAGTATTCATTTAGTCGACTAAAATGTTTTAGTCATTTTAGTCGACTAAATTAACACTGATAAGAAAGCCAGGGACCCATGTGGAATGTACTACATGCCTGTTATTCACTGAAACCATGCGAGTTTGATACCACATATTAAACCTGTGTTTTAAACGAATGCTACACTCAGATCAGCGCCACTTCCTTTCTCCCTTCTTTTATCTACACAGAGTCCTCTTCTGCTCTAATAGCTGGCTGCCAACACTGACTCCCCAGCCTGAAACCACCCTCAGGTCAAGCCGGAGTATCATATGGGACTATACATTTAATTTTATTATCTTTATGCTTAATTTTTAATTTCATTTTAATATTACTTTTAATTATTTTTTTCTCTAAATATCTTAAACCATTCTGAACTTTTTTTTTTACTTCTTTTTACGCACTAATACCTCCAGCAGGTGCGCCGAGCGATCCAAAAAATGTCTGTTTTCTATGGGAATCACAGTGCAGCTTATCACGTGATGCCCCATCCCACAATGCACCTGCATCTGAATTTTCCAATCAAAAGAAAGAAAAGGTGCTTCTATCCCAAGTTATCCAAAAATCCTCCTGAGCTGTCGGGTGAAGGATAACCACATGTCTAAGGGAAAAGGGCAACAGAGAGACATCTGGGGATGATGGCTTATTAGCAGAAACACGTTGGTTGGACCTACTTACATACCGCTTTTTTGTTTCTATACATGCCTTTGATGACTGTTACCATGTGAGTTTATCCTTTTTATATATTACATTTTTTTATAATTACGGTATCACGCTATGCGAGTATTTCATTTGTTTCTGCATGGTCTGTGAATACCGGATCTGAGCTCCCCATTGTTCAAGCAGGCGCACTTTCCCAGTCAGCTGTTTAAAGCCTTTATGACTTGGGCGGTATAGGCCTTCCCAAGTCCTCGACATCTGGTAAGCCTCCTTATGACTACTGGTGGTGGCTTACCTACGATTTCAACTTTTTTCAAGAGATGTCTGATTAATATGTCTCTGGATTTGTGGGATTATCCTCTTCAATTTTTGGACTCCTTCATATTTGCTGACATCTTTTGGAATGTGTGATTGGATCTTTTGTGTCTCAGTGTGGCACATTTTTTATATCACTTTAATTTATTTTTATTTTTATTTTTTATTTCACCATTCACATTTGTATTCACTCTTTAAGATATTACAGTCACTTACTGTGTACTTTTATATTCATTAATGGTTAAATGTCTTACTCCCCTATTGGGCACATTTGGATATTATTAATTTTGTGTTTGTATGATGAGACATTTATTCCATTATTATTTTAATGGTCTATTTATGGTTTATAGCGCTACACTTTTACTTTTTACATGCACTCGACCAAGTCTTCCGCATGCTGTGGTTCAACACGTCCAGCTGCCGAAAAAAAGGCCAACGTGCTGATGAGGATGCACCGTCTCCACGACCAGCACTGTTGCCTCAAGACACAGAGCCTCCTAGCCCTCTTTTATTGGCTTGTGACTGTCTGCCTCTCCTTGTTGGCCTTCCAGACATACTATTGGCCTGCAGTGGGATGTAGCTGCACAAAACTGGGAAGTATATATATACTGATTATACTGCAGCTAGCAGAATCGACTGCCTGCCTGTAGTATTATTAGTATGAAAACACCTGAACCTGGCTTCAGGTAGCTATACTGTAGGTGCAACTGTGCAGGGTACACAGTACATTAACTGGAAATACTTCAAGAGCCTGCCTGTGCTATTAATAGGATCAGAAGAAGCACACAAGCTCCTGGCTTCAGGCAGCTATGCTGTAGGTGCAACTGTGCAGGGTTACTCACTAAACTAACTGTAAATACTTCAAGAGCCTGCCTGTGCTATTAATAGGATCAGAAGAAGCAAACAAACACCTTTCTTCAGGTAGCTATACTGTAGGTGCAACTGTGCAGGGTACACAGTACACTAACTGGAAATACTTCAAGAGCCTGCCTGTGCTATTAATAGGATCAGAAGAAGCACACAAGCACCTGTCTTCAGGTAGCTATACTGTAGGTGCAACTGTGCAGGGTTACACAGTACACTAACTGTAAATATTTCAAGAGCCTGCCTGCCTGTCAGCATATTAGGAAGAGAATAACAGGAACGGGTCTAGCTAAACTGAATACAGTTTATATATATATATATATATATATATATATACACACACAACACCTGGGATGGATATATATACACAATACACTCTGTAAGTGCAGCTAACTGATTCGACCTGCCTACTCTAACTTAAATCAAATGACACTGTCTCTCTGTCTATCTATCTCTCTCCACCGTAATACACTACACAAGGCCGCCACACAGGCGGCCTTATATAGTGTGGGTATGTACTAAACCCCCTGAGCCATAAATGGACAAAGCCACCCTGGCTTTGGCCAATTACAGCTCTCTTTACACACGGCGCTGTGATTGGCCAAGCATGCGGGTCATAGTGCATGCTTGGCCACTCATCAGCCAGCAATGCACTGCGATGCCGCAGTGAATTATGGGCCGTGACGTGCCACTCAAATTTGGCGCAAACGGCCCAGAACGTTCGTAATTTGGCGAACAGCCAAACACACGATGTTCGAGTCGAACATGCGTTCGACTCGAACACGAAGCTCATCCCTACCCAAGACTTTTGGGAAAATATTTTGTGGACTGATGAGACAAAAGTTCAACTTTTTGAGAGGTGTGTGTCCCGTTACATCTGGCGTAGAAAAAACTAACACAGAATTTCATAAAAAGATATGTGCTGAGTCCCTCCAGGCATGCCTGCCCTCAATCCAACCATTATTAAAATATGTGCTCCTACTATAGAGGCTCTCAAAATTTATAAAATTAGGACAGCAGATAATACTGGGGTGCCATGGAAAGCCCTGTTTTTAACATGAATTGTTAGACAGGACAATTTGGTTTGTTGCAGGCTGCCTGGTAAGTTGAGCTGGCAATTTTTTTTGTTTTTCGACATTTCATAAAATTATACCAACAGTCATACATGGTGGTAGTAGTGTGACAGTCTGGGGTTGATTTGCAGCTTCAAGACCTGGACGACTTGCCATAATTGATGGAACCATGAATTCTGAGCTCTACCAGAAAATCCTAGAAGAGACAATGATCCGAAACACACCAGCAAGTCCACTTCTAAATGGTTTAAAAAACAAAACTAAAGGAAGCAGAGGAAAAAGTAAATCAAGGAAAACTCAAAGGCGCTGCAGCCCATCAAATAAATATAGGACACATGACAGATGCTCACCTAGGGAGCTGGGATTTTTAAGGTGCCAATAACTCAATTTAATGAACAACTGTTAAAATTCATACATTTTTTTATGTTAATTAAAACCCATTAGTGATTATGAACACATATCATTGTTTACAAAGATAATCTATATTGTATTTTTTTCATCAATTTAGGTGTGATAACAAATATCCCCTGAGGAAGCCAAAGTCACTGGCGAAACATGTCGGGATTTTCACCCTACAATTACTATCAACTATTGATCATGTCTGTCAAACTTCCAAAAATGATGTGATCCAGCAATTTAAATGTGCTCTCTTATTATCTGTATCTTTTGTTAGGTTTTAATTTTTTAATCAACTTAATAAAATGTATGAATTTTAACAGTTGTTCATTAAATTTAGTTATTGGCACCTTAAAAAGAAACTCAAAAGCACCGCAGCCCATCAAATAAATATAGAACACATGATAGATGCTCACCTAGGGAGCTGGGATTTTTAAAGTGTCAATAACTCAATTGAATGAACAACTGTTAAAATTCAGAAATTTTATTATGTTAATTAAAACCCATTTGTGATTATGAACACATATCATTGTTTACAAAGATAATCTATATTGTATTTTTTTCATCAATTTTGTGATAACAAATATCCCCTGAGGAAGCCAAAGTCACTGGCGAAACATTTCGGGATTTTCAACCTACAGTTACTATCAACTATTGATCATGTCTATCAAACTTCCAAAAATGATGTGATCCAGCAATTTTAAACGTGCTCTCTTATTATCTATATCTTTTGTTATGATTTTATTTTCTAATTAATATAAAAAATTGTATGAATTTTAACAGTTGTTCATTAAATTTAATTATTGGCACCTTAAAAATCCCAGGTCCCTAGGTGAGCATTTATCATGTGTCCTAAAAACAAAATAAAGGTTTTGGAGTGGTCAAAGTTTGGACCTCAATCAGATAGAGATGCTGTGGCATGAACTTAAAAGGCCATTCATGCTGGAAAACCATCCAATGTGGCTGCATTAAAACAATTCTGTAAAGAAGAGTGGGCCAAAAGTGTGAAAGACTCATTGTCAATTATCGCAAATGCTTGATTGCAGTTGTTGCCGCCAAGGGTGGCCCAAGCAGTTATTAGGTTTAGGGGGCAATTACTTTTTCACATAGGGGCGGGTACGCAGGTTTGGACAGCTTTTTCCCCTTATCCACATTCATGAGTCTATAACCTTGTAATTACTTATAATAAAGAATTGATACATATATCATTTTGGGGAGACAAATGGGGCTTTCTTGTGACCCTGAAGTCATCTGAGAATTTTTTTTAATTTATTTGTATTTTAAGGTGGAAAAAGAGTAGACATCGGAAAAAAATATATTTTTTCAAGTTTGATCAATAAAATTTTGAATACAAGTACCGCACAGCAACATTAAAATTACATTTTAGGTACAAATATTAAAGTTATTTACAAAAGAAATAACGTTTTTTTTGTTTTTCTTTGCATATAACAGTCATTTCTAGTTCTTACGGATTTAAAATAAAACCGTAAGAACTGTCAGCTGTAGCTCTCTCACTTACAGATTAGGAACTGAGGAGAGAAAACTGCTTAGTGTGTGACTTCCATTTTGGCTTACAAATGTTACATTGAATGCTCACTGGGATTGGCTGTCAGAGTGATCATTCAATGAGGAAGACTTTTGAATGGCTCCCAGTCGTATAATTGGGACTCATCTTTCTACAGACACCAGGTCTCACAGGGCTGTGCACTGGAGGGAGCAGAGGAGATAAGAAACTGCTGGGCATACAGGAGACGCCTTGTGTACAGAGGAGGGGTTTTATGGGCGTGTGCAATGGGGCGTACACACGGTCGGACTTTTCATCTACAAAAGTCCGACAGCCTGTCCGACAGACTTCCGGCGGACTTGCGGCGGACTTGCGGCAGACTTTCTAACGAACGGACTTGCCTACACACGACCACACAAAAGTCCGACGGATTCGTACGTGATGACGTACACCGGACTAAAATAAGGAAGTTCATAGCCAGTAGCCAATAGCTGCCCTAGCGTGGGTTTTTGTCCGTCGAACTAGCACACAGACGAGCGGATTTCAGGGTCCGTCGTAGTTACGACGTAAAGATTTGAAGCATGTTTTAAATCTAAAGTCCGTCGGATTTGAGGCTGAAAAAGTCCGCTGAAAGTCCGGGGAAGCCCACACACGATCGGATTGTCAGCCAGCTTTAGTCCGTCGGCGTCCGTCGGACTTTTGCAGACGAAAAGTCCGACCGTGTGTACGCGGCATAAGACACCGAAGGTAGGCAACTGAGTAATAAGTAAAATCATCATTTCAAAACTGCATTTTGTATTTACTTGGGTTATCTTTGTGTAATATTAAAATTTTTTGATGATCTGAATTATTTAACCACTTCCCTACCCGCCCATATTAATATAACGCCCACAGGAGGGATCTCCCATCCTGGGCGGGCGTCATATGACGTCATGGGCTTCCCGGCCGTCTAGGCGGTGCGCACACGCCGCGTTGCTCGGGACCCGGTGCGCGTGCCCGGTGGCCGCGATGTCCGTCGGGCACCCATGATTGCCCGTTAACCAAGCAGGACCGTGGATCTGTGTGTGTAAACACACAGATCCACGTCCTGTCAGGTGAGAGGAGACCGATGGTGTGTTCCCAGTACAGAGGAACACCGATCGGTCTCCTCCCCTTGTGAGTCCCCACCCCCTACAGTTAGAATCACTCCCTAGGAAACATAATTAACCCCTCGATCACCCACTAGTGTTAACCCCTTCCCTGCCAGTCACATTTACACAGTAATCAGTGCAATTTTATAGCACTGATCGCTGTATAAATGCGAATGGTCCCAAAATAGTGTCAAAAGTGTCCGATATGTCCGTTGCAATGTCACAGCCACAGAAAAAAACGCAGATCGCTGTCATTACTAGTAAAAAAAAAAATGCCATAAATCTATCCTGTATTTTGTAGACGCTATAACTTTTGTGCAAACCAATCAATATACGCTTATTGCAATTTTTTTTACCAAAAATATGTAGAATTATACATATCAGCCTAAACTGAGGAAAAAATTTGTTTTTTTTTTTTAAATTGTGATATTTATTATAGCAAAAAGTAAAAAAAATATTGTGTTTTTTTCAAAATTGTCGCTCTTCTTTTGTTTATAGCGCAAAAAATTAAATCTGCAGAGATGATCAAATACCACCAAAAGAAAGCTCTATTTGCGGCACGCTCTGTGATCACCGAGTCTATGAGACTCAGCTGATCACAGATTCGAGTAAGGGGTCGATCCCGGCCCCTTACCACGTGATCAGCTGTCAGCCAATGACGGCTGATCACGTGATGTAAACAGAAGCTCGGTAATCTGTATTTTTTTTTTCTCACGCTGTCAGAGTGAGGGGAAAAAAAGCCGATCACCAGCTTCTGTCAGAGGGACATCAGTCCCTCACTCAGAAAGCCGTGTCTGTGCCCACCAGTGTCAACTGCCAGTGCCCACTGTGCCACCTACCAGTGCCACCTATCAGTGTCTAATCTTCAGTGCAACAGATCAGTGCTGCCTATCAGTCTCATCTACCAGTGCCCATCGGTGCTACCCATCAGTGATCATCAGTGCCCATCAGTGTCACCTATCAGTGCCGCCTATCAGTGCCCATCAGTGCAGCCTATCAGTGCCCATCAATAAAGGAGAAAAAGTACCCGTTTTCAAAATTTTATATCAAACTATGAAACAGTTTTGTTTTGTTTTTTTCAAAATTTTGGTCGCTTTTTGTTTTATTTAGCAAAAAATAAAAAACCCAGCAGCAATTAAATACCACCAAAAGAAAGCTCTATCTGTGTGAAAAAAATGATAAAAATTTCATTCGGGTAAACTGTAGCATGACCACGCAATTGTCATTCAAAATGTGACAGCGCTGAACGCTGAAAATTGGTCTGGGCAGGAAGGGGGTTTAAGTGCCCAGTAAGCAAGTGGTTAATCGCACCCAGTCTGGTCTCCACTTCCTTAAGTGCAGAAAACCGATCTTGTCACCCTGCTGTTGCAGGATACCAGCACTCGATATCCTAACAAATGTAGCCACCCTTTGCACGGCTCCATTGTCAATCAGTAGAGAGGGTAATTGTGGACGGACTCGATTTAGATGGACTTTACATAAATGACTAACAATTTAAAACCCAACTCCAACTAACAACTAGGTTAGTTATTAGTTAACTTATTTGTTTTATTCCCTTTTGGCATAAAGGTTGTACTGCCACTTTTGCTAGACAGCTTGGTCTGTTTAACCACTTCCTGCCCCCGCTATAGCCAAAAGACAGCTACAGTGCAGGCTTACTTTGCCGGGAGGGCGTACATGAATGTTTAAAAATCACGTACATGGACTGTTTAAAAACCTCAATAGGCGACGCTTTAACCACTTCAGCCCCGGACCATTTGGCTGGCCTAAGACCAGAGCACTTTTTGCGATTCGGCACTGCGTCGTTTAACTAACAATTGCGCGGTCGTGCGACGTTGCACCCAAACAAAATTGACGTCCTTTTTTTCCCACAAATAGAGCTTTCTTTTGGTGGTATTCGATCGCCTCTGCGGTTTTAATTTTTTGCGCTATAAACAAAAAAAGAGCGACAATTTTGAAAAAAATGCAATATTTTTTACTTTTTGCTATAATAAATATCCCCCAAAAATATATAAAAGATCACAGTTTTTTTCCTCAGTTTAGGCCGATGTGTTTTCTTCTACATATTTTTGGTCGAAAAAAATCGCAATAAGCGTGTATTGATTGGTTTGCGCAAAAGTTACAGCACCTACAAAATAGGGAATAGTTTTATGGCTTTTTTATTATGAAATTTTTTTTTTTACTAGTAATGGCGGCGATCTGTGATTTTATCGGGACTGCGACATTATGGCGGACACATCTTGTGGAAATGTATCATAGCACAGAGTGGTACTGTGGATACATGAAGAATATATGTGCCACGTCCTAAAAATAATAATTCAAAAAGGAAAAATGGAGGGACTTCTGGACTTTGTAGGCACAGTAACACCAATTCTCTTATAAAAATAGTTTATTGAAAAAACATAATTATACATTAATTCTTAAAAAGACCACAAACATTGAGGTACAACAGATGTTTCATATAATCGTTGCTATACAGAACCACCTCTACATACATGGAACCTCGGATATGTAAGGATAACTTACCGTATATACTCGAGTATAAGTCGAGGCCCTAATTTACCACAAAAAAATGGGAAAAACTTATTGACCCGAGTATAAGACGAGGGTGAGAAATGCGCAGCTACTGTAAGTGGAAAAGAGGGCCAACAATGCCCATTTGCAGCCTCACTGTGCCCATTTGTAGCCTCACTGTGCCCATTTGCAGCCATAGGTCAGCCGAACTTCAAACTCGGTAGTTAAGGGTTCCTAGATGCCCCCTAGCTGCAGCCAAAATTTGGGGTCTCTGAACCCAAAGGGTCCCGAAATGACTGCTGCAGATGGACACAGTTGACCGACTTTGGGGCCACGTATCGCTGGTGCACTTAGTGCTAGGAACCCCAAATTTGGTGTGCAAACCCACCAGCACCATAAAATATCCAAAGCTGGGGTTTCTAGCATCAAGTGGCCCCAAGATACAGGGCCCCAAATATCGGTTCAGAAAATGTCAAGCACTTTTCTGCAGCAGAGAATGACATTTTCTGAACCAGATTTGGGGCCCCGTATCTCGGGGCCACTTGGTGATAGGAACCCCAGCTTTAGATATGTTGTGGTTCCACTGGGTTTGCACACCAAATTTGGTGTTCCTAGTACCAATTGGCGCTGAGATACAGGGCCCCAAATCGGTTCAGAAAATGTCAAGCACTTTTCTGCAGCAAGGAATGACATTTTCCAAACCGATTTTGGGGCCCCGTATCTCGGGGCCAGTTGGTTATAGGAACCCCAGCTTTAGATATGTTGTGGTACCATTTCCACTGGGTTTGCACACCAAATTTGGGGTTCCTAGCACTAACTGGCCCTGAGATACGGGGCCCCAAAATCGGTTCAGAAAATGAAATTTTTTGCTGCAGAAAAGTGCTTGACTCGAGTATAAGTCGAGGGGGGCACTTTCAGAACAAAAAAATGTGCTGAAAAACTCGACTTATACTCGAGTATATATGGTATCCAAAATGAGTAGATATCCAAGGGCGTGGCTGGACAGCAATTCAACAACAGATAACTTCATATCAAAGAATGCTCTACATGTTCCGCGTGTCTAGACGCTTCTTCAGGAGAAGAATCAGTTGTGGCTAGCAAATTGGATAAAATTGATATAATTAATATACAATAATTGATAATGATGCATGAATGTAAAAATATAAATGATGTGAATGGTTCAGGAGCCTCAAACAGCCCGACAGCGAAAGCGGGGGGTGGAGCGTTTAAAAGGGGGCGATGAAAAGACACCACGGGGGCGTGCAAAATATATAGGATACTTACTATAATGTTTAAAACTGGAAATGAAAAAGTGTGCAAATGCACACCTACATTGGTAGAAACGACGGTGGAACGGGACTAAGTAGCATACGTGATTTATGGTCCAAAGTAATTGTATGTATTCACATTGCCTAAAGAAGGATATATATATAGAAAAAGTATTTAATAATAAACAGTAATGGTGATCTAAGTGGGTCATCCATGATCAGACACTCACCGACATGATGAATTGTTTGGAGTAATTTGTATACTTTATAGTATAAGGGTAGAGTCTAGTCCTATGGACACTGCTGGTTAGCAGATGTCCGTGGTTGAGAAGGGATCCAAAGGGAGCCTAAGCAATGTATATGGATCATCCGACAGCATTCAACCAGAATGTATCTGCAGTAGGATATAGTCTACCTGGAGTGTAAAAATGTATGCACCAGTAAGGAGAGGACCAAGAGCTAATAAAATACATAATCAAGAGAAGAAATGGTCTAAATAAATAAAAATAATCTGTATAATTATGTTTTTTCAATAAACTATTTTTATAAGAGAATTGGTGTTACTGTGCCTACAAAGTCCAGAAGTCCCTCCATTTTTCCTTTTTGAATTATGGCGGACACGTCGGACAATTTTGACACATTTTTGGCACCATTGGCATTTTTACAGCGATCGATGCTATAAAATGGCATTGATTACTGTAAAAATGTCACTGGATAATGGGTAATTCCCTTTTTTTTTCTATAGTCATATTCATGAGTTTGAACTTGGGCACAGTCCCATTGTTGCCATTCAATATATATGTTTTCACTTATACATATTTCACCACACAGGTTGTTTTCTTTCACTCGGAATTTATAACACCAATGTTTTGGCATCACATGCTTATAGATTCACATTCTGATTCATTTCAGTGAACTCACCCATCATTAGTGCCACACTTTTTATTCACAAAAAGACAGATATAGCAAGTGAGCTCTTGAATATGATTGGTTGCTTGTTGTCTTTGCTGGTTGCCTCAAAGCAACCAACATATGGTTTTTAAAGAGTCTGGTAAGCTCACCCCGGGGTTTTTTTCAGTTCTTGGAGACCCAACAGTGACATTTCCCCATTCAAATTTTTGGCCCTTTTTTCACAATGATATCTCACTCCTCATCAGTGTGGACTCCTACGGGGGCGGTGGGCAGCGGCTCCTGTGTCCTCTCCTCTTCTTCTGCATCATGGCAGCTTCCGCCGCGTGACTCCTCTTAGGCGTCCAATAGGATCATTCAACGCTTTGGCTCCAAGGAAGAGGGTATGGCCTTGAAACGCGTTGGCCGTTTGTGATGCCATCTGACCCCTCCAGTATCAGGTCCAGGTTGCAGGTGTTCAGAGACACAGTGTCATCTACTGATAAGCCTCTTTTACACGCTTGTTTGTGAGTATTATTATTGCTATCATAGCTTTTAATAAAATTTACCATTGGTAATGCACAAGGTTGGTGCGCCCTCCTTTCCTCTTTTTATGTTTCAGTTCTAAGAATACCCATTGTTCTAAGGAGGGCAGCAAGACTGCAGGCATTGTTTGATTCAGAGGTTTGGCCGCACCACTTATCCATAGACTAAGCAACCAAGCACAGGAGATTGTCGTTGTCCAATAGGATCGCCTGTCCTTCCTGCCAATCGGGTGGCGAGTCCCAAGACCCGCTTCCTGATTGACCGGGAGGAGGATCAGTGTGGCGACAGTGTGGCGACAGTGAATATTTATTCACTATTGTCACACAACTGAGTGGGATTGGGGCGCAGTGCTCTGCGCCCCGAGCTCACCCTTTTTTGAAGCCTATTAGAGCCTCTGGCATTAATCACATGCTTCAAAAAAACACCCCCCTGCCATCGGAATCCATGTGTCCGGTGCCCTGCATGTAGATCAGGGAGCTGGACGCATAGATGAGGGGGGGCGGCACCCGTCCGCCCCTAATGGAGGGTCTGCTGCTGCTCCTCATGCTACAATAGGGGTGGTCCTACTTTCCCATGATATATTGAATTAGACGTGCAAAGTGATTAAGGTTGACACTTTTTCTTCAAGCCAAAACCGAACGCTTGGTGCCCCAAGAAGAGTAGCAATGCGGTGCGCATAGCGTACCACAGCGAACAGTGAGTGTGGCCAAATTGTTCTTGCTGACGTCCCCCCCCCCCAGTGATGCTGAACCTGCCCCCAGACAGCCGCCCGCAGCTCCCGGATGGCAACAGATTTGTGTGTGACAATCATGGTTACTTGAGGAAGCCAGAGCTCAGTCTAAATAGTGTGTCTGGGTTTCAGTCCACCTGAAACCCGGACACATAATTCAAAACTCTGACTGTCCGGGTGAATCCCAGACAGGTGGCAACCCTAAAGAGATAGCGGGCCCCCATTATAAAGGCAGCAGTAGGTGGACAGATTGGGAAACAAGTGTTTTATGTTACCGACAAACTGAGAACAATCAACCACTTCAAGTAAACCCTAATGCCGCGTACACATGGTCGGACTTTTCGTCTACAAAAGTCAGACAGCCTGTCCGACAGACTTCCGGCAGACTTTCGGCGGACTTGCGGCGGACTTGCGGCATACTTTCTAACGAACGGACTTGCCTACACACGACCACACAAAAGTCCGACGGATTCGTACGTGATGACGTACACTGGACTAAAATAAGGAAGTTCATAGCCAGTAGCCAATAGGTGCCCTAGCGTGGCTTTTTGTCCGTCGGACTAGCACACAGACGAGCGGATTTCGGGGTCCGTCGTAGTTACGACGTAAAGATTTGAAGCATGTTTCAAATCTAAAGTACGTCGGATTTGAGGCTAAAAAAGTACGTTGAAAGTCCGGAGAAGCCCACACACGATCGGATTACCAGCCAGCTTTAGTCCGTCAGCGTCCGTTGGACTTTTGTAGACGAAAAGTCCGACCGTGTGTACGCGGCATTATACATGTTGCAGCTCTGTTTAAAAAAAGTTACTAGTTATTTGTTGACTGATTAATTAGCTAGAATAGGTAACAACATTTAGGGTAGAAATGGAAACAGATAGGAAAATAGGTAGATAATTAAATATTAACGGTAATAAAGCCAGATACTTACAGATGAAGACCATTAGAGCTGTGGACTGCACCATCATTTCACTTTTGTGATTAGGTTTTTAGCAAGTGTAGAAAGTACTCTAAGATGTTTTTGGTTTTCCAGGAAGCATTGGGGGCTTATACTAATAGAAGCCACAATAATTATCAGATATAGTAATACCATAACTGAAAATAAAGTACAGGAAATATGTAGGTGACACATTGTAGTGATGTTTTTTCATTAACCACTTGCTTACCGGACACTTAAACCCCCCTTCTGCCCAGACCAATTTTTAGCTTTCAGCGCTGTCACACTTTGAATGACAATTGCGCGGTCATACAACACTGTATCCAAATTAAATTTTTATCATTTTTTTCACACAAATAGAGCTTTCTTTCGGTGGTATTTAATCACCTCTGGGGTTTTTATTTTTTGCTAAACAAACAAAAAAAAAAAAAAACAACTTGTTATAAAATTTTGCAAACAGGTAATTTTTCTACTTCATTGATATTCGCTGATGAGGCTGCACTGATGGACACTGATGGGCTGCATTGATAGGCACAGATAAGGCGGCACTGATGGGCACTGATAAGATGGCACTGATGGGCCATGATGGGTGGCACTGATGGGTGGCACTGATAGATGTCACTGATGGCCACTGATAGGTGGCACTGATGGCCACTGGTAGGTGGTATTGATAGGCAGCACTGGTGATGAGGCACTGTGGGCACTGATAGGTGACACTGTGGGCATTGATGGGTGGTACTGTGGGCACTGGTAGGTAGCGCTGGTGGGCACTGGTAGGTGGCGCTGGTGGGCACTGGTAGGTGGCACAGAAGCCTCTGCAGAGGCTCTCCACTATCAGGACCGATGTCCCTCTCACAGCCGCAGGTGATCAACTTTTTTTTTCTCCTCGCGCTACTAGCAAGGAGAAAAAATAGCCGATTGCTGGCTCTGTTTACATCACATGATCAGCTGTCATTGGCTGACAGCTGATCACGTGGTAAGGGGTCGGGATCGACCCCTTACTCTGATCTGTGATCAGCCAAGTCTCATAGACTCGCTGATCACAGAGCGCGCCCCTTTCGGCTATAGCGCGGACGGGAGGTGGTTAAAGCTAAACTCTGGGGAAGAAGCAAATTGACCTTCACAGTGGGTTTACCCCAAGCTACAAGAGTTACATACTTGTTTTTGTCTTTGTCTTTTTCCCCTTGTAAACCCTTGTTTAATCTTAAGCCTGGTACACACGATCGGATTGTTGGCAGACAAAGCGCCAGACTTTTGTTCCGAAGGGCGTGTGCCAGGATCTTGTCTTGCATACAAACGGTACACAATTGTCAGCCAACAAACACGAACGTAGTGATGTACTAAGTGGAATTTAAGCTCTTGAGTGCCACCCTTTGGGCACCTTCTGCTAATGTCGTGTTTGGTGAGCATTGATTCCGAGCATGCGTGTTTGTACTTTGGACTTTTGTGTGATGGACTTGTGTAGACACGATACGAAAATCTGAAACAGACTGTTGTCTGCCGAAAATTTACAAGCCTACCATCCGACATTTGTTGGCCGAAAGTTGGACAACAATTGTCTGATGGAGCGTACTAACGGTTGGATTTTAGGCAAACGGTCTGTCAGCACACAATTCCCTCCCGAAAACCCGATCGTCTGTAGGAGGCTTAACTCTGTCCTAACTAATACTTCCCCCAATCTGCCCCTATTTTTCTGCAAATGTTTTTATTTCAATTTTTTCAACCATTAACCACTTTATGACCCTCCTATTGTAGCTTTACTGTTACAGGCCGTCACCGTGCGCAGGATCACATGTATATATGTATATATATATATATATATATATATATATATATATATATATATATATATATATATATATATATATATATATATGTGTGATCCCACACTTCTGGGTCACGGGCACAAATGCACGCTGTCAGCCCGCTCCCACTGTGATTATGTACAGTGGGAGCTGATCGACAGGTACCGCGGAATCGATGTCCGCCGGAACCCGCCGATCATTCGTTACACAGGCAGAATGGCAGTCTGCCTATGTAAACAAGGTAGATCGCTGTTCTGTCAGTAGGGAAGGCATGGATCCTGTGTTCCTGCAAAGCAAGGGCATGGATCCATGCCTTCCTCTAGTACAAGCACCTCCCCCACAGTACACAAAATCACTAGCTAGGCACACAGTTAACCCGATAATCGCCCCCCATGTTAAGCCCTTCCCAGCCAGTGTGATTAGTACAGTGACAGTGCATATTTTTAGCACTGATCACTGTATTAGTGTTACTGATTCCCAAAAAGTGTCAAAAGTGTCAGTTAGTGTCTGATTGTCCGCCGCAATATTGCAATCCCGCTATAAGTCGCTAATCACTGACTAAAAAATTAATAAATAAATCCCATAGACTGTAGACACTATAACTTTTGTGCAAACCAATCAATATAAGCTTATTGGGATTTTCTTTTTACCAAAAACATGTAGCAGATCACATATTGGCCTACATTTTTGAAGAAATTCAATTTTTTCCACATAAGAGTTGGGCCCCAACGAGCTGGCCAACAAAAGAGGGCATAACTTAGACTGCCAAAATGCTATGATAGCTTCATTTTCTTTAGTTAGGATTGCACCCAGTATAGGGTTTAGGGTGCCAATTGTATATTTCTTGCTACCATTCACCCATTTGCAGTATATTTCTTGCAAAGCCTGCAGCGGGGGTAACACGTTTTCCACATACCCTGGAGTGTGGAATTTACCCAGTGACTGGGGAGCAACAAAGTAGTGGCCTTTAAAGTGACCCTGTGCTGAAACGTCTTTAACTTGTTCCCTAAGTATAATCTAGAGTCCTCTTTTACATTTGTAATTGTCTTCTCAATAAACACTTTGCCTAAGAAATGTCATCTCCTAAAAAATGAGTTGGGGGCAATACTGCCAGCTTGTTAAACTTCTTCAGATCCGTGCTATAGCCGAATGACGGCCATAGCGGAGATCTACTTTGCCGGGAGACCGTCAATGGACGTCCTGCTCTCTGCACGCTCCCCGCGCGCAGCGCGTGCTGTGATCACCGAGTCAATGAGACTCGGCTGATCACAGATCAGAGTAAAGGGCCGATCCCGGCCCCCTACCACTTGATCAGCTGTCAGCCAATGACAGCTGATCACGTGATGTAAACAGAAGATCGGTAATCGTTTTTTTTTTTCTCCTCACACTGACAGCGCAAGGAGAAAAAAAAGGCGATCACCAGCTTTAGTGCAAGGGACATCGGTCCTGAAGAGGAAGAGGCGAAGCCGCCTCATCTGTGTCCACCAGTACCGCCTGCCAGTGCTACCTGCCAGTGCCCACACAGTGCCACATATCAGTGCCCACCAGTGCATAAGTGCCAGAAATCAGTGCCACCTATCAATGCCCATGAGTGCCACCTATTAATGCCCACCAGTGGTGCCAATCAGTGCCTCATCAGTGCCACCAAGCAGTGCTGCCTATCAGTGTCACCTACCAGTGCCGATCAGTGCCCATTAGTGCCACCCATCAGTGCCCAACACTGCCACCCATCAGTGCCCATCAGTGCCACCTATCAGTGCCCATAAGTGACACCTATCAGTGCCTATCAGTGCCAGCTATCAGTGCCTTTCAGTGCCACCTATCAATGCCCTTCCATGCCGCCCATCAGTTCCACCCATCAGTGCCCACCAGTGCCTCCTATTAGTGCCCATCAGTGCTGCCTTATCAGTGTCCATCAATGCAGCCTATCAGTGCAGCTTCTTCAGTGCCCATCAGTGCAGCCTCATCAGCATACATCAATGAAGGAGAAAAATTACCTGTTTGCAAAACGTATTAACAAAATATAAAACGTTTTTTTTTTTTGTTTTTTTTTATGTGGGTCCTTTTAAATTTATTTAACACAAAAATAAAAAAAACAAGTGGTGATTAAATACCACCAAAAGAAAGCTCTATTTGTGGAAAAAATGATAAAAATGTCATTTGGGTACAGTGTTGTATGACCGCGCAATTGTCGTTCAAAGAGTGACATCGCTAAAAGCTAAAAATTGGTCTGGGCAGGAGGGGGGTTTAGGTGCCCAGTAAGCAAGTGGTTAAATGTATATAGCATTCGTTAAGATGCCCATCCAAGTTTTTTAAACTATCAGCTATCAAAATCTCTCCTCTGGGACTTTGCTGCAGCGAAACAGGTAACAACAATGTGAAATATACTGTATATTTAAAAAGTTTAATTTTATTTGTACATCAAATAAAAAAACACAAAAAAAGCCTCATATATATCCAAGGTTAAATTTAGAATACCTGCATACACAATAGACATGTAGAGGAGCAAAGTGTCTTAGAGGAAATTTTTTAGGTTCCTTTCACATCTGATAATACTGGAATCGTGGGCAGAATCGTCTGATTTTGTCTGTGATTCCAGAATCGCTTCAAAACACGGGACACGTTTGCAATGCCATTATTTCTTGATGGCACCCCATACGCGGTGGAAGAATGTTCCTTACATTGGTGATCAGTGAGAAGAATGTTCCTTACATTGGTGATCAGTGAGAAGAATGCTCCGTACATTGGTGATCAGTGGGAAGAATGTTCCTTACATTGGTGATCAGTGGGAAGAATGTTCCTTACATTGGTGATCAGTGAGAAGAATGTTCCTTACATTGGTGATCAGTGGGAAGAATGCTCCTTACATTGGTGATCAGTGGGAAGAATGTTCCTTACATTGGTGATCAGTGGGAAGAATGCTCCTTACATTGGTGATCAGTGAGAAGAATGTTCCTTACATTGGTGATCAGTGGGAAGAATGTTCCTTACATTGGTGATCAGTGAGAAGAATGTTCCTTACATTGGTGATCAGTGGGAAGAATGCTCCTTACATTGGTGATCAGTGGGAAGAATGCTCCTTACATTGGTGATCAGTGAGAAGAATGTTCCTTACATTGGTGATCAGTGGGAAGAATGCTCCTTACATTGGTGATCAGTGAGAAGAATGTCCCTTACATTGGTGATCAGTGGGAAGAATGTTCCTTACATTGGTGATCAGTGGGAAGAATGTTCCTTACATTGGTGATCAGTGAGAAGAATGTTCCTTACATTGGTGATCAGTGGGAAGAATGCTCCTTACATTGGTGATCAGTGGGAAGAATGCTCCTTACATTGGTGATCAGTGAGAAGAATGTCCCTTACATTGGTGATCAGTGAGAAGAATGTTCCTTACATTGGTGATCAGTGGGAAGAATGCTCCTTACATTGGTGATCAGTGAGAAGAATGTCCCTTACATTGGTGATCAGTGGGAAGAATGCTCCTTACATTGGTGATCAGTGAGAAGAATGTCCCTTACATTGGTGATCAGTGGGAAGAATGCTCCTTACATTGGTGATCAGTGAGAAGAATGTCCCTTACATTGGTGATCAGTGGGAAGAATGCTCCTTACATTGGTGATCAGTGAGAAGAATGTCCCTTACATTGGTGATCAGTGGGAAGAATGCTCCTTACATTGGTGATCAGTGAGAAGAATGTCCCTTACATTGGTGATCAGTGGGAAGAATGCTCCTTACATTGGTGATCAGTGGGAAGAATGTCCCTTACATTGGTGATCAGTGGGAAGAATGCTCCTTACATTGGTGATCAGTGAGAAGAATGTCCCTTACATTGGTGATCAGTGGGAAGAATGCTCCTTACATTGGTGATCAGTGAGAAGAATGTCCCTTACATTGGTGATCAGTGAGAAGAATGTTCCTTACATTGGTGATCAGTGAGAAGAATGCTCCTTACATTGGTGATCAGTGAGAAGAATGCTCCTTATATTGGTGATCAGTGGGAAGAATGTTCCTTACATTGGTGATCAGTGAGAAGAATGTTCCTTACATTGGTGATCAGTGGGAAGATTGCTCCTTACATTGGTGATCAGTGAGAAGAATGCTCCTTATATTGGTGATCAGTGGGAAGAATGTTCCTTACATTGGTGATCAGTGAGAAGAATGTTCCTTACATTGGTGATCAGTGGGAAGAATGTTCCTTACAGTGGTGGTCAGTGAGAAGAATGTTCCTTACATTGGTGGTCAGTGAGAAGAATGTTCCTTACATTGGTGGTCAGTGAAAAGAATGCTCCTTACATTGGTGGTCAGTGAGAAGAATGTTCCTTACATTGGTGGTCAGTGAGAAGAATGCTCCTTACATTGGTGGTCAACAAGAAGAATGTTCCTTACATTGGTGATCAGTGGGAAGAATGTCCCTTACATTGGTGGTCATTGAGAAGAATGCCCCTTAGATTAGTGGTCAGTGGGAAGAATATTCCTTACATTGGTGGTCAGTGGGAAGATTGCTCCTTACATTGGTGATCAGTAGGAAGAATGCTCCTTACATTGGTGGTCAGTGGGAAGAATGATCCTTCCATTGGTGGCCAACAAGAAGAATGCTCCTTACATTGGTGGTCAGTGGGAAGAATGCTCCTTACATTGGTGGACAACTAGAAGAATGCTCCTTACATTGGTGGTCAACAAGAAGAATGCTCCTTACATTGGTGGTCCGTGGGAAGAATGCTCCTTACATTGGTGGTCAACAAGAATAATGCTCCTTACATTGGCGGTTAGTGGGAAGAATGCTCCTTACATTGGTGGTCAACAAGAATAATGCTCCTTACATTGGTGGTCAGTAAGAAGAATGTTCCTTACATTGGTGATCAGTAGGAAGAATGTACCTTACATTGGTGGTCAGTTGGATAAATGCTCTTTACATTGGTGATCACTGAGAAGAATTTTCCTTACATTGGTGATCAGTGGGAAGAATGTTCTTTACATTGGTGATCAGTAGGAAGAATGCCCCTTACATTGGTGGTCAACAAGAAGAACGCCCCTTACATTGGTGGTCAACAAGAAGAATGCCCCTTAATTTAGTGTTCAGTGAAAAGACCCCCCTTTTTACAACTAGCTACTGGTGTCACTGGTGTCACTGGAAATTTATCTGAGAGGCAGAAACAGGCAGAAAGGCTGTTTTAGTGTCTTGTCAACCAAAGCCGATCATCATACAACCTATTCGTGAAGGTAACATGCCAATTTATTTTTGACTACACCACTTAACCTAAAAAAAACCAAGCCCATTTCCCTGAGGAACATACCTTACTAACTCTAGTCTAGAACTTAGTCAATATAGCAGGGGCATCTACAGCATCCCGCATAGGAAGGACGCAGACGGCAGACTCAACGTGTCCACAGCACAGATCAGACAGGATCTAAGAGCTGAGTCCAATGCTTTCAGGAATACCCCTGCTCATATTGGCAAATGAAAAAAAAAAAAAAAAAGATTTCAATGGGTTATAATACACCTGAAGGATGACAAAGTTGTGGGTAACATGCTGAGTTTTATAAGGTCGAAAAAGTTGCTTATAGAGTTTAGTTTAGATTTTGTTTTTCTTTGTTGAGACGTACAATGCAAACCACAACCACCAGACATCTACAGGTCTCACGTCCACAGGAAATGGCTGTTGATTTCCGTCTCTTTCTTTGCAGCCTCTGCCCTCCTGAGCTCTACACAGAGCTGGATATAATGTACAGCTATATTATATATGCATTGATATCGCATTGTAATTTGTCATTTTTTTTTTCAAAACCATTTTTTAGTTTTGGATGGAGCGAGGAAAAGTGTGTCCCGTCATTGTTATAGTAGTATTTCTGCTTTGCTCATGGACAACAATTCAATCGAAGGTTGTGGCCTTTCCTCACTTTACTACATTTATTTTTATTTTTTTATTGTTGGATGTATAGCAATTTTCTCCATAAGACACCCTTCAAGTAGAAAAACATGTAAGAAGGAATTTACCAAGAGTAGGCACAGATAGAAATGATAGCTTTGACAGAGTTTCTAACCCAGGGGTCCTTAACCTTTTGAAGAGTGAGGGCCACTTAAGTGATTTGGTCACCAAGCCACAATGAACTATTGGGTTTTACCAACCTTCAAACGGCAAATTTAAAGAAGCCATTACTGTCCTGAGCCCCCTATAAGATCGCTTTCACACTGATGCGCTGTGATTTACCCGCACTGCAGGTGCAGCACAGTGCACCTAACTGGTTTGAGGTTGCAGGCCACATGTTGCCCGTGGGCCATGGGTTGAGCACTCCTGTTCTCACAGTTTTTCGAAAGTTTGTATTATAATTAGAATCTCATGTAAGCTTTCAACAGTTTGTGACCTCAATGCTGATGAGAAGTTACAGTGTGTAGATTTTAGACTCCCGAGGAAGTAGGAGTCTTCCTCAGGAGCCAAATTCACCAGAAACTCTGTAAGGGGTGCCCTACACATACATTGTCAGATATCACTATATTTTGTCATATAACTATACATCCAGAAGATAAAGCTGCTAATTAATAATATGAAGATTGATCTTCTCCCACTCCCCCCTCAGTGGCTTCATAAGAATAACTGCTTAAAGCGTTTCTTACCCCGATACTATATATTCCTGATATGTGCCTGCTTTACCATGTACTTGTATGAGAAAATATCCTGTTCTTTTTGTATTGCTTCCTTTATATAAAATCCCTGGTGTTCCTGCTAGTCTCTCTGCTTTCCTGTTAAAAACTGACCACACTAAGCAGGAAAGATCAACGTAGTCAGTTCTAGCCGTGTTGGGAACTCAGTGTACTCTCCTACAATGGTCACACTTGTCCTGACACGTATTTTTATATATATTTTTATATGTATACACACATGGGCGTCCGCAGAACTTTTTTCAGAGGGGGGCATCATTTTAAGGTCACCCACGTCCCGCCTCCTTTTGACAATGTCATGAAGGGGAGGGGCTTAGTCGCAACTCGCAAGTATTTATTTTTAAAAGGAAAACGAGGTGTTCTATGTACAGGGTGCAGAATCCAGGTGTGTGCTATGTACAGGGTGCAGAATCCAGGCGTGTGCTATGTACAGGGTGCAGAATCCAGGCGTGTACTATGTACAAGGTACAGAATCCAGGCGTGTGCTATGTACAGGGTGCAGAATCCAGGCGTGTGCTATGCACAGGGTGCAGAATCCAGGCATGTGCTATGTACAGAGTGCAGAATCCAGGCGTGTGCTATGTACAGGGTGCAGAATCCAGGTGTGTGCTATGTACAAGGTGCAGAATCCTGGCGTGTGCTATGTACAGGGTGCAGAATCCAGGTATGTGCTATGTACAGGGTGCAGATTCCAGGCGTGTGCTATGCCAGTACCCAATCCCCCACCCCACCCCCCAACAGAGCTCTCTTCCCCCACAGAAGAGAATCCTCTATAACTCACAGTGGCAGGTCAGGCTCCTGGCACGGGCTTCTGTTGATACACGCTGTGGGCTTGAGCGGCTGTGTGGAAGCCCCGCCTCCTCCTCTGTTGTATATGCAGAGCTGGTAGAGCAGGAAGGGTTTTGTGTGTGCTGACTCCCGATGCTAGAGGCCAGCGCTGCAGGCGGCAGAAGCTCCGGATGATGAAAAGCCCTGCCGGCTGCCGCCCACAATACAATCTTCCTTCCTGCGCTGGGTGCTGTTACATGGAGAGCATTCCAGCACCTGGCATCCGCTAACAGTCTGTGCGCTGCGCTAAGGTGATTGGGGTGTGCCTGGGCACAACCCGTGCGCACCTCTATGGCGGACACCTTGCTGATCCCTGATTCCAGGGGAGGGGGGGCACTTGTGCCCCCTTGCCCCTACCTGCAGACGCCCATGTATACACAAATGTTTTGCCATTTATTTCTATTTTAAACTGAACAAGGTGTTTTACAAAGTGATCGTTTACATTCACTCTAAATACAAATAAGTAATACATGGCCTACATACCAGTGGTTCCCAACCTTTTCTATTCTCCACACCCCTAGGAAATTTTGATTAATGTTCGCACCCCTACAAACGTAATCTCACATTTGAGGATGAAGAAGTCCAATTTCTAAATTTTGATACACAAATTGAACCACATATAATACTGTGTGTGTGAGCAAACTGTACTTACACTTTGCTACAATGTAAAGTAGTCAGTGTACAGCTTGTATAACAGCGTAAATTTGCTGTCCCCCCAAAATAACTCAACACACAGCCATTAATGTCTAAACCGCTGGTAACAAAAGTGAGTACACCCCTAAGTGAAAATGTCCAAACTGGGCACAAAGTGTCAATATTTTGTGTGGCCACCATTATTTTCCAGTACTGCCTTAACCCTCTTGGGCATGGAGTTCACCAGAGCTTCACAGGTTGCAACTGGAGTCCTCTTTCACTCCTCCAGGATGACATCACAGAGCTGGTGGATGTTGGAGACCTTGCGCTCCTCCACCTTTCATTTCAGGATGCCCCACAGATGCTCAATAGGGTTTAGGTCAGGAGACATGCTTGGCCAGTCCATCACCTTTACCCTCAGCTTCTATAGCAAGGCATTAGTTGTCTTGGAGGTGTGTTTGGGGTCGTTATGTTGGAATTCTGCCCTGCGGCCCAGTCTCTGAAGGGAGGGGATCATGCTCTGCTTCAGTATGTCACAGTACATGTTGGCATTCATGGTTCCCTCAATAAACTGTAGCTGCCCAGTGCCGGCAGCACTCAAGCAGTCCCAGCCCATGACACTCCCACCACCATGCTTGACTGTAGGCAAGACACACTTGTCTTTGTACTCCTCACCTGGTTGCCGCCACACACGCTTGACACCATCTGAACCAAATAAGTTTATCTTGGTCTCATCAGACCACAGGACATGGTTCCAGTAATCCATGTCCTTGGTCTGCTTGTCTTCAGCAAACTGTTTGCGGGCTTTCTTGTGCCATGCAGACCAGTTTGATGCAGTGTGCGGCATATGGGCTAAACACTGACAGACTGACCCTCCACCCCATCAATCTCTGCAGCAATGCTGGAAGCACTCATACATCTATTTCCCAACCAAAGACAACCTCTGGATATGACGCTGAGCAGCAAATGCACTCAACTTCTTTGGTCGACCATGGAGACGCCTGTTCTGAGTGGAATCTGTCCTGTTAAACCACTGTATAGTCTTGGCCACCGTGCTGCAGCTCAGTTTCAGGGTCTTGGCAATCTTCTTATAGCCTAGGCCATCTTTATGTGGAGCAGGGATATGCAATTAGCAGGCCTCCAGCTGTTGCAGAATTACAAGTCCCATGAGTCTGACAGCCACAAGCATGACACCCAGAGGCATATGCATGATAGGTAGTTTTGCAACAGCTGGAGGTCCGCTAATTGCATATCCCTGATCCTCAGAGAGTTCTTTGCCATAAGGTGCCATGAGGTGCCATGTTGAACTTCCAGTGACCAGTATGAGAGAGTAAGAGCGATAAAACCAAAATTAATACACCTGCTCCCCATTCACACCTGGGACCTTGTAACACTAACAAGTCACATGACACCGGGGAGGGAAAATGGCTAATTGGGCCCAATTTGGACATTTTCATTTAGGAGTGTACTCACTTTTGTTGCCAGCGGTTTAGACATTAATGGCTGTGTGTTGAGTTATTTTGAGGGGACAGCAAATTTACACTGTTATACAAGCTGTACACTCACTACTTTACATTGTATCAAAGTGACATTTCTTCAGTGTTGTCACATGAAAAGATATAATAAAATGTTTACTAAAATGTGAAGGGTGTACTTACTTTTGTGAGATACTGTAAAAAAAAAAAAAAAAAATGCTTTTCCGTTGGGGAATAAAATGCATATACAGTATAAATTGAGTAATTAGATTCTAATTTATTCTGAAAAAAGTGGAAAATTGAAAATCAATCACAATTGTAAACATATAATTCAATGACTTCTTTGCTCTTGCTTCTCATTCACAATTTTGTCAAAACATGCAGGTCCACCTCTGGATTCAGCAATTCCTATATTTTGTCTTGACACATGAGCATACACATGCGCATTAGCATGCTCACGTGCCCAGGTGACAGATGTTGGCATCAAATGGGCTATATGAACTGTGTCAGTGCTCTGGATCAGTGCTGCTTTGTCTTTCAGCCTCCTGTGTATCCTGTGACCCTTTGATTCTCTGTATCCTGATTCCAGTTGCTGACCCAGCTTGCCTGATCACTCTCTAAACTTTATCTGCACTGACCCTAGCTTGTCCTTGACCTCTGCTTCTGTCGGCTCCATTGGCTTCTCTTTTATTGATTGGCTCCTGACTTGGCTCGCACCCAGACCATGCTGCTGCCTGTTCCTCTGTGCCTGTAACATCCTGCCAGTGTATGACCCGGCTTACCTGACTCTGCTTCCTGACACATTGTGCTGTGCCTGCTGCTCTACAGTCTGCTTCCAGTGCATACCTCACCTGCCCGCTGTTGCCAGTACCAGCCTGCTTCAGTCTGCCATCCACCAGGTGTCTACCAGCCCGCCTAGTTCACTGAAGACTACTGACGACTCCCCTGCCTGATGTGAATACACAATTTGCTACTAGCAAGGCTTACAGGTGCCACTCTGCACTCCTGCACCTTCTGTTCACACTATCAGGAGCCCTGAGACAGAGGTGTAAGAGAGGCCTTCCTCATCATCTCAGGCTTTGCTACCAGCTACGTGATACAAATCTTGGAAGTGTTTCCAAGGCTGTACACCAAAACTCCTCCAAAGTCTTGCTTTTAAATAGCAGGAGACTACATCTCTATCGCGCACCAACGTAAGGGCCCCAACTAGCCAGCAGAAGAGTTCCTTATGTACTTGGGGTATCTGCTAAGAATTTACTTGCCTAAATTGGTGAGAATTAAAAACCTGACTGTTTTCACTGATAGTCCACAAGTGAGCTAGTCCAGTGTTTGTTCTTTCTTTCTTATCTCTTTTGCTCACTTGGGGAAAAACTTAGGGAGTTCATTTTTAAATTCTCAGTCCTGCAGGATGGGTGGGAGTGGCCTAAAGTGGTACTGTATTGTGTTATATTTCCTTTTTTCCTGTTGGTGTTTTGCCATTTTAAAGATTTCTGTGACTTTAATACAAGTTAAACATTCACCTCATCAGTGTGTATGTGTTTATCCCTTGTGTGACAGCTAGGTGGTCACCTGGATAAGGTATTTCAGTGGTGTCAGCAGGGGTAACACTCTGCTCAGGGCTCAGTAGTGAACCAAATCCCATCTGTCTTAATGTCGGACTCGCAGGATAGTGCGAGTGAGACATTGAGTGACAGGATCAGCACAGCCAAAGAGAGCACAGTTCACTGTGCACCTGACCCACTGCCAGCCAAGGAGTTACAGCTGGGCGGCGGGTGGAGGTGGAGCAACTAACATTTGGTGATTCATTACAGACAGTCACTCAGGGAGGCAGTGACAGCCCAGCTGGCAGGCGGATCCGAAAATGCCAACGCCCGCCTGACTGCCTGTGCCTGCTCAGCCCGACTCCCTTGCCCCACTGCTACTTCTATTTGTGTGGCTCTGATGGGGCCCCAAGTGAACTTGGGGCACCTGGCCAGTACCCAGGGGTGCCCACTCAGTAAGACGGCCCTGCGTCTATGTGGTCTTTTAATAAATACCTCCAGTATCTTCCCGACTATAGAAGGTAAACTAACATGTCTATAGTTACTTGGTAAAGACTTTGTTCCCATTTTAAAGATGGGCACCACATTGGCCCTACGCCAATCCAGTGGTATCATTCCAGTTATTAACGAGTCCCTAAAAATTTGAAACAATGGCCTTGAAATGACAGAGCTCAATTCTTTTAGGATCCGTGGGTGGATGCCATCTGGTCCAGGTTCTTTATCTACCTTTATTCTGTCTAAATATTTCTGGACCATATCACGTTTGAGCCATTGTGGATCATTTGGGGTTGTGTCACTACCACCTCCTTTATGGACATGAGCTCCTCCATGTTCCTTTGTAAACACAGAAAAAAGTATTTAATAAATTTGCCTTCTTTTTGTCCCCAGTCACCCACTGTAGATTATTTTGTAAAGGGCCTACATGCTCAGACCTGACCTTTTTACTATTAGTATATTTTAAGTTTTTTGGGGGGGTTTGTCCTACTATCTTTTGCAATCTGTCGTTCGCTCTTTGTAACATTTAAATGATGATAGTATTCCTTTATTTTTATTTTTTTTTAAAGTACTTTTTTTTATTTTTAGCCATTTTAACTTTGTCCATGAGCCACATAGGTTTTATTTTTAGCATTTTAAACATATTGCCCATGGGAATATACTTTGCAGTGAGTTTAAATACAGTCACTTTGAAGAATTCCCATTTCTGTTCTGTGTCTGTTGATGCCAATATTCCCTCCCAGTCTTGGAAAGCAGCCCTCATCCTTGGAAAATTTGCTCTCTTAAAGTTAAGTGTTTTTATCTTCCCGTATGTGTTTGTTGCTTAGAGATAGCATTAAATTAAATCATGTTATGGTCACTGCTACCCAGATACTCTTTTATATGAAATTTGGTAATAAGCTCTGCATGATTTGAGATTACCAGGTCCAGCAGAGCATCATTCCTAGTCGGGGCCTTAATAAACTGGACCATAAAATTGTCTTGTAACAACGAGAATACTATCTACAGAACACAACCGCTTACTACCACTGCTCAAGGCACACTGGTAGTTGGTCTCTAATGCCGCGTACACACGAGCGGACTTTACGGCGGACTTTGCCCGGCGGACTTTTCGACGTACTTTCCGACGGACTTTCTGAATGAATGGACTTGCCTACACACAATCCACCAAAGTCCGTCGAATTCGTACGTGATGACGTACGACCGGACTAAAACAAGGAAGTTCATAGCCAGTAGCCAATAGCTGCCCTAGCGTGGCTTTTTTGTCCGTCGAACTAGCATACAGACGGCGGACTTTTCGACCGGACTCGATTTCAACGGATAAATTTGAAACAAGTTTCAAATCTAAGTCCGTCCAACTTTTGAGAAAACAAAGTCCGCTGGAGCCCACACACATCGAATTGTCCGACGAAATCCAGTCCGCCGGGCAAAGTCCGCCGTAAAGTCCGCTCGTGTGTACGCGGCATTAGGGACTCAAGCCACACTTTGTTGCACCTCCTGAAATTCCATCTTGCAACCCCGATTGGGAACATTTACAACTGTGTAGATAAAATAGAAAGCAAAGCACACATATAAATAAATAAATAATAAAATAAACTTTATTGCATTTTTACATCAACATAACGACTTTGCAAAACTACAGATAAAAATACAATAAAAAAAGCAAACAGTAATGTATAAAAACAAAAGAAGGCTGATGTCAGGGGGGTGATCACTAACGCTATAGCTGTTTTTTGAGGTGTGGTGATTTGTCTCCAAGAAGCAATTTCTTGCTGCTACAAGCTAAACTAGTGCTATAACATTGGGTTTGTGTGTTCTGCTGCAATATGGTTCTCCTTTAGTGATTTGTATCTAGGCTCATATGAGTGAATGAAGGGCGATGGTCACTGACCAAAAGTGTCGTCAACATGAAACACTGCTAAAAACTCAAATCACTGAGCAATTGAACTACAACTCACAGAAAAATTAGCCAGTTAGTAATTCCATAAAAGTAATTAAGAATTTAACGAGAAAACGTTTAAGGGGGGGGGGGGGGTGCTGTGGAAAAATTGTTCATCTGACATCAACCTAAAGGACTCATTGATGCACCCCAAGCTACAGGGACCATGAAAAATGAACACAAAAAAGATTGGCTAAACAAACAATATTTTTTAATAATACTTGTTTTTAATACTGACTTTTCAAAATAACAAATGTGATAATCTAAAGCACAGGGTGCTCAACCTGTGGTCCTCTAGCTGCTGTGGAACTACACGTCTCATAAACATTGCAAGGCTGACAGTTACAAGCATGACTTCCAAAGGCAGAGGCATAATGGGACTTGTAGTTTAGCTGGAGGGCCACTGATAGCTTAGCTGCACTCTGAAAAGGACTCCACCGCTGATTGCTTTTCAGAAAATTAACAAGTGTGAAATTAGCCTAAAGCCGTCTACACACGATCAGATTTTCTGCAGACAAAACCTCAGACTTTTGTCCGAAGGGTATTAGCCCCAAACTTGTCTTGCATACAAACGGCACACAATTGTTGGCCAACAAACATGAAAGTAGTGATGCACTACATGGTTTTTAAGCTCTTTAGCGCCACCCTTTGGGCTCCTTCTGCTAATTTCGTGTTAGTAAAAGTTTGGTGAGTGTTGATTCGCGCCTTTCTTTTCGTTTATGAACGGCTGTTCGTCAACCAGACATGTTGCAGAATCAGAGGAGATAACGTGATAATGGTTACGTAACGGGTGACCCCGCCCCCCTTTGACACCACGGGGAAAGCCATAGGGAAGTCCCCATGAAGTCCCCGCGCGTCAGAGGGGGTGGGGTCACCGGGTGGCCCCGCCCTCAGTTATATAAGAACTTTCAGAAGAACAGAAGTCCCACAGCGGGAACCTCCCATGGACGCAGATCATCCGGAGAACGAAGCGGGGAAGAAAAAGCCGGAGGAAGATGCAGACAAGAATACCGAACTAAGAAGCAGAGGATCGGATGAAGAAGCAGAGGAAGAAGCGGGGAAAGAACATGATGGAGGAAGAAAACCGAATGAAGACCAGAAGAAGATGGAAGAATAAGCGGGGAAAGAAGAAGACATTAATAAAGGGATTGTCAAAAACCGTCTCTTGTCTTTTTTAAAATTTTTGACACTTATTTTGTGAAATGGTAGGGGTACATTTGTACCCCATTACCATTTCACACGGGGGGCAGGATCTGGGGGTCCCCTTTTTAAAGGGGGCTTCCAGATTCCGATAAGCCCCCCGCCCGCATACCCCCACAACCACCGGGCAAGGGTTGTGGGGATGAGGCCCTTGTCCCCATCAACATGGGGACATCCTCCCCATGTTGAGGGCATGTGGCCTGGTACGGTTCAGGAGGGGGGGCCGCTCTCTTGTCCCCCCTCTTTTCCTGCGGCCTGCCAGGTTGCGTGCTTGGATAAGGGTCTGGTATGGATTTTTAGCGGTGGCCCTCCTGCCATTTTTTTTTAATTTTGCATGGGGTTCCCCTTAATATTCATACCAGACCCAAAGGGGCTGGTAATGCACTGTGGGGGAGTCCCAGGCCGTTTTTTTCAATTACTTTTATGTGTATTGCAGAGACCCGACAATTCAGTATAGCCGGCGCTACCGCAAGTACTTTTAAAGGACTTTTTTTTCCTTTAGAAATGTCATTTTGCTCTCGAACTGTTGTAAACATGGAAAAAACGTCCCACTTTACAAGCACACTATAGACACCCCCCAGGTATGAAATTTAAAGGAATATTTCACTTTTATTGTTTCACTTTAAGCACTATTAAAATCACTGCTCCCGAAAAAACTGATGTTTTTAAAACTTTTTTTTGCATTGATACATGTCCCCTGGGGCAGGACCAAGGGCCCCAAACACTTTTTTATGACAATAGCTTGCATATTAACCTTTAAAATTAGCACTTTTGATTTCTCCCATAGACTTTTAAAGGGTGTTCCGCGGCTTTCGAATTTGCCGCGAACACCCCAAATTGTTCGCTATTCAGCGAACAGACGAAAAGCTAATGTTCAAGTCGAACTCATGTTCGAGTCGAACTCATGTTAGACCCGAACAGACAGCCCATCCCTAGTGTGTACGCGGCTTTAGAGTGTGTAGACTGAAGTGCTGAAATTTAAGGTACTATATACAAGAATAAAATAAATACGGAGCACTTTATATTCAACCATGGTATCATGAGGCTACCTAGACAGAAGTAGCCATCTATCCTCTGGGGCAAAGTAATTATGTAGTTGTTCACCACCAGGCTGAATAAAAGCTGAATTGCAACCTACAATTGCAAGCAGAAAAACTAGTCTTTAGAGTCTTCTCGTTCTTCTGTATGCAATGCTATGATAAGAGCTTTTACACTAAACCTTTAGCTATTCCAAAATAATCAAGAGTTCACAAAGCTTCTTATAAAATACATCAGTTTCAGGTAAACATTGGCATGCCTTGTACCAGCACAAGGAGTTCTAATACTTGCATGAATGCCTAGATCAACCATTCTCAACCAGAGTTCTGTGGAACCGTAGGGTTCCTCCACAAAATGCTAGGGGTTCCTTTAGGTGTGGCTGATTGACCCCCCCATCTGATGGTTCCAGGTTCAAAGACACTTGGCAAAGCCAACAGCTGTCTGTAAGGATGGCACTTGGACCACTACTGTAAGGGGACATTCTCCTTACTGACCCCCTTATGACGAGTGCATTCTTGCACTGACCACCAATGTAAGAAGCATTCTTCCCCCTGACTACCAATGTAAGGAGAATTCTTCCTTATGGCCACCAATGTAAGGAGAATTCTTCCTAATGACCACCAATGTAGGGGGGCATTCTTTCCACTGAAGCCCCATGAATTTGTTTTAGCAGAGGGTCCCTGAGACCTGAAATTTATTTTAAGGGTAAAATTGTTGAGAAAGGTTGGCCTAGATGGTGGAAGTTTGCTACAAGTAGATATACAGTACAGATCTATTACGAAGTTTGTTTGGCTATAGGTACAGATTGTGGACCCCAACATTGGATCAACGTTTTGTTTTCCTAGCACATACAGAATGTGAGTCTTGACGCTTTTCCATAATTTTTCATATTTTTTGGGCCTCCATTCTGTTTGACCCTCTCGTTGTTTTTATTTCACAGCAAAATAAGATGACTATCATTATTAATACAAGTCCAGACAGTATCAATCGAATTTTGTTAGAGAATGTGATATCCACAAGTTTCCTACCTGAGGAAAACAAAAGAGACAAAAATGACCATTATAACACTTACTGTATATGTACCTATTAATGTCCAAAAATATCACGGCTTACCAACCTCAAAAACAATGTGTACTTCATTTTCAGTATACTCAGTATATTCAGTATTTAATATAATATAATATAATAATATAATACTTACCATATTTATCAGCGTATAACACGCGCCGGCGTATAACACGCGACCCAAGTTTAGGAGGGAATTTTAAGGAAAAAACCTTTTAGGAGTGAAGTTTAAGGAAAAAAACATACATTTAAATGCTCATCAGTATATCAGTATCCATCTGCAGTCTTGCCCATCTTTGCAGAATGATCAGTGTTCATCTGCAGCCTTGCCCAGTGTCATTTGCAGCCTTGCCCAGTGTCATTTGCAGCCTTGCCCAGTGTCATTTGTGGCATGATCGTTTAGTAGAAACCGTTTAAAATTAACACCGCCGAGATAGACAGAGCCTGAGTACTCGGCTGTACTCGGCTTGTCTCGCAGTCCCGCCCAGTCCCGCCCCTTGGCCCAGCTCCTATGATGGACATAACACAGGTCCAATGGTGGGACTGGGTGTGACTGCGAGGAGAGCCTAGCTGAGTACACAGTACACTCGGCTCGCTCCTCTTCTCCTCAGAGACAGCAGGGAGGAGGAACGGCGTGACTGCGAGCCGAGCCAAGTACTCGCTCTTTTTCAGGGGGCGCTCGTGCCTCTTCCCCTCACAGACAGTGGGGATCGGCATATAACACGCACCCACAATTTTCCCCTGATTTTAAGGGGAAAAAAGTGCATGTTATACACCGATAAATACGGTAATTTAAAAAATCTTAAAAAGGAATTTTTTCAATATAATATAATATAGTATAATATACTGTAATACAGTAGAACATAGCATAATATGTGTAGTGTACCCCCTAAGGAGCTGCAGATGAACTGGATCCCCCTCTCCTGCACAGCCAGGTACTTTGAATTTTCACAGGCACTCCAGAGACAGAGAACAGTCTGTGATTTTATTTCATTTTTCTAAGGTAATAATTTGGATAGGGATGACAGCTTTGTCACTGTGATGATCTGACAGGCTCCAGTTAAATGTAGTAACAGCCCATTACAGGCAGGGAGTTACAGTCACTATGAGTGTAGAACAATAGAGTGACACAGCTTGCACACAAAACTATACGGTGTTAAACTGGCAGTAGCACACACAGAAGTAAATGGCGTTAAACTGGCAGTAACGCACACAAAGTAAATGGCGTTAAACTGGCAGTAACGCACAAAACTATATGGAGTTAAACTGGCAGTAATGCATGCAGAAGTAAATGGCGTTAAACTGGCAGTAACGCACACAGAAGTAAATGGCGTTAAACTGGCAGTAACGCAATCAAATAGACGGTGTTCAACCGTAACTAAACTGGCACTCTGAACTGTACCTACTCTAGCTATACACTAATGTCAAGATTACTGACACGGTCTCACTACACTACAGTGAAACTATCTGAGCTGTCCCTACTCTAGCTGCACACTATGCAAAGCTGAATGATGGTCCTCCTCACTACACTCACACTATCCCTAGTCTGACACTAAACTAATATTGTACACTGACAATTGAAGCAAAATAGCACAGTATATCACACTAACTAACTAAAGCACTGAACAGAGCCCTGTTCTATCTCTTTCCATGCTGAAATCACACTGAAAATGGCTGCCATTGAAAGAATACTTTTATACTTTGGGGCGGGAATGAGCCATGATTGGATAAAGTCATGATGACAATGTTCAATCATGACTCTGACAGTGCTCTGTGCCCTGATTGGCTGAAGCTTTCACTGCTTCAGCCAATCAGGGCTTGCAATACACTGTTCAGCGCCACAATGCATTGTGGTCAGTTCGGGGGGCCGAACAAATGGTCGAACGACCCGTTTGTTTGGCTGTTCGCTGAACGTCCGAACAACGAAAGTTTGGCCCAAACTTATGCTCTGGCTGAACCATTCGCCCATCCCTAGTGGTCAGTGAGAAGAATGTCCCTTACATTGATGGCCGGGCGAACGGGCGAACACCTGATTTTCGACCCGAACATCGAGCTCATCCCTAGTGGTCAGTGGGAAGAATGTTCTTACATTGGTGGTCAGTGGGAAGAATATCTCTTATATTGGTGGACAGTGGGAAAATGCTTCTTATGATGCTGGTCAGTGGGAAGAAGGCTCCTTACATTGGTGATCTGTGGGAAGAATGCCTTTTATTATCGTGAACAGTCGGAAATGAGAATGCTCTCTTTACTGATGCATCACTTAAAACAAAAAATAAATTAAAATCTGCTTACTGATAGCTAAAAACTTCATTTGTGTCAGTGGTAATGTTTTTTACATATACAAATTGTTCAGTGCTCAAGGAACCCTTAACAACATCAAGAGTAACATCAGGGTTCCATAGAACCCTGGCTGAGAAAGGCTGCTTTATACAAACCTCCATAGCATAACTAGAAACTCATAATTACCTTAAAGTACTGACCTTTTATCTGAATAAAAACCACTGAACTCTTCTTCACAAGCCTGGCTAAAGCTTTCACTTCACATGAATAATTCCCAGAATCCTCCAGCTGAGCAGACTGGACTCCATATTGGTCAGATAAATTGAATTCCTGAACATTCCATCCATCTCTGTAGAAAGCAAACTGCAGTTTTGTCCCCTGTCTGAGCAGACTTAGACTGGTGACACACATCAGGGTCATGTCATCTCCTTCCATAACTGGATAAGGGATTACAGTAATGCTTGGTTTTTTAAATAGTTCTGGAATTAAATGCAAATGAAAGCAAATATATTATTATAGTGAAACACAGGTACTGTTGTGAAAAAAGTCTACTGAGAAAGGATCCTGATTGTCCCCAGATGTCACCTATTGCTAGGAGAAAACATCTGCAAGAGTATTATGATCTCAGTCCATACGGTCAAAGAGGAAGAGAACAGAGAAGGGAAAGTGGTGTGGAACACCATGCCTCCCTCATTTTCCCAAATTTTAAAGGTTAGATAACAAGAGGGATATTAGAGGAGATAAAAATAGAAATAAAAAGTATAGCAGCAGGCCCCCTATCATGGATGGGCTGGATTAACGCCTAAAGATGATAATACTTCCGAAGATCATGTACAAGTTTCAGATGCTCCCCATATATATACCCCCAGCATACTTTAGAACTTTAAGAATTGTAATCACTAAATTAATATGGCACAATAAGAAACCTAGAATTTCTCTGGCAATTATGAAGAAAGTAAAAAGCCAAGGGGGATTAAATGTACCTAATTTTCAAAAATATTATGAGGCGTTTTTGTTAACACGCGTGGTGGAATGGGCTAAATCAAACAATAATATAGAACACATAATGGCTAATACACAATTAGGGAGGAATATATGGATACCACCACATAATAGCACATTGGAAGAAAATACACACACATTGACACGGATGGTATTAAAAATTTGGGATGCACTGCACAAGAAAAATAAATGGAAATATAATTCACCATTGATGGCACTAAAGGAAAATAATTTATTTGCACCGGGGAAAAGTTCGATAGGGGGGAATTGGATTAAAAAAGAAAACACACAACTACATGATATAATACAAGGGGGAAAATTTTGCACTTTACAAGAATTAAAAATAAAAAAAGATATACTGGAGATTAATGAATGGAGGTATTTTCAGCTCAAACACTTCATAGCAGCACTTCCTCACCCAATAAGAGAAGGAGAAGCACTTACATTGATAGAGCGATTATGTACCATTGAAAAAACAAGTGGGAATATATCAATGATATATAAAACCTTGATAGAAGGGGAAGATCTGGAAATTCCAACATTTATAAAAAATTGGGAGAGGGAATTGGGGAAACGAGGAAGGAACCAAGAAGTAGGAAAACTTCTGAAACGAGTACATGATTCATCAGTAAATAATGGGATGGTGGAAATGAATTATAAGTGCGTAACCCGGTGGTATAGAACTCCAAAAACACTAGGGAAATATCAAATAGGACAAACAACGGATTGTTGGCGGGGATGTAAACAAACGGGAGCCATGGCCCTATGGTGGGGGTGCCCTAAAATTAGAACGTACTGGAAGGAAATACTGAGTTATATCAAGGAAATTACTAATATAGATATACCTGAGGAACCATGGACATGTATATTTCATGGAGTAGCAGTGGCGAAATTACCAGGGTCGCACCAGTCGCACTTGCGACTGGGCCCTAGCAGTCTGTCACTGTGGGAGGGGCCCCAAGACGGCAGGAAGGACAGCATGGACGCTGAGTGAAGAGCCTGCCCTGGGCGCTCTTAATCTGTGAGGTGAGGAAGGGGGGGAGCGAGGGACACACACGGAGCTTCTGCCACTTCACCTTTCTGACAGGAGAGACTGTTATTCTCCCTCAATGTGCCGATTCCTGAGCTCTGCCGTTTCAGTCACTCGAACTTTGCCTTATCTCTCCTCTGCAAATATTACTCACTCCCCCCTGGCTCTCAGCATGTTCTCTTCCCCTGTTACTTCACTTTCTTCCTCAGTCTCACTTAATCTGCTCTTCTCCAACGGGTCGGCACCTCTCTCTACCTGCCCTCCACAATCATGCAGTAAATTAGCAGTGATCCTCTTGAACTTTTCTTCCTGTTAACTTTATCCTTTTTTCTCCTATCTGCTCTACCACCCATAAATCTTCACTACACAAGCCCCTGCAGAACCCCCCCCTCAGCTCTGGTCATTCCACACTCCTATATGTCTGACACCCTTTCCATCCCAGTGTGTTCCTCTACTACCTCTCCTGTCCCTATAATGCAGCCTTTCTCTGTACTCCTTCATTATAATGCAGCCTTTCTCTGTACTCCTTCCTTATAATGCAGCCTTTCTCTGTACTCCTTCCTTTAATTTATTTCGGATACTTATACTTCATGTACCCTTATTACCCCCACCTATTCACTCCTTTCTTATCTCTAAGGCCCCTTTTTTACAGGTTGGGCTCTGCCAGGAGTCCGCCTGCTCAGTAAAGAATCTGTCCACTGATCCCCACTGAGCAGACGGATGGCTGGTCTATGTCCACTCTACTTATGCAGAGCAGACACAGACACAGCCTGTTCTCCTCTCTGGGTGGGCGGATGTCTGTTTACACCCAACTGCCATCCAATCCGGTCCACCAGACAGATGGGGATCCCCATCTGTCTGTTTTTAGTGGATCAGATTGGATGTCAGCAGGTGGAAACGGGCGCATTTCTGTTTACACCTGTCACTCCATAGAGGAGAAGGGAGGGTCCAATTGGGTCTGCCTGAAAAACTGACACGCTGACCCAATGTGAAAGGGGCCTAATAGTGGACTCACTTTAGGGTGCTGCAGTTTGGCCACAGTGTGATTGTATGAGCAGTTTACATGCAGTTTATGGTACACTACTAATGAATTCTTTTAGGACATGCGTTTTCATGAAAGTACATTGAATTCCTGCATGCTACATATTTGATGTGCTTTCAGAAAACACATTGCCTAATAGAATTCAATGGGAGCGCACCTAAAACCACATGTAAAACACATACAATCACACGGCGGCCAAACTGCAGCACCCTGATGTGAGCCCACTAGGAGGCTAGTTACGTACCTTTTGCATGACAGGAATGTGGACAAATTTGTGGCTTTCCTGACACACACACAAACACACTGTCCTTTGATAGACACACAGCAGTGCCATTAATTGTTAATGGCACCACCACACATCTGCTAACACATACATTTTCACAAACATGGTGCCACATGGTGTTCCTATCTCAAAAGTGAGCTATCATGGGTCTGTTCACCAAAGCCAAATGGCTGTTTAACATGTAAAAAAAAAAGTCAATAAATAAATTCTAAAAACTGTTTAAAAAAATGTAAAAAAAAAATTAGGGCTTGCTTTGGTCTCTGAAGAGCAATAAGCATTCAGATTGCTCTTCATAGATCATTTGACAGGCAGTAAGGAGGCATCATATTGCCTCTGCACTGCCTGCTTTAACCCCTTCAACTCTGCACTAGCATGCCATAAACATGTGCATTACATGCAGATGTGGGGCGCTTGCAGAGCAGCACCATTCACTTGAATGGGTCGAGTTCAGCAAGGGGTTTTAATGCCATGTCACTGGGATTAGTGGGAAGTGCCCCAGGCTCAGAGGGAAGGGCCCTGGGACCGATAGAAGGAGGGGGTCAGGGGGGCCCTTTGTGCTTTCTTGCACCCGGGCCCTGAAGCTTTTAGTTACGCCTCTGTGGAGTAGATATCCTGACAAAAGAATATAGAAACTAAATGATTGTACATATGATGAGCACTGCAAAAAGCTTGATACCGAGGAAATGGAAGGAAGTAGAGAGTCCAAAAATTAGAGAGTGGTTTTATAAAATAGAAGAGATATATAACATGGCATTTCTAAGAGAGAGCCATGAGGATACTAAAGAGGGATTCATTAAGGGATGGAAAATTGGAAAAAGTTTAAATTAACAAAGAAATACAGTGAGAGGAAGGAGGGTAAGGGTAGATAAAGGTTTGGAAACAAAATTTGTTAATGTATATCCCTGTTGACTGAGTAGGGAAATGTTTTTTTACCTTTTGTGTATAATTAAGTTTGATAAAATAAAGAATAAACAAAAAAAAAACAAAAAAAAAAAGATAGCAAGAGGGTTAGATTAAAATTGTCTCTTTTGAGCTGCCAAGGAAGACAGCATGCTTGACAAAAAAATAAAAAATCTGTCAACTTAATAGGAATGTTGAGGCATTATAAAACTTAACTGTCCCAGGTATTCAAATGACTTCTGATAAGGCCCCATTGTAAATGGCCAGGTCCTAAATGGTAGATATCTAGTTAGGCTAGGTTTGACCTATAAGTGAACTCCCAGATCCCATATTCATACACATTCCATAATTCCTACTGTAGTGGAGTTGCCTTCCTTAAAAGTGGTTACATTTTTGTAGAAGCAGATACAACTTTTGGTTAGTCACTAAACATGGCTATATTACATGATCTACAGGCCTACTAAGATGCCTTAGAACTCCTAAGAGAAGTACACAACATAGACCTATTATATTTGGAACATAACAAATCATAATTTTATTCTGCTCAATGATATACTGGTTTACATATTGTATAACTTTATGGTTGGTTGGTTGGTCGGTCATATGAAAATATAGATGTACCCAAGGTAAATTGGAACTACGGGTGTTTCCCCTGGGCATTATAGAACACTCAATCAAACCTACAATACACTCCTTATACCTTTAAATTGGGTGGAGTGGCTTTGTACCATACCATCCTGTCTGAGGAACAAGAAAACGTAGCTCTGGCAGCTCTCATATTACTATCAGAACTACTATGGATAACTAAGAGACACGCTATTAGGGCCAATAATTTTTGCTAAAACAACATGGAGAACAGGCATACTCCTCTAAAAGCGGTTCTAAGGTCTGGGTGTTTTTATTTTAATGCATTTCCTGTATTGGGGTAAAAAACACCCCTCTAACTACTCCTCCCTCCTGTAAACACTTGCCAGAGTCCTCTATCGATCCAGCGCTGTACCTGGCAGCAGGTCTTATCCCCCCTCTTCCTACTCTCACAGGCTTCATTGACTTCTGCTACTGTAATGCCCCGTACACACAATTGGACTTTCCGCCAACAAAACCGTGGATTTTTATTCAAAGGATGTTGGCTCAAACTTGTCTTACATACACACGGTCATACAAATGTTGGCCAAAAATTCCAGTCGTGAGAACGCGGTGACATACAACACGTACGACAAGGGAAGTTCAATAGCCAGTGCAGCTCCTTCTGCTTGATTACAAGCATGCGTGAACTTTTGTGCGACGGACTTGTGTACACATGATCGGACTTTCCGACAACAAAGTTTTGTTGGCGGAAAATTTGAGAACCTGCTCTCAAACATTTGTTGGCGGAAAGTCCGACAGCAAATGTTCGATGGAGCATACACACGGTCGGACTTTCCGACAACAAGCTCACATCCAACATTTCCCAGTGGCATTAGTCAAATCCTTTGAGGAGGGAGCCGGAGGTCTGGGCCAAGCTGCAAAGTATGTGTCTATGGAAGCACACAGCCCGCTCACACTCGCACGTGGCCCTTGGAGGGTGTTTTTTTGATGATGAAACACGTCGGGGGAGCCTCGTGCCGACCTCACCATGTCCGTGGAACAAGTGATCGTAGCCGGCTTGGTGTTATTTGTACATGTTGTTTTTAACTGTCTTGAGTGTATCTACTGGCTTTATAAATACTTTTCTCATCTTATTACAATATGGAGAGGCCCTTTTTTTCTTTTGTTACATCTTACCTCCATCTTGAATCTTAAATGGCATGTTCAATGGTTGACTCCAGGTGACTAAGAGAACGTTGGGGAGATACTGTATAGTGATGGCTTCTGGAGTAATTTTTACATGCTATACATGACTTCTCTTGAGAAAGCGGGTCATGTCAATCTGGTAAGCAGATAACTTATCACACCTGGGTTTTGTGTTGGTGGTTGTTGGTGATATGGACCTGGTGTTAAATTCAACCTAAGAGCATTTAAAAGGGGTTCACTGGATTTAATCATTGGGTCTTTTTGTGGTCCTTTTTACACTGTTTGGATTTTTCAAGGATTGATTCTGTATAAGAGATTTGATTAGTCACATATCACAGTAATTTATTATTTTAGCGCAACGCTATTACATATATGGTGTACGGGAGCTTTATGTTTGCAGTGTTATGTTATTTTTTTGTCATTATGCCTGCACATGTCCCCCCCCCCCCCATAGTACACAGTTTGCTAAGGGGACTTACACAGAAGAGGAGGGTCATCACTAAGCACAGCCCTTTGATTATATTGTGGCTCACCTTGTATATAGATATTGACTTCTTTGCTCCTCTTCTTCGCACTGCTGACTGTAGTTTCTACTTCACAGTAATAATTCCCAGAATCCTCAAGCTGAGCAGACTGGACTCCATATTGATCAGATAAGCCTAATCTCTGAAGAATCCTTCCACCTCTGTAGAATGCAAACTGCAGTTCTGTTGTCTGTCTGTGTGAACCAGGGACTATGTCACACGTTAGAGTCATTTGATCGCCTTCTACCAATTCACTCGAGTTCGCTTTCAATAATAGATAGAAGAGTGGCTCTAGAAAGGAGGAAGATAACATTTCTTGGTTAATGCACGTGACCTGAAATTCTTATAGACTGTAACTCTTATGCCGCGTACACACGGTCGGACTTTTCGTCTACAAAAGTCCAACGGACGCTGACGGACTAAAGCTGGCTGACAATCCGATCGTGTGTGGGCTTCTCCGGACTTTCAACGTACTTTTTTAGCCTCAAATCCGACGTACTTTAGATTTGGAACATGCTTCAAATCTTTACGTCGTAACTACGACGGACCCCGAAATCCGCTCGTCTGTGTGCTAGTCCGACGGACAAAAACCCACGCTAGGGCAGCTATTGGCTACTGGCTATGAACTTCCTTATTTTAGTCTGGTGTACGTCATCACGTACGAATCCGTCGGACTTTTGTGTGGTCGTGTGTAGGCAAGTCCGTTCGTTAGAAAGTCTGCCACAAGTCCGCCGCAAGTCTGCCGAAAGTCCGCCGGAAGTATGTCGGACAGGCTGTCGGACTTTTGTAGCTGAAAAGTCCGACCGTGTGTACGCGGCATTAGTTAGACATGGTGAGGTTTTTGGAGAGACCTGCAACTGGATTCTGTTCAGAATGTTAGATATAGTTGGGTCAAGTTTACTATTTTGTCCTCATACATTATGTATAGTGTTTATATGATACTCAGCTAATAAAAAACAGTTTAGGGGTATTTAAAATAAATTATTACAAGACTCACTATGGAAGCATAACATTTAGCAACAGATACAAACTTAAATCATTTTTATCTGTCCATTTGTTGTCTTGCAGTTTCCAAGGGGGTGAGATGGAAAAGAGAAAAATCCAGCGCACTATAAGCAAAAAGTCCCAAGTATTAAATGTCCGAAGGAGCATAAAGACGGGCTTATATAAACCAAGAGTCCAATAGGTTAAAATCAGTGGCTGCTGCAGAGTAGGGATGAGCCGAACACCCCCCGGTTCGGTTCGCACCAGAACCCGCGAACGGACCGCAAGTTCGCACGAACGTTAGAACCCCATTGACGTCTATGGGACTCGAACGTTCGAAATCAAAAGTGCTCATTTTAAAGGCTAATTTGCATGGTATTGTCCTAAAAAGGGTTTGGGGACCCGGGTCCTACCCCAGGGGACATGTATCAATGCAAAAAAAACTTTTAAAAACGGCCGTTTTTTCGGGAGCAGTGATTTTAATGATGCTTAAAGTAAAAAAAAAAAAGTGAAATATTCCTTTAAATATCGTACCTGGGGGGTGTCTATAGTATGCCTGTAAAGTGACGCGTGTTTCCCATGTTTAGAACAGTCCCTGCACCAAATGTCATTTTTAAAGGAAAAAATCTCATTTAAAACTGCTTGCGGGTTTAATGTCATGTCGGGTCCTGGCAATATGGATGAAAATCAGTGAGACAAACGGCATGGGTACCCCCCAGTCCATTACCAGGCCCTTTGGGTCTTGTATGGATATTAAGGGGAACCCCGCACCCAAATTAAAATAAGGAAAGGTCCCTATATACTCTGAACAGCAGTATACAGGCGGTGCAAACAAGACAGGGACTGTAGGTTTGTTGTTAAGTAGAATCTGTTTGTAATTTTGAACATTTTTAATGTGTTTAGCTCCAGCCAAAAAATCTTTTCTAAGCTTTTTGGAAAACATAGGGAAGGGTTATCACCCCTGTGACATTTGTTTTGCGTCTTTCCTCCTCTTCAGAAGATTTCACCTCACTTTTTTGTCCCAATGAAAAATGTTTTTTGAAAATTTGGGTTTTTTTGTGGAACAAGGATTGGAAAGCATCAGTGGAAAGGAGAAATTGTTTTCCCATATTAACTCTTACATGAGAGAATTTCCCTTCCTATGGGTAGATTTCATCTCACTTCCTGTTGTCTCCTTCCGTTTGCAAGTAGGAGTCGTTTGTAAGTTAGATGTTTGAAAGTAGGGTCCTGCCCTATATACTCAGCAGAAATTTGGGCCTTAGGTGTTGCTGTGGCCAAAACACTGTAAGCCCTCACAGGGCCCTGCTGTGAAATATTAGATCAAGAATTGTAATTACATGCCCCTGTTGAACAGGAGCTGAAAAATTAGGCCTTAGGCACTGGTGCTGGTGCCACAACACTGCAACCCCTCACAGACACTCTAGTTGGAACGCAGGAACGAGCCCTGCTGCAAAGTATTGCATCAAAAATTGTAATTACACGCCCCTGTTAGACAGGGGCAGAAAAATTGGGCCTTAGGCACTGGTGCTGGTGCCACAACACTGCAACCCCTCACAGACACTCTAGTTGGAACGCAGGAACGAGCACTGCTGCAAAGTATTGCATCAAAAATTGTAATTACACGCCCCTGTTAGACAGGGGCAGAAAAATTGGGCCTTAGGCACTGGTGCTGGTGCCACAACACTGCAACCCCTCACAGACACTCTAGTTGGAATGCAGGAACGAGCCCTGCTGCAAAGTATTGCATCAAAAATTGTAATTTCACGCCCCTGTTAGACAGGGGCAGAAAAATTGGGCCTTAGGCACTGGTGCTGGTGCCACAACACTGCAACCCCTCACAGACACTCTAGTTGGAACGCAGGAACGAGCCCTGCTGCAAAGTATTGCATCAAAAATTGTAATTTCACGCCCCTGTTAGACAGGGGCAGAAAAATTGGGCCTTAGGCACTGGTGCTGGTGCCACAACACTGCAACCCCTCACAGACACTCTAGTTGGAACGCAGGAACGAGCCCTGCTGCAAAGTATTGCATCAAAAATTGTAATTTCACGCCCCTGTTAGACAGGGGCAGAAAAATTGGGCCTTAGGCACTGGTGGTGGCGCCCAGAACCAAAAATGTTCTTACAAGCTATCAGCGTGATGATTGAGGAGGAAGAGGATAATTACTCAGGGATAATCACTCAGCATCAGCATAGGCAGTCTTTGAAGGGATCTGAAAAAAATTATTCAGTTACATCAGCATCAGGTGCTTGGTAGCTGGTGGTGATCCAAGACTGATTCATTTTTATGAAGGTCAGCCGATCGACCGAGTCAGTGGACAGACGCACCCTGTGATCGGTTACCACGCCTCCAGCAGCACTGAATGTACGTTCCGAAAGAACGCTGGATGCAGGACAGGCCAGTAGCTCAATTGCATACTGTGCAAGCTCTGGCCAGTGATCCATCCTCAAGACCCAGTAACCCAGAGGATTTTCGGTGGGAAAGGTGTCCAAGTCTGATCTTGCCCCTAGGTATTCCTGCACCATGTAAAACAGACGCTGGCGATGGTTGCTGGAACCGATCATACCTTGGGGCTGCGGACCAAAAAATTGTCTGAACGCATAGGTCAGACGGCCACCTTCTCCACCGCTCCTTCTTTGACTGACCGAAGCCTCAGCAACACGTTGTCCAGAAACAGGAGTTTGTAACCTCCCAGTCTCTGGGAACGCGTTGCACAGACCTTTCTGCAAGGCCTCCCGAAGATGTTTCATCCTCTGCTCCCTCTGCGATGGCAAGATAAGGTCCGCAACCTTACCCTTGTAACGTGGATCAAGGAGGGTTGCCAGCCAGTATTGGTCCTTCTCCTTGATACCACGAATACGAGGATCCTTACGCAGGCTTTGCAGGATCAGGGAGGCCATGCAGCGTAGGTTTGCTGAGGCATTCGGTCCGGAGTCCTCTGGGTCACTAAGGACAACAACGTCCGCAGCCACCTCCTCCCAGCCACGTACAAGTCCATGTGTTCCTTGGGACTGATCCCTTAAAGACTGCTGATGCTGAGTGCCAGGCTCCACCTCCATACTGACACAATCTTCCTCCTCCTCCTCCTCCTCCTCCTCCTCCTCGTCCTCTTCCTGTGTGATCGGCGGGCACGCAGGAACACTGTCTGGATAAAGGGGGCCTTGAGAGCTAAGGAAGTCCTCCTCTTCCTGCCTCTGTTCTGCCTCAAGTGCCCTGTCCATTATTCCACGCAGCGTGTGCTCCAACAGGTGGACAAGGGGGACAGTGTCACTGATGCATGCACTGTCAGTGCTCACCATCCTCGTGGCCTCCTCGAATGGTGACAGGACAGTGCATGCATCCCTGATCATGGCCCACTGGCGTGGGGAAAAAAAACCAAGGTCCCCTGACCCTGTCCTGGTGCCATAGTCGCACAGGTACTCATTGATGGCCCTCTGCTGCGTGTGCAGCCGCTGCAGCATGGCCAACGTCGAGTTCCACCTGGTGGGCATGTCACAGATTAGGCGGTTCTTGGGCAGGTTAAACTCCTTTTGGAGGTCCGTCAGCCGAGCACTGGCATTATATGACCGGCGGAAATGCACAGAGACTTTCCTGGCCTGCCTCAGGACATCCTGTAAGCCCGGGTACCTGCCCAAGAACCGCTGCACCACCAAGTTAAGGACGTGAGCCAAACAGGGCACATGGGTCAGTTGTCCCTGTCGGAGGGCAGAGAGGAGGTTGGTGCCATTGTCGCAAACCACCATTCCTGCCTTAAGTTGGCGTGGCGTCAACCACCTCTGAACCTGCCCCTGCAGAGCTGACAGAACCTCTGCCCCAGTGTGGCTCCTGTCCCCCAAGCACACCAGCTCAAGCACCGCATGGCATCTTTTGGCCTGCGTACTTGCGTAGCCCCTTGAACGCCTACGGAGCACCGCTGGTTCCGAGGAAGAGGCCATGGAGGAAGAAGAAGAGGAGGGGGTGGAGGAGAGAGGTGTGTCACAATCAGCATTTTGGAGGCGTGGTGGCGGAACAACCTCCAACACTACTGCACCTTGTCCTGCATCCTTCCCAGCTGCCAGCAGAGTCACCCAATGCGCCGTGAAACTTAAGTAACGTCCCTGTCCATGCCTGCTGGACCATGAGTCAGCGGTAATATGCACCTTACCGCTGACCGCCCTGTCCAGCGAGGCATGGACATTGCCTTCCACATGCCGGTAGAGAGCCGGAATCGCCTTCCGTGAGAAAAAGTGGCGTTTGGGTACCTGCCACTGAGGAACCGCACATTCCACAAACTCACGGAAGGGGGCAGAGTCTACCAACTGAAAAGGCAGCAGTTGAAGTGCTAGCAATTTTGCCAAGCTAGCATTCAACCGCTGGGCATGTGGATGGCTGGGAGCAAACTTCTTTCGGCGGTGCAGCAGCTGGGGCAGGGAAATTTGCCTGGTACAATCTGACGTCGGTGTACCAAAAGCAGATTGCCCACAAGTACTTGGCTGTGACACACCTAATTCTACACCTTCATTCCTCTCACTGCAGGTCTCAGAGAGGACTGAAGGTCTAGTGGGGTTGGAAATCTCAGCTGATGAGGAGCAAGGAGAGATCCTCTTTGTTCTTTGGTGTGGGTCTTTCAGATACGCTTGCCAACGAACTGCATGGCAGGTCAACATATGTCTGGTCAAGCATGTGGTACCCAAGCGGGAGATGTTTTGGCCACGCGAGATACGCTTGAGACATATGTTGCAAATAGCAGCGGTGCGATCTGATGCACTCGTCTCAAAAAAGGCCCACACCAAAGAACTTTTTGAATAATGCGCAGAGACTGCAGCGCCCTGCACATGTGGAGCTTTGGGGTGTGATGCAGTCAATGTGCTGCCCTTAGGCTGGCCCCTGGAGGGCATCCTGCCTAGTTGGTGATGTGCCACCTCCTCCTCCTCCTCCTCCTCCTCTCTCCTATCAGGCACCCACGTTGAGTCAGTGACCTCATCATCCCCTCCCTCCTCATCACTGGAGCAAACCTGGCAGTATGCTGCAGCAGGGGGAGCATGACTGCCAGATTGCTGTCCTTCTTGGGCACCCCCTCTGTCCGTGCTCATGTTACTGCCTTCATTGAGCTCAGTATCATCATCAGAGCCTTCCAAACGCTGGGCATCCTCCTGGAGCATGTACCCAACACTGTGGTCAAACAGTTCGAGGGAATCCTCATGAGGACATGGTGGAGCTAGGGAAGGAGTCACTGATGACATTGAGCTGAGGGAAGAGGCCGCTGCTTTGCCAGACAAAGCACCCTGGGCATGGGTGAGAGAGGATGAGGAGGATGAGGACGGCTTGGTCATCCACTCGACCAAGTCTTCCGCATGTTGCGGCTCAACACGGCCAGCTGCCGAAAAAAAGGCCAAGCGTGTCCCATGGCCACGTGCTGATGAGGATGCACCGTCTCCACGACCAGCACTAGACACAGAGCCTGCTTGCCCTCTCTTATTGGCTTGTGACTGTCTGCCTCTCCTTCTTGGCCTTCCAGACATACTAATGGCCTGTAGCTGCACTAAGCTGGGATAGAACACCTGTAATTTTCTTCAGGTAGCTTTATATACTGTAACCAGACAAGCCTGCCTGTCAGTAGGAAGATAACAGGAACGGATCTAGCTGAACACTGTGAGCAGGACGTACTGCACTAAATGTATATAGCAGGAACGGATCTAGCTGAACACTGTGAGCAGGACGCACTGTACTAAATGTAAATAGTCTAGCTGCCTGACCGTGGTACTAATAGGATCAAAAAGAACACCTGTAATTTTCTTAAGGTAGCTTTATATACTGTAACCAGACAAGCCTGCCTGTCAGTAGGAAGATAACAGGAACGGATCTAGCTGAACACTGTGAGCAGGACACACTGTACTAAATGTAAATAGTCTAGCTGCCTGACCGTGGTACTAATAGGATCAAAAAGAACACCTGTAATTTTCTTCAGGTAGCTTTATATACTGTAACCAGACAAGCCTGCCTGTCAGTAGGAAGATAACAGGAACGGATCTAGCTGAACACTGTGAGCAGGACGCACTGCACTGAATGTAAATAGCAGGAACGGATCTAGCTGAACACTGTGAGCAGGACGCACTGCACTGAATGTAAATAGCAGGAACGGATCTAGCTGAACACTGTGAGCAGGACGCACTGCACTGAATGTAAATAGCAGGAACGGATCTAGCTGAACACTGTGAGCAGGACGCACTGCACTAAATGTAAATACCAGGAACGGATCTAGCTGAACACTGTGAGCAGGACGCACTGCACTGAATGTAAATAGCAGGAACGGATCTAGCTGAACACTGTGAGCAGGACGTACTGCACTAAATGTATATAGCAGGAACGGATCTAGCTGAACACTGTGAGCAGGACGCACTGCACTGAATGTAAATAGCAGGAACGGATCTAGCTGAACACTGTGAGCAGGACGCACTGCACTAAATGTAAATACCAGGAACGGATCTAGCTGAACACTGTGAGCAGGACGCACTGCACTGAATGTAAATAGCAGGAACGGATCTAGCTGAACACTGTGAGCAGGACGCACTGCACTGAATGTAAATAGCAGGAACGGATCTAGCTGAACACTGTGAGCAGGACGCACTGCACTGAATGTAAATAGCAGGAACGGATCTAGCTGAACACTGTGAGCAGGACGCACTGCACTGAATGTAAATAGCAGGAACGGATCTAGCTGAACACTGTGAGCAGGACGCACTGCACTGAATGTAAATAGCAGGAACGGATCTAGCTGCACACTGTGAGCAGGACGCACTGCACTGAATGTAAATAGCAGGAACGGATCTAGCTGAACACTGTGAGCAGGACGCACTGCACTGAATGTAAATAGCAGGAACGGATCTAGCTGAACACTGTGAGCAGGACACACTGCACTAAATAGTCTAGATAGAAGATAACAGGAACGGATCTAGCTAAACTGAATACAGTGTATATATATATATGCAACACCTGGGATGCATATATATACACAATACACTGTAAGTGCAGCTAACTGACTGACTGTTCTGCCTAATCTATCTAACTCAAATCAAATGACACTGTCTCTCTCTCTCTCTATCTCTCAGCACACCGGAACACACACTACACAGGGCCGCCGTGCAGGCGGCCTTATATAGTGTGGGGTGTGTACTAAATCCCCTGAGCCATAATTGGCCAAAGCCACCCTGGCTTTGGCCAATTACAGCTCTCTCTACTGACGGCGCTGTGATTGGCCAAGCATGCGGGTCATAGTGCATGCTTGGCCAATCATCAGCCAGCAATGCACTGCGATGCCGCAGTGAATTATGGGCTGTGACGCGCCACACGAATTTGGCGCGAACGGCCCATATCGCTCGCAATTCGACGGACGGTCGAACAGCCGATGTTCGAGTCGAACATGGGTTCGACTCGAACACGAAGCTCATCCCTACTGCAGAGCTAGAAGATATTCTGCAATGCCTGATGGAGCATGCATGCCCCAAACACATGCCACGCCAACCGCCAGTGACGCTAGTTACGCCAATCCGACCTCAGCCCACCTAGGGTTCCCGGACAGCCATCCAGGAAGTGCTGGGAACTACCAGTGCCACCGATGGTTTACTCGGTTTCCCACTGTGGAGGAACGCCAACCATCTGGATTACTACAGTGGTGATCTTCATTGATGAGCGCTTTATAATCCTACATTTGTAAGTTGCCACTTTGTTGCCTTTATTAAAGTACTTACATGCTACACTCAGATGGTGTTGCTTTTTCTCCTCCTCCAAGGGCAGGGGCAGCCCATCCATTAAGGGCGCACGCATAATGCCCCCCTATCCATGCGTCCGTTTTTTAAGCACCTGATTGGAGCCAGAGGCTCTAATAGGATTCAAAATAGGGTGGGCTTGGGGGGCGCAGAGAATGCAAACCGAGCACACCCAGGTGTGTTACAATAGCGAATGAATATTCACTATTGTAACACTGATCCTCCTCCTGGCCAATCAGGAAGGGGGTCTTGGGACACATCACCCGATTGGCTAAAAGGACAGGAAATCCTATTGGAAGCCTAGGAGGAGGAGAGGAGAAGGAGAGTACACAGGAGCAGCTGCCTGATGCCCACTGCCCGATGCCCGCTACCTGCCACCTGCCACCTTGCTGGGGTAAGTGCCATATTGACCAGCAGACAGCAAGCGGGCGAAGGGGGGATTGAGGTGCCGCCAGGGAGGGGGGGTGGTTGTTTGCTGCCCCCCCCCCCAAAAAAAATAACCACCAGCGGCCACTGTCCAAGGGGATGAGAGGAGCTCCTTATAAAACCTAGTACATTCGATCAGAAAATCATACGAAAAATCCCACTTTTGAAATGATCATATGATAATATAATCTTTAGTACACAGCTTTCTTCCAAAATTTTTTGACGAGACAAACTTGTATGATACAAGATCGTACAATTTTCGTTTAAACAGTACAATTTTCCTCTGAACATACAATACAAATACAATACATTACATCACTTCCAATTGTTTATTCGGTCGCACAAGAATTTTCTTAACTCTAGTAAACTCTTCATTTTCCATATGAAGACTAGCATGCAAACAAAAAACGGATGATAATTTGTCCGATAATCTCATCATGAGTACCAGGCTTAAGGGTTTATTCACACCATTGTGGGGCAATAGCTTGCGTGCATTAACGTGCATGTTATTGCAATGCCATGCCAGAGTATGTGAATGAGCTCTTAGAGAAAAGCTAACAGCGCCAAGTCCCAAACAGAAAAAAAATATATATATATATATATATATATATATATATATATATATACACTATATAACCAAAGTATTGGGACACCTGCCTTTACAAGCAAATGAACTTTAATGTCATCCCAGTCTTAAGGCTCGTACACACGATCGGATTTTCCTCAGCCTTTTGAGGAAATCAACCTCAGACTTTTGTCCAAAGGGCGTTGGCCCCAAACTTGTCTTGCATACAGACAGCACACAATTGTTGGCCAACAAACACGAACGTAGTGACGTACTAGACGTACTACGAGCCGATAAAGAGGAGGTTCAATTGTCAGGCGCCACCCTTTGGGCTCCTTCTGCTAATTTCGTGTTAGTAGAAGTTTGGTGAGTGTTGATTCGCGCTTTTCATTTTATGCTTTTCAGTTTGTTTCTGAACGGCCGTTCGTCAACCAGACATGTTGCGGAATCGGCGGAGATAACGTGTTATTTATTATTGGCCTTGGAGTTATTGCTTTGACCCAAGTCCAGTTAAGGAACAGGAGGAGGAGGATTTCTTGGACCAAAAATTGGTTGCTTAATTATTCGTGACCAATTATGTCATATGCCTTTGCTGCGGGAGCTCCAGGAGAATAATCCAGATTATTTTCAGAATTATCTCCGGATGATGGACCCCTGCTTTCACCAACTCTTGGCATTGTTGACCCCCCATATTAGGAAGCAGGACACATGCATGAGGCTTTTATTTTATTTTTTGGTTGAATAATGATTTGATTTGGTATATTTTCTTAATTTTTGGATGCATAGAATGTACTTTTTGGTTAAGTTCTATTGGCAGATAGCATGTCTAATTTTATTTGTTTTCTTTTTTTAATGTGCAATAAAAAAATTGTGGAGAATAATACTTGGCTATGTGTTTTACTTCAAATGACAGTTTGGGAGTCGGCAGTTACATTTAAAAAAAAATACAATGTAAAATTGACAAGGGACACCAACATAGTTGTATCTTTGATCTTAAAAACTACAGGATAATGGTGTTGTGGTAACTTGCCCAAAAAAACAAAAAAAACAAGCATAATAATATTATTCTTGATATCACTAGACAATAAAAGCCTTTTAAAAAACGTTTGGCAGAACTCCATCAGTATCACCAGCAAAGCAGCTTCATTATTATCCCATTAAAGAAGAAGAGAATTGTGCGCTGCATTTCAAGATTTCATAATTTGCCGCGTTACGGATGTTAATTCTCCATTACGAATGCTAGTTTACAAGACCGACTGCTTCCGGCTCGTACTTGCTTCTGAGCATGCGTGTTTGTACCTTGGACTTTTGTCTGACGGACTTGTGTACACACGATTGGAAAATCCGACAACAGACATTTGTCTGTGGAAAATTTTAAAGCCTGCCATCCAACATTTGTCCGTGTAAAATCCGACAACAATTGTCCGATGGAGCGTACAAGCGGTCGGATTTTCCGCCAACAGCCTTTCATCACACATTTCCCGTCGTAATATCTGATCGTGTGAACGAAGCTTTAGTCTGTAGGGTTCAATATTGGGGATTCATTTATATAATTCTAAATTTTAATTTCATAATTTAAATATGTTTATTTATGAATTAATTTATTTTTAACAGCTCTTTATTTGCCTTCGTATATCCCTTCTAGTAAATTAAAAGATTACATTAATATAATTTAAATTAGCTTTGGAAAGAAGTTATCTTGATTCTTTGATTGAACAAGTTGGTTGATAATTTTAAAAATTGTTGCAATATTTAAATAAACTTCAATCGAGTAGTCACCTTTTATGTGGATGTATAATTCTCCGCTTCCCTTTTTTACACTTTTGGTTGGCGCTCTTACTTCACAGGAATAATTCCCAGAATCTTCCAGCTGAGTGGACTGGACTTCATATTGATGAGATGAACTGAATGGCTGAACATTCTGTCCGTCTTTATAGAATGCAAATTGCAGTTCTTCCCTCTGCCGATGCCAGCTTAGTGTGGTGGTGCATAAGAGGGTCATGTGATCTCCTTCTGTCACCGAATATGGAGTTACTGTAAGTTCGGGTTTCAAAAAAAGTTCTAGAAAAACATGTAAAATAATGTTCTGTTACAACTGAATTATCATATTCTGTCCTCTTTAAAGACTTGAAACAGTTCACTATGAAACCTGTTGGATATATTTGGTTTCTTTTCAGCCAACTTTCAAATATTGTACAGATAACATTTACTCTTATCTAAACAAAAAATGTGTTTATGTATATAAATGCTCACGTGATGTATATTAGTATATGTATGTTATTTTCGTATTGTCCTACACTATATATCAACATTGTGTATACGAATACAACTTTGAGTCAAACATTTGTAAACATTTATAAAGCTAAGCACCCATCTTCCAAGACTGGTTGATATGCTGGAGCAGCGCTTCTCAACCGGGGTGCCATTGGGTTCCTCAGGGTGCCAGAAACACAGGACCTAGCTTGGCCTGGATCAGCACCATAAGTTGTCATGCTGTGGACGGGCTGGCTGACCACCAAAGTACTTTTTTGCTAAGATGTTGGCAGCTGGCTTGCCCCCACCATGACAAAACATGATCCTGCAACAGGGCAGGTGGCATGGAGCTTTTAAAGACTACCAGTAAAAACATTTGAGAGCACTCCATTCTTTATAGAGTTTGGCCAACTTATCAATAAAGATGTTGTCCTCATAACCAGCATTATGAACAATAAGACTAATATGACCTTACAATGGGGTTACAACAGAAGGAAATAAATACATTTATTTAAAATCCAACAAAAATTAATACATTTTAGGAGAAAACATGGAAATACTATGAATCACCACCAAACACCTGGCATAAGGCTAGCATAATCATTGAAAAAATATCCGGTAGGAAGTTTTCTCTTACACCCCAAATATGTCTTCTTTTCTCCCCTATACAGGATATTCCAATGACTAGCACAAGGCTAATCCACACATTTCTCAGCTCCATTCATTGGGCTATAGCCTTCAATTGGCGCTCCACTACGGTACCTTGGTCACAAATTCTCAACCGCATGTCGAACATCAGACTTTCTGAAAAAATTTCACCACACGTTATATGACTCTATGCCTCTTTATCAAAAAAAGTGGACCCTCTGGGACACCACCTCTCTGATTTAGAAAAATTTCTATTTAATTTTCCTCACCTCCTCTCCTTAACACATACGTAATTGCCCTTCCTTCTTCCCTCCATGATAACTGGCATATTTATGACACTGTGCAATATTTAATCTGAATAACCATAACCCTTTTTTATTTCCTGTACAACATTCACTGTTAAAGATATTTGTATGTATACCTGTACCATCATTGTAATTGTTTTATACCTTGACCTTTTACATAATAAAAATCGTTTGTAAACAAAAAAAAAAAATTAAAATTGACAACGTTGTCATCCAAGATGGAGGATTCATGGAAAGCCACCCCCAGCATTCTGGACAGGATAAAAGCCTTCTCCAGACCTGGAGAGGATAGCCTCCTTTTCCAGACATTCTTCAGACCTAGAGAGGATAGCTACCTTCTCCAGACTTTCTCCAGACCTAAAGAGAAGTGCCACCTTCTCCAAACCTTCTCTAGACAGGGAGAGGATAGCCACCTTCTCCATACCTTCTCTGCCTTTCCTCAGCTTCAGCCAAAAATAAAGATTTCTGATGTGAAGAAGGAATGGTTTGGTGGAGGGGACTCAAATTTGAAGGAGGAGGGGGTTGTGATGTGAAATTTTAACAACACAGTTCTATTTATCATGCCAGGCTCAAGTTTCCCATATATAAGCAACATTTAAATTTTTTTAGATTTTAAACTGGGGGCCTAAAGATTTTGCCTACTTTGAAAGGGTGCCATGACTGAAAAAAGGCTGAGAAATACAGTTTTGGAGAATGTGGGCAGCTGTTGGCAAATATGTTGGTAAATGCAGGCAACTAGACATGAGGGAATTTCCGAAATTGTGAAACCAACTTCAAATTTCAGAATTTTACCAATGGCTTTCCCATTAGGGTCATGTGGGATCCAACCCAAACTTCCAGAGAATGATGCAGAGGTGTGCAGGATGGTTTGAGAGGCTCCTGACAATTTTTTCTGATGAGATGATGGGGCCAAAGAACAGCCTGAGCTACTTACTTATAACATGGATACTAAGATAGAAGAGTGGGACCTGATGGCACAGGAAGTAAATCTAAGGATGTCCAAGCAACAGCAGAAGCACATATAGGGCAGAAACAGCTTTTAAAGCAGCCATTGGTCCCTTACTCCCACATGTCTTTTGGAATTCTAAACCACACAAAATAATACTGAAATTCATTTGAATTTGGCCATCCAAATCCATGAAATGCGGTCCAAAGTTAACATTGTCCGATTTTGTTTGCACACAATCTCTTTAGGTAAGTTGTACATTACAAGAATTTTAGCTGATTTTATCGAATATTTGTACACTCTTCTGTAGAAAAATGCTTTACTATTTTTCAAACTGACTTAAGGCCCATACACACGCTTTGATTTTCAGACGTCAATTGTGTTACGACGACCGATCGTCCGCAAATCTTACCGTTAGTACGGTGCTTTCGACAGCCGATTTTACTTTTTCGTCAGACAAAAGCTGGATGTGCAGACTATAACATTTTGGCGGATGTGAACTCAACATCCGGTTTTTGTTTCATTAGTACCGTTTTCGTATTAAAAAAATCGTAAGAGCAAGACTACGCATGCTCAGAAACTAAAGAATGCATACAAAACTATTCAACACGTTACGTCACTTCTGACATTGTATTCTGTCAAATTAAAATTCTCGTATTGTTAATAACCACTTCACTTTCGACATGAGACTAGCATGCCACAAAAATTGGACGTTCGAAAAAATCAAAGCGTGTGTACGGGGCTTAAGAATGAGGAAATCTGTATATGCAATCACCACCTGATCAGTCTTATGCCCCGTACACACGGTCGGATTTTCCGATGGAAAATGTCCGATTGGAGCGCGTTGTCGGAAATTCCGACTGTGTGTGGGCTCCGTCGGACATTTTCCATCGGATTTTCCGACACACAAAGTTGGAGAGCAGGAGATAAAATTTTCCGACAACAAAATCCGTTGTCGGAAATTCCGATCGTGTGTACACAAATCCGACGGACAAAGTGCCACGCATGCTCAGAATAAATAAAGAGATGAAAGCTATTGGCCACTGCCACGTTTATAGTCCCGACGTACATGTTTTACGTCACCGCGTTCAGAACGATGGGATTTTCCGACAACTTTGTGTGACCGTGTGTATGCAAGACAAGTTTGAGCCAACATCCGTCGGAAAAAATCCTAGGATTTTGTTGTCGGAATGTCCGAACAAAGTCCGAACGTGTGTACGGGGCATTATTGTTATAATAAGGAAAGGAACACCAACACTTCAGATATAAGAGAGTGGTCAAAGTATCTCACCAAAAACCAAACCTTTTTTGCAGAGGATGCCTATAATTTGACTTCAATCTCTGGGAAAACCTTTGGGAAAATTGGTAATAATATTTCACATTGGTAAATTACAAACTGGTGCACTGTAATAATTGTGCATTATTGTTAGAATTATAAAATTATTCACTCATCCACTAATCACAGTCCATTCCTCACGTCAGCCAAAATTCCAAGTCCAAATGAAGGGTGCATTCTCCATTTACTGAAACGTATCGTTACACTATAGGTTTTTTAGACTGTTTTAACTGAATAAACCTAGTGCTTGGACTCATACTTTTGGGTGTGCGGCTCATTCTTGTTCTTCCAGGGGCAATACACTTAAAGTGGTTGTAAACCCTCCACTACAACTTTTGATCTCCGTAATCTATATAGCACAGGCAGCTGAACGCTGCCTGTGAAAGTTCACTCACTGTTCTTGTTGCGATAGAAATCGTCCTTCAATGTGCAGTGACGTCAGCCACGCTTGCGCATTGCGTATATCGTTTAACGACACACAACGTGTGCCGTTTCTGTCTCCTCTGCATGCCGGGTCATTATCTTACACTGTGAACGGCACAGAGGGAAGCCTCACAATGCTGCACTCTGATCCTCTCCTTCCTGGTTCTCCCTCTTGTGACTGTGATTTGTCGTCATCATTGTATTAGCTCTGTTGCCGTAGTAACGGCAATCGAGCTAGAGGCTTGGTCTCGATGCCATGGCGCATGCGTGAAATTTGGACAGAAAGTAAGGGTGGAAATGACGTCCTCAAACGATTCAACATACAGGAGTATGAATGGCGCGGCCAATACCCGGAAGACACTAAATGATAAAAATGAGAAATAAGGTATTTGCAAACCTCATTTTTGAGGAATTTAAATGTGTGTGGCTTAGCAATCATTTACATTATTTATATATTTAAAACAAAAAAGATAAAAGTTACAGGGTTTACTTCCTCTTTAAGCTCTGTAAAGAATATATTGCCAATGCCAGTACCTTGGACTGTAATGGAAGCTCCATCCGAATGTCTGTGGTACATTCCATAGTGGAGCACTTGTTTTGTACATGCATATTTCCCAGTCTTCTGCACATCCATATTTCCAATAAGGAATTCATCAATATAAGTCCAGTCTTGAACGACAACGTCGTCTTTGTAGAATATTGTCTGTCCCGCATCATATTGAGGAAGATGGCGACACCTCAAAGTTATGTTATCTCCTTCGTGAACATAATGTGGAGCCTGCAGGATCACCCAATCTGAAACACATACAAGGGAGGCCTGAGATAAGTAGCTAATTCAAAGAACACAACAAAGACTGTTAAAGCATATCCATGGTAAACATATATGATCATATGCTAATTTCCAGTTATTTCTAGCCTACTCCTATTAATTTAAACAATCTTGAAGTTTGGAAACTTACCTTTTGAAGATCCTCACACATTTTATCCTTGATTTCTGTGATGCAAATTAGCTATTCCCTGTATATAAATTAGCTGTTCCCTATATATATATATATACACACATACATACACACACTATATTACCAAAAGTATTGGGACGCCTGCCTTTACACGCACATGAACTTAAATGGCATCCCAGTCTTATAGGGCGTACACACGGTCGGACTTTGTTCGGACATTCGGACAACAAAATCCTAGGATTTTTTCCGACGGATGTTGGCTCAAACTTGTTTTGTCTACACACGGTCGCACAAAGTTGTCGGAAAATCCGATCGTTCTAAACGCGGTGACGTAAAACACGTACGTCGGGACTATAAACGGGGCAGTGGCCAATAGCTTTCATCTTTTTATTTATTCTGAGCATGCGTGGCACTTTGTCCGTCGGATTTGTGTACACACGATCGGAATTTCCGACAACGGATTTTGTTGTCGGAAAATTTTATCTCCTGCTCTCCAACTTTGTGTGTCGGAAAATCCGATGGAAAATGTCCGATGGAGCCTACACACGGTCGGAATTTCCGACAACACGCTCCGATCGGACATTTTCCATCGGAAAATCCGACCGTGGGCATTAGTCCGTAGTCCGTAAGGTTTAATATTGATTGGCACACCCTTTGGAGCTATTACAGCTTCAAACTTGCTCATTCATGTCTTTATTAGGGATGAGCCGAACACCCCCCTGTTCGGTTCGCACCAGAACATGCGAACAGGAAAAAAGTTTGTTCGAACACGCGAACACCGTTAAAGTCTATAGGACACGAACATGAATAATCAAAAGTGCTAATTTTAAAGGCTAATATGCAAGTTATTGTCATAAAAAGTGTTTGGGGACCTGGGTCCTGCCCCAGGGGACATGTGTCGATGCAAAAAAAAGTTTTAAAAAGGCAGTTTTTTCAGGAGCAGTGATTTTAATAATGCTTAAAGTCAAACAATAAAAGTGTAATATCCCTTTAAATTTCGTACCTGGGGGGTGTCTATAGTATGCCTGCAAAGGGGCGCATGTTTCCTGTGTTTAGAACAGTCTGACAGCAAAATGACATTTTGAAGGAAAAAACCCATTTAAAACTACCCGCGGCTATTGCATTGCCGACAATACACATAGAAGTTCATTAATAAAAACGGCATGGGAATTCCCCAAAGGGGAACCTCGAACCAAAATTTAAAAAAAAAATGACGTGGGGTTCCCCCTAAATTCCATACCAGATCCTTCAGGTCTGGTATGGATTTTAAGGGGAACCCTGCGCCAAAAAAAAACAAAACGGCGTGGTGTCCCCCCAAAAATCCATACCAGACCCTTATCCGAGCACGCAACCTGGCAGGCCGCAGGAAAAGAGGGGGGGACGAGAGTGCGGCCGCCCCCTCCTGAACTGTACCAGGCCACATGCCCTCAACATTGGGAGGGTGCTTTGGGGTAGCCCCCCAAAACACCTTGTCCCCATGTTGATGAGGACAAGGGCCTGATCCCCACAACCCTGGCTGGGGGGGGCTTATCGGAATCTGGAAGCCCCCTTTAACAAGGGGACCCCCAGATCCTGGCCCCCCCCCTGTGTGAAATGGTAAGGGGGTACTTACCCCTACCATTTCACTAAAAAACTGTCAAAAATGTTAAAAATGACAAGAGACAGTTTTTGACAATTCCTTTATTTAAATGCTTCTTTTTTCTTCTATCTTCCTTCATCTTCTGGTTCTTCTGGCTCCCGGTGACCCCGCCCCCCTCTGACGCACGGTGACTTGACGGGACTTCCCTGTGACGTCACGGGGAATGCCACAGGAAAGTCCCGTCATGTCCCGTGCATCAGAGGGGGGCGGGGTCACTGGGTGGCCCCGCCCCCCGTTATTTAAGAACTGTCAGATGAGGAGCGCCGTCACACAGCGGGAGCCTCCCTCCATGCCAGCATGGGTGCGGAGCGGCCCGGAGAAGAAAATGAAGAAGAGAAGAAGAGAAGAAGAGAAGAAAAGAAGAAGAGAAGAGCGGGAGCCTCCCCCCATGCCATGTGTGCGGAGCGGCCCGAGGAGAAGAAGATAGAAGACGCCGCGGAGGAGATGCTGGACGAGAACGCTGGAGGAAGAACCAGAAGAACCAGAAGATGAAGGAAGATAGAAGAAAGAAGAAGCATTTAAATAAAGGAATTGTCAAAAACTGTCTCTTGTCATTTTTAACATTTTTGACAGTTTTTTAGTGAAATGGTAGGGGTAAGTACCCCCTTACCATTTCACACAGGGGGGGCCGGGATCTGGGGGTCCCCTTGTTAAAGGGGGCTTCCAGATTCCGATAAGCCCCCCGCCCGCAGACCCCCACAACCACCGGCCAGGGTTGTGGGGATGAGGCCCTTGTCCTCATCAACATGGGGACAAGGTGTTTTGGGGGGCTACCCCAAAGCACCCTCCCAATGTTGAGGGCATGTGGCCTGGTACTATTCAGGGGGGGGCGCACTCTTGTCCCCCTCTCTTTTCCTGCGGCCTGCCAGGTTGCGTGCTCGGATAAGGGTCTGGTATGGATTTTTGAGGGAACCCCACGCCTTTTTTTTGGCGCGGGGTTCCCCTTAAAATCCATACCAGACCTGAAGGGTCTGGTATGGAATTTAGGGGGAACCCCACGTCATTTTTTTAAAAAATTTTGGCCGGGGTTCCCCTTAATATCCATACCAGACCTGAAGGGCCTGGTATGGAATTTAGGGGGACTCCCACGTCATTTTTTTTTTAAATTTTGGTTCGGGGTTCCCCTTTGGGGAATTCCCATGCCATTTTTATCAATGAACTTCTATGTGTATTGTCGGCAATGCAATAGGCGCGGGTAGTTTTAAATGGGTTTTTCCTTCAAAATGTCATTTTGCTGTCAGACTGTTCTAAACACAGGAAACATGGCATACATTTACAGGCATACTATAGACACCCCCCAGGTATGAAATTTAAAGGGATAGTACACTTTTATTGTTTGACTTTAAGCATTATTAAAACCACTGCTCCTGAAAAAACGGCCGTTTTTAAAACTTTTTTTTGCATTGATCCATGTCCCCTGGGGCAGGACCCAGGACCCCAAACACTTTTTATGACAATAACTTGCATATTAGCCTTTAAAATTAGCACTTTTGATTTCTCCCATGGACTTTTAAAGGGTGTTCCGCGGCATTCGAATTTGCCGCGAACACCCCAAATTGTTCGCTGTTCGGCGAACTTGCGAACAGCCACTGTTCGAGTCGAACATGAGTTCGACTCAAACTCGAAGCTCATCCCTAGTCTTTATGGACCTTGCTTTGTGCACTGGTCCAAATCATTTGGCGGAGGAGGGATTATGGTGTGGGAAGATTAGGGTGGTAATGAAACTCACTTATCTGCATTAAATTAGCCTCAGAACCTGTGTAATAAATATGTGTCCGGGTTTAAAGGGATGAGGTGGCAACTCTAGTTGTTTTTAAGGGGTTGGGCTTGGCCCATTAGTTCCAGTGAAGGGAACTCTTAAGGTGTCAGCATACCAAGACATTTTGGACAATTTGATGCTCCCAACTTTGTGGGAACAGTTTGGAGATGACCCCTTCCTGTTCCAACATGACTGCACACCAGTGCACAAATCAAGGTCCATAAGGACATGGGTACGCGAGTTTGGGGTGGAGGAACTTGACTGGCCTGCACCTCAACCAAATGCGCTTCTGGAAGAATGGTCAAACATTCCCATAGACACACTTCTAAACCTTGTGGACAGCCTTCCCAAAAGAGTTGAAGCTTTTGTAGCTGCAAAGGGTGGGCCAACTCAATATTGAACCCTACGGACTAAGACTGGGATGCCATTAAAGTTCATGTGCATTTTTGGTAATATAGTGTATGTATAGTAAGTTTTCTGATCTCCTCAGACTTACATAGAAGAATCAGTTTGTTTGTATTAGAAGCAGACAACAGGTTACTTTGAGTGCTTGAGTGATTATGGCTGTAAGCCATAATCATCAAAATTTTAAAAAAAAGAAATGCTTGCAATATGTCACTCTGTGTGTAATGAATCTATATAATATATGAGTTTTACTTTTTGAATTGAATTACCTAAATAAATCAACTTTTTGATGATATTCAAATTTTTTAGATGCACCTGTAATGGTTCAATCCACAAAGATAACATTGTCTGCATTTTTCCATTTAATTGAGGTCACTGTTACTTTTTTATATTTTATCCCAACAATACTAGGTTAATAATTTAAAATTTAATTCGAAAATGTTGGTTTTCGGAATGTTTCATTCGACTTTCTAAAGGTTATTGGGGTTAATTCGACAATTATATTTAATTGTAGAGATAAGAAATTTTGAAGGGACAGACTGATAAACTTTTTACAAACAAAGAATATTCTAACTGTGAATGTGGATTTCAGAAATAATCATACATATTTTAAAGCACATGTTTTAGGCACGCAAGAAATATGTCTGGGATTCTATTCCAGTAGCAGGTTCAGATGAATTTTTAAAGTCTTTCAAACTAAATTATTTGACTCAATGATGGCAATATTGAATGGCAAAACAAACAATTTTTTTCAGAATTTGTGTATGAACAAAATTCTACTGGTGTGTGGCCAGCTTTATGATGAGGTAACAAGGATGTTATCTGATGTTTTTAGATGGTTATGGCCCTAAACCTATACATTCCTTCACAAATTACCAAAAGAGGTTATATGTGTTTGTTTTTCTGCTCTTCTATATATACCTGAACCCTAATGATCGGATTTTCCAACGGGAAATGTTGGATGTGAGCTTGTTGGCGGAAAGTCTGACCTTGTGTATGCTCCATCGGACAATTGTTGTTGGACTTTATGCCAACAAATGTTGGCTAGCATGTTCTCAAATTTTCCGGAAACAAATGTGTGTTGTCGGACTTTCCGATCGTGTGTACAAGTCCGTCGGACAAAAGTCCAAAGTACAAAAACGCATGCTCAGAATCAAGGACGAGCCGGAAGCGCGTCTTGTAAAACTATTGTTCGTAATGGAGATATCACATGACTATTGAACTTCCTTTTTATCGGCTCGCTGAACGTCTTGTACGTCACTATGTTCGTAATTGTTGGCCAACATTTGTGTGACCGTGTGTATGCAAGACAAGTTGGAGCCAACACCCTCCGAACAAAATTCCATGGTTTTGTTGTCGGAAATTCCAATCGTGTGTACGGGACTTTAGAGTTCATTTACACTTGCTTCGACTTAAACACACACTAAAGTGCCTACTGCTTCAACATGCTTTTTGGTGTGTTTTTGATGTTTTGCAATGCTTTTTTGAAGTTTTGATGAAGCTTTGCAAATGCCCTATGTGTGTTGGTTTTTCTTTTTGCTTTAAAGTGGCCCAGTAGAACCCCGGCTCAGTAGTCCCCCCATTTCAGCAGATCCCCAGTTCATTAGTACCCCTGTTCAGCAGATCCCCAGCTTATTGATACCCTCATTCAGCAAATCCCCTGCTCAGTAGTACACCCAGCCCTGTTTTTTTTTTATAATTGTATTTTTTTTTATTGATTTTCAAAAATTAAGTACAAAGTTTTAGCAAAACGAGCATTACATTGTCAATGCATGTGCATTATACAGCAATCAGTATAAAAAAAAAAGAAAAAAACAAAGTATAAAGTAACAAATATAGGTGACAAAAAGTGTTCACAGTAACAAAACACATAGATATATTAGGTCAATTCCCTGTGATGTGAAAATAAACGTAATATTGGAGGGAGTCTGAATCCTTGAAATCAGTTCAGGCCATATACACAGGTAGTATAGGGTTGACTTAAGATTAGGGTGAGCCTGGTGTCACGGGGGTCCCATACTCCGAGAGATCCCATGGGTCCCAAATTTCAGTGAACTTAGAAACACAATCGTGTAGTACACCCAGCCCTGTTGATTCCCCAATCAGTAATAACCCCCAGCTCTGGTGATTCTTTGGTTTTCTGATTGTTCTCTCTCTCTGGTCCCCACTCCGACGCTGTTCATCATGTGTGACATCTGCTAGTTTCTCCTGCTCTGGTCCCCCAGCTCTGGTGATCCTCTGCTGTTCAGTCCTCTCTTTCTCCGGTCTCTGTTCACCTTCTGCTTTAGCGTTCCCATGTTGCACACCATATGTGCTGCCTGCTAGTTGCCCCACTTCAGTCCGGACCCCACTCACCTTCCTGCTACTTCATGCTAAACACGCTGATCCTTCTCTCTCCAGGCCCTGCTCACCTTCCGTTATATTGCTTCCACACTGCTCATCACGTCTGACATCTGCTAGTTTTTTCTGCTCTGGTCCTCCAGCTCTGCTGATCCTTTGCCACTCAGTCCTCTCTCTCTCCAGTCTCCACTCACATTCTGCTACAGCATTCCCATGTTGCACACCATGTGTGCCGCCTACTAGCTGCTCCACTTCAGTCTGGACCCAGCTCACCTTCCTGCTGCTCCGTGCTGCACACCAGATGTGACGTCTGCATCAGACGTTCTTAGAATATATACACATGAACCAGAAGTGACTGCAGATGACATCTTTCCAGTTTGCTTGTTGGTTTCCAAGTGTTTCTTGGGATATCTCATACCTGCAATACCTCCAAACAAAAGCAAAGCTAAAGCTAATTAAAAGCCCCTCAAATCTTCAGGTGCTGTAAGTGAGCGTTGTCATGGACTTCTATGGAGGCTTTGGAGAAACTTTGAAACACCGTGTACACATGAGCAGACTTTTCGATGAACTAGGTCCGGCAGACCGGACTCCGTCGGACAATTCGACCGTGTGTGGGCTCCAGCGGACTTTTTTTTCCCAAAAGTCCAACGGACCTAGAAATAAAACATGTTTCAAATCTATCCGATGGACTCGAGTCCGGTCGAAAAGTCCGCTCGTCTGTATGCTAGTCCGATGGACAAAAACCGATGTTAGGGCAGCTACTAGCTATGAACTTCCTTATTTTAGTCCGGTCGTACGTCATCATGTACGAATCCGTCGGACTTTGGTTGATCGTGTGTAGGCAAGTCCGTTCATTCGAAAGCCCGTCGGAAAGTCCGTCGGAAAGTCCGTCGGAAAGTCAGTCGAAAAGTCCGCCGGATCTAGTCCATCGAAAAGTCCGCCCGTGTGTACGCGGCATAAGAATGCGACATGGGTATAGTTTTTGAAGCCAAGCAAAGCAAACATAACATATGAACAAGACTTTAAGCTAACCATTTTATTTTGTGAAAGGAGCTTTGATTGGCATTCAGAGGGCCTTAAAAAAGTGTGTCCAATGGCACACTTTGAAGCGTAAACAAGCCATAAATAACAATTTTTGGTTGGTCATTTTATAACTTTTAAATAAGCATTTGTGCCTTTAAGTGTACCTGTGCCCTCTACAAAGCTTATAAATTGACCCATGGCCTGTAGAGTAGACATAAGTAAGGGGCTTGCAGAGTTTCTTAAAACCTTGCATGGCTGCACTCTAACATGCCCTGCTGATCCTATACACCTGCTTATCAGCCACTAAGTATGTTGCTTGGGCATCTGTTTTCCCCAAAGGCAGACATAATGGAGCAAGGGGTAAGGCCTAAAATGCAGTACTGCTACTACTAGTACTGGTCACAGCTTGCATAGAGCTTCCTGGGTTCCTTTAATGATGCACGCAAGCATCTGAAGTCAACGTTCAAGCTATGCAAAACCCAAGAGTCTAAATGCAGGGGAAAAGAAAATATTTGGAAAAGTATCACCATAAGTGTATATTGCGATATCAGAACTGAACTTACCATTGCTAACACCTAACCTAAGTGCATCACTTCCTTTAGTATATTTGGTCCAACAATGGTAATCCCCCTCGTCTCTCATTTCTGCAGAAGAGATGGTGACAATCCTCCTTGTCTGCACCCACTCACCATCTCTGTACCAGTAGTATGCAGCATCTCCTTGGAGGATAGACTCAACATTACAGGTCATTACTATATTCTCTCCCTCGAATACCTTGTTCACGTTCGGAGTGAAGGTCACCATTGGTTTTGCTGCAGCACCTAGAAAACATCAGATGCATCTCAAATTTACTGAAACAATTCTTTGGTCTTGTAGAGCATTTACATGCTCTACAACATAAGAATATGTCAACATAACAATAAATTTGACCATATAAAGCCATGGCATGAGAAGATTCAAAGCGTTACTGCAGGCAACCAGCCCAATACATAGATAAGCTGTTTGACCTGCAAACTATATTTGTATTGCTTTCCAACCAGCCCCAGGATTTACCCAACTCTGTCACACAGTAGAGCTCTGTCTGGTTCCCTTTTCCTTCCTTCAGCCTGTGACTGGACTTTGCTTTGCACTCTACTCCCCATCAGTATGCTCCTTGTTAACACCTGAGCACTGCAGCTGATTGGCTCCTTCTGCTTATAGGCAGGTGCCTAAAAGTTATTTGCCTTGTGTGCCAAAAAGCTAAAGTGTGGTTATGTGGTTATGTAAAGGTTTAATGTGTGCCATGGTGTGCCTTCCCTCTGTTTGTGTCACTTCCATAAGGGATATAGGCAGGAGGAGGTAGGACCTTGTAGGGTCTTTGGGTCTATGGAGGTTGAGAGAAAGACCATACATGTGGGATGTAATTAACCCTCAGTGGGACCCCCTTATGGGACTATGGACTGAAACTTTGTTACCCATTCTTTGTAAGGAGGCCTAACTTAAAGTATGAGAACCACAGCACAGACCATGCACAGCACTTAACAAAAAGGAGAATGTGAAATGCCATGTTTGCATGACTGTACTGCTCTGTTAACTTGATTGAAAACATTGAAAGCTATATGACCAATTACTTTTCTAATAAAATAAGTTCTGGTTAAGTGACAATGTCTGGTCTGATTCACTTGATGAAGAGAGATAAATTGTGTTCCTACTATGTATTTGTGAACTGGGGAGCAAAGTGTACAATTACAAGTTGATCTTTTGGGTTATGAAGTGAGGAGTAATAAGAAGTAAAAGCAGTGAGCTTGGGAGAGAAGCAGTGGTGGCTGGTGATGGAGGTTCTATAAGAAGGGTGGTCTGGCACTTGGTGCATCCCACTGAGCAGTTGAGTCCCTATCTTGGGGCCCACTGCAGAACAGAACCCTCCAAGGCTTCTCTGTGGGTTGAACTGGATGGACTTGTGTCTTCTTTCAAACAGACTATGTAACTATGCAACTTTGTAACTTGGCCTATGACCATGGTGTGCGAGGCATCGCAAAGTAAGTGTAGTGGCTCCCCTCTTTGCCTTTTGGTTTACTTGGTGAAGAGAGAGGAAGAGAGTGTGCTTCTACAGTGTACTGGTGAACTGGGGAATGAAGTGCACAATTACAAGTTAACCCTTTGGGTTATGAAAAGTGAGAGGTAATAAGAAGGAAGAGTAACCACCTTGGGAGAGAGAGAAGTGTTTGCCAGTGATGGAGGTTCTGTAGGAAGGGTGGCCTGGCACTTGGTGTATTCTACTGAGCAGCTGAGTCCCTGTCTTGGGGCCTACTTCAGAATGGAACCCTCCCAGGTTCTCTGTGGGTTAAGAAGGACATTACGGTCATTGAGTGGCTTAGCCAGTCTCCAGAACTTAATCCCATAGAAAATTTGTGGAGGGAGCTGAAACTTCGAGTTGGCAAGCGACAGCCAAAAAACGTTAAAGGATAAGTTCACCTTTACAGAAAAAATCGGTAAGGTGAACTTACACAGGGCCCCCTCCTCATCCCCCCCAGGTCCCGCTGAACTGGAGTGCGGTAATCTCCCCTTCTGACACCTCACATAGCCGCCTCACCAGTCAGGGGACTTAAAAATCCCCTCGGCTTAATCTCAAAATTGTACCTCGTCAGGAGGTACGTTTAGGAGCATCCTAATTGGTCGGCACCGCCACATGGGCAGCGCCAACCAATCAGAACCCGCGTAGCCCATCCTATCACCATGGGCAAAGAGGAGAGAAAGCCGCAGGGATTTCAAATCCCCTGACTGGTAAAGTGGCGATACAATGTGTCAGAATGGACGATTGTCGCTCTCCAGGTTAGCAGGACCGGGTGCGATGGGGACAGGGTGCAGTGTAAGTTCACCTTACCGATTTTCTGTAAAGGTGAACTTACACTTTAACGATTTAGAAAAGATCTGTAAAGAAGAGTGGACCAAAATTCATCCTAAGATGTGTGCAAACCTGGTCACCAACTACAAGAAACGTCTGACCTCTGTAAGGGTTTCCTCACCAAGTACTAAGTCATGTTTTGCTTAGGGATCAAATAATTATTTTACTCACTGAACTGCAACTCAATTTATAGCATTTGTATCGTGTGTTTTTTCTGGATTTTTGGTTGATATCCTGTCTCTATCATTTAAAATACACCTATGATAAAAATGATAGACCCTTCATTTCTTTGTAAGTGGGCAAACTTACAAAATCTGCAGGGGATTAAATAATTATTTTCCCCACTGTATATGTGTATATATATATATATATATATATATATATATATATATATATATATATATATATATATATATATATATATATATATATATATATATACTGTATATAGATTTATGTATTATTTACTCAAGCTTAATACTTTGATGGTAAATTGAGTAAGCTCAACACTTATGCTCTGTAGAAAATAGTGTAACAAGCGCGCATCATACCTTAATGTGTACTATATATAAGTGATCCCAATAATTATGACTACTGTTGGTATATCCAACTTAAAACCGTTCCAATATGCCCAAAAACCATTGAAAGCGTTTTTACTATAAAAATATATTTTTTTGAAAAAAACGTGAAGTTGTCTTATTTTACTATAATAAGAATTATAGGATATTCCTATATTCACACACCAAGTGTTCTACAGTGTCTCCGTTCCCAGTGGAAGCCTGTTTAGGGGAAACGCGTTGGGTGGAGCTAGAGGCTGTGACGCCATCACGTTTGTCTGGTCTTTCTCCATGCAGTTAGCCGGTTTGCTCCCGCTCTGCATGTATGCTGAATTTTAGCTATTTTTTATCTTGTTCCTGTTTTTTATCTGGTTTCCGTGTGGTGTATACTTGGGAGTTTTTTTGATTTGTGGCTCCTGATGTGCTGTGGAGTGTTGCTGTGAAAATTTGCAGTGAAAAGAATCTTTTTGTTTGACTGGAAAAGAGATTTTGAATAAATGTATAAAACACATTTTGCACTATGGAGCCCTTTTCGTTTTATTCCCACTGAGGTGTATCTTCTATATGGATGAACTAATATTTTGAAATCGGATACATTGTATCAATGAGGATAGATCTGCTTGAGAGACCAGAGTGCAGTGGCTGAGGAAACCTCAAAGGAAAACGCCCAGGTGATAATCTAAGAGACCGGCAGGCTACTGCAACATGCTCATCTGATCTCACTAACCTGAGATCCATCTGATCCGGTAAGCGGCCTTTTCTACTATATCTATGAGAAGGAGGATTATCGATGTGTCTTTTTTCATAAAGAAGATTTGTGCTAATATCAACCTAGCATATTCCTATCATGGACTGATCATTATTCTTATGTATAAGATCTCTAAGGGGAATAAGTGTTTCACTGATAATTATTTTTAGCACAAAATTTGGATATGTATGGTGTTCACTACATTGTTGTGGATTGATACTCACAAGTAACATTGGAACTAGTAACACATGTTTCAGGGTGTTTACAACATTGTTGCGGATTGATATTCACAAGTAACATTGTGACTGGTAACACATGTTTTCAGTAACATTGGAACTAGTAACACATGTTTTAGGGTGTGTACTACATTTTTGCGGATTGATATTCACAAGTAACATTGTAACACATGTTTTTAGGGATTTTTTTCAAGTAATTTTTTATATGATTTTTTTTCACTGTAGAACACTTGGTGTGTGAATATAGGAATATCATATAATTTTTTATTATAGTAAAATAAGACAACTTCACGTTTTTTTCAAAAAATATATTTTTATAGTAAAAACGTTTTCAATGGTTTTTGGCCATATTGGAATGGTTTTAAGTGTGATATACCAACAGTAGTCATAATTATTGGGATCACTTATATATAGTACACATTAAGGTATGATGTGCGCTTGTTACACTATTTGCTAAATAATTTTTTGGGTCTTTTGTATTTTTTGACTAACACGAGCAGCAGCACAATTTTTTGTTTTTGTTTGTTTTTGTTTGTATGGTCAGTGCAAAATTACGTTTCTTTTTATACACTTATGCCCTGTACACATGATTGGACATTGATTGGACATTCCGACAACAAAATCCATTGGATTTTTTCCAACGGATGTTGGCTCAAACTTGTCTTGCATACACACGGTCGCACAAAGTTGTCGGAATTTCCGAACGTCAAGAACGCGGTGACGTACAACACGTAAAACGGGACTATAAAGGGCCAGTTCAATACCGTGCGTGCCACCCTTTGGGCTCTTTTTGCTAATCTCGTGTTAGTAAAAGTTTGGTGAGAGATGATTCGTGCTTTTTCAGACTCGTGGTTTTCAGTTCACTATGTTTTACCATGCAATCTGGCAACCCGATATCTGTGTGTGGGGGTGGCTTCTGTGTATGCCCCCCGCCGTCGCACTGCCTCGTTATCTCAGCTCCCGGCATAGACTACTGTTCCGGCCCTGGCTCCATGTCTTTCACACCTCCCAGCTTTAAATCCATGTAAGTATATAGGGTGGGCTCACTTGCCTTTCCCTGTCAATTAGTTACCAATAGATTAACTACATCTTACTACACTTTATAGATATTCTACAGCATCTGCCCCTGATGAGTGGTTTACACGAAACGCGTCGGACAATTTGATGATGCAGGCCCATGTTCACATCACACCATCAACTAAGAACACCCCCTAAAATGTGTACAAATGTTATTTGTGTCCTTAAATACTGGCAGAGTATTTGGAACCCTCCTTCCCCCCAACCGCTAAGTCAACCCATAACAATCCTCTATCTGCTGACTTTGCCAAACCCATACACACTATATACAGTGGCTTGCGAAAGTATTCGGCCCCCTTGAACTTTTCAACCTTTTGCCACATTTCAGGCTTCAAACATAAAGATATAAAATTTACATTTTTTGTGAAGAATCACCAACAAGTGGGACACAATTGTGAAGTGGAACGAAATCTATTGGATATTTTAAACTTTTTTAGCAATTAAAAAACTGAAAAGTGGTGCGTGCAAAATTATTCGGCCCCTTTACTTTCAGTGCAGGAAACTCACTCCAGAAGTTCAGCGAGGATCTCTGAATGATCCAATGTTGTCCTAAATGACTGATGGTGATAAATAGAATCCACCTGTGTGTAATCAAGTCTCTGTATAAATGCACCTGCTCTGTGATAGTCTCAGGGTTCTGTTGAAAGCGCAGAGAGCATCATGAAGACCAAGGAACACACCAGGCAGGTCCATAATACTGTTGTGGAGAAGTTTAAAGCCGGATTTGGATACAAAAAGATTTCCCAAGCTTTAAAAATCCCAAGGAGCACTGTGCAAGTGATCATTTTGAAATGGAAGGAGTATCAGACAACTGCAAATCTACCAAGACCTGGCTGTCCCTCTAAACTTTCAGCTCAGACAAGGAGAAGACTGATCAGAGATGCAGCCAAGAGGCCCATGATCACTCTGGATGAACTGCAGAGAACTACAGCTGAGGTGGGAGAGTCTGTCCATAGGACAACAATCAGTCGTACACTGCACAAATCTGGCCTTTATGGAAGAGTGGCAAGAAGAAAGCCATTTCTCAAAGATATCCATAAAAAGTCTCGTCTAAAGTTTGCCACAAGCCACCTGGGAGACACACCAAACATGTGGAAGAAGGTGCTCTGGTCCGATGAAACCAAAATCGAACTTTTTGGCCACAATGCAAAACGATATGTTTGGCGTAAAAGCAACACAGCTCATCACACTCAACACACCATCCCCACTGTCAAACATGGTGGTGGCAGCATCATGGTTTGGGCCTGCTTTTCTTCAGCAGGGACAGGGAAGATGGTTAAAATTGAGGGGAAGATGGATGCAGCCAAATACAGGACCATTCTGGATGAAAACCTGTTGGAGTCTGCAAAAGACCTGAAACTGGGACAGAGATTTATCTTCCAACAAGACAATGATCCCAAACATACAGCAAAATCTACAAAGGAATGGTTCACAAATAAACGTATCCAGGTGTTAGAATGGCCAAGTCAAAGTCCAGACCTGAATCCAATCGAGAATCTGTGGAAAGAGCTGAAAACTGTTGTTCACAAACGCTCTCCATCCAACCTCACTGAGCTCGAGATGTTTTGCAAGGAAGAATGGGCAAGAATTTCAGTCTCTCGATGTGCAAAACTGATAGAGACATACCCCAAGTGACTTGCAGCTGTAATCGCAGCAAAAGGTGGCTCTACAAAGTATTAACGCAAGGGGGCCGAATAATTTTGCACGCCCCACTTTTCATTTTTTTATTAGTTAAAAAAGTTTCAAAAATCCAAAAGATTTCGTTCCACTTCACAATTGTGTCCCACTTGTTGGTGATTCTTCACAAAAAATAAAAATTTTATATCTTTATGTTTGAAGCCTGAAATGTGGCAAAAGGTTGAAAAGTTCAAGGGGGCCGAATACTTTCGCAAGCCACTGTACCTACCTCTTTTGTGGTCAGATTTCTGTATGAATTTCCCAAAGCATGTAGTGCAAGGGCCTGCCTGAATACTTTCAAATGGTACTGTTTAAAGTTTTTGGATCCTATTATTATCTTGATAGGCAATTGCAGAATGTTAAAATTGTGCTCCAATTTGGACAGTGTGTATTTATATTTTTGTATTATGACACTTCTTACCTGTCCAGTGGGCTGCCAATAGTGAAGGTAAGGAGGGGCTGTGCAAAGTAATACACATTATTTAGGCATTCATCTCTCAATGAAGTGGAGAGGGTTACCTGTCCAAAACATCTCCCCCCCTAAAATTTTAACAATGGGCCATCAGAGGGGGGGAGGGAGGAATCTGATAGGTGGACCTTATACTTTTGTCTTTAAATACTCCCTAAAATAAATGTTATACTGATGTTGGCCAAGAATGTTTGTGTCTAATCTGCTTTCAATGTTTATGTGCAATATGACTATTTTTTTTATTCTTGTTTGACTCCACAGTTTCCTTCCAACCCACAGGAATGGCAGGCTGTGGCCTCCCACAGTGGGAGGACTTTCCCACAGTGGTGGGACTTTCCTAACTGCGGAGGGGCAATTGATGGGAAACACGTCCACATAGTCCCACCTCCCAACTCTGGGTCATACTATTATAATTACAAGGGGTTCAATAGTATTGTGATGTTGGCAGTGGTGTCGGCTACTTACAAGTTCCTGTATGTGGACGTGGGAAAAAATGGCCAGATGTCGGATGGTGGAGTCATCGCCCAGACCGAGTTCTACAGGCATCTCCAGAATGGCAGCTTGGGCTTGCCACCTCCAGAAGACAATGCAGAAGGACTTCCATTCGTCTTCGTTGTGGATGAAACGTTTGCACTGGGGGACCATCTTATGCAGCCATTCCCTATGAGGACCCTCACCCCAGACCAGAGGGTTTTTAATTACCGGCTGGCCAGAGCCAGAAGAGTGGTGGAGAACACGTTTGGAATAATGGCCAGCCGCTTCTGCCTATTTCTTACACCGATACACATGGCAGAATATAAACTCAATCACATCATCGTGTCTTGCTGTGTTCTCCACAACTTTTTAAGGAGAAATTCTTTAAACTATGCTGCCTCAGTTGGGCCTGAGGCCGGAATTAATATTAATGAACCAACTCTGATGGCGCTTGAAACTGGCCGTCCTGGCTTGCCCCCCAGATAGCCAGCGAGGTTCGTATAAGATACATGGATCACTTTGCGGGTTGGGCCATCGATATGCCAGACAATGTCTGAGACATTTTTAAAATAAAAATATATTTGAAAAGGAACACATATTTGCTTTGATTTACTGCTTGGCTTTCTTTTAGCTGTCTCCTCGGTTATCTTTTATTATTGTTCTAATTTTTTGGCCTTTTTCTTCAACAGTGCAAACGAAATTTCGTTGACACATGAGGTGACAATCTCTTCTTCGGCTAACTATTATTATTATGTTGTGGGTCTGCTACACATACACCTTGGTTTTTTTGCTAATGTATGTAATGCATAACTGACAAAAATATTAATAATTTTCAACACCATAACCGAAATTTGGGGAGTCATGAAAATGGCGTGATTGTGTAAAATTAGAAAGCACTGTTGGGTGTTATTTACTAAAGGAAAATACACTTTGCACTACGAGTGTACTTGAGACTGCACTGAAACTGCACTTGTAGTGCTAAGTGGATTTGCCTTTAGTAAATAACCCACATTGTCACTGAAAACAACAACTTTACTACAAAAAATGCTTTTGAGCATTGAAAGAAGAAGCCACACATTGTTGATTATCAATCTTTTTAATCAAAGCACAATCACATGTGCGTTTCTAAAAGGGTTTTTGAACAAACCAACATGTTTGTTCTATAATATTTTTAGAGTAGAAAATGCCTTTTATTAAGGTAAAACAGGCATGTTTAATAACTTTTATAATATGAATGCAATATCAGACATGAGTATGTACAAACTGTGTTTGATATTGCGTTCAGCAGATAGGGTGATGTCACCCCTGTAAAAGCCAAATTTAGAAGATGCACACAAATTGCCTAATGTCAACAAGTGCTAGCTGCCATCATGGGGGATCAATGGACGTGTTTTGTGGGTGCAACCCCTTCCTCTCAGCTACTTTATTATTGAGGAAGGGGTTGCACCCACAAAACGCGTACATTGATCTCCCGTGATGGCAGATAGCACATGCTGACACACTGTGTGCATCTTCTAAATTTAGGGATTTCTGGGTGCTTTAGATCCTCCCTAAAACATCAATGATGTTCTTCATTTTGTTTTGAACATCATTGATGTTGTGCTTTAGGTTTTCTAAATCTCTATTACACCCCATTATCTCCCCGATGAGGATCTGGGCACTTTCACTGGTGAAATGACATTCCTCTTCAACAATATCCCGATCACCTACAACAAAAAAAAAAACACACTATGTATTATAAATATGCAGACATCCATCTCTTACCTGAAGCTGTGGTCGCAGACACTCACCTGTTGTGGTGACAATTTCTACAACATCTCCCTCCTCCTCCTCTGGTTGGGTTTGGGGGATTTCCCCTTCTTCCTGAGGTGGGGGGTCCCTGGTGCCCTCTGATTAGTGGTGTCCTCCGAGTCTTTTCTCCCCTATGTGAACAAAAATAGGTATACTTAGCACACAGATATTTGAAGGCAGAAATAGGAATATGAAATATTGCTTGGAAGTGGGGTACAATTGTCTGTTTTGTCAGTTCCAAGCTGAAGAATTTTTTTTGTCCTTTGTAAAGCTTGAATACTTACCTGTTTTGTGCAAGCTTCACAGATGGAGACACCCCTATAGTATACACTGGAGCACCTGTGTGGGCCCCCTAATAAAAAGGGTGTTCTTTTGTCCCACACTAGTGCTCCAGCGTCCAGATGTGTAAACAGCTGCTGAGTGTCCTCTCCTTACACAGAATCTAGTTGGAATTTCATTCTAGTTACAAACCCATCTAGACAACAAACTTTTATTAATAGAAGTAGGCCCGAAAAATCGTATTGAACTGCATCTGGCCAAAACATCGTATTTTAGTGGCCGAACGAACAATGTTTCCTACGAACAATTAATGTGCCCATGAACATGAAAGTTGCCATTTTAAAATGTACAACAGTAAAGAAAAGCACATGGAGCAGCACGAACGTCATAAAAAGAAAGAATAGGAACACAGGACAACTACTTACTTTTTTGCAGCACTCTGCTGATCCTTCTATACTGATCGTGCTCCCTTAATTTGAGGTCCAACCACCGTTTTCTCAGTTGATCCTTGGATCGCCGTACCCCAAAATTCTTCTGCAGACTCTTCACAACTTTAGCCATGATCTTGGCCTTTCTCACATTTGGGTTTGGGTAAGGTCCATACTTCTCATCATAGTCGGCCCTTTTCAATATGTCCATCTCCTCCATCTCTACAAAGGCCATATTTTAGGCTTAAACCTCCTCCGGGATCATGACGTTTCTGGCTCCGGGCTTTCCTCCTCCTCCTTGTTGCTGCGATTATCACGCACCTGTTCTGTCTCCGCCATGTGCTCTCTCCCACTGCGCCCTAAGAGAAGCGACGGGGAATAGACTAGAAAGAATGTCAGGGGCGGGTCGAGTTTCACGCATGCGCAGTGTATATAAAGCGCAACACGCGTGCGTCATACGTAGGATCTCTGAGCGGAGGAAGGAGTATCGGAAGCGCCGATCGTGATAGTGAAGGTACAAGTTTAACTTGGGCCTATACTGCTTATAGATTGAGACCTATATTGGGACAAGATTAGGAGAGATTTGCCTGATATTAGGGTTTGTCTTGTGTTGTGTCTTGCAGAGGAAATGGATCTAGTCAATGATCATGACTTTATGCCAATATTCATTGATATGTTCAGGGAGCTGCCCTGTCTGTGGCAGGTAAACTACCCCTATTATAACAATAAAACAAAGAGGAAGGCAGCGCTGGATCAATTACTGGAATTTGTGAAGCCAGTGATCCCCACGGCAGACATCCCGTATTTGAAGGCCCTAATTGGTGGCATGAGGAGCAATTATCTAAGGGAGTGCAAGAAGGTCCAGGATTTCCAGAGATCAGCAGCTGCAGCAAATGACATTTATGTCCCCAGGCTGTGGTACTATGACAGAGTGCATTTTCTGGCAGACCAGAGAGAACCCAGGTCATCAGTCTCCAGTCTTCCTTCAAGGCTTCCTTCCCCCCATCTGAGGCTTCTGACACCCAACCTGGGCCTTCCAGGCAGCAACATGTGGAGGAGCCCAGCTTGAGCCAGTTATAGCATTCTTCTAAATATTTCTTATTGTAAAATTAATGATGTTAAATATGTTACTTTTGACAAATAATTTCTGATTTCACAAAGTGTTTTACATATCAATAGACAGTAGTGGCCACAAATGATTGTGACAAGAATGAAAAATGCTGGGCTCAGAATGATAGTCTTTTCTATTTATTAACATTCAATTTGCAACAGTCATGAGATGAAAGTTGTGTGTGTTTGATGAACCAAAAATGATGTCCCTTTTTCATACACAGGAAAGTCTCAGCCAGGAGGTGGTGGGGGAAAGTGGCAGCCAGGAGGGGGCGGGGGTAAGTGGCAGCCAGGAGGTCCAGTAGCCTGCCCGAATCCCAGGTCCCTCCCCTCCGCCTTCCACAAAAAAAAGTGACAGGAAGAGGAGTAACGTGAAGGAGGCAGCAATTGGCCTATTTATGAAGGCTACTGCGGCCCACAGAACACCCCACAGTGTTCAAGAGGACTTTGCCTATATTACAGCCTGCAAAATTCTGCAAATGGAGGAGGGCCAATGCCTAATATGTGAGTATCTCATCTTCCAAGCCCTAAATAAGGGGTTGAGGGACCATGGTCCTCCTCCTCCAGGTCCTCCTCCTCCTCCACCTCCTGCCACACCTCCAACACCAGAGCCACAGCCTGGAAGGAAGCGTCCAAGGAAGACCAGAGAGTGATGGCCCTGGGTTCAGTCTGGTCTGGCAAAAGACGCAGGCTGTTGTATGACCACAGCCTGGGAACAGATATGTCATCTGCTGCTGTTCCTGATCACTTGTAGTCCTGGACCGGATTGTGCTCACTATTATAAGGACTCCTCAGGCCACCAATTTTGACTGTAAAATTATTGATGTGTACCCTGGGGTACAAAGGCTTCGCAAATTTCACCAGTTTCTCCAGCGTTGCCTTCCTCCTTATTTTGTTATGACCCAGAATAAATGGATATTTATTTTTTAAAAATACTTGCCTGTGTGACAAGTCGGGTGAGGAGATATGCTTCCAAGAAGAACTTGCTGCTGTGCAGTAAACCCTTTTGGATGGCTAATTGAGCCACCAGTGACTCCCATATGGATATTTGTGCGGTCCTCACATTGCAACTTGTTGTGCACTGGCATGGCCCCCTCAGTTCCCGTGGTGGACATAATTAGGGTGAACTTTGGTTGTCATCGCCGTGTGCTGACAATGGGAGCCATTTTATGGATTATGCCTGCTCCCGAGGACATGCTTTTTCACGAAACACGTAGAGCATATTGTGCTGCAATCCTTCTGTTTTTTTTATCAGGTACATTAAAGCAGAGTTCCACCCAAAAATGGAACTTACGCTTTAAGAGAAGGTGACCCCCTGACATGCCACATTTGGCATGCCATTTTTTTTGGGGGGGGGGGGGAGCGGATACCCTCTTTTCAGAGGGTTCCAGCTCCCACTTCCTTCTTGCGCACCCTCGGCGCCAGAATGAAGATCACCTCTCCCCCCTCCCTCTGGGCAATCATCTGGGACACAACACAGGTCCCAGATGATTGCCCAGCCAGTCACGGCATGCGGCGTAGCTTGCGCATGCGCATGCGCAGTGGGTGCCCGGCTGTGAAGCCACAGCCGGGCGCTCACAGTTACAATGCCAGCGCCGCCGAGCGGAGGGGGAGATGAGTGGGGCTTCGATCCCCCGCATCGCTGGAACCTGGGACAGGTAAGTGTCTGATTATTAAAAGTCAGCAGCTGCAGTATTTGTAGCTGCTGACTTTTAATTTTTGGTTTTTTTAAGCTGAACTCCGCTTTAATGTTCTTGATTTTAATTGTACACTGTATCATTCTTGTAATAACTGATGCAATTAATTATTTTAATCATGTTCCAACATGGTCATTAATTATTGATGGGTAATTTAATAAATATTGTCTTCAATGTGCATTTACCTTTGCATACACATTTTATGCCATGGTTTTATGGTTTTACACTATCGGAGCCCTCCTCTTTTTCTCTTTATGATGATACTACTCTGCTGAGGGCCCAGTCTTTTCCCTGTGGATCCATTCATCTCCACCACAGTTCCTGATGTCCCATTCCAGCCTCCATCCTGACTCCTGGGAGTTCCGGAATAGCAGGATTTCACAGCCCATTTAGACCCTCTGTAACGGGGGGTCATGGGGTTCTGGTAAGCGGCCAGGCTCTCTATCTATGGTGGTGGACCCATAAACCTAGGACTCCATACAATTGGATAATCTAGGATTGTCAAATCACTTTTTGGGTGTTTTCTCATATGGACTATTTCTCCAATTTTTCATTTTTATTTGTATATATCATACACGGAATTTTTTGTGTTTAACCACTTGAGCCCCGGACCATTATGCTGCCTAAGGACCAGAGGTCTTTTTCCAATTTGGCACTGCGTCGCTTTAACTGCTAATTGCGCGGTCATGCAATGCTGTACCCAAACGAAATTTGCGTCCTTTTCTTCCCACAAATAGAGCTTTCTTTTGATGGTATTTGATCACCTCTGTGGTTTTTATTTTTTGCGCTATAAACGGAAAAAGACCGAAAATTTTGAAAAAAAATGATATTTTCTAATTTTTGTTATAAAAAAAATCCAATAAACTCAATTTTAGTCATACATTTAGGCCAAAATGTATTCGGCCACATGTCTTTGGTAAAAAAAAATGCCAATAAGCTTATATTTATTGGTTTGCGCAAAAGTTATAGCGTCTACAAACTAGGGTACATTTTCTGTAATTTACACAGCTTTTATTTTATGACTGCCTATGTCATTTCTTGAGGTGCTAAAATGGCAGGGCAGTACAAAACACCCCCAAATGACCCCATTTTGGAAAATAGACACCACAAGGAAATTGCTGAGAGGCATGTTGAACCCATTGAATATTTATTTTTTTTGTCCCAAGTGATTGAATAATGACAAAAAAAAATAAAAATATTTACAAAAAGTTGTCACTAAATGATATATTGCTCACACAGGCCATGGGCCTATGTGGAATTGCACCCCAAAATACATTCTGCTGCTTCTCTTGAGTATGGGGATACCACATGTGTGGGACTTTTTGGGAGCCTAGCCGCGTACGGGGCCCCGAAAACCAATCACCGCCTTCAGGATTTCTAAGGGTGTAAATTTATGATTTCACTCTTCACTGCCTATCACAGTTTCGGAGGCCATGGAATGCCCAGGTGGCACAAAACCCCCCCAAATGACCCCATTTTGGAAAGTAGACACCCCAAGCTATTTGTTGAGAGGCATATTGAGTCCATGGAATATTTTATATTTTGACACAAATTGCGGGAAAGTGACACATTTTTTTTATTTATTTTTTTTTTTTGCACAAAGTTGTCACTAAATGATATATTGCTCACACAGGCCATGGGCATATGTGGAATTGCACCCCAAAATACATTTAGCTACTTCTCCTGAGTACGGGGATACCACATGTGTGGGACTTTTTGGGAGCCTAGCCGTGCACGGGACCCCGAAAACCAATCACTGCCTTCAGGATTTCTAAGGGTGAAAATTTTTGATTTCACTCTTCACTGCCTATCACAGTTTCGGAGGCCATGGAATGCCCAGGTGGCACAAAACCACCCCAAATGACCCCATTTTGGAAAGTAGACACCCCAAGCTATTTGCTGAGAGGCATGGTGAGTATTTTGCAGCTCTCATTTGTTTTTGAAAATGAAGACAGACAAGAAAAAACTTTTTTTTTTCTTTTTTCAATTTTCAAAACTTTGTGACAAAAAGTGAGGTCTGCAAAATACTCACTATAGCTCTCAGCAAATAGCTTTGGGTGTCTACTTTCCAAAATGGGGTCATTTGGGGGGGGTTTGTGCCACCTCGGCATTCCATGGCCTCCGAAACTGTGATAGGCAGTCAAGAGAGAAATCAAAAATTCACGCCCTTAGAAAGCCTGAAGGCGGTGCTTGGATTTCGGGGTTCCGCTAGGCTCCCAAAAAGTCTCACACATGTGGTATCCCCGTACTCAGGAGAAGCAGCAGAATGTATTTTGGGGTGTAATTTCACATATTCCCATGGCATGTTTGAGCAATATATCATTTAGTGACAATTTTGTGCAAAAAAAAAAAATTTGTCTCTTTCCCGCAACTTGTGTCGCAATATAAAATATTCCATGGACTCGACATGCCTCTCAGCAAATAGCTTGGGGTGTCTACTTTCCAAAATGGGGTCATTTGGGGGGGTTTTGAACTGTCCTGGCATTTTATGCACAACATTTAGAAGCTTATGTCACACATCACCCACTCTTCTAACCACTTGAAGACAAAGCCCTTTCTGACAATTATTGTTTACATGAAAAAGTTTTTTTTTTTTTGCAAGAAAATTACTTTGAACTCCCAAACATTATATATTTTTTTAAAGCAAATGCCCTACAGATTAAAATGGTGGGTGTTTCATTTTTTTTTTTCACACAGTATTTGCGCAGCGCTTTTTCAAACGCATTTTTTGGGGAAAAAACACACTTTTTTAAATTTTAATGCACTAAAACACACTATATTGCCCAAATGTTTGATGAAATAAAAAAGATGATCTTAGGCCGAGTACATGGATACCAAACATGACATGCTTTAAAATTGCGCACAAACGTGCAGTGGCTACAAAATAAATACATTTTTAAAAGCCTTTAAAAGCCTTTACAGGTTACCACTTTAGATTTACAGAGGAGGTCTACTGCAAAAATTACTGCCCTCGATCTAACCTTCGCGGTGATACCTCACATGCATGGTGCAATTGCTGTTTACGTTTGACGACAGACTGCCGCTTGCGTTCGCCTTAGCGCGAGAGCAGGGGGCGACAGGGGTGCTTTTTTTTTTTTTTTCTTTATTATTTTTTTGCTTTTTTATCTTATTTTTAAACTGTTCCTTTCATTTTTATTTTTTTTTAATCATTTTTATTGTTATCTCGGGGAATGTAAATATCCCCTATGATAGCAATAGGTAGTGACAGGTACTCTTTTTTTGAAAAAATTGGGGTCTATTAGACCCTAGATCTCTCCTCTGCCCTCAAAGCATCTGACCACACCAAGATCGGTGTGATAAAATGCTTCCCCAATTTCCCAATGGCGCTATTTACATCCGGCGAAATCTAAGTCATAAAATGCTCGTAGCTTCCGATTTCTTAGGCCATAGAGATGTTTGGAGCCACTCCGGTCTCTGATCAGCTCTATGGTCAGCTGGCTGAATCACCGGCTGCATTTTCATGTTCCCTGTTGAGACAGGAGAGCCAGAGAAAAACACGGAAGACGGTGGGGGGGGGCATTCCCTCCCATGGCTTGTAAAAGCAGTCTAGAGGCTAATTAGCCGCTAGGATTGCTTTTACATGAAAGCCGACCACTGGCTGAACAGAATGATACCAAGATGATACCTAAACCTGCAGGCATCATTCTGGTATAACCACTCAAAGTTGTGAATGGCGTACCTGAAGACAAAAAAAATGGTTAACAATAAAGCACAGTAAACGGTAAAGTATAAAAAATTGCATACCTGAAAAGCAAACATGATAAAACATAATAACAATAAAACATTGCAGAATAGAATACAGTAAAAAAGAGCAGAACAATAGAGAGAATAGAGAGAGAGAGAACAATAAAACGACAACTATTTTTTTTTATTTTATATATATATATTTTTTTTTTTTACACTTTTTTTGTAACTAACTTTTATAACTGTAACTTTTATAACTGTACCCGGTTCCAGGTTCGGGTCTCTCAAAATGCGATGGCATCTTGGGAGACCCTGTGAAAGTGTGCCTAGTCTGTGGAATGCTGTACCCTACGCTAATACTCAACTAGTGAATGGTAGCGTTCAGAACATTCACCAATGCAAAGACCAGGATTGTCAGGACAGGAGGGACAATAATAGCGGGTGTCACGCCTATATCCGCGCTTGCTGCAGACACAACATCTTTTTTGGGGGGGGTTCGTTGGGTAGGGGTACTCGGGAGGACATAAAGAAAATGCCTCTCATGCAGCCGACTGCATTTGGTTGGGGATGTGAATGGGGGAAGTATGGGCGCTGCAGAAGCGGTGGGTTCCCAATTAGGATTGGCGAATGCAGCAGGAAGGGCACTATGGGCACGACAGGCCTGTGTTTGTCTTTTTGGTGGCAGCGGGACACTACTTGTGCTTGCCACCTCGCCAGCTTGTACTGCACTTATGGGACTCGCCACGTCACCAAGTGTTACTGCAGTGCGGGTTTGACTACGACCGGGGTGTACTAGGCCGCTGGCGCTTGCCAGTTCACCAAAACGCTACCAAAAAAACTGTTAGCGATCACAGGGATCAGGCCTGACTCTGCGAACGCTGCAGTTATGCGTTTAGTGTTTTGTAAGTAACAGTGATCGATCGATACTGCACTTGGGTGGGCTGGGCTGGGCGGAGGGGCAAAACGCAGGTGCTAGTAGGTATCTGGGCTGATCCCGCTAACACTGCGTTTTTGGGAACCCTAAACTGCTGGGGACGCTAGTATAGATCTGATCGGATCAGATATTGATCCATTCAGATACTATACCACTAAGGGAGGCGTGTGCTGCGTGCGTGGGTGTTAGCGCTACTGGCGCTAACCTGACGCTGCCTGGGGCTGGTGCTTGCCAGTTCACCAAAATACTACCAAAAAAACTGTTAGCGATCGCAGGGATCAGGCCTGACTCTGCGAACGCTGCAGTTATGCGTTTAGTGTTTTGTAAGTGACAGTGATCGATCGATACTGCACTTGGGTGGGCTGGGCGGAAGGGCAAAACGCAGGTGCTAGCAGGTATCTGGGCTGATCTCGCTAACACTGCGTTTTTGGGAACCCTAAACTGCTGGGGACACTAGTATAGATCTGATCGGATCAGATATTGATCCGTACAGATACTATACCACTAAGGGAGGCGTATGCTGCGTGCGTGGGTGTTAGCGGTACTGGCGCTAATCTGACGCTGCCTGGGGCAACGCATATCACCGCCGGGCGATCAGGGGGCTAAACCTTTATTCGGTAATAAACGGCGGGTGCCCTGACACTATAAAAAATAAACGAACTAACCAGCGTCACCCGTAACGGTTATACGGTGATCAGTGGTGAAAGGGTTAACTAGGGGGCCATCAAGGGGTTAAAACATTTATTAGGTAGTATATGGGGTCCCTGACCATATAAAACGCTGACGGCGAACCTAAATATTTACGTCCCTAACTAGCGTCACCAGCGACACTAATACAGCGATCAGAAAAATGATCGCTTAGTGACACGGATGACAGGGGGTGATCAAGGGGTTAAAACTTTATTAGGGGGGGTTAGGGGGGTACCCTAGACCTAAAGGGGGGTAACAGTAACTGTCCCAACACTGTAACTGTCACAAACTGACACTATGCAGTAATCAGAAAAAAAAAAAAAAACTGCTTGGTGTCAGTTTGTGACAGGGGGGGGGGGTGATTGGGGGGGGGGGATCGGGGGGCGATCGGGGGGGGGATCGGGGTGTTTAGTGTGCCTGGCATGTTCTACTGTGTGTGTGTGTAGTGTTGTGCACTCACATAGATGTCGTCTCTCCTCGGGCCGGAACGGAAATTACCGAGCCGAGGAGAGGTGACATCATTTCCTTTGCTGTTGTTTAGCATACAGCAGCAAAGGAATGATTCGATTGGCCGGCGGCGATCGCGAGGGGGGGGGCACGAACGGATGGTCTCCCACTCACCTCTGATCGCCGCTGGACAAAAGACGACCGCCTCGGGCACTGGGGGGGGTCCGATCGGACCCCCCACCCGCGGAAGGCAAATCACTTACATGTACGTGATTTTGCCTGTCCGTGCCACCTTGCCGACGTACATCGGCGTGAGGCGGTCGTCAAGTGGTTAAAGATTTTCTGCACCAATTTTGATACATTGTTATATATAATCTCTATATTTGCTTAAGGGGGGCTTGAATACTCCCCCGTTTTTTGCATGGTGTGGTTTGTTATATTATCACATTTTTATTTTGTATTTGGTTTTTAAGGTTGTGGTTACTTCTCAACCACATACATTATAGTCTGTTTCAGCGCTAGTCACCATGAAAACCGCAAGTGCCCATTTGCTTTGCCCAGTTTGTGCGTGCCCTGGCGTGGTAGCCTGGCACTATAGCTATGTATATAAGTCCTAGGGGCAACCAAGTACCGGTAGGCCTGCTTGCCTTATGGGAATGGGGGCTGCTAAAGGTGAAGAACTTAGAAGCCAGCTAAAGTGTCTGAGCACCTGCGTTAGGAGTAAACGTGACATTTTCTCTTCTGTTCACTTCCTTTTTTTTTTTTAACCTAATTTTGTCCGTTGAAAAAAATAAACTGTCAACACTTCTATTTCTGAAAACGTTCTTCATTTACAGCATTTTTTTCACACCTGCCTAAAACTTTTGCACATTATATGTATATGCAGTATATATAATCTATATTTTCCATCAGAATTATTGTGGTATGCTTATTTACCATGTAAGTACTATGTTTAGGGAGTGGGTTGCTCCCTCCTCCGCTTTTGTACAGTTACGCACACCCTTAAATTTCCTATACTGTATATACCGTCACCTACCACTTTATTAGGGACATCTTGCTAGTACCGGGTTGGACCCACTTTTGTCTTCAGAACTGCCTTAATCCTTCGTGGCTTAGATTCAACAAGGTGTTGGAAACATTCCTCAGAGATTTTGGTCCATAGTGACATGATGCACAATGCAGATAGCACAATTTGTTGGCTGCACATCCATGATGGGAATTTCCTGTTTCCACCACATCCCAAAGGTGCTCTATTTGATGAGATCTAATGACTGTGGAGACCATTGGAGTACAGGGACCTCATTGTCCAGTGGTGAGATGATTGGATCTTTGTGACATGGTGCATTATCCTGCTGGAAGGAGCCATCAGAAGATGGGGACACTGTAGCCATAAAGGGATGGACATGGTCAGCAACAATACTCAGGTAGTCGTGGTGTTTAAACAATGCTCAATTGGTACTAAGGGGCCCAAAGTGTGCCAAGAAAATATCCCCCACACCATTACACCACCAGCCTGAACCATTGATACAAGGTGGGATGGATCCATGCTTTCATGTTGTTTACGCCAAATTCCGACCCTCCCATCTGAATGTCGCAGCTGAAATCGAGACTCATCAGACCAAGCAACTTTTTATCTAATCTTCTATTGTCCAATTTTGGTAAACCTGTGCGAATTGTAGCCTCCATTTCCTGTTCTTAGCTGACAGGAGTGGCACCCGGTGTGGTCTTCTGCTGCTGTAGCCCATTTACTTCAAGGTTTGATGTGTTGTGCATTCAAAGATGGTATTCTGCATACCTTGGATGTAATGAGTGGTTATTTGAATTACTGTTGCCTTTCAATCATCTGGTCTGACCATTCTCCTCTGACTTCTGGCATCAACAAGGCATTTTCCTCCACACAACTGCCGCTCACTGGATATTTTCTCTTTTTCTGACCATTCTCTGTAATCCCAAGAGATGGTAGTGTGTGAAAATCCCAGTAGATCAGCAGTTTTTGAAATACTCAGACCAGCCCGTCTGGCACCAACACCCATGCTACGTTCAAAGTCACTTAAATCCCCTTTCTTCCCCATTCTGATGCTCGGTTTGAACTTCAGCAAGTCATCTTCACCACGTCTAGATGCCTAATTGCATTGAGTTGCTGCCATGTGATTGGCTGATTAGCAATTTGTGTTACCAAGCAACTGAACAGGTGTACCTAATAAAGTGTCCGGTGAGTGTATTTTGTAATATAAGGTGTGCAAAACATTCCCTTTAACTTTCCAATTATCCGAGCTTAGAGGACAGATGACCTGGAGCTATATAGAGTGAGAAACCAGCCTGAATTTGGATTTGCTTGCTGTCATAACCTCTATCATCCCCCTGTTTTGGCTAAGGAACAGAAGAACACAAAGTATCACTACCTTTCCTAAATAGAGAACTGAATAGTCAGCGCCTATCTGCCCAGAGAATTTCCAACAGCACCAGCAGCTACTGCAACACCATGTTTTGGGTTGACCATCAAATCATTCATAAAAACTGACCATCTCTCTAAAAATAAAGATATATTATTAGTGAGATGATCAGGCTCTAATGCAAATCTACAACCTATTTTCAGTTACAATATATATATATATATATATTTTTTTTTTAATAAGTAACACATTATTCCCCGATCAAGTATAACAATGGCAGACTTACATACTAGGAACATAGAAGCTTTCAGAAGCCGGTCCATAGCAGATCTGTAATGAAGCAGGATTGGCTTTAAAGTTTTTAGCTTTGCACAATCTTTATCTCTTCCTGTTCAAAGCGAATTTTGTGTACTTAAGAAAAACCACAGTGGCCAGACTAGATGGCCTCATTTTTAAAGGTGCCACAATGTAATGTATAGTGTAATGGAACATTATGCAAGTGAATACAATTTGTGATTCTCAACAACGGTTAGGTGAAAAACACGAACTCTACAATAAAGTACAGTGATCAGATAGCTGGAATCAATTTAAATGAACTTCCCAGCATGAAAGGTCTGTTGGCATGGACCATAGGGTGAGTACATGGATTGAAAACTGGCTACAAGGGCGAGTTCAAAGGGTGATGATAAATGGGGAGTACTCGGAAAGGTCAGGGGTGGGTAGTGGGGTTCCCCAGGGTTCTGTGCGGGGACCAATCCTATTTAATTTGTTCATAAACGATCTGGAGGATGGGATAAACAGTTCAATCTCTGTATTTGCAGACGATACTAAGCTAAGCAGGGCAATAACTTCTCCGCAGAATGTGGAAACCTTGCAAGAAGATCTGAACAAATGAATGGGGTGGGCAACTACATGGCAAATGAGGTTCAATGTAGAAAAATGTAAAATAATGCATTTGGGTGGCAAAAATATGAATGCAATCTATAGACTGGGGGGAGAACCTCTGGGGGGATCTAGGATGGAAAAGGACCTGGGAGTCCTAGTGGATGATAGGCTCAACAATGGCATGCATTAAAAAGGGGATTAATTCCAGAGATAAAACGATAATTCTCCCTCTCTACAAGACTCTGGTCCGGCCGCACCTGGAGTATGCTGTCCAGTTCTGGGCACCAGTCCTCAGGAAGGATGTACTGGAAATGGAGCGAGTACAAAGAAGGGCAACAAAGCTAATAAAGGGTCTGGAGGATCTTAGTTATGAGGAAAGGTTGCGAGCACTGAACTTATTCTCTCTGGAGAAAAGACGCTTGAGAGGGGATATGATTTCAATATACAAATACGGTACTGGTGACCCCACAATATGGATAAAACTTTTTCCCGGAAGGGAGTTTAATAAGACTCATGGCCACTCATTACAATTAGAAGAAAAGAGGTTTAACCTTAAACTGTGTAGAGGGTTCTTTACTGTAAGAGCGGCAAGGATGTGGAATTCCCTTCCACAGGCGGTGGTCTCAGCGGGGAGCATCGATAGTTTCAAGAAACTATGAGATAATCACCCGAATAACCACAACATACAGGGATATACAATGTAATACTGACATATAATCACACACATAGGTTGGACTTGATGGACTTGTGTCTTTTTTCGACCTCACCTACTACAGTATGTAACTATGAAAGAGCAATGCAACAAAGTCCTTAAAGCCTAATTGAAGCTTACCTATTTATTAATTTAAAGCAGAGGTCTCCACATTTTATAAACAGTTCACTGTCCTTCAGACTTTAGGAGGACCGGACTATGGTCAGTGGGAGTAAAAACATTACATAGCACCTTTGGTCCGTAGGAGGAGGAACAGGGCCCCATCATTGGTGTCAGTGGGAGAAATGATACCCCATGGTTGATGTCAGTGGGAGGAATAGTCTTCCATCGTTGATGTCAATAGAGGAATAGTTCCCCAACACTAGTATCAGTGGAATGAACAGTGTCCCATCATTGGTTTCAGTGGGAGCAATAGTGCCCCATTGTTGATGCCAGTGAAAAGAAAAAAATCCTACCCCATCGTTGATGTCAGTAGAGGAATAGAGCCACATCACTAGTGTCAATGGAAGGAATAGTGCCCCATCACTGGTGTCAGTAAGAGAAATAGTGCCCCATCAATGATGTCAGTGGGAGGAGTAGTGCCCTATTGTTGGTATCAGTGGAAGGAATAGTTTCCCATTGTTGCTGTTAGTGGGAGGAATCGTGCCCCATTGTTGGTGTCAGTGGGAGGAATAGAGCCCCATCACTAGTGTCAATGGAAAGAATAGTGCCCTATCATTGGTGTCAGTGGGAGGAATAGTGCCTCATTGTTGGTATCAGTGGAAGGAATAATGCCCCATTGTTGATGTTAGTGGGAGGAATAGTGCCCCATTGTTGGTGTCAGTGTTAGGAATCGTACCTTATCATTGATGTCAGTGATAGGAATCGTACATATCATTGGTGTCAGTGGGAGGAATAGTGCCCCATCATTGGTATTAGTTGGAGGAATATTGCCCCATTAATGGTATCAGTAAAAGAAATAGTGCCCCATCAATGGTATCAATGGAAGGAATAGTGCCCCACCATTGGTATCAGTGGGAGGAATAGTGCCCCATCGTTGGTGTCAGTGAGAGGCATAGTGCCCCATTGTTGGTGTCAGTGAGAGGAATAGTGCCCCATTGTTGGTGTCAGTGAGAGGAATAGTGCCCCATTGTTGGTGTCAGTGAGAGGAATAGTGCTCCATTAAGACTATATCTGCGCTTGGACTTAAATAGTATAATTCTTATATGCAATATATTACATAGTTAGTGATAGCTGCCAGCAAACATAAGTCCAATGATCATGAACCAAAACAAAAGTTAAAACATTTAAATATGGAGAGCTAAAAAATGTCCATGAACAATTCAACTCACATAAGATGTTATTGTTGGATCTGTGTATAGAGAGAAAAACCCAACACCAACTTCAAAGAGTGATGAATAGCAGCACTCAGCACCAGGGTGATCCACTCAAGCCTCTTACCAGAAAGCAATGACCCTTTAGTTATAGAGCGGTCAGAAGAGCTTATGGTTATATTGGTATCCCAAACACTCCAGTAGCACCGATGTTCCAAGGGTTAAAACATCACTTGTTAACCGGCACAGATCCAAAATGGGCAGGCATATCCCCAATGGTGCAAAGAAACTTCCATAATGAAGTATTTACAAATACAGTGCCTTGAAAATTTATTCACACCCCTTGAAATTTTCCACATTTTCTCATGGCACAACCAAAAATGTAAATGTATTTTATTGGGATTTTATGTGAGGGGCACAACGTGCCACATATTTGAGAAGTGGAAGGAAAATTATAAATGTTTTTCAAAATGTTTTAGAAATAAATATGTGAAAAGTGTGGGGTACATTTGTATTCAGCCCCCCTGAGTCAATACTTTGTAGAACCACCTTTCACTGCAATTACAGCAATTACAGGACGGATTCTCCCACCTGAGCTGTGGATCTCTGCAGCTCCTCCAGAGTTACCATGGGCCTCTTGGCTGCTTCTCTGATGAATGCTCTCCTTGCCCGGCCGGTCAGTTTAGGAGGACGGCCATGTCTTGGTAGGTTTGCAGTTGTGCCATACTCTTTCCATTTTCAGATGATGGATTGAGCAGAGCTCCGTGAGATGTTCAAAGGTTGGGATTTTTTTATAACCTAACCCTGCTTTATACTTCTCCACAACTTTATCCCTGACCTGTCTGGTGTGTTCCTTGGTCTTTATGATGCTGTTTGTTCACTAAGGTTCTCTAACAAACCTTTGAGGGCTTCACAGAACAGCTGTATTTATACTGAGATTTAATTACACACAAGTGGACTCTATTCAATAAGTAGGTGACTTTTGAAGGCAATTGGTTCCACTAGATTTTAGTTAGGGGTATCAGAGTAAAGGGGGCTGAATACAAATGCACCCCACACTTTTCACATATTTATTTGTAAAAAAATTTCAAAACCATTTATCATTTTCCTTCCACTTCACAATTATGTGCCACTTTGTGTTGGTCTATCACATAAAATCCCAATAAAATAAATTAACTTTTTTGGTTGTAACCTGACAAAATGTGAAAAATGTCAAGGGATATGAATACCTTTTCAAGGCACTGTAAAAGCAACCTCTTTATTAAGGTATATAACTTTTTGGTTGTTTCCAACCAAAAAGATAGCCGCAGTGACCGGCGTGCTGACGTCATACGCCTTACGCCCACCTTACGCGTTTCACCACAATTGACACAATGGCTTCTGATGATGTCAATGGTGACAAAACGCATAAGGCATGACCTACGACGTATGACGTCAGCATGCCGAAGACCGCGGCCATCTTTTTGGTTGAAAGCAAAGTGCTTTTTACTGTGTGACAGTAAAATAGTGCCTCATTGTTGGTGTCAGTAGGTGGAATATTGTCTCGTATCAATGACAAAAATAATGCCTCAAGGGCTGGATAAAAGCAGGTAGTTTGGAGACCACAGCTTTAGAGCATTCAAGCTACAGTACATGCATATATAGTAATTATTAATAATTATATAATTATTAATTAATAATGTCCTTTTTTTCTGTGTATTTTTTCATACTAAGTGTTGCAGTAAGGGTTAAAACAAATTGTCCTGGTAGCATGCTGATCTGTCACACACAGCCAGCATCTATATTCTTCAGTGAACAAAATGACTCGGACACCTTCAGTGGTTTAAGAATAATATATTAGGTAATGTAAAGTGCTGTATATGTTGTTTGTGCAATGTTTGAATTGCATCTGACTTTCTTCAATCGGGTTTTGCATGGGAATGCAAAACCCCTTTGAAGCGAACACAAGCTCATTTTATATACTTTTACTGCTTGTGGTGGCTCCACTGGGGGCCAGAGGAGCCACCATAAGCAGTAAAACCTGATAAAGGGTTTATTATCCTTTTCCACTTTATCCAAAACAAAAAAAAAAAAAGAATTTGGCTGGACATACAGTGCCTTGCAAAATTATTCACCCACCATTGGCTTTTTACCTATTTTGTTACATTACAGCCTTTAGTTCAATGTTTTTTTGTTTTTTTTTATCTGAATTATATGTGATGGATCAGAACACAATAGTTTAAGTTGGTGAAGTAAAATTACAAAAATACATACATAAAACTATTTTTCAGAATAAAAAAACTGATAATTGGCATGTGCGTATGTATTCACCCCCTTTGTTTTGAAGCCCATAAAAAGCTCTGGTGCAACCAATTACCTTCAGAAGTCACATAATTAGTGAAATGATGTCCACCTGTGTGCAATCTAAGTGTCACATGATCTGTCATTACATATACACACCTTTTTGAAAGGCCCCAGAGGCTGCAACACCAAAGCAAGAGGCACCACTAATCAAACACTGCCATGAAGACCAAGGAAATCTCCAAACAAGTAAGGGACAATGTTGTTGAGAAGTACAAGTCAGGGTTAGGTTATAAAAAAAAATATCCAAATCTTTGATGATCCCTGGGAGCACCATCGAATCTATCATAACCAAATGGAAAGAACATGGCACAACAGCAAACCTGCCAAGAGACGGCCGCACACCAAAACTCACCGACCGGGCAAGGAGGGCATTAATTAGAGAGGCAGCACAGAGACCTAAGATAACTCTGGAGGAGCTGCAGAGTTCCACAGCAGAGACTGGAGTATCTGTACATAGGACGACAATAAGCCGTACGCTCCATAGAGTTGGACTTTATGGCAGAGTGGCCAGAAGAAAGCCATTACTTTCAGCAAAAACCAAAATGGCACATTTTGAGTTTGCGAAAAGGCATGTGGGAGACTCCCAAAATGTATGGAGGAAGGTGCTCTGGTCTGATGAGACTAAAATTGAACTTTTTGGCCTTCAAACGCTATGTCTGGCGCAAACCCAACACATCACATCACCCAAAGAACACCATCTGTTTTTCAGCAGTCGGGACTGGGAAACTGGTCAGGGTTGAGGGAAAGATGGATGATGCTAAATACAGAGATATTCTTGAGCAAAACCTGCACCACTCTGTGTGTGATTTGAGGCTAGGACAGAGGTTCACCTTCCAGCAGGACAATGACCCCAAACACATTGCTAAAGCAACACTTGAGTGGTTTAAGGGGAAACATGTAAATGTGTTGGAATGGCCTAGTCAAAGCCCAGACCTCAATCCAATAGTAAATCTGTGGTCAGACTTAAAGATTGCTGTTCACAAGTGCAAACCATCCAACTTGAAGGAGCTGGAGCAGTTTTGCAAGGAGGAATGGGCAAAAATCCCAGTAGTAAGATGTGGCAAGCTCATAGAGACTTATCCAAAGCGGCTTGGAGCTGTGATAGCCGCAAAAGGTGGCTCTACAAAGTATTGACTTTAGGGGGGTGAATAGTTATGCATATTGACTTTTTCTGTTATTTTGTCCTATTTGTGGTTTGCTTCACAATAAAAAAAAAAAAATCTTCAAAGTTGTGGGCATGTTCTGTAAATTAAATGGTGAAAATCCTCAAACAATCCATGTTAATTCCAGGTTGTGAGGCAACAAAACATGAAAAAAGCCAAGGGGGTGAATACTTTTGCAAGGTACTGTACACTATATTGCCAAAAGTATTGGGCCACCCCTCCAAATCATTTGGTGGAGGGGGGATTATAGTGTGGAGTTGTTTTTCAGGGGTTGGGCTTGGCCCCTTAGTTACAGTGAAGGGAACTCTTAAGGCGTCAGCATACCAAGACACTTCTGTCTCTTCATGTCATTCCAGACAGACTTTATGCTATTGAGATCAGGGCTCTGTGGGGGCCAAACCATCATTTCCAGGACTCCTTGTTCTTCTTTACACAGAAGATAGTTCTTAAAGTGTCACTAAACCCACATGATAAAAAACTATCAATAAATGGTGTATTACATGCTGTTCATACTCATCTTTTTGCCATAATAATTCTTATGCTGTGTACACACTGGCGGACTTCCCGACCGGACTGGTCCGACGGACCGAATCCGGCGGACAATCCGACTGTGTGTGGTCTGCATCGGACTTCCGACGGACCGTTTTGGTCGGAAATCTGACGGATTTTAGATTTGAAACATGCTTCAAATCTTTCCGTCGTAACTCGTCGGCGGATCAGATACGACGCAGGGGCAGGGTACTGCCTCTCGCGCTCGCTGCAATAAGAAAAACAAATTTTCCTATTGCGGCGAGCGCGAGGCGACGATGTCCCTTAGGTCTGGTATGTATTTTAAGGGGAACCCCCTACGCCAAAAAAATGGCGTGGGATCCCCACAAAATCCATACTAGACCCCTATTCGAGCATGCAGCCGGTCAGCAAAGGGGGTGGGGACGAGCGAGCGCCCCCCCCCTCCTGAACCGTACCAGGCTGCATGCCCTCAACATGGGGGGTGGGTGCTTTGGCGGAGAGGGGCACCCTGCGGCCCCACCCCACCCCAAAGCATCTTGTCCCCATGTTGATGAGGACAAGGGCCTCTTCCCGACAACCCTGGCCGTTGGTTGTCGGGGTCTGTGGACGGGGGGGCTTATCAGAATCCGGGAGCCCCCTTTAATAAGGGGGCCCCCAGATCCCGGCCCCCCACCCTATGTGAATGAGTATGGGGTACATCGTACCCCTACCTATTCACCTAGGAAAAAAGTGTCAATAAAAAAAAGACACTACACAGGTTTTTTAAGTAATATATTAGACAGCTCCGGGGGTCTTCTTCTGACTTCGCCGCTGTCTCCGGTCTCTTCTCCCGGTGTCCGGTTCTTCTCCCGCTCTCCGGCCTCTTCTCCCGGTGTCCGGTTCTTCTGCCGCCTCCTCTGCTATCTTCTGCCGCTCTTTTGCTAGCGGTGGCCTGGACTTCGTCGTCTTCTTCCCTTTTCTCTTCTTCTGATGTTGACACGATGCTCACTCCCGCTGTAATGGTGTGTGATCGCTCCGCGATGACTTATATAGGTGGTGACCCCGCCCCCTTATAACGTCACAGTCCCTGGGCATGCTGGGACTGTGACGTCATAAGGGGGCGTGGTCACCGGGTGATGTTGACCACGCCCCCTTATGACCTCACAGTCTCAGTATGCCCAGGGACTGTGACGTTATAAGGGGGCGGGGTCACCGCCTATATAAGTCATCGCGGAGCGATCACACACCATTACAGCGGGAGAGAGCGTCATATCAACATCGGAAGAAGAGAAGAGGGAAGAAGACGAAGCAAAAGTCCGGGCCACCACTAGCAAAAGAGCAGGAGAAGATAGCGGAGGAGCCGGCAGAAGAACCGGACACCGGGAGAAGAGGTCAAACACCGGGAGAAGAGGCCAGAGAGCGGGAGAAGAACCGGACACCGGAAGAAGAGACCGGAGACAGCGGCGAAGTCAGAAGAAGACCCTCGAAGTCGGAGGAAGATCCCCGAAGTCAGAAGAAGACCCCGGAGCTGTCTAATAAATTACTGAAAAAACCTGTGTAGTGTGTTTTTTTACTGACACTTTTTCCCTAGGTGAATGGGTAGGGGTACCCCATACTCATTCACATAGGGTGGGGGGCCGGGATCTGGGGGCCCCCTTATGAAAGGGGGCTCCCGGATTCCGATAAGCCCCCCACCCGCAGACCCCGACAACCAACGGCCAGGGTTGTCGGGAAGAGGCCCTTGTCCTCATCAACATGGGGACAAGGTGCTTTGGGGTGGAGGGGCTGCAGGGCTCCCCCCTCCCCCAAAGCACCCCCCTATGTTGAGGGCATGCGGCCTGGTACGGTTCAGGAGGGGGGGGGCGCTCGCTCCGTCCCCACCCCCTTTCCTGACCAGCCGGGCTGCATGCTCGGATATGGGTCTGGTATAGATTTTGGGGGGACCCCACACCGTTATTTCGGCGTAGGGGGTTCCCCTTAAAATCCACACCAGACTTAAGGGCCTGGTATGCCCCGCGACGGGGCTCGCAAGGCGTCAATCTTGCCGATAAAAGCAGCGAGATTGACTACTTTTTCTAGTCCCGTCGTACCCGAGTCACGTTCAAAATGAACGGACTTGTTCATGTGTGGGCAAGTCCGTTCATTTGGAAAGTCCGCCATAACTCCGTCGGGAACTAGGTCCGCTGGAAAGTCCAGTCGTGTGTAGGCGAGTCCGTCCGTAGTCCGGTCGTGTGTAAGCAAGTCCGTTTGTAAAAAAAGTTAGTCGAAAGTCTGTCAAAAGTCCGTCGGAAAGTCCATTGGACCAGTCCAGTCGGAAAGTCCGCCCGTGTGTACGCCGCATTACAGGAGAGAATTTCCCTTCCTAGGGGTAGATTTCCTCACACTTCCTGTAGTCTCCCTCCGTTTGTAAGTCGAATGTTTGTAACTAGGGGACCGCCTGTATAGTGTACATTTTAACCTAGCATGGTGTCATACTGACAAAATCCGGTCTGGGTTTTGAAAATAATTTCTTATGCAAACTAGCGTGCCATTTCTAATTTATTAATTATGCACAGCCTATGGTCTTGACCTATATACAGAACTGAGGAGGAAGTCGTTCTGGCCACTGTGGTCTCCTGCAGTCAGTACAGTACATAGTTACACAGCTACAGTATATACACTGCCGTGCAAAAGTTTTAGGCAGCTGTGAAAAAATGCTGTAAATCAAGCACTTCTGCTCCGGAAGGTTTTCCCACTTCATGGCCAAGGCATTTTTTTGCTTTTCAGCACTGCGCTACTTTAACTGGTAATTGCGCAGTCATGCAACACAGTACCCGCTACAAGATAAAAGTGGTCTCTGCAGCAGATCCACTTACCTGAGCCGTCGGCAGCGCCGAAAGGCGATCGGATCCTTTCCCTAGCCTGACATGGAGATGAGTGAGGGGAAGATGGCCCCCACCCATCTCCCTATCATTGCAGGGCGGAATCAACGTCAAAATGTCACTTCCACCAATAGCTCTAAAAAGACCATTTTTTTCTTCATTTTTTTAAATGACAAAATTATTATTTTATTTTTTTATTGCATTTTAGTGTAAATATGAGATCGGAGGCCTTTTTGACCCTAGATCTCATATTTAAGATGTCCTGTCATGCTTTTTTTCTATTACAAGGGATGTTTACATTCCTTGTAATAGGAATAAAAGTGACACAATTTTTTTTTAAAGAACAGTGTAAAAATAAAAAATAAAAGGTAAAATAAATAAGAAAAAAAAAATGTTTTAAACGTGCCCAGTCCCGCCGAGCTCGCGTGCAAAAGCGAACACTTACGTGACTAGCGCCCGCATATGAAAACGGTGTTCAAACCACACATATGAGGTATCGCCGTGATCGGTAGCGCAAGATTAATAATTCTAGCCTTAGACCTCCTCTGTAACTCAAAACATGCAACCTGTAGAATTTTTTAAACGTTGCCTATGGAGATTTTTAATGGTAAAAGTTTGTCGCCAAAGCGTGACATGTTGGGTATCAATTTACTTGGCGTTACATTATCTTTCACAATATAAAAAAAAATTTGGGCTCAATTTACTGTTGTCTTACTTTTTAATTAAAAAAAGTGTATTTTTCCCAAAAATGTGCGCTTGTAAAACCGCTGCGCAAATACGGTTTGACAGAAAGTATTGCAATGACCACCATTTTATTCTATAGGGTGTTAGAAAAAATTTAAAAACAATGTTTGGGGGTTCTAAGTAATTTTCTAGCAAAAAAAAAAAAAACAGTTTTTAACTTGTAATCAACAAATCTCAGAAAGAGGCTCGGTCCTTAAAGAGGAAGTAAACCCTCTGAAAAAAAAAAAAAATACACCCTGAAAGACAAAAGGCATAATGAGCTAGTATGCATAGCATACTAGCTCATTATGAATTACTTACCTGAGATCGAAGCCCCCACAGCAGTCAGCGTTCCCCTCCTCCGTCGCTGCCATGTCTACCGGAGTGACTTCCGTGTTCGCGAAATCCGGCTGTGTGACTGGCCGAAGTCGCGATGACGTCACTCCCGTGCATGCGGGTGGGAGCCGCCAGTGACTGCACAGTGAGCCTGCACCGTTGTCTATGGCGCGCATGCGCCGTAGACATCGGTACAGTCTTTTTTTGCAAATATCTCTTAAAGCGTGTGGGTTAAGGGGATATTGCAAGCACCTACAGGTAAGCCTTAATCTAGGCTTACCTGTAGGTAAAAGTTGTCCCAGAGGGTTTACAACTACTTTGCATATAAACAAAAAAACACAGAACATTTTTTTTTCTACTATAAATCATATCCAATAAAAAAAAAAAATCGAATTTCTTCTTAAATTGAGGCCAAAATATTCTGCTACATGTCTTTGGTAAAAAGAAAAAAAAGTGTATATAGATTGGTTTGCGTGAAAGTTCTCGTGTATACAAACTATGGTATATACGGTGGGGAAAATAATTGCAATAAAACCTTGGATTGCGAGCATAATTCGTTGTTCCCTGAACGATGCTTGTAATCCAAAACACTTGTATATCAAAGCAAATTTCCCCATAAGAAATAATGGAAACTCAGATGATTTGTTCTACAACCATTTATTCATAAGTCCTTCAGTTTATAGTCTATAAAAAAATTATAGCAATGTGATAGATTATGTAACCATAAAATGTCCATCCACAAATGGTAGCCTCCACAAGGGGATTAGAAGCAAAATCTATCAGGAGCTACAGAGTATAAAAAAAGAAGAGAGGCGCCTCTAAGTATAGCAATATGGTTACATTTAATGAAGGTACAACATTTAGGAACTCACATGGTTGATGATTAAAACAGGCACATCTAAGTATGCAGGGATCCAGGGTAAGGCTGTCCACATAGACCGTCCTCCGCACCGCCGGCTCTCATTGCTGTCAGTCTGCAATCGTGACCGGGAAGATTACCCGGCAGTAGAGCGATCTGAAAGCGAGGCTTGAAGCACTCATGGAGCGCAGCGTGGAAGGGAAGACGTTGACGGTGGTGCGAAGAACGGTCTATGTGGACAGCATTACCCCGGATGCCTGCATACTTAGATGTGCCTGTTTTAATCTTTAGCCATGTGAGTTGCTAAATGTTGTACCTTCATTAAATGTAACCATATTGCTACACTTAGAGGCGCCTCTCTTCTCTTTTATACTTAGTTGGTTCAGATGGTATCAAGCGTGTGTGGCGGCAACGAGGTGAGGAGTACAAAGACAAGTGTGTCTTGCCTACAGTCAAGCATGGTGGTGGGAGTATCATGGCCTGGGGCAGCATGAGTGCTACCGACACTGGGGAGCTACAGTTCATTGAGGGAACCATGAATGCCAACATGTACTGTGACATACTGAGGCAGAGCAGGATCTCCTCTCTTTGGAGACTGGGCCGCAGGGCAGTATTCCAACACACCTCCAAGATGACCACTGCCTTGCTAAAGAAGCTGAGGGTAAAGGTGATGGACTGGCCAAGCATGTCTCCAGACCTAAACCCTATTGAGCATCTGTGGGGTATCCTCAAATGGAAGGTGGAGGAGCGCAAGGTCTCTAACATCCACCAGCTCCGTGATGTCGTCATTGAGGAGTAGAAGAGGACTCCAGTGGCAACCTCTGAAGCTCTGGTGAACTCCATGCCCAAGAGGGTTAAGGCAGTGCTGGAATACAATGGTGGTCACACAAAATATTGACACTTTGGGCCTAATTTGGACATTTTCACTTAGGGGTGTACTCACTTTTGTTGCCAGCGGTTTAGGCATTAATGACTGTGTGTTGAGTTATTTTGAGGGGACAGCAAATTTACACTGTTATACAAGCTGTACACTCACTACTTTACATTGTAGCAAAGTGCCACTTCTTCAGTGTTGTCACATGAAAAGATATAATAAAATATTTACAAAAATGTGAGGGGTGTACTCACTTTTGTGAGATACTGTATATATATATATATATATCTATATATATATATATATATCTATATATATATATATATATATATACCGTATTTATCGGCGTATAACACGCTCTGGCGTATAACATGCACCCCAAGTTTAGGAGGGAATTTTAAGGAAAAAAACTTTTAGGAGGGAAGTTTAAGGGTAAAAAACGTACATGTAAATGCTCATCAATGCAGCGTTATCGTGTCCATCTGCAGCCTTGTCAGTGCAGCCTTGCCCCAGTGCAGCCTTGTCAGTGCAGCTTTGCCCCAGTGTCCAGTGCAGCCTTGTCAGTGCAGCTTTGCCCCAGTGCAGCCTTGTCAGTGCAGCTTTGCCCCAGTGCAGCTTTGCCCCAGTGCAGCTTTGCCCCAGTGCAGCCTTGCCCCAGTGCAGCCTTGCCCCAGTGCAGCCTTGCCCCAGTGCAGCCTTGCCCCAGTGGTCAGTGCAGCCTTGTCCCCAGAGTACATTACATGATCGCCGCCGACATACACAAGTTTAGTGTGTAGTTTTAAATATGGCGCCGCGGAGTTCGGAGGGACTCGGCGGAGCTGAACGAGCGCCGCCGAGAACACAGTGACTGGGCGGAGCCAAGATACACATAGCCGAGGGTTCTCGGCTCTTCTCGGCGCCGTTCACAGTCACGCCCAGTCCCTATGATGGACATAACACAGGTCCAATGGACTGGGCGTGACTGTGAACGGCGCCGAGAAGAGCCGAGAACCCTCGGCTATGTGTATCTCGGCGGCGCTCGTTCAGCTGATTATATTTTTAATTAATTGCATTAATTGCATTTTATAGTTGCCCCTCTACTTTTGTCCCTGTCCCCCCATGTGCCCCCCCTAAATATGAAAGCTGGAGATGTCACTGCAAAGGAAGTGCTCCTGTTGCATTCTGTGGTCTTTAACTGCTTCCCATCCGCATCATTGCGAAATGACAGGCGGGTGGGAAACTTATTGTTCTGGGAGGATGTCATATGACATCTTTCTGAGAACGTGTCTCACGTGTTCAATCTGAGCCACGCTCTGGCTTGATCTGTATAGTATGTAAAAAGAAAAAAATCGTGATCACTTCCCCAGCGTGGTACCGTGTTACTATGGTAACACCGTATTGCTCTGGTCACAATATGTAAAAAAAAAAAAAAAAAAAAAAAAAGAAATATGAAAAAAAGAAGAGATAAAAAATAATTTTCCTGACAGATTCCATGGCAGCCTATGTGTGGGTTAATCCCGCCCCCTCATACCTCATAGGATCCTTCTCCCATAAATCTTTTCTCTGGGCCAGAGGCCGTGTTCCTTTTTTTGTCCTCCTCCTAGGACCAAGATGAAGTCTTACCTTTTCATGACGTTTTCTGTAATCCAGGCCTGGCGGTGTGCACGGCGATACGTTGGTGGTTAGCGGTGATCCTCTCTGCAGTCCAGCAATCCTAGCTATTAGCAGGTGGACATGGGCGATATGATGCGATGCCATGAAAAGCTTACTAACCTGGCCATTGGCAGGCAAGCGGCAATATGGCCAAACATCCCAGCTATTAGCGGGAGGCCTTGTAAACGCCCGATCGTGCGGTGGGTCGAGCGAACAGCTCCCCAGTCCCAGGTTCTGGTTCAGATTGTGCCGTGGTGGTGGTAATGTACAAAGATATTCATTTTATATGGCAGCCGTATCTCTGTGTTTTGTATTTCTCCATATTTTCTATCAAGGTCCAGTGAGTGGCCATGGCAGCTGGAGCGCAGCTGCGTTCCAGCTCGCCATTTCAGGAAGTCGCCGGGACCGGTCTGCGCATCTGCAAGCCGCAAACAAAGATTCAGTGCTTGGTTCGTGCAGGCACGGTTTTGCCAATCGCGCACACGATTGGCCGCCACCAGGTGGCGCCTTTTTTCCAGGGCAGGCGCGCTGTGGGGCAGTGACATCATTAACCGTGGCAGATTTAAATAGCTGTCAAAGCAGCTATTCCTTGGGATGACTTGCAGGCTTATGCGGCGGTTTCCCCAGGCACTGGTCTCTGGTTTACAAGGTAAATTGTTTGCTGCAGGCTCCCTAGCTGATGGCTATGTTTGTTATGTGCTCCCTAATGGCTGTTGTCCCTCCTGTTTCTCATAAGGCTTTAATTGTTCATTTCAGTTTCAAACTGCCTTGCCATGGATCTGTCACTGCCCTCCTGTGGCCAACCCTTGCACTGCAGGTAGGATTTAGTTCTTTTCTGCCTGCGATGCTTGGGTTTACTCATTCGGGAGCTCTTAACCCATTCTTTTTCACTCAGCCCTTCTAGGTCTGAACACCAAAGCACGGCAAAGACCGTCCTAGGTCTCAACATCGTCACTCCTCTTCAAGCTCCAGGCGTCATAGATCTCCCTTTAGATCTAGGCACCACAGAGAGGAGTCTAAAACCACCTCTGGCCAACACTCTCACCGCCACTCCAGCCGCTCTGTGAGGAAAGCCTGTTGGGTATGCGGGGCCCAGGTTCCTGAAGGCAAATCGCTCTGCGAGCGATGCTTTTCTAAAGCTGCAAGAGAAAGAGAGGGTGGAGACCAGCAAGTGGAAGCACTGGTCAGAAAGGTGGTCCGTGAGTCCCTGAGTAAAGCGGATTCTGGTCATTCCCACAACCCTGCTGGCAACACTATGGCAGTCCCTATTAGGAATGATCTCGAGGCTCCAGGCCCTTCACAGCCGAGCCATTCCTCAATTGTACAAAAGAATATTCCTGCGCTATCAGATATGGAATTGGCTAAAAGTGGAACAGCTGCACGCACCTATTAGGTATCACTTGGCCTAAATAAATGTTGTGTAGATGGATGGTGCCGCGCTAATCCTATTGTGTGAGCTTCTAATTAATAAATTAAATAAAGAAACCGGCCTGAAGGGCCACTGATGTATAAAAACAGGTGCTATAACCCACTGTGCAAACTAAATAAATACAAATATGAATAAATATGTGGATGTGAGCAATAAATAAACAGCCTAAATGCTTAATAAATATCCGCCGTGACTAACCATAAATATGACTGTTCTGATCAAAAGACGGTGAAATAAATAATAAAATTACATAATTGTCAATCACAAATCAGCAAAGTGCATGGTGCCAACACTGTGCAACCTAGATATCTGAATCATAAAGTAACTATATAATGTGAAACAACAAGTTTTCCATAAAGTGCAGGCGTGCAAACAAACATAAAAATAATGTGCAAATGATAACTCCAAAACTGAATGGTAGTAAATTGAATGTCCCAATAAGTTGAAAATGAAAAACGAGGGAGAATCACACAGGGAAAACGTCCATAATCTTAATAACTATCTTGTGACATATGGTGCTGGCATGCGCATGTAGCAGTTGAAGTGCCTGGTGATTCAAAATTTCATGCAGCTTCGTGTGTGAACACTCCAGTGAGCAGTGGCCCCTTACCTCACAGGAATGGGGCAACAGCATATGACCAAACTGGTTCTTTAACTTTTTCCACCTAGCGGCTCCTACGTATTCCTCACCGTCCTGGGGTGGGATTCCCTCAGATGTGGTCCAGGGGGGTGTTTAAAGACAGGAATAAAAGGAACCCAATAGTGTAACTTCGTTTAAAAAGTAACAACGTTTATTAGGCAAAAACAGCAGGTACTCACATTTACAATGAATGGTGAGGTGTTTGTATCCGACGAGCGGCGAGCTCGTAGCTTTCTTTCAGTGTATCCAGCCTATCCTGTCCCTACGCGTGACGTCACACCACACGTGACTTCTTCATCCCCTGAAGAAGTCACGTGTGGTGTGACGTCACGCGTAGGGACAGGATAGGCTGGATACACTGAAAGAAAGCTACGAGCTCGCCGCTCGTCGGATACAAACACCTCACCATTCATTGTAAATGTGAGTACCTGCTGTTTTTGCCTAATAAACGTTGTTACTTTTTAAACGGAGTTACACTATTGGGTTCCTTTTATTCCTGTCTTTAAACACCCCCCTGGACCACATCTGAGGGAATCCCACCCCAGGACGGTGAGGAATACGTAGGAGCCGCTAGGTGGAAAAAGTTAAAGAACCAGTTTGGTCATATGCTGTTGCCCCATTCCTGTGAGGTAAGGGGCCACTGCTCACTGGAGTGTTCACACACGAAGCTGCATGAAATTTTGAATCACCAGGCACTTTAACTGCTACATGCGCATGCCAGCACCATATGTCACAAGATAGTTATTAAGATTATGGACGTTTTTCCTGTGTGATTCTCCCTCGTTTTTCATTTTCAACTTATTGGGACATTCAATTTACTACCATTCAGTTTTGGAGTTATCATTTGCACATTATTTTTATGTTTGTTTGCACGCCTGCACTTTATGGAAAACTTGTTGTTTCACATTATATAGTTACTTTATGATTCAGATATCTAGGTTGCACAGTGTTGGCACCATGCACTTTGCTGATTTGTGATTGACAATTATGTAATTTTATTATTTATTTCACCGTCTTTTGATCAGAACAGTCATATTTATGGTTAGTCACGGCGGATATTTATTAAGCATTTAGGCTGTTTATTTATTGCTCACATCCACATATTTATTCATATTTGTATTTATTTAGTTTGCACAGTGGGTTATAGCACCTGTTTTTATACATCAGTGGCCCTTCAGGCCGGTTTCTTTATTTAATTTATTAATTAGAAGCTCACACAATAGGATTAGCGCGGCACCATCCATCTACACAACATTCCTCAATTGAAGCCTCAGACAGTGAGGTGGAGGTAGATGACCCTGGTGGAGGTTTTGAATTTGCCCTAGTACCAGAGCTGGTCAAAGCTGTCAAAGAAGCTTTGAGATGGGAAGAACCAGTGGAGACACTCTTCAAAAAGAGGAAATATTTTAACACCTCAAAAAAGAACGCCCTATTTTTCCCCTTTTGGATGAACTCGGCGCAATAATTACCGATGAATGGGGTGGTGTTGAAAGGAAGAATTGCCTGTTAACGAAAGGTATAAAAAATGTACCCATTTTAAAGCAAGGATGTAAAACACTTGGAGTCGGCTCCTCTCATTGACGCAGCCCTAATGAGGTTGGCGAGGCACGTCACACTCCCATTGGAGGATACTGTTTCCTTTAGGAGAGGAGAATTGATACCAACCTCAAGCGGATCTACATTACAGCGAGTATGACCTGCAAACCAGCTCTAGCTCTCGCAGTTCTCTCTAAAGCGATGGCAGTATGGGCGGATGACGTAGATGCTTCTCTGGGGAGCATCTCGAAAGAAGTGGCCAGGAGTTCACCTATTCATGAGCTAAGGTTGACGGCAGCTTTTCTGGGTGAGGCTTCCCTAGACATAATTTGCCTGGTGGCTTGGATCATGCTGTCATCTGTCTCGGCTAAGCGTGACTTGTGGCTCTGCCCATGGGTAGATAACCCTGCCTCCAAGCAGGCATGGTGCAGGATTCCCTTTGAGCGTTCGTCCCTCTTTGGGAACAAATTGGACAGTGCCATCACCTGTGCCACAGGGGGCAAGTTGGGGTTCCTTCCCCAGGATCACCATCTGCTAAACCAGAAGAGAACACAGCCCAGGCAAGGTTGAGATCGAGCAAGGGATGCTCGCCGCTATAGGCCTGGTCGTGAGTTCAGGAAGACCTGGAGAAAAAAACAGCCTTCAGGCCAGAAGTTTTCAAAAGGGGCCCCTAAGTCTTTATGATATTGTGCCTGCCCAGACAGAGTGAGTCGGCATCCTTGCCTCTCTCGGAAGTGAAAAAGCTAATTCTCCTGTCCTATCAAGACTCTCATGTGGCTCAGGGAGCTGCAATTCCAGTTTCAGCCGATTAAAGGTTTCAAGGGGTCTACTTGCCCCTCTTCATGGTGTTGAAGAAAAACGGCTCCTGGAGGCCAGTTATAGACCTAACCCACTTGAATTCTTTTATCAAGATGGAGAAGTTCAAGATGGAGACACTACTCACGATCAGTCAAACAAAACCAACCAGGCGATTGGCTTGCGTCTATAGACCTGAAGGACGCCTTCTTCCATGTTTGCGTCAAAATCACAGAAATACCTTCGCTTTGCTGTCAATCAAATCCATCTGCAGTTCCCCTGTCTCCCCTTCGGGCTTACGGCGTCGCCTCATGTGTTTTCAAAACTCTTGTTGGCTGTCGTGGCTCTGATCAGGACAAGAGTTATCTGTCTGTATCACTATCTAGATGACCTGCTGTTGTTATCTCGGGACAGGGAGCAGTTTCTAATCCACAGATCCCAGGTCATCTCCACTCTACTCGAGTTTGGTTGGCTTCTGAACCTGGAAAAGAGTCATCTGGATCCTACACAGTCCCTGGTATTCCTCGGGACACACTTCAACACTATCAAGAGCAACATCTTGTTACCCCTGGAAAAATCCCAGTGATCCGGGACAGAGTTCGGCTTGCAATGTTGTTCTCTCATCTTCGAGCCTCTCGAAGATGAGAGAACAACATTGGAAGCCGAACTCTGGCAACAACACCCATGGTAAAGTGAGCTCAGTGGAAAATGAGGCCCTTCCAGAAGGGCTTCCTCCAGTAGTGGAACCCAGGGCTTCGGGATCATTCTATCCAAATGACCTCATCCATGTGGGAGAGCCTTCCTTGGTGGCTACAACAGAGGAATCTCCTCAATTGTCACTCCATCGCATCTGTGTCTTGGGTCAACATCTCTACAGATGCCAGCAACAAGGGCTGGGGCACTCTCTGCCTGACAGAAGTAGCCCAAGGCATACGAAATTTTCCCTCTCACAGGATAGTCTCTAATGTTCTGGAACTCTGGGCACCATTCTGCGTTCAGCAGGCCTTTCACCACTTAACAGCAGGAGCCTCAGTCTTCCTAAGACTGGACAACAGGACAGCAGTCGCATACATCAAGAGACAGGGGGGTACTCGCAGTCTCTCCCTGTCAAAGAATCTAGGCCCAGAAAAACCTGGCAAACCTGACAGCTGTCTGTCTCCCTGGAGAACGTTCAGGCAGATGTTCTGTCGAGAGTTTCTCTGGACAAGGAGTGGACTCCCCCCCCCCCCCCCCGAAGTCTTCAGGTGGGTCCTGTCCCTGGGAGTCATTCCGGAAGTAGACTTGTTCGCCTCCCCATGCAACTTCAGACTAGAGAGATGCTACACAAGGTCTCGGTGTCCCAAGGCTTTTGGGTAGATACTCTGACCATTGGCGGTTCCACAGGGCCTATGCCTTTCCCCCGGTTCCTGTCATTCTCCGGTTTCTGTCAAGGCTCAGGATGGAAGAAGCAGAGATAGTGGCAATAGTCCTGTACTGGCCAAACAGGCCATGGTTTCCACTGCTGATGCAACTCAGCTTTCGGGACCCAGTTCCTCTACTCTCCAGATCAGATCTCCTATCACAAGGAGCAATTCTACATCCATGCCCAGCCCATCTACATCTGATGATCTGGTTCTTGAGAGGAGAAGGTTGAAGGCCCTAGGCTGTCAGAGTAGGGCCATCTCCACATTATGAAAAAGCCAGAAGAGCAGGCACCAACTGGGTCTACCTACAGTGGAAAAAGTTTGCAGACTACCTCTTCCACTGCAGGTTCTTGCAATAACCCAAAGATACATGATATCCTGGGCTTCCTACATTCGGGCTTGGATCTCTCATTCTCAGTCAGTTCGCTTTGAGTCCAAGTCTCTGCAATCTCTGCCTTTACGGGTGTTTCCTGGCTTAGACACCCTCTTACTCAGTAGTTTTTCAGAGGAGCAATATAGCTCAGACATTAGAAAAAGCCAAGATTCTCTAATTGGGATCTTCCCCTTGTCCTGGGTTTTTTCTCAGGTAGAGAGTTAGAACATGAAGAACAGTCCTTTATCAAATGACTCTCTCTAAAAGTTGTCTTCTTGGTGGCTATAACATCAGCCAACTTTCTAACTTTTTGTTCCAGATCAGGTAGTTTTAATTCCTATGTTGGGTTCAAACCCCAAAGTGGCATCTGTGTTTCATGACAATCAGGTGATTGCTCTTTCATTGTTCAGATCTACCGAGGATTCCAGTGTTCATCCCTTAGATGTTGGTAAAGCTCTGAGTCAGTATCTTGAAGCTACAGCTACTTTCTGTCAGACCGACCACCTGTTTGTTCTTTTTCATGGGAAGAATAAGGAAATGTATGCCTCTTCCAGATCTATCTCAGCATGGATTGTTCAGGCCATTCAGTGGGCTTACAAAGCCAAGGGCTTGGCGCCTATAGAAGCGGTGACTGCTCACTCAACTAGAAGTGTGTCTTTATCATGGGCGGCGTCACGTCATGTGGCTCCAGAAGTTATTTGCAAAGCGGCCTTGTGGTCTTCAATTAACACGTTCATGGTACACTACTGCGTAGAGCCAGCCTTGTTATCTTCTGTTAATTTTGGTTTACATATCTTGTCTGTTGATGGTGCCAATGAAACCTTTTTCTTTTATCCAGCACTCTGCCCACCCAGGAGTATATGGCTAATTATTTCCCACATGTAGGCTGCCATGGAGTCTGTCAGGAAAATGGAAAATTTATATCAAATATTTACCGTAATTTTCCTTTCCTGATGGACTCCATGGCAGCAGGAGTTCCCTCAAAGTGGCTGGAGTAGGCTAAATTATGGAACACTGCCTCTAGTCCAGAGTAAAGATTTATGGGAGAAGGGTCCTATGATGTATGAGGGGGCGGGATTAACCCACACGTGGGCTGCCAGAGTCCATCAGGAAAGTAAAATTACGGTAGAATTTGATATAAATTTTCCGTTTTAAAAATTACAGCTTTTTAAATTATTTTTTTACATACTGTCACCAGTCAGTGTTCCTGGTCACCACTACATCAGTTATATGATGATGTTGTACTGCACTGGTAACAGTATGTAAAACATTTTTTTTTAAATGTAAAAAAAAATTTTTTTTCTTAATTTTCCAAAAAATGTTGACAAAAACTTAAAAAAAAAACTATCCATGCCTCTTACTGAATACCTCAGACTGTCTACTTTCCAAAAAGGGGTCATTGGGTGGATATTTGTACTGTTCTGGCATTTTTGGGTCTCAGGATTGACCGATTTTCATACATACACATATATATATATAGGTGGACTCTATAACTTTCCTACAGATTAAATAATATACACTGATTTGTGTTATTTTCACCCAAAAAATGTTGCAGAATACAGTTTGGCCTAAATTTATGAAGAAAGATTGATTATTTGCAAAATTTTATAACAAAAATAAAGAAAAAGCGTTGTTTTTTTTTACCTTTTTTTGTTTAGCAAAAAAATAGCAAAACTTTTTTGTTTTTAGTTTTGGATAGAGTGGAGAGGGATTAGGACACCTGTCAGTTTTTCTTGCTGTCTGTGCCCCCCGTTAGGGAGATTCCCCCTCTCTATTTGTACTATTTACCACTATCATTGAAAGTGAAAGTAAAAGAAAACCCCAAATTTTGGGTTGTCCCCAGAAAAGTAATAAATAGAGGGGAAATCTTCCAATGGGGACACTAGTTCTGGTGACCTGGAGGTCCCCAAGGAATTCACTTAATTTGTAGGGATTTTCTCTCACTTCCTGTTTGGTTATGGGACAGGAAGTGAAGGAAAGTCTCTGAAATAGGACACAGATGGGGAAAAAAATTAAAAATCTGACGGGGATATAACCCATCATTGCTCTATCCAAAAAGAATGGCTATCATTCGATTATCATTCTACTCTTAGCGTTGAGCCCTGAAAAGAACTTTAATCTATTTTTTTTAAATAGTTCACTGACAGCCGGCTAATCATGGTGATCATATGGTTTGGTTTATAGTGAAATGCACAGTGACAGCTGAAGTCAGTCTATGTTTCTATGTAGAAAAGTAATAGATGGGGAAATCTTCCAATGGGGACACTAGTTCTGGTGACCTGGGGGGCTCCCAAAGATATTCCCTTAATTTGCAGGGATTTCTTCTCACTTCCTGTTTGGCTACGGGACAGGCAGTTAAGATAAATCTCCCAAATGAAACAAAAAATGGCAAAAATAAACCTTAAACCCTCCCTTACTCTATCCAAAATCAAAATATAAAAGTTCTCAGTTGGTGGGCCGTCCTGTCACAATACAAATGTGGGATAGGATCTGGTCCTCTACCTTTAAATCTTCTAAATGTGTCACTCAGAGGGAGACAACCATTAAGATTCTCATGTTTTGGTACAGAACTCCCGATGTAATCCATAAGTATGATCCTTCAGTTTCACAGCTCTGTTGGCGGTGTGGATCTGATATAGGCTCACTATTCCATATCTTCTGGCAATGTTCCTTGATACAACCTTTTTGGAATGATGTGCATTTGCTTATACAAAAGGTAACTGGGGTGTCTCTTCCATTGGATCCTTTGAATTACCTTTTGGGTCTTCCCCCCTCGGGTGTATCAAAAAAGACAAACAAACTGATATCCTATATATTGCTAGCCGCCAGGAGGATTATCCCATTGTTCTGGTTATCCAATACACCTCCCCCATTGTCCGGGTTTCTACATTTAGTGGCTGAGATTCGGACAATGGAGTTCTTGACGGCTTCGGTACATGACTGCACGCCCCCATTTAATAAAATATGGGAACCATGGGATCTTTCGGAATTCGGGATCCCCATACTACCAAATATGCCCTATTCCTAACCTAATTTAATTCTACGTTGCCTGTGTATATGCTCTGAATTACTCGCGGGATTTTGGGTACTTTCCCGCAGTACGTTTATCGCATACATCATAAAGATTTGATTTAATGCATATATGTGCCTTGTTTCTGTGAACACTCTTTTATCACTTATACTTGTTTGTTTTTTGTTTTTGTTTTCATTATGTTTGTTTATAATGCACTTATGTTGATAGTGCAATGTACACCTTGATACAATTTTGTACCTATTCTTTGATACTTTAATAAAAAATACAATTTAAAAAAAATATATATATATATAAAAGTTCTGCCTATAGTTCTGCTTTAAGTGTCTTATGTACAGTATATTACTATTGGAAAGTGCCTTGTGGATAAACAGCGCCCTCCCCTGCCTGAAGAAGTGTATCTCAACCAAAAAACAAAATGTAATATATTGCAGCTTACTGGCTCTTAGGTGTGGTGGCTGCATTCGTTTTCTTTTTTTCACTTACACTTACACTATTGGATTCATAGGAGTTCTTTGACTTCTTAACTGTGTAGAAAGTTTTTTAAATTTTTTTATATTCATATTTTTTTTTGTTTCAAAAGATCTTTTACTTTGAGCATACAGCATTTTTGTGATTCACAATAGGTGTTAAAAACGTTTAAATAATAAATGGATCTAAAATGCTTCACTGCTTTTCGAGCAGGACTGCATACTGATGATAAAGAGACTCCCAGCAGAGGATGAGGTAAGTCTACCATAGGAAATGGGTTAATTAGCTTACATAACTTTGTTTAGAGGTTAGAGTTTGGTTTAGAGGTTTTGTTGTTTAGAGATTTGTGGGTTGATGGAGAGTTAAACCATATGACAGTCTCTTTTATCTCTCAGGGCTCTGTTAATGAAGTCTCTGTTCTGAGTTCCTAGGTCAGTAACACCGCTGAGGCCATTTATGATGACTTCTTACCATACTTGTTGGATTCTATTTTTAACTCACTCACCGGCCACTTCATTAGGCACACCCGTTCGATTGTTTGGTAACACAAACTGCTAATCAGCCAATCATATGACAGCAACTCAATGTATCTAGGCATCAAAACATGGTGAAGACAACTAGCTGAAGTTCAAACCGAGAATCAGAATGGGGAAGAAAGGGGATTTAAGTGACATTGACCATGGCATGGTTGTTGGTGCCAGACGAGCCGGTCTGAGTATTTCAAAAACTGCTGATCTACTGGGATTTTCATGGAAAACCTTCTCTTTGGTTTACAGAGGATGGTCTGAAAAAGAGAAAATATCCAGTGAGCGGCAGTTGTGTGAACGAAAATGCCTTGTTGATGTCAGAGGAGAATGGGCAGACTGGTTTGAGATGATAGAAAGGCAAACAGTAACTCAACCGGTTCCACTCCTGTCAGCTAAGAACAGGAAACTGAGGCTACAATTCGCACATGCTCACCAAAATTAGACAATAGTAGATTGGAAAAACCATGATGAGTCTCGATTTCAGCTGCTACATTTAGATGGTAGGGTCAGAATATGGCATAAACATGAAAGCATGGATCCATCCTGGCTTGCATCAACAGACCAGGCTGGTGGTGGTGATGGTGTGGGGGATTTTTTTTGCCCACTTTGGGCCCCTTAGTATCAATTGAGCATTGTTTAAATGCCACAGCCTACCTGAGTATTGTTGCTGACCATGTCCATCCCTTTATGACTACAGTGTACCCATCTTCTGATGGCCCCTTCCAGCAGGATAATGCACCATGTCACAAAGCTCAAATCATCTCACCACTGGTTAATTGAACATGACAAAGAGGTCACTGTACTCCAATGGTCTCCACACTCACCAGATCTCCATCCAATAGAGCAACTTTGGATGGAGGTGGATGTGCTGTAATGGGAAATTTGCATCATGGATGTGCAGCCGACAAATCTGCAGCAACTGCGTGATGCCATCATGTCACTATGGACCACAATCTCTGAGGAATGTTTCCAATGTCTTGTTGAATCTATGCCACCAAGGATGAAGGCAGTTCTGAAGTCAAAAGGCGGTCCAACCCAGTACTAGCAAGGTGTACCTAATAAATTGGCAGGTGAGTGTATATTCTGGTAAAATTAAAAGTAACAGGAGGAGCTGAAACACACAAAGGTGGGTGATTCCACAGCTGAAGTTTCCAGCAGGGCACATTTTAGGGATTGGGTTAGGTCAGGATCAGACTTTGGTCAAGAGTAATGGAAGGTTAGAACCTCTGTTATATTTTTTCTTGTGTTCTTGTTGCAGAATTTATCTTTCCTACTGGTCTAGTAAAGCCCATTGTTACTCTGACAGTAAGTTAGAAATATCTTTAACGGAGTCTCAAAAACTGTAGCAGTAAAAACCCAACAGGGGTTCTAATCCTTCCCCACTTTATCCAAAAATAAAAAAATTGTTTATTGCGGAAATATATAACAAGGTAGATAGAAATCTTTACTTATTTTGAAAGATTTACAGAAAATAGTAATCATCGACAAAGGTAATCATCTGATACATATATCAGATGGTATATAATATTGTTCAGCTCCTTGTTCACATCACAGTGCAGTAGCCAACAAAGAGCAATGATAGCTGAACTCTGCCATCCCTGGCCATTTCCTGGACATACTTTGCATGGATGATATTTATGATATGCTAACACTTCAATTGATGGAATGAGTGCATACAAACTATATAACCAAAAGCATTGGGACACCTGCCTTTACACGCACATTAACTTTATTTTTTTTTATTGACAATTTTGATTATTTTTTTAATTTTACAACAAAATAAGAGTAAAAAAATAATAAAAAGGATGTATAAATAAGAGTACAACAAACAAGGACAGTTGCTACAGTGCACAGAAGACCGATGTCCTATAGTTTAAAAAGCGGTTGCTAATAGGAATCTCATAACCGTATCATATTGAAATATAACAATCTGTCAAGGTTAATCCCTTGGGGGACCAGTCTAGGCATTAGCTACCCACTGGCAAGAGCCCTGTAAAAAGAAACACAGTATCCCATAGAACAGATCCATCTATAGACCAAAAAAAAAAGGAAAAGAAAGGAAAAGAGAGAAGAGAAAAGAAAAAAAGAGAGACATAGCAGGCACAAAAGTTTAACACTCCTGGGTGAAGCGAGAGCATACCACAACTACTACTACCATTGAAGCAGAGAGAGTAAAAGGTTCATGGGGGGTCCTCCCCCAAATACCAGGGCTCCCAAATTGTCTTATGCCACTCCACGAGTTGGTCACGCACATGAACCTTAATGGCATCCCAGTCTTAGTCCGTAGGGTTCAATATTGAGTTGGCCCACCCTTTGCAGCTAGAACAGCTTCAACCCTTCTGGGAAGGCTGTCCACAAGGTTTAGAAGTGTGTCTATGGGAATGTTTGACCATTCTTCCAGAAGCGCATTGGTGAGGTCAGGCACTGATGTGGACACAAAGGCCTGGCTCGCAGTCTCCGCTGTAATTCATCACAAAAGTGTTCTATCGGGTTGAGATCAGGCCAGTCAAGTTCCTCCACCCCAAACTTGCTCATCCATGTCTTTATGGACCTTGCTGTGTGCACTGGTACACAGTCATGTTGGAACAGGAAGGGGCCATCCCCAAACTGTTCCCACAAAGTTGGGAGCATGAAATTGTCCATAATGTCTTGGTATGCTGACACCTTAAGAGTTCCCTTCACTGGAACTAACGGGCCAAGCCCAACCCCTGAAAAAAAAACAACCCCCCACCATAATCCCTCCTCTACCAAATGATTTGGACTAGTGCACAAAGCAAGGTCCATAATGACATGGATGAGCGAGTTTGGGGTGGAGGAACTTGACTGGCCTGACCTCAACCTGATAGAACACCTTTGGGATGAATTAAAGTGGAGAATGCGAGCCAGGTTTTCTCGTCAGTGCCTGACCTCAGAAATGCGCTTCTGGAAGAATAGTCAAACATTCCCATAGACACACTCCTAAACCTTGTGGACAGCCTTCCCAGAAGAGTTGAAGCTGTTATAGCTGCAAAGGGTGGGCCAACTCAATACTGAGCCCTACGGACTAAGACTAGGATTCCATTAAAGTTCATGTGCGTGTAAAGGCGGGCATCCCAATACTTTTGGTAATATAGTGTATGTTTTTATGTTCTATTTATACTATTACATGGCTACACTTAGGTGGGGGCCCCATCTGTCTTTTATTTATTAATCTTTGGGGTTTGCACACCTTTACATTCCGGGAAATGTACCGACAGCATGACATAAAGGAACAGAATACAACAACGAAAACAGGGTTATTAAAGGAACGCTCTATTTTTGATTTATTATACAACATAATGCACATGTTTGCTAAAAAAAAGTTTCGTCTGGATTTGGGCTTTGAAAATAAATTAAGTCTAACATAGCAGAGAGATTTCTGTTGACTGAGAATTAAAACTTGAACAGGAAGGAAGATGTGTCTTGGTCTTGTCGTGGCCAGTAGTGATTATGGATTAGCTCTCAGTCAGGCTTGTTTGTGGGTATAGGAAGCAAGCGGTGTCTTCGGCATTGTGTTTTGCAAAGACTTTTTGTACATACAAAAAAAATACTATGAGGATAATTGACAGTAAACCTGAAGGAACTTTTGGTAATATAAACCAGTAGTCTCCAAAATGCGGCCCGGGGATCGGATGGGGCCCTTTGTTTGCCTTTATCTGGCTTTTGAGACATTATTCTGGCCACTGACACCAACAATGGGGCATAATTCCTCCCACTGACGCCAACAATGGAGGACTATTTCTCCCCCTAATACCATAGATGGTGCATTGTTTATTCCCACTGGGCACAGTCTGCCCCTCCCCCTTAAAATCTTAAGGACAGTAAACTGGCCCCTTTTTTAGAAAGTTTAGTGACCTCTGATATAAATTATGGGCTTCAGTGTATCAGAATTGACAGTCATGTACAGTTCCAATGCCATTTGAGAATTTGAGACCCCGCTCAAGTGTCTCCACTTACACATATAGGGGTTGATTTACTAAAGGCAAACAGACGGTGCCCTTTGTAAAGTACAGTTGCCCTCTGCAAGTGCAGTTGCTCCAGAGCTTAGTAAATGAAGTAAACCTTCACTTCGCAAAGAATACCCAATCACGTGCAAGAAAAAAAAAAAAAACAGCATTTTTGCTTGCACATGATTGGTTGATGGAAGTCAGCAGAGCTTCTGATCACTTACTAAGCTCTTGAGCCATTGCATTTTGCAAAGTGAACAGTCTATTTGTTTTTAGTAAATCAACCACATAATGTTTGTATACATTTTACCTACACGATGGAAGAGATACTATTGAAGGTCAGTTTATAGACTTGCAAATATCCAAAAACAATATTATAATTTACATAAAACACAAAAAAAAATGTTTGCAGGTATTGTACAACAAAAGACAAGTGCAATGGTATTAAACTGGCTTTGAACTAAAAGATATTTCAAGCCTTGACTTCTGCTCCCAGCAACCAATCAAACTACAGCATACAACACGTCATTTAGTCCACTGTAGCTTAAGAATGAAAGCTAACTCCTAATTGGCTGCCTTTGTGAAACTCAGCTCATGGGTGGTCTTTTAGAACGGAATACTTGCAAAAATCTGCTGTTAAACCTCACAACTCAGATGCTTGTCTGTACTCTGACAACCAACTGCCAGTTTTCCCTTTCATCAACTGCCACTTTTTGCAATAAATCCTATAAAAATCCAAAAACACACCACCAAGTCAAACAAAAGACATATAACCAAATTGTTATAAGTCAGTCCATTTACATTAGTAGTTGGTAGGCCCAGTAGAAGATGGGTGAGGATTAGGTGTTCTGATAGATGCTTTCTGGCTCATCGGACATTTCTAGGGCGGCCGCCAAACGACACATAGATTTGGGCCTCAGAGCAGAGTAGATAGGATTCTAAAAAAGAAAAAAAATACACATAAATAGATAAAACAAATACATAATAAAACAACACAACCAACTCCCTTCTGCTGGACTGTATCAAATGGCAGGAAAGTGGCTGTTTTTTAAATAGCATTGCAGAAATAAGGCATGGGTAACCAGTGCACTCATTGGGTACAGAGACATTCTGATTGTGCCTTTTGATTGCTATGATGGTCAATCACAGCAATCACAAATGTAAACAGTACTACTGTTTACATTTGAGAGCCTGTCCCTTCCTCATCTGCTGCAGATTCTGATGATCTTCTGAATTCCTCTTCTCCGGTCATTCTGTAGGTAAAACTGCTCTTGCTTCAAGACAAAAAGGAGGGGGGAATATCGCGCTGTGAAAGAAGAAAAGGTATATATATACATATATATATATATACACACAGCAGCCAGCACGGCCGGAGACAACAGCAAAAAGTTAAATCTTGTAATAAAATGCAGCGCATATATATATATATATATATATATATATATATATATATATATATATATATATATATATAAATGATGACAATATATAATAAGTGACAATGTATGCTGTGACTAGTAAAACATACACTGAAATATAAAAATAGTCCACCAAGTGAAAAAAATGGTGTGAATATAAATGTAAAATTATATCCACCAAGTGAAAAAATGATGAATAATAAAGTTCAAAAAGTCCTGGTATCAGTGAATAATATCAGAAAAATAAACGTCTAAAAAGCATCGATAAGGTAAGTGACATCCAATGTGAAGGGACTCGGTGAGGAGAAGCTTGTAGAAGACACCACCAATTGCATAAAGGCTTACTGGAAGTAATGGACTTAAAGGGGCTTATACCTCTTAAGTCAAACAGGCTTATGGCAATAAACACCGTATATGGAAAACCATCAGAATTCCTGGACAGATCTTTGAATAGTGTTGGTAAACATCAAATCCACAGCATACAGGCACATAAGGCTCAAAATGGAAGGAGGGAAAGCCAGAGGGTATTCTTTGCTCACACGTTGAAACCAAAAATAAAAAAAAAAGGTTCCACATAGTGTGATATTGTTTAAAAATTGCATCTATTTAAAAAAAGAAACAATGGAGCACTCACATTTAGGAAGTGCATACAGAGCTCACAGAAGTACATGAAGAGGCGCAGTAATGATGGCTGAGGTCAACCCGACACGTTTCGTCTTAGACGTCATCTGGGGTATGATATCCCAGATGACGTCTAAGCAGGCGAAACGTGTTGCCAACATTACTGCCCCTCTTCATGTCCTTCATACGTTGTCATTATTATATATTGTCATCTTTTATATTTATATATATATATATAGATATAGATATATATATATATATATATAGATATAGATATATATATAGATATAGATATAGATATATATATATATATATATATATATAGATATATATATAGATATATATATCTATAGATATATATATCTATATATATATATATATATCTATATATATATATATCTATATATATATACGCTGCATTTTATTACATTATAGAACTGCTCCTTTTGATAACCAAAGAAAGGGGCACATTGAGCAACAAGGAGGGAGGCCCACTGACCACCACTGAACATCCAGAGGGTACAGGGTATATAGACTATAAAGGGGGCACATTGAGCAACAAGAAGGGGGGCCCATTGACCACCACTGAGCATCAAGAGGGTACAGAGTATATAGACTATAAAAAGGGTACACTGACCACCAATGTTTTGAAGGAAAACAGAATTGACCACCAGCATTACCGGGACACTCACCACTTACCACCAACATTTAAGGGGTCACACACTACTGACATTTAAAGGGGCACTCATCACCCACAACCACTACAAGACAACACCTACCAAACTTGTTTAAGGCACTTTGTAATACTCACATTTACTTCTATTGCATCTGTCCTCAGTGGATCACCTATAAGATCAGCAATAACAAGTTATAAGAATTCAATACTTGATGCACAGTGTACAGTAAACAGCTGTTTTTAATTTTTGCAACAACAAAGCCCAGTAGTGGAATCCAATTTTTCCAATTTGACTTGGAGCAAATAGGCCACAAGTGAAATCAGATCTTCTGATCTGCATACATGTTCCAGGGCAGCAATGTAGACCAGATGATCAGCATTAAAGACAGGAAATCAGCATTTTCAGGAAAAGGGCAGCAATATTATAATGTGTATTTCTACTAGGAGCTTCCTTTAATAACAATGGGAGTAAAGACTAGAGGATGGTAATAGGTTCAAGGTGGGCTGCAGGATGTCCATGCATTTGTTAATCCCTACCAAGGAGACACCCACCCTACAGCTGCAGATATGCAGGGGACATTTATACATGCAGTTGTGGTATGGGGAATGCCTCAGCCGCTTAAGATTGGTCAAGTACACTGACAGCTTCCTGGCGAGATTGCTGATGTGGGATCGGAATATGTCTGAGCTCATCCCTAATAGCAAACCCTTACAAATAAATTAACATGTCTGTAGGCAGTAGGGATGGGCCGAATCACTCCCCTGTTCGGTTTGCAGAAGAACTCCCGAACAGAGGAAATGTTCTAACCCGAACGCTTAACCCCATTGAAGTCTATGGGAGCTGAGCAGGGAAAATGCCCATTTTAAAGGGCTTATATGCAAGTAATTGACCATAAAAGGGGTATAGGGGTCCAGGTACTTTTTTTTTTGTAAATTATCATTTTTTCAGAAGCAGTGATTTTAATTACCGTATATACTCGAGTATAAGTCGTTCCGAGTATAAGTCGAGGCCCTTATTTACCACAAAATAAATGGGAAAAACTTATTGACCCGAGTATAAGACGAGGGTGAGAAATGCACAGCTACTGTAAGTGGAAAAGAGGGTCAACAATGCCCATTTGCAGCATCACTGTGCCCATTTGCATGCCTCACTGTGCCCATTTGCAGCCATAGGTCCCCTGAACTTCAAACTCGGTAGTTAAGGGTTCCTAGATGCCCCCTAGCTGCAGCCAAAATTTGGGGTCTCTGAACCCAAAGGATCCCGAAATGACATTGCTGCAGATAGACACAGTTGACCGAATTTGGGGCCCTGTAACTCGGGGCCACTTAGTGCTAAGAACCCCAAATTTGGTGTGCAAACCCAGTGGAACTAGCACCATAAAATTTCCCAAGCTGGGGTTTCTAGCACCAAGTGGCCCCGAGATACAGGGGCCCAAAAATCAGTTCAGAAAATGTCAAGCACTTTTCTGCAGCAGAGAATGACATTTTCCGAACCAGTTTTGGGGCCCCGTATCTCTGGGCCACTTTGTGCTAGGAACCCCAGCTTTGGATATGTTATGGTACCAGTTCCACTAGGTTTGCACACCAAATTTGGGGTTCCTAACACCAAATGGCCCTGAGATATGGGGCCCCAAAGTTGGTTCAGAAAATGTCAAGCACTTTTCTGCAGCAGAGAATGACATTTTCCGAACCGAATTTGGGGCCCCGTATCTCAGGGCCACTTAGTGCTAGGAACTTCAGCTTTGGATATGTTGTGGAACCAGGTCCACTGGGTTTGCATACCAAATTTGGGGTTTCTAGCACGAAGTGGCCCTGAGATACGGGGCCCCAAAATTGGTTCGGAAAATGAAATTTTTTGCTGCAGAAAAGTGCTTGACTCGAGTATAAGTCGAGGGGGGCACTTTCAGCACAAAAAAATGTGCTGAAAAATTCGACTTATACTCGAGTATATACGGTATGCTTAAAGTGCAACAATAAAAATGAAAAATGTATTTAAATATAGTGCATGGGGGGTCCCCTTAATGTGCCTGTAAAGTGGTGCATCTGTACCATGCATACAACATGCTGCAGCAAAAATGACATTTCTAAAGAAAAAAAAAAGTCAAATCCCATTTAAAATAACTTGCCGACTTCCGGCTATTGAAAAGATAAAGAAGAAAAAAGGCATATAGGCCCTTAGGGTCTGGTATGGATTTTAAAGGGAACCTCACTCCAAAATGTAAAAGATAAAACGGCATGGGGTCCCCCCAAAATCCATACCAGACCCTTATCCGAGCATGCAGCCTGGCAGGTCAGGAAAGGGAAGGGGATGAGCGAGTGCCCCCTTTCTGAACCATACCATGTCACCAGCCCTCAACATGGGGAGGTGGGTGCTTTGGGGCGGGGGGGCTCTGCCCACCCCCACTCCAAAGCACTTTGTCCCCATGTTGATGGGGACAAGGGCCCCTTTCCAACAACCCTGGGCTGTGGTTGTCGGGGTCTGCGGGCGGGGAGGTTATCTGAATCTGGAAGCCTGTTTACCAAAGGGTGCCCCATGATCCCGCCCCCCCTATGTCAATGGGTATCGGGTATATCATACCCCTACCCATTCACCAAAAAAGTGGCAAAAATTAAAAACTACAAGAAACTGTTCTTGACAAGTCCTTTATTAAAAAATAAAAAAATTGTGTCCCTCGATCAATCACGATGCCTGCCGGACCCGAAAATTATAAAAAAATAAAAATGCCTTTGCCTCCTGGGAGGTGTCAGAAAGGAGCGGTTCCACCGTGTGATGTAGCTGGGTGGCCCCGCCCCTTGCCTATATAAGAAATGTCAAAGAACAGAGCGGGCGTATGGCGGGAGGCCTCCCAGGACGTGGAAACATTTTTTTTCTATTTTTCGGGTCCGTCGGGCATTGTGATTGATGATGGATTTACACCACAGGATACTATTTTTTAATTTTTTAATAAAGGACTTGTCAAAAATGGTTTCTTGTGGTTAATACTTTTTGGGTGAATGGGTAGGGGTACGATGTACCTTATACCCATTAACACAAGGGGGGGCGGGATCTGGGGGCCCCATTTTCAAAGGGGGCTTTCAGATGCCGATAAGCCCCCCCCCCTCGCCCTTTTCATTATAGCATTGTTTTCAGTATAGCAAATTTACACCAACACATAATAATTGTTACATATACCTTTTTCAGTTCTGCTCAACTGGGAAAACTGTGCAACATGTTAACACATATGTTTTAACTGGTTCCTGACCAAAGCTGAGTTTTGGATAGAGTGGAGAGGAATTAGAACCCTTGTCAGGTTTTATTGCTGTCTGTGCCCCCATTAAGGAGACTCACTCTCTCTATTGGTCCTGTTTACCATTATTATTGAAAGTGAAAGTAAAAGAAAATCCCACATTTTGGGTTGTCCCCAGAAAAGTAATAAATAGAGGGGAAATCTTCCAGTGGGGACACTAGTTCTGGTGACCTGGGGGTCCCCAAGGAATTCCCTTAATTTGTAGGGATTTTCTCTCACTTCCTGTTTGGTTATGGGACAGGAAGTGAAGGAAAGTCTCTGAAATAGGACACAGATGGGGAAAAAAATTAAAAATCTGACGGGGATGTAACCCATCATTGCTCTATCCAAAAAAAAAAAATGCCTATCATTCTACTCTTAGCATTGAGCCCTGAAAAGAACTTTAATCTACTTTAACCACTTTAACCATTTTTTCACCACAAATAGAGCTTTCTTTTGGTGTTATTTGATCACCTCTGCGGTTTTTACTTTTTGAAATTTTTAAAAAAAAAAAATGTATTTTTTTATATTTTGTTATAAAAAATTTAAAATGGGTAATTTTTCTCCTTCATTGATGTACGCTGATGAGGCGGCAGTGATGGGCACTGATAGGCGGCAGTGATGGGCACTGATGGGTGACAGTGATGGGCAGCACTGGCAGGTGGCACTGATTGGCACTACAGGTGGGCATTGATAGGTGGCACTTGTTTGCATTGATAGGTGGCACTTGTGGGCACTGTTAGGTGGCACTGTGGGCACTTTTAGGTGCCACTTTTTGTGGGCACTGATGAGGCAGATGTTCCTCTTCCACTTCGGGACCGATGTCCCTGACATGTGAGCCGGTGATAGGCTTTTTTTTCTACTCGCGCTGTCAGCGTGAGTAAAAAAAAAAACGATTACCGATGTTTTGTTTACATCATGTGATCAGCTGTCATTGGCTGACAGCTGATCACATGGTAAGGGGCCGGGACCGGCCCCTTATACGGATCAGTGATCAGCCGAGTCTCATAGACTCGGTGATCACAGCACGCCCGGCGCGCCCTGTAGGGCGCGCGCAGGGAGCGTGCACAGGGGAGGCCGTCATATGACGGCCTGCCGGGAATGCAGGTCCGCGCTGTGGCTGTCATTTGGCCATAGCACGGATGTCTAGTGGTTAATCTATTTTTTTTAAACAAATAGTTCACTGACAGCCGGGAATCAATCAGCATGATTCCTGATCATGTGACCACCATGCCAGCTAATCATGGTGATCATATGGTTTGGTTTATAGTGAAATGCACAGTGATAGCGGAAGACAGTCTCTGTTTCTATGTAAAGGCTGTGCAAACCCATTGACAGCTGATCTGATTATATAGCAGCCAAGACTGACTTTCTGCTTCAGTAATGGTACTGTAATGGTACTCAAGCAGCTTCTCCCCTCCCACAATCACTGATAATAGCAAATGCAAAAGGTATCTAATACATTTTTTAATCATTACAAAACCTAAAGAGTTTTAACTATCTACAGTATATTATATCCTCCACTACGGTGAAATGTAAAGTTCACATATAACTGTACTTTAAGATGAGATGATTTATACTGTATTACCTGCCATTGGGTCTTGGTTGTTTACAGAAGAACGACATTGACGGAACATGTAGAGGAATCCCAGGATAGCAAGGATGAGAAGAAGTAGAGTTACCGGGCAAATTATGAGAAGATATGTGCTACTGGTTCCTGTGAAAAGTCAGTACTCATCAACTTTATCGTCATCATGATTGCTACATGCAGGAGTACATTTGTATTGATTATATACTTCCCCCATCTGTTCTATTTTGCGGAAGTTTTTCTATATAAAGTAATGCCGCATAGACACGATCGGAAATTCGGCCAGCAAAAGACCGATGAGAGCTTTTGGTCGGAAAATGCGACCGTGTGTATGCTCCATTGGACTTTTGCTGGTGGAATTTCCGCCAGCAAAAGATTGAGAGCAGGTTCTCAATTTTTCGGGCGGAAAAAGTTCCTATCCGAAAATGCGATTGTCTGTACAGATTCCGACGCGCAAAATTCCTACGCATGCTCGGAAACAATTCGTTGCATGCTCGGAAGCATTGAACTTCATTTTCACGGCTCTTCGTAGTGTTGTACGTCACCGCATTCTTGACGGTTGAAAGTTCAGAGAACTTTTGTGTGACTGTGTGTATGCAAGTCAAGGTTGAGCGGAATTCCATCGGAAAGACCATCCAAGTTTTTTCTGACGGAAAATCCACTCGTGTGTACGCGGCATTAGTCTTCTTTAAACTTTTCTCATTAAGAGCTTCCCAAAAGCCTAGGGATCACCGAGAGAAGTTCAACCCTGACAACCAGATTTTGTCTCTTTGTCCCATTCTTAACCACTTTGGTCTTAAGCTAAAATCTTAAATGTCATTATTAAATGTGATCAAATTATCAAAGTAAATTAAAAATGAATTATACTTTAATTAATTAATTTATTCCTTTTAGAGTCAGTATTAAGAACTACTGTTTTTACCCCACATCCACCAATCACAGAAAGCTCTTTAAAATAGTTAGTCTGGTTGAGAAAAGACACAAGTCTATCCAGTTCAACCAATATTAACGAGAAAAAAAAAATACAATAATATATATACGATCCTATACCTATAGTTGATCTAGAGCAGGGGTCCTCAATCTACGACCCTCCAGTTGTTCAGGAACTACAATTCCCATCATGCCTAGTCATGTCTGTGAATGTCAGAGTTTTACAATGCCTCATGGGACATGTTTTGCAACAGCTAGAGGGCCGTAGTGTGAAGATCCCTGATCTAGAGGAAGGCAAAAAAGAGCAAAGCATGATCCAATTTTCTCCAGCAGGGGAAAAAAATCCTTCCTGATCCCCCAAGAGGAAGTCTGATATTCCCTGGGTAAACTTTACCTATAAAATGTTAGTACCCAGTTATGTACATTTAGGACATAATCCAGGCCTTTTTTTTAAAGCAATCTACTGAGCTGAACCAGCTCTTAAGGGGTCTATTCCACTTTTTCACAGCTCTTGCTGTGAAGAAGCCTTTATCGTTTCCTCCAGACGCAAAGAGTGCCCCATTGTCCTCTGTGATGACCCTAACGTATATAACTCAACACCAAGTTTGCTATATGGACCACTTATGTATTTATACATGTTGATCATATTGCCCCTTAATCTCCTCTTCTCAAGAGAGAATAAATTCAGTTCCTCTAATCTTTCCTCATAGCTGAGCTCTTCCATGCCTCTTATCAGTTTGGTTGCCCTTCTCTGCACTTTCTCCAGTTCCCTGATATCCTTTTTGAGAACTGGTGCCCAAAACTGAACTACATATTCCAGATGAGGTCTTACTAATGATTTGTACAGGGGCAAAATGATATCTCTCTCTCTGGAGTCCATACCTCTCTTAATACAAGAAAGAATTCTGCTCACTTTGGAAACCACACCTTGACATTGCATGCTATTATTAAGCTTACGATCTATCAGAACACTCAGATCCTTCTCCACCATTGACTCCCACAGCTGTTCTCCTACTAGTATGTATGATGCATGCATATTCTTTGGCCCCCAAGTGCATAACTTTACATTTATGACAAAGATGAACCCTGAAAGTTTGAATCTGCTTGGCAACTTTGAGATGTTGTTACAGTTCTTAGTTCAGGAACATGTAATAATTGAGGCCCTCCTATTTCAACATTTTATGAAAATTATGCCCCCCTCTGTTGGTTGGTTTCTACATAGAAATAGAGTAGGTTAAAAAAGTGTTAGGCCAGTGACACCAGATATACCATACATGGTACAAAAAGGGTTAAACCAGGTTCTTGGGTACAAAGTATGGTTCCTTATGAGAGGTGTGTTTGTTAAAGTGTTAGTGATGCCAAATACATAATGGTTTTACGCATAAGGGTGAAGCCAGGCTCTTGGGTACAAAGTAGCCTTCCCTATGACATCATGCCTCACTGCTTACAGTTTTCTTAAGCAAATTAGCAGCAGTATTGTAAACCTACAATGCAAGCTGCTTGAGTTGCCCTTTATGCTGCCTAGCTGGTAGATCTGACTGGCAGAGCTGGCAGCCCAATGTCCAACTTTAGGAGGCAAGCTGACAACACTGCTGCCAATTGTGGGGCAGTTTTTAGGCCCGTGCAGTCTGTACTCTCCGCTTCTGGTGGTACTCAACTGAAGTGGCAATGCAGAAGGAGAAGGAAGTTGTGAGGAACTTGGTTCCTCTATAACTTCCTGCGATCACAAGGAGACAGCTGTCCGATTGGACGCTGGTCCCTGAAGTGACTCCAGTGACTATCTTAGGTCTATTTAAGTCTCTGACACCCGGGTTTGGCGCACTTTATGCGAGTTGTTAGTGTAGGGACAGATTTCCCATCTAGCAGGGACAGTACTTAGCGGTATAAAAAAAAGGGAGTAGGGACAGAGCAGGGACTACAACCTTCTCTCTCTAGGAAGCCCCACCTTTGGGTGCGGACTGGTCAGACACGGCAGGGATCCAGAACAATATTGTTGGGACCCATCCAGATGCCTAACTGGCAGCTGGCTCAGCTGCTGAGTGAGCCGCTGAGAGCCTGGCACTCCAGTAAGCACTGGAGGGCCAGAGCAGAGAGTTGGTGACTGATTGGCACCATCTCTCTGCTCACTAAAAACTGAGAACTGAGCGAAGAGTGGTCTTTAATCACTCTTGGTCTTAGAGGTGGCGGGGGACAGATGCTGCATCCACCTAGGTAAGTATATATATTTTTTTTCAGATCCCAAACTTCTCTTTTAAAGACTCTATAGTAAATACTGTATCTTCTTTCAGCGGTGAGCTTGTAAAAACTTTTGGGTCAACCTACAAACAAGCAATTTACAGTAGTGATGGTCCTCTCCATGTAGTGGCTGACATGCACACTACTTAGTTCAGTTACATACCACTAGAGCTCACGAGAAACCTCCATAAACCTGTAGATGGAGCCCCAAGGTTTCAAATGCGTAGGGATCTCCACAGGGTTTAATCCAGCTCTAATCTTGGGTAGAGAATGTGTGAATTTTTGGTGAAATTTGTGTAAAAACGTTGATATATTGACCCCCCAGAATCTATCCTGACATAAAAAAAACCTACTTTCTTTGCTTATGCTTTACTGACGTAGCTACTGTATGTTCATAAATGGCTATGCTCACCTTGAATGACCACACTTACTACTGCACTTCTTTTCTTCATCCCCTTGTATAGCGTTCTTGCTTCACATGAATAATTTCCAGAATCCTTCAGTTGAGCCAATGGGATTATATATTGATGTGATGAATTCAATTTCTGAACCTTCTTTTCATTCTGGTAGAACACAAACTGCAGTTCGATGTCGTTTCGTAATGTGAATATACTCGTGTTACATGTTAGAATAACTCTGTTGCCTTCTCTGGGGAAATCTGGGTTCGCTACAATTTCCAGGTGAGGGAAGAGCTCTGCATAGACATTAATACAATCGTAAGCAAAATCAGAACACAATAGTAAATAAGTTACATTTTGCAGAGGGGTAGTCTAGATCTTAATCTTCTCCCTCCTGTTATATCGTGTCCTTCTCATCTTGTATTTGGACATCTTAGTTAAACCATTGGATGACCTTCTGACCTCACAGATATAATACCCAGAATCCTCCAGTTTAGCAAATAGGATTCTATATTCTTTGGAAGAACCAAATTCCTGAACGTTCTGTTCATTTCTTTGGAAAGCAAACTGCACTTTTGTGGCTGATATGAATAGAGAAGGTTTGGTAAGACATGTCAATGTGATATTGTCCCCTTGTTCTATTGGGTTTGCGGACAGTTTGATTTCCGGGTCAGTGAAGCACTCTGAAAGAGAGCAATAGAAATAAAATGCATTCTTGGTTTAATGCTTGGAAGGAAAAATCCTGGACGGCCGCACACCGCTAAATGAATCTTTATTGAAAGATTAAAATCCAAAAACAGTCTTATCTTATGCATAGATGCATTAACTAAGCATTGGCTGTGATGTGGAACACGTTAGCTGTTTTCCCCTGTTTTCTATGCATAAGATATGACTGTTTTTGGATTTTAATCTTTCAATAAAGATGCCTTCAGCGGTGTACGGCCGTCCAGGATTTTACCTTCCTTCCTAATTTGAGCAGAGCCAGCACCTGCAAGATCATATAGGGAAGGTGTCTTCAACAGGTCTGGAGCTTTTGAGCTGCAATTTTTCTTCTTTGATTTAATGCTTCTTAAAGGACTGCAAGAAAAGTGCCATGCATAGGTGTGCACAGCCTATTGCACCCCAATGCTCAAACATGTGTGTGTGTGATGAAGGTAGGGAGGGGTTAAAGAGGTGGGGGGAGAGAGAAGAATGTGGGGGGGGAGGGTGTGAGAAAGACAGGGGGTGAGAGAGAGAGGAGGGATGAGAGAGAGAGGTAAGAGAGGGGGGTGAGGGGGCAAGAGAGACAGAGGGGAGAGAGAGGGGGGGTGACAGAGAGAGATTAGGGTGAGGAAGAGAGAGGGAAGTGAGAGAGAGAGAGAGAGAGAGAGAGAGGGAGGGTGAGAAAGAGACAGAGGGAAAGAGAGAGGGGGGGCAATAGAGAGAAAGGGGGTGAGAGAGAGGTAGGTGGAGGGTAAGAGAAAGAGGGAGAGAGGGAAGAGAGAGGGGGGTTCCAGAGAGAGAGAGAGAAAGAGAGAGACAGAGTGGGAGAGAGAGGAGGTGAGAGAAGGTCCCAAGCTGCTCTCTTGGCTCAGGCAGTCAGGATTAGAGCTGCTGCGTACTCTGTATTTAATTCTGCCACTTTAATAACAAGCTTCTTCACACCAGCAGGCTTTGTAAGGCGGTGGAGTATGGACGGGGTAGATGCAGCCTCCTCTGTCCTGTGTGTATAGCACACTGTACACTGGCACTGCTGATCCTACCAGTGAGACATTACAGGATTGGCACAGTGCACCCACCCACAGCTCGCAGGCAGAAACACCATAGGAAATGATGGAGCAGATCCAGCGTTGCTGATACAATGGATTACTGGGAGGTGTACTGTGAGAGGGCACAGTGGGCCCCCCTTCCCTCAGGGCCATATGCCCTGAAAACTGGATGATACGGCAATAGCGCGCAGGGTGATTAGGTGTGTGCCCAGACACACCTTAATCACCCTGTGTGCAAGCCTATGATGCCATGTAGAGTAAAGATGAGCCTGGGTGTGTTCGGACAGGGATCTGAACCCACATGTGCAAGTCCACCTGTCACTTGTACTTGGCCAATCATCTGCAGGTCTGAACCCATACTCAGTGGTGGCCCCTGCCCCCCCATCCATGCCCCCCTGCCCCTCATCCATGGCTAGCTGATCTACATACAGGATGCCAGGCTATGGATTCCAATGGGGGAGGGGTTTGAAGCACGTGATTAGAGCCAGAGGCTCTAATAATCTTCAAAAAAAGGGTGGGCTCGGGGCGCAGAGCTCTACGCCCCGATCCCACCCAGTTGTGTGATGATAGCAAATGAGTATTCTGTATTTTCACACTAAATCACCTCGTGAGACCCGTTTCCCGATTGACCAAAACGTTAGGCGATCCTATTGGACGCCTAGCACCTAGGAGAAGGAGACGCATGGCGGAAACCGCTGTGCTAGAGGAGAGGACACCGGAGCCGCCACCTGCCACCTAGATGGGGCAAGTGCTGGACTGACTGGCAGACAGCGAGGGGGGGGGGGTAGTACCATCGCCGCCAGCCGCTACTGCTCATACTCATCCCTAGTCCTGGGTTTGGGACTCATTTTTTAATTCATAAATACTGATCAGCTAAAGTTACAACACACACACATTATTTTATTGATTTTTGAGGTCTCTTGAATGTAAACATCCATTCTGAATAATCATGTGTAGCGCTACTCCCGTAAGGGCCGCTAGATTTGATGGTCCCCCTTTACATGCACAGCCAGGCAACAGGTATTTTCAGGACACACTCTGCAGACAGAAATCCGTCCAAGGGCTTTGTTTTGTTTTTAGTTTATTAGGGGAATCAACTTGGATGGGGAAAGGGTAGTATGGGATGCCCAGAACTGTAATATAATAGAACTTGAAAACATGCAACATTGTAAAAAAAAAATGTGGGACACTTTTGTGGCTGTAGGCCATAGTAGGCCAATAATTAGGGGGTGGGGCATTCATTTGTAGGCTTGGCTTAGGGGAAATATACGTGCACGAAGCGCGTCGTGGCAAAAATGGGCGTGGTTTACGCAACATAGTGGGCATGACTTAAATGGGCGTGGCTCAAGAGGGTGTGGTTAGAGTCTGAGATGAATGAGGGATGGAGAGGGAGAGAGAAATGACGGGACAGCAGCCCCAGATCCTACACAATAAAAATATGTGTATTCTAGAAAGTTTAACAATCAGCAGATAAAGATACTCCAAACACCTGGTGTTAGCACTTCAATCATCCCGGCACCATGGTTGTTATGGTGTCAGGATGATTGAAGTGCATTATTTCTATTATTACATTGTAATATAAAATGAAATCATTCAACTCACCATAATGCTGAATCAGTGGGATCCCTGAGCGTGTCACTAGCCACGTCGAATGCCACCAGCCGTCCGTCCTTGTGTCAGATGTCCCAGCAGAGTCCGTCCTTGCATCAGGTGCCCCCAGCGGAGCCCCCTCTTACATCAGATGTCCCCAGCGGAGCCCCCCTCACACCAGGAGTCCCCGGCGGAGCCCCCTCACACCAGGAGTCCCCGGCGGAGCCCCCCTCACACCAGGAGTCCCCAGTGGAGCCCCCCTCACACCAGGAGTCCACGGCGGAGCCCCCCTCACACCAGGAGTCCCCGGCGGAGCCCCCCCTCACACCAGGAGTCCCCGGCGGAGCCCCCTCACACCAGGAGTCCCCGGCGGAGCCCCCCTCACACCAGGAGTCCCCGGCGGAGCCCCCCTCACACCAGGAGTCCCCGGCGGAGCCCCCCCTCACACCAGGAGTCCCCGGCGGAGCCCCCCTCACACCAGGAGTCCTCGGCGGAGCCCCCCCTCACACCAGGAGTCCCCGGCAGAGCTCCCCCTCACATCAGGTGTCCCCGGCGGAGCCCCCCTCACATCAGGTGTCCCCGGCGGAGCTCCCCCTCACATCAGGTGTCCCCAGCGGAGCCCCCCTCACATCAGGTGTCCCCAGCGGAGCCCCCCTCACATCAGGTGTCCCCGGCGGAGCCCCCCTCACACCAGGAGTCCCCGGCGGAGCCCCCCCTCACACCAGGAGTCCCGGCGGAGCTCCCCCTCACATCAGGTGTCCCCGGCGGAGCTCCCCCCCACATCAGGAGTCCCCGGCGGAGCCCCCCCTCACAACAGGTGTCCCCGGCGGAGCTCTCCCTCACATCAGGTGTCCCTGGCAGAGCCCCCCCTCACATCAGGTGTCACCAGTGGAGCCCCCCTCACATCAGGTGTCCCCAGCAGAGCTCCCCCTCACATCAGGTGTCCCCGGCAGAGCCCCCCTCACATCAGGTGTCCCCGGCAGAGCCCCCCTCACATCAGGTGTCCCCGGCAGAGCCCCCCTCACATCAGGTGTCCCCAGTGGAGCCCCCCTCACATCAGGTGTCCCATGCGGACCCCCTCACATCAGGTGTCCCCAGTGGAGCCCCCTTGCATCAGGTGTCCCCAGTGGAGCCCCCCCTCACATCAGGAGTCCCACAGCGGTGTGCCCCCCCCTACCTCAGAGGTGTCCTAGTAGTGTCCGCATGGATAGAACCCCCAGACTGGCAGCGGGGCGGGGGGTAGGCAGGGCGAGGCGGAGCGGGGCGGAGGGTGGGTGGCGACACAGGAGCTCCGTCTAGCCCCCCCCAGCCGTCTTCCTGAACTTCATTAAAATTGCGGCCGGCGGAGACAATGTCTCCGCTGGCCGCGGACCTCTAGCGGCGGCGGCGAAAATCGTGAAGAACCGGATTTCTCGGGACATTTACCGGGACACCACAAATTCGGGAATGGCGTCTAAGTCCCGGGAATGTCCCGGGAAATCCGGGACAGTTGGCAACTATTTTACCCAGGGATTGGAGGAGAATCCATAAATATTCAGGCCTTATCTCTGCCCATTCGCCATCTAAGTTCTAAAACTCTCCAGGAGCTTCCAGAAGCCAGAGGGAGGTGACAGAGACCCAGCCCTCGGAACTCTGCCAACCTAATCTCGACAAATTAACCCTGGCTTCTCTGGCTACAACAGGGCCCCAACTAAATTTAGCTACTTTACACAAAGGGTGCTACACATGGTACAGGTTTTCAATTCTTAAAGTGTATGTGCTGTATGTAGCGCTTACACCCAAAGGGGCCACTGGGAATATGACCAGGTCTCCCACAAACGTACAGAGGCTAACAGTCACACACATAGAGTCCCACACACACACACACACGACTATACAAGCTAATGCCCCATACACACGATCGGACATTCTGACAACAAAACCGTGGATTTTTGTTCGAAGGATGTTGGCTCCAACTTGTCTTGCATACACACGGTCACACAAATGTTGGCCAACAATTACGAACGCAGTGCCGTACAAGACGTATGTGATATTTCCATTACGAACGCTAATTATATCTCTGGCTCGTACTTGATTCCGAGCATGCGTGGATTTTTGTCTGACGGACTTGTGTACACATGATCGGAAAGTCCGACAACAAACATTTGTTGGTGGAAAATTTGAGACAACAAATGTTCGATGGAGCATACACACGGTCGGACTTTCCGCCAACAAGCTCACATCCAACATTTGTTCGGGGCATTAGTCTAAGGAATGGCTTTTTAATATTTATTGCTGAAGAACTTTAACAGGAGATGGGTTTAGGGTCAAAGGATACTCCAAAACGATCAATAACAATAATGGGTGGGCAAACTTCTCACTAATCTTACACTTACAGCAATCTATCGTGGAGATAACAGGTAATGGTCAGTAAATCTAGAACTTTATCAGAGAAGCCACAAATCCACGTAGCAAACGTTTGGTACTTAGATCCCTTCTAGCACAAGTACACCCAAAGCCCACAGCAAGGTCTTTACACACGTAGCACCCTCTAGTGCTAGACTAGTGTAGGTCAATTAGTGTTTTTGACTCATGGTAGTTGTGTAAGTCTGTGTAATTAGGTCAGGTTACTGTAGGTCAGGCTGGAGGGCTCTACAGGTCAGGCCTCTGCTACCCCCCCATTCTAAAAAAATGGGGAAGTTTCTGGAAGCTAGTGAGTGGAGGCTAGGAGGCACTAATCTGCATATTTATGGTAATCTGGCCAATCCTCAGGCAGGAGGGCTGGCATTAGCCCTTAAATATTGTAAAGCCTTGCCAGCAGGGGATTTGGGTGGAAGATGGAGTGAGGAAGCTGTATCGTTTAGCCAGAGAGGGGACCCCGGGGCTGAGAGGGTTCTGCCTCTAGGCTGGGACCTGAGTGAAAGGAAGAAATAAGTAAAGAAGTAAGCCATTTAAGGTGGTGGTAAATCAACAATGTCATAGGAAAGCAAAACCTTCAGCACTTAGAGTATATCTAAAGCCTTTTTCCATTTCTGGGTGGTGTAAGCAATAGTTTAACACTAACACCCGTTCTTTGTCAACTGTGTCCCATTGGAGAGATTTACCTTGAAAGTGACACTAAATGATAGTGATAGTAATTTCCAAAAATAACCTATACACATCTACTATTCAAATATAGATCAAATCTTGAATTATACTTACCATTTATTTCAATATTCAACTCATCGCTTCTCCTTTTTACATTACTGTTTAAAGTTTTTGCTTCACAATAATATTTCCCGGAGTCCTTCAGCTGAACCATTTCAACTCCATATTGATTAGATAAAGTGAAATTCTGAACAGTCAGTTGATCTCTGTAGAAAGCGAATTGAAGATCCAGCTGGCTGTGTGGGCTGAGACTCGTGTCACATGTCAGGGTCATGTGATCTCCTTCCAGCATCTGGTTTGGCTTCACTTTTATTTCAGGAGCTCTGAATAGTTCTGTAAAACAAAAAGATCACACATTTTACCAATGAACAATTTAACTTGAAGGTCACTGAAAAGAAGAGTTGTATCAGATTGAGCAACTATTCTCCACATTTTTAACTATATGCATGTTGTCATAGTAACACAGAGAGTGCATTGTCTTATAATGTCTAGCATTGTGGGAAGGAGCTGTAGTGTAGTGGCACAGGTGTAGTTCCCCAAACTGACCACTAGATGACGCCATGGTTAGGATTGGGGCCCTTGTAGTGAACAGACAGTGTAAGTGCCTAGGTAGACACTGGAGATCCCCAAAATAGTGATAGGGTTGTACCATAGATAGTGAAGAAGTGCTCTGGATAAAAGTCTGGTGAGAGTCTACCGACTAAAGTTGGTCATGGGAAGCAATGCAATGACCAAGGCATACAGGAATGTAATCTGAGGTTTTCTATTTTCTGGCAGCTTTCCTTTAGGAAGAAGCAAGGAAAAAGAGGTGCAGGACTTACGGGACTGATGGGACTACTTCCATCCTATTGGCCTGAGATGTAAGACTCTGGTAAACCACTAAAGGTATGGGTTCTTCCTTGATCTGCTTACCCGCGGATGGTGAGCGGAGCTCGGCTGGAGTGGCTAGGACCAGGTAGGTCCTTCTTACTATGGTTTGTAGCAAGAGATATACAAATAAACCGCCCCTGAATCCCTCTTACTCCACTGCGCCAAAGAAAAGTGCAAAGCTGTATAAAAGATGTGTAAATGAATACAAAATGTGTGTACATACACAGTGTACAGTGAAAAAAGCTGCCACTTAAATAAATACGTAAACTGATCCGAATCCCAAAACTATACCTCTCACACGTGTACAGATAGATAGCAGCGCTAATATAAATTGTGTAAAATAATGGGTCAGAGCAGCATGATGCCTATGACCTTCTACTTATACATAAAAATAATAGTATCATGAAAAAAAAAATTTTTATCATGAAAAATTTTTTTTTAGCACACAGTGAAAAGTGTCACTATAGATAATAAATTACAGGAAATGAATGATCAAGCTCAACAGTTGTTTTTCAATCTTCTTGTGTGATAAATCTTCTACTCTTCCACCACACCACCGTGATAGTGACATCACTCCCTCTGAAGAGCGCACTCACCAGATTGTATAGCCTCCCACTCTCGTGTTCGGCAAAACAGCAATTGAACCACACCTGGGTTGCATGTGATGAGCCGTGAATCCAATCAAGCCAGCTCCATATGTGAAAAAATGAATAAAGTGCTCCACATAGCGTGATACCATTTTGACAGATTTATTAAAATCACTCCAAAAACACTTCAATGGTTACACTCACTTTTAAACTGAAACATAAAAGCCTTTTAAAAAATCCACAGCAAGCACAGCAAGCAACAGGATCAGTGATCCAACGGTGCACTGCGGTCACAGCGGACCTGAAGTGTGAACTGGTGTATCTCTCACCCAACCTTCTAAGGCCCAGCCATCCGATCGGTGTAGTCCTCCTCAAACAGGGGCGTCTAATGTCAAGTGCGATGGAATGCTGTGTAACCACGCCCCAGACATATTTCATCGAAAAGACTTCTTCAAATGGGATTGGCCACACGGACGGTTCATCAATCCTTATATACTATCTATGATCAGTCATGTGATCATCATCAGTCATGTGACCTCCTGCTCTGCACATGCTCACACATCGTGTCCCCCTGACTGTGAAGCGCAGGTGCAAAAACTGAATAAATAATTGGATCACAAACATTTTTACGGTGTGTAGTTAGAATGCTGCGTCCAGCATTACCATAAATGACATATGACATATCCTAATTTATAATCCACCACTAGTTACAGTGATATTGTGTAAAAGCAACCAATAAAAATGAAAAAATATTATTAAATTAAAATGAACATTTCAACAGGAGATAATGAATTTGTCTAGTTTAAAATATAAGCTATATATATTAGTCATGAAACTATCCTTTCCATGCTGGGACTGTGACGGCATAAGGGGGTGTGGTCATCGGTTGATGACCACGCCCCCTAAAACGTCACAGTCCCAGCATACCCAGGGACTGTGACGGCATAAGGGGGCGGGGTCACCACCTATATAAGTCAGAGCGGAGCGCCCAGAGTGCATTCCAGCCCCAGAGAGCGTCGTGTCAACATCAGGAGAAGAGGGCAGAAGGCAGAAGATTGAAGACCGGGCTCCTCCGCTTTAGCAAAAGAGCAGAAAATAGCGGAGGAGCCCGGCAGAAGATCCGGAGAGCGCGGAGAAGAACCGGAGGGACCCCCGAAGAGAAGAAGGCAGCAGACCGGGCTCCTCTGCTATAGCAAAAGAGCGGCAAAAGAGCAGAAGATAGCAGAGGAGCCCGGCAGAAGGCGCGGAGAAGAACCGGAGAGACCCCTGAAGTCGGAAGAAGACCCCCGGAGCTGTCTAATAAATTACTTTAAAAATCTGTGTAGTGTTTTTTTTTTGTAATTGACACTTTTTCCCTAGGTGAATGGGTAGGGGTACGATGTACCCCATACTCATTCACATAGGGTGGGGGGCCGGGATCTGGGGGCCCCTTAATTAAAGGGGGCTCCCAGATTCCGATAAGCCCCCCGCCCGCAGACCCCGACAACCAACGGCCAGGGTTGTCGGGAAGAGGCCCTTGTCCTCATCAACATGGGGACAAGGTGCTTTGGGGTGGGGGGGCCCGCAGCGCGCCCCTCTCCCCCAAGGCACCAACCCACCATGTTGAGGGCATGCGGCCTGGTACGGTTCAGGAGGGGGGGGCGCTCGCTCGTCCCCACCCCCATTCCTGTCCGGCCGGGCTGCGTGCTCGGATAAGGGTCTGGTGTGGATTGGGGGGGACCCCCACGCCGTTTTTTCGGTGTAGGGGGTTCCCCTTAAGGACCTAAGGGTCTGGTATGCTCTTGGGGGGGAACCCATGCCGGTTTTTTATTTAAAATTTGGCGCGGAGTTCCCCCTCAAGATCATCTGAGCACAAGTGGCTTGCCGAAGTCGGATCATGCAAGACGGCGATCCGACTTTGATCCGACTTCAATGATAGTCAATAGGCTGAAGTCGGATCAAAGTCGGATCAAAGTAGTACAGGGAGCATTTCTAAAGTCGGAACGACTTGTGTCGGACCAGTTAGGACGGCTCCCATAGGGAAACATTGGATTTCACACGTCATGCGACATGAGCTCCCAATGTCGGAGCGTTTGTCGGACCAGTGTGAACCCAGCCTAACAGACGGATAATCCCGGAGGATATCTTCTCCGCTAATCAGATAATCACTGATGGCGAGGAAGATGTCTCGGGATCTTTAAAGAAGTTGGAAAATCTTTTGGAGAAACAAGTTAAAAGTTGATGGGATATTTTCACGTTTGAACATTAAGCAAAGGAAAATCTCATTTTTAGAAGCCTGAGATGGGAGGTGTCCCCTCAGGATGGTCGTACTGAATAAGTATATGGATGAATGGCTGGAAGTGATTTCTATTCATTGACCACTGATGATATATCACTATTTCCCTTTTTTTAGACTCACAAGCAGTCATCCATATTTTTTATTAATGGGATCAGATTATGTTTCAGTCATGGTTTGTCCTGTGCAGCCGTATGCTCTTGGAGGGGGAACCCATGCCGGTTTTTTATTTAAAATTTGGCGCAGAGTTCCCCCTAGTTCCCCGGATCCCCGTTCATTGAAAGTCGGACACATGCCGGCTTCATGTCACAGGGCAAAGTCGGATCCAAAGTAGGACTGCTGTCGTGTCGCACCAGTGTGAACCCAGCCTGAGACAGAAAATTAATGGCATCCATGGCTGCAGGTGGTAATTAAATAGACAATGGTTTGTAGCAAGAGATATACAAATAAACCGCCCCTGAGGCTGAGTTCACACTGGTCCGACAAACGCTCCGACATTGGGAGCTCATGTCGCATGACGTGTGAAATTCAATGTTTCCCTATGGGAGCCGTCCTAACTTGTCCGATACAAGTCGTTCCGACTTTGAAAATGCTCCCTGTACTACTTTGGTCCGACTTTGATCCTACTTCAGCCCATCAACTATCATTGAAGTCGGATCAAAGTCGGATCCTTGTCCTAACCATCCGACTTTGGCATCCAACATTGTGTTATTTCCTGCCCCCTGCTTTAGCCCCTCCCATTGTGTGTGTTAGTTTTGATTGGTCAAAGGACAAGTGTACTATATGAAAAGTAGGATCAAAGTAGTATCCTGTTCATGAAAGTCGGATGGATGTAGGGCCAATGTAGGATCAATGTAAGACCAATGTAGGACTGATGTCGCAGAGCAAAGTAGGATGAAAGTTGTACTATTGTCGTGTAGTATAGTGTGAACCCAGCCTCAATCCCTCTTACTCCACTGTGCCAAAGAAAAGTGCAAAGCTATATAAAAGATGTAAATGAATACAAAATGTGTGTACATACACAGTGTACAGTGAAAAATAACCTATACACATCTACTATCCAAATATAGTTCAAATCTTGAATTATACTTACCATTTATTTCAATATTCAAATCCTTGCTTCTCTTTTTCACATTACTGTTTAAAGTTTTTGCTTCACAATAATATTTCCCAGAGTCCTCCAGCTGAGCCTGTTGAACTCCATATTGGTTAGATAAAATGAAATTCTGAACAGTCAGTTGATCTCTGTAGAAAGCGAATTGAAGATCCGTCTGTCTGTGTGGGCTGAGACTCGTGTCACATGTCAGGGTCATGTGATCTCCTTCCAGCACCCGGTTTGGCTTCACTTTAATTTCAGGAGCTCTGAATAGTTCTGTAAAACAAAAAGATCTCACATTTTACCAATAAACAATTTAACTTGATGGTCACTGAAAAGAAGAGTTGAATCAGATTGAGCAACTATTCTCCACATTTGTAACTATATGCATGTTGTAATAGTAACACAGAGAGTGCATTGTCTTAATATGTCTAGCATTGTGGGAAGGAGCTGTAGTGTAGTGGCACAGGTGTAGTTCCCCAAACTGACCACTAGATGACACCATGGTTGGGGTTGGGGCCCTTGTAGTGAACACACAGTGTAGGTGTCTAGGTAGACACTGGAGATCCCCAAAATAGTGATAGGGGTGTACTATAGATAGTGAAGAAGTGCTCTGGATAAAAAGTCTGGTGAGAGTCTACCGACTAGAGTTGGTCATGGGAAGCAATGTAAGGACCAAGGCATACAGGAATGTAATCTGAGGTTTTCTATTTTCTGGCAGCTTTCCTTTAGGGGGAAGCAAGGAAAAAGAGGTGCAGGACTTACGGGACTGATGGGACTACTTCCATCCTTTTGGCCTGAGATGTAAGGCTCTGGTAAACCGCTAAAGGTATGGGTTCTTCCTTGATCTGCTTGATCTGTAGGTCCTTCTCACTACTAGGTTGGTGACTGCACTAACAAGATTGCACTGATGAGACTGCACTGATGAGACTGCACTGACGAGACTGCTCTGATGAGATTGCACTGTTAAGATTGCACTGACGAAACTACTCTGATGAGACTGCTCTGACGAGACTGCTCTGATGAGATTGCACTCACGTGACTGCTCTGATGAGACTGCTCTGATGAGACTGCTCTGATGGGGCTGCACTGATGAGAATGCACTGATGAGATTTCACTGAAAAGACTGCTCTGATGAGACTGCTCTGATGAGAATGCTCTGATGAGACCGCTCTGATGAGATTGCACTGGCAAGACTGCACTGATGAGGCTGCACTGATGAGACTGCTCTGGCGAGACTGCACTGACGAGACTGCACTGACGAGACTGCTCTGATGAGGCTGTACTGACTAGACCGCTCTGACGAGACTGCTCTGATGAGATTGCACTGATGAGACTGCACTGACGAGACTGCTCTGATGAGATTGCACTGACGAGACCGCTCTGACGAGACTGCTCTGATGAGATTGCACTGATGAGACTGCACTAACGAGACTGCTCTGATGAGATTGCACTGAAGAGACTTCTCTGATGAGACTGCACTGACGAGACTGCTCTGATGAGATTGCACTGACGAGACCGCTCTGACGAGACTGCTCTGATGAGATTGCACTGATGAGATTGCCCTGAAGAGACTACTCTGATGAGACTGCACTGATGAGACTGCTCTGATGAGATTGCACTGACAAGACAGCTCTGAGGAGGCTGCACTGACGAGACTGCTCTGATGAGACTGCACTGATGGGCATTAATAGGCTATACTGATGGACACTGATGAGACTGCAGTGATGAGACTGCACTGATGGTAAAAGAGGGCTCTGATGGTAAAGGGGGACTTTAAAAAGGTAAAGTTTTTTTTTTTTTATCCAGCAGTCACTGGACTGTGAGAAATTGGGTTTAAAACTGCACTGGCCAATTTCTTATAATCAGGAGAGTTCTACATGTCAACTAACAGCAACCAATTTATCCCAGTCACTCCTTGCTGACCCATCACTTTATGTGCTGGAAATGGAGCGAGTACAAAGAAGGGTAACAAAGCTAATAAAGGGTCTGGAGGATCTTAGTTATGAGGAAAGGTTGCGAGCTCTGAACTTATTCTCTCTGGAGAAGAGACGCTTGAGAGGGGATATGATTTCAATTTATAAATACCGTACTGGTGACCCCACAATAGGGATAAAACTTTTCCGCATAAGGGAGTTTAATAAGACACGTGGCCACTCATTAAAATTAGAAGAAAAGAGGTTTAACCTTAAACTACATAGAGGGTTCTTTACTGCAAGGATGTGGAATTCCCTTCCACAGGCGGTGGTCTCAGCGGGGAGCATCGATAGTTTCAAAAAACTATTAGATAAGCACCTGAACGACCGCAACATACAGGGATATACAATGTAATACGGACATATAATCACACATATAGGTTGGACTTGATGGATGTGTCTTTTTTCTACCTCACCTACTATGTAACTATGTATGTAACTAAGGCCCCTTTCACACAGCGGGTCCAATCAGATCTGCCTGTCAGTTTTACTTGATGGGAAGGTCCATGCATCCCTATGGACAGGCGGATGTAAACAGACTCTATTCAACCACACCCCTTTTTAAGCCACAACCCAGTATTTAGCGTAATTTAAACCACACCCATTTTTGCAATTCGCATGCCGCAATTTCTTTAAATACCAGACACACCCACAAAAATGGATGCCCCTTATTAACACACGGCTCCGCCTACACTGACTTTCTGCAAAAAAAGTGTCCTTAAAAATTTTGGGGAAATGTTGGCAACTATGATATTGTATATAATTAGAAAATATAGAAAATCAATATGGAGGTGCAGTGAGAATGATAACCTGACACAAAGATGAGCCCAACCTGATATAAACTAGTTAGCGGAAGATCTTGGACATAACACATTGTGACACCCCCACCCAAATCCAACTAGAAGGACTTACCTTTGACAGAAATAGATACTTCTGAGGACTCCAGACGACTTCTAGAGACTTCTTTTGTACATGTATATTTACCAGATCTATCAATACTTATGTTTGTAATACGGAATACAGAATCATTTCCCCAGTTTCTTATTACAGTGTTATCCTTGTTTAATATCGTCCTTCCTCCAGGATATCCGGGATAATGGTGACATCTCAGAGTCACATCGTCACCTTCATGAATGTAGAGAGGAGCCTGCAGGATCACCCAGCCTGAAACATATCAATATATACAAATCACATTACAGCAAGATCTGTCTAACAATGATCTACCTCTTCCCAATATCTCCTCCCATCCCTCTGATATTATGTCAATTACCAACCTGAGGGAACAGGTACCAAGACACCGGCTCTCCCAGTCTCTAGTCTCCCAGACTCTCTCAGCCGTCTCAACTCTCTCTCAGTCCTGTGGACACAGAATCTCTCCTCTAGAATGAAGTGCTGTCTCAGTTGAGTAGAACACCTCTGTCTCTAAACGGGGGCACACCGCTGTCTCCTAATGGAAGTCCTGAGCTATGCCCAAACCTACCATTATAAGGGCTGTGTGTACCTGGAACCACATCCTGCTGGTCCTCAGCAAGACCTGGACACTGAGTTGGGGATTTCTTCCCTCCCAAAACACTTTGAAATCTCCAAACTATGGAGCCCAATCTGAGAATACCAAAATCTGGAGAAAGCAGTAAAAACAGTTTTCTCCGCTCCTAATCGATAGTCGGGAGTCCTGCGCTCTTGTCTTCACAGTGGCAAGGTCTCACAATGTCACACATCCTAGGACATGAGGTTGTGTTCCTGGCAGGATTACCAGGTGAAAATAAAGAAGAAAATAGTGTGGAAGATTAAACAAATTCATCTAGGGAAAGGTAAGCTGCAATACATTCAACTTTTATTCTTGGGTTTAGATACACTTTAAGCCAAAAAGGGATCTGGGTGATTTCCTTATATTAGTACAAGTTTCCCTTAACCACTTGCTGACCGACTGCAGTACATATACTGAGGCAGGTCGGCTCTATTGCGTGAAACAACATACCTGTACGTCATTTCGTGTAATAGACAGCGGGGGGGGGGGCCAGAGAGGGAACCAATCAGCAGGTCCGGGGGGGCGCAATGTCCGCCGGGGCCACCCGCGATCACTCCACAGAGAGGCAGAACAGGGATCTGCTTATGTAAACAAGGCAGATCCCTGTTCTGACAGGGAAGAACACAGTGGTCTAAGCAGGAACACGGATCTCTGTATTCATCCAGTGAGTCCATCCCCCACACAGTTAGCAAGCACCCCCTAGGCACACATTTAACCCCTTGATCGCCCCTGGTGTTAACCCATTCCCTGCCAGTGTCATTAGTACAGTAATAGGGCGTACACACGGTCGGACATTGATCGGACATTCCGACAACAAAATCCTAGGATTTTTTCCGACAGATGTTGGCTCAAACTTGTTTTGTCTACACACGGTCACACAAAGTTGTCGGAAAATCCGATCGTTCTGAACGCAGTGATGTAAAACACGTACGTCGGGACTATAAACGGGGCAGTGGCCAATAGCTTTCATCTCTTTATTTATTCTGAGCATGCGTGGCACTTTGTCCGTCGGATTTGTGTACACACGATCGGAATTTCCGACAACGGATTTTGTTGTCGGAAAATTTTATCTCCTGCTCTCCAACTTTGTGTGTCGGAAAATCCGATGGAAAATGTCCGATGGAGCCCACACACGGTCGGAATTTCCGACAACACGCTCCGATCGGACATTTTCCATCGGAAAATCCGACCGTGTGTACGGGGCATAATAGTGCATATTTTTAGCACTTATCACTGTATTAGTGTCACTGGTTCCCAAAAAAGTGTCAGTTAGGTGTCTAGTTTGTCCGCCACAATGTCACAGTCCCGCTAAAAATCGCTGATCGCCGCCATTACTAGTAAAAATGAGTGAATAAATAAAAATGCCGTAAAAATATCCCATAGTTTGTAGACGCGATAACTTTTGCGCAAACCAATCAATATACGCTTATTGGGATTTTTCTTTTTTTAACCAAAGATATGTAGCAGAATAGACATTGGCCTAAATTTGATGAAGAAATTCGATTTTTTATTTTTTTTTATTGTATATGTTTTAAACCAGAAAGTAAAAAATATTGTTTTTTTTTCCAAATTTTTTTGGTTATAGCACAAAAAATAAGAACCACAGAGGTGATCAAATACCACCAAAAGAAAAAGCTCTATTTGTGGGGCAAAAAAGGACATCAAATTTATTCGGGTACAGCGAATAAATAAACGCACAATCGTAAGTTAAAGTGGAGTTCCACCCAAAAATGGAACTTCCACTTTTTGGATTCCTCCCCCCCTCCGGTGTCACATTTGGCACCTTTCAGGGGGGGGGGGGGAGCCGATGCCTGTCTAATACAGGTATTTGCTCCCACTTCCTCGCATAGATCACCGTGGCGCTTGCGGTGACCTACGCCCCTTCCGGCGCCTACTCTCTCCTCCCCCGGTGTATTCTGGGAGACACACACAGGTCCCAGAACACAGCAGGGACCAGAGAGGACGCGCAGCGCGACTCGCACATGCGTAGTAGGGAACCAGGAAGTAAAGCCGCACGGCGTCACTTCCTCATTCCCTTACCGAGGATGGCAGGGGCAGCAGCCGAGAGCCAATAGATGGATCAGCTTTGGCTGCCAGGTAAGTGTCCATATATTAAAAGTCAACAGCTACAGTATTTGTAGCTGCTGGCTTTTAATATTTTTTTTCGGCGGACCCCCTCTTTAACGTAACGGCGGGGGGGGGGTAAAACCTTCCGGGGCTGAAGTGGTTAAACATGCAGCCAATACTGGACTTTTTTGCAGAAATCCAGGAGTGCTTTGCAAAGTGAGTGTGATGGATTCACTGGGTATTAGTTGCCCATTTGTAAAGCTAAGGTTGTATATAAATATTGCAAAAATAAATATCATTTTATAAACTTGTGAATTTAACAGAAAATACATTGACCAAAACCATAACACATTCCCTGTACAGAATATTTACTCACCATGAATGACATCCAGTCTGACCGGGTCACTTCTGTCAGTATTGGAGCCTTCACACTGGTAATTCCCACTGTTATCTTGTTTTGCACTTTGGATAACAAAGCTTTGTCCTGTGTGTATCAGTTTATTATCCTTGTACCAGGTGTATCTCATATCTGCTGGAATAGGTTTCCCCACATTACAGGTCATTGTTAGAGACTCAGTTGTGAAGATCTTGTCCCAGTTTGGCTTGAAGGTCACCACAGGTCTCACTGCATATCCTACAAGGTAAGACTGTCAATTATTAAAGAGACAGTACAGAAAAAAAAGATACAATCAGAGATCTGTAAAGCATTGTAGAATATATTTTCTCTGCAGCCAATCCTTTCATCTGTGTTCTTTATGATATAAATCTGTTTTGGTCTAATGAGTTTGGACAGGTATAGACTGAACAGGCTCTCTAAACCCAATTCACAGGGTCTGTGAATTGGGTTCAATTAACCCTAAAAGTGGGTAAAGGGTGGAGGTGGCAATCTGACTAATCCCGAAGGGAATTATATGACCTCCAAAATAGAATAATGTGTTTGATTTAATTGTATTATATTATTAGGAGTATAGATTCTTTTTATACATGACAAAGGATTCCCAGAGCACTATAAGTTACAAAAAGAGACAGCATAGCAGAATCTTCCCGTCTTTAGCCGTGCTTTGACTGCCAGAAATGTCTAAAGGAAGTGAGGGGGTAGGGAGATGAGTCAATGCTCTGACTACTTTACTTGTGTGTCTTCAGCTTGAGCTACTGATATCTGTATACTACAGGCTGTTTTACAACAGGAGGTACAATGGCCATATAAACCTAACCTAAAAGAAGGTTTACTGAATTTATTGAGTTTATAGACAAGAAGTTGTGTTGCTTTCGGTCGTCTCTCAACCAGTGTGGACACTTTTACTAGGGGGGTTGGTATATCATTTTGCATGTTGTGTAGTGATAAATTGAGTATGAAGAAGGGTCATAGATCATAAAGGGGAGCCCAGCTTTACTTTAAAACATAAAAAATCTTTGTATTATGTACCATTGGGAAGGCCATAATTGGTATATAATCTATTGCCTCTTTTAGAGGGTAATAAAGGCTATTAATGTTGATGTATACCACACACAGTCTTAATATTATACTACATAACACGTTCTACATGGCTACATACTCTTGTACTGGAGGAATTTCTTACTGCCTAATATTGACTTTTTTTACTCTTGAAATTAAAAAATGTATATATATATATATATATATATATATATATATATATATATATATATATATATATATATATATATATAAAATGAAATAGACATACAGTATTTGTGTTATAATATGGGGGGCAAGTGTGGTTCCCCATTTGTGGTAAATAGGAATATCTCCCAACATTTTAAGATGGGAAAAAGGAAAACCTTTTAGCGCAGAAAATTTGGGCAAATGACAGACCCCGTGCCATACCCTGATAATGCCATTGTAGCGCTGGTAGATTTACAATCTACCGCAGGTTAGGTAAATTTAGTAAATTGTGTGTTAGGAAGGTTAAAAGTTTGCCTTTGTTCCAGCTTGGCTGACGTTGTGTTCCGTGCTGACCGGTGGGTGTCGCTGTTATCACTTGTCAGTGTTGGAAAGGCAATGTGTCGAAGTGTATAGATGCTCCTCTGTCTCGGAGACAAGCTCGGTGGAGGTGGTCCTCCGAGTTGCATTCTGGGAAGAGGGTATTTATGGGACAGACGCCATGTTCAAGGGTTTTTTTAGCCACCTGCTGGCCCTCCTGGCCGACAGGTATGCGTTAAGGAGCTACCTCGTGGTCCACCGATCGGGAGGCCCACGATGCTGTGGCGTAGGGGTGGGCCCAGAGGCTTGTCTGGGGCCTATAACCGCGGCCGAGGAATGGTCCTGAGCTGTCGGTCCTGTGTGACGAAGCTGGATGGCTGAGGAGATCCCAGGGGAGGACCCGTCTTGGAAAGATCACGCAGCGTGCTGGTCTATAGAGGGGCCTGGTGACTCGGTCGAAGGACGTATCCAAAAGAAGTAACTATACAGCATAGTGTTGCCGGTTCGGCTTAAAGGTTCAGGCACTGTGACTGACTTTCACTGCAGAGAAAATCTGATACATCCTGTGGCAGAGGATCGTACGGATTTACTCCCCTAATGAGTCTGTGGCAGAGACTTTTGGTTCGTGCTGCGTACTGGCTGCTAGACCGGTGAGAGAGGCCTATCCAGACGAGCAAGGAGTGTGTCCCACAAGGGGAGCGCATTCCACCTAATTATCTGAATTCTACCGGGACATTAGTTACTAAGATTCTATAAGAAGATATTTGTGTTTCTCCTGAAAGTTTCCTTTTCCGCCTCTTTCCTGTTACTTCCTAAAGTTTGTTTGTTCAATAAAGCATTGAAAACGTACTCCAGTGTTGGTGCGTGTGTCGTCCAGAAGTAAACTCAACGGAACCCCTAGACCCGGTGCCGGTGAAACCAAGGGAAGCAAGGTGAAGGTAACAGACCCGCTTTAACCAGCAGCTCCACCGTGAGTTAGTGCTACACTATCAGGACAAATTAAAGTGCAAGAATGGTCATTAAAACTCCACAAGGCTTTTTCACTGTTTATTTTCCTTTATATTTGCATATAGAATCAGCCAATGCAAGAATCTAAAGCAGCCATTCTCAACCAGGGTCCCTGCTCAGGATTCTAGGGGTTCCATGAGCTGTACCCCAATTTGGTGGTGCCTGCACAGTTCAGGGGCCAACACCACTTGGCAAATCAGTGCCGCCTATCAGTGCCCATCAGTGCTGCATATCAGTGTCGCCTATCAGTGCCCCTCAGTTCTACATATTAGTGCCTCCTCATCAGTGCCCATCAGTGCCACCTTATCAGTTTCCCCCACACTTCTGTCTTTGCATGCACTCTATGATGTGGCAACATTGTCACCCTCTATTTAGTACCCATCAGTGCCACCTCATCAGTGCCCATCAGTGCCACCTCATCAGTGCCCATCAGTGCCACCTCATCAGTGCCCATCAGTGAAGGAGAAAACAAAATTGTATGACAGAAACAAAGAAAAACTTTTTTTTTTTTTCAAAAATGCCATTCTTTTTTAGTTTGTTTAGCAAAAAAAAAACCCAGTGGTTTTTATTTTATTTTTTAATGATCAAATACCACCAAAAGAAAGCTCTATTTGTGGGAAGAAAATTATACAATCTAGTTTGGGTACAGTGTTGCATGACCGCGCAATTGTCATTCAAAGTGTGACAGCGCTGAAAGCTGAAATATGTCCTGGGCAGGAAGGGGCAAAAGTGCCCTGTATTGAAGTGGTGAAGGTAGTAGTCCATGTTTGGTGTTCTCCAGGATCTGGCAGATCTTTGGACTCCCAGTGCTTTCCGACGGACTGCAAGGCGCAGCAGTCCTTCGCTGCCAACGTCGTAACATTCAAAACGTACTCCAGTGTTGGTGCGTGTGTCGTCCAGAAGTAAACTCAACGGAACCCCTAGACCCGGTGCCGGTGAAACCAAGGGAAGCAAGGTGAAGGTAACAGACCCGCTTTAACCAGCAGCTCCACCGTGAGTTAGTGCTACACTATCAGGACAAATTAAAGTGCAAGAATGGTCATTAAAACTCCACAAGGCTTTTTCACTGTTTATTTTCCTTTATATTTGCATATAGAATCAGCCAATGCAAGAATCTAAAGCAGCCATTCTCAACCAGGGTCCCTGCTCAGGATTCTAGGGGTTCCATGAGCTGTACCCCAATTTGGTGGTGCCTGCACAGTTCAGGGGCCAACACCACTTGGCAAATCAGTGCCGCCTATCAGTGCCCATCAGTGCTGCATATCAGTGTCGCCTATCAGTGCCCCTCAGTTCTACATATTAGTGCCTCCTCATCAGTGCCCATCAGTGCCACCTTATCAGTTTCCCCCACACTTCTGTCTTTGCATGCACTAGCTGGAGATCACATCTTTGGGCTTGTCCTGCCTTTCTCCCATGCAGGCAGCAGCAGCCCACCGTACAGAGCCCTCCCCCCTTTTATTTACAGTGAAGGGGAGAGGGCAGAGCCCAGAAAAGACTGGGAAACTGCAGAAGCAGGTTTAACCCCTTCCTAACCTTGGCCAGCCAACTGCCTAACTAACATACTGTAGGCAACCTGCCTACACTAGGACCATTTGTTTCACTGACTGCTGATGAATCGGTTTAAGTAGGGTTTCCTCGGGACCTAAAATCTATTTTAGGGGTTCATCTGGGAAAAAAAGATTGAGAAAGGCTAATCTAAAGAATGATTGAAAGGTTTGTAGCAAAAGGAACAACTATTGCTATACGCCAGAGAAAAGAGAGGGGTATTTAGGCAGGAAAGAGAAACAGAAGGATTTAGTTACAAAAGCGGGACGGTCCCTCCAAATGAGGGACCACTGAGAACTAGGCATAGGAAAAATCATCCCAGAAAATCATGTCTACTTACCTGATTTCCCCACAATCAGCACTGTAAAAGAGACAAAAAGAGATTAGTAAAAAAAATACTTTGTACTATCTAACTATAGCATTATTTTAATTAATAAATTGGGAGTATTTTTTTCACAGAGGATAGTAAAGTGTCTAGGTCCTCATCTCGAAAATAAAAAATATGTATTACCTTTTTCTTCAACTATTTTTTTTGCCACTCTCCCTCTTGCTCGTGCAGGAATGGAAAACCTTGTTATAAAAGTGTTTCCCTCACACTTCTGTCTTTGCATACACTCTATGATTGATGTGGCAGCATTTTCACCCTCTATGAACGCTCCCATATAGAGCTACAAATAGATGTGCCATTATCACTACATATTGTCATACATGGGTATGTGTGGCCACAGGAAATGCTAGTATAATGTGTGGTAAAGACATGCCTGGCTTTCGAGGGGGTTTACAAGCATTATGGAGACAGAGAGGACAACCATTCTTACGAAGCATGAAGGAGGCCATCTACATCAAACTAGAACAACCATCCTTGAACAGGGTCGAGGGCCTTTTACCCCACCTGTCTTCCATATGTAAAGCCATTGTACCATCTCTACCCTGCTTTTTGACAATTCGCAGCTCAGCCATTAAAGGATTAAAGTGATTGTAAACTCTCTTTCTTTATTTTTTTAAAATAACAAACATGTCATACCTACCTCCACTGTGCAGCTCGTTTCAGAGAAAAGAAAAAGCCAATCACTGGCGGCTGTGAGAGGGACATCAATCCCGATCGTGGAGAGCCTCTGCAGAGGTTTCTGTGCCCACCTGTGCCACCTATCAGTGCACAACAGTGCCACCTACCAGTGCCCACCAGCGCCACCTACCAGTGCAGTGCCCACAGTACCACCCATCAGTGCCCACAGTGTCACCTATCAGTGGCCACAGTGTCACCTATCAGTGCCCACAGTGCCACCTATAAATGTTACCAATCAGTGCCTCATCACCAGTGCTGCCTATCAATACCACCTACCAGTGCCCATCAGTGCCACCTATCAGTGCCCATCAGTGACATATATCAGTGCCCATCAGGGCCACCCATCAGTGCCACTAATCAGTGCCACCCATCAGTGCCATCTTATCAGTGCCATCTTATCAGTGCCTATCAGTGACATATATCAGTGCCTATCAGGGCCACCCATCAGTGCCACCCATCAAGGGACATCAGTGTTGCCTTATCTGTGCCTATCAGTGCAGCCCATCAGTGCCCATAAGTGCCCATCAGTGCAGCCTCATCAGCGAATATCAATGAAGGAGAAAAATTACCCGTTTGCAAAATTTTATAACAAACTATAAAACATGTTTTTTTGTTTAATTTCTGTCTTTTTTGTTTGTTTAGCAAAAAAAAAAACCAAAAAAACTGAGTGATGATTAAATACCAACAAAAGAAAGCTCTATTTGTGTGAACAAAATGATAAAAATTTCATTTGGGTACAGTGTTGTATGACCGCGCAATTGTCATTCAAAGTGCATCAGCGCTGAAAATTGGTCTGGGCAGGAGGGGGGGTTTAAGTGCCCGGTAAGCAAGTGGTTAAGGCAGTTCTGAAGGAAAAAAGGGGTCCAACCCTTTACTAGCAAGGTGCACCTAATAAAGTGGCCGGTGAGTTTTATTTCTGCGATATTTTAAGCCCAAATGCCAGACTTCAACACTGACTTGAGAAACGTCATGTGCATTTGGATACTTCTACATGCACGCTCCTTAAGATCAATGCAGGTAGACAGTATGGAGGTGGATTTACTAAAAACGGCAGAGTGCAGCTGTGCACAGGAGCACATCAGCTTCTAACTTCAGCTTGTTTTTTAAGCTTTGACAACATAAAAAAACAAACAAACTGAAAGCTGATTGGATGTACCAGATTTTGCACTCTCTCCCTTAAGTGACTGTAAAGAGGCTGCAGGAGATCAGCAGCACTGAGCAACATAAGATTAAAAAAAAAAAAAAAAAAAAACAGGTAAAACATATATTTCATTTTAAATAAATACAATATTTTATAAAAAAAACATAACCAGTATTTTTTTTCCTTTGACTAGCTTGGTGTAGACAGAACTATGAATTGATTGTTATAATATTTTTGTTCCCAATAATGAGGTATGTATGTAATGCTGCAACATGAGAAAATGATATAGATTTAAGTGAACTGTACTTACAGACCAATATTACGGATAATTTCGGACACATGATGATGACAGAAAAATGTGCAAGAAGGTTGTTTTTTTACCAATTTAATTGTAAAAAGATGTGTCTGTAATATGAAGGAAGGAAGAAGGAGGAGATGTTATGTCCTCTGTGAAACCGTTATGAAGTATGAAACGTGCTTTAAAAATCTGCAGATTTATTATGTTTTTAAAATGTAAGGATTATGATTTATTTACTTAATTAATCACATGAACATATAATAAATAAACCTTTCCTTTCCAACAATCACTTCCAAGTTCCCCTTTACTCTTTCTATTTTTAAATATTATTTAATGATTTTTTTTTTTTAATTGTTCTGGCTGATCTATTTTTAGTATAACAGCATGAAAATCAAAAAGCAGTCACAATTATTGCCTTGGCTAGTGACTGAGCACTAATTATAGAGAGGCATCAAATTTACCACAATAGAGATAACATTTATATAAACTATATTGTCAAAAGTATTGGGACGCCTGCCTTTACACGCACATCAACTTTAATGGCATCCCAGTCTAAAGCCTCGTACACACGATCGGATTTTCCGCAGACAAAACGTCAGACTTTTGTCCGAAGGGCGTTGGCCAGGAACTTGTCTTGCATACAAACGGCAAGGAATTGTCGGCCAACAAACACAAACGTAGTGACGTACTAGATGTACTAAGAGCCAATAAAGAGGAAGTTCAACTGTCAGGCGCCACCCTTTGGGCTCCTTCTGCTAATTTCGTGTTAGTAGAAGTTTGGTGAGTGTTGATTTGCACTTTTCATTTCGTGCTTTTCAGTTCGTTTCTGAACAGCCGTTCGTCAACCAGCCATGTTGCGGAATCAGAGGAGATAACGTGTTATTTATTATTGGCCTTGGAGTTATTGCTTTGACCCAAGTCCAGTCCAGGAACAGGAGGAGGAGGATTTCTTGGACAAAAAATTGGTTGCTTTATTAATCGTGACCAATTATGTCATATGCCTTTGCTGCGGGAGCTCCAGGAGAATAATCAGGATGATTTTCGTAATTATCTCCGGATGACGGACCCCTGCTTTCACTAACTCTTGGCATTGGTGACCCCCCATATTAAGAAGCAGGGCACATGCATGAGGCTTTTATTTTATTTTTTGGTTGAATAATGATTTGGTATATTTTCTATATTTTTGGATGCATAGAATGCACTTTTTGGTTAAGTTCTATTAGCAGATAGAATGTCTAATTTTATTTGTTTTCTTTTTTTTAATGCACAATAAAAAAATTGTGGAGAATAATACTTGGCTATGTGTTTTACTTCAAATGACAGTTTGGGAGTAGGCAGTTACATTTAAAAAAAAATACAATGTAAAATTAACAAGGGACACCAACATAGTTGTATCTTTGATCTTAAAAACTACAGGATAATGGTGCTGTGGTAACTTGCACCAAAAAATAAAATAACAATCATAATAATATTATTCTTGATATCACTAGAAAAAAAAAGCCTTTGAAAATACATTTGCAACAACTCCATCAGTATCACCAGCAAAGCAGCTTCATTATTATCCCATTAAAGAAGAAGAGAATTGTGCGCTGCATTTCGAGATTTCATAATTTGCCGCGTCACGAATGTTAATTGTCCATTACGAACGCTAGTTTACAAGACCAACCATTTCTGGCTCGTCCTTGCTTCCGAGCATGCGTGTTTGTACTGTGGACTTTTGTCCGACAGACTTGTGTACACACGATTGGAAAATCCGACAACAGACATTTGTCCACGGAAAATTTATAAGCCTGCCATCCAACATTTGGCCGCGGAAAATCCGACAACAATTGTCCGATGGAGCGTACAAACGGTCGGATTTTAGGCCAACAGTCTGTCATCACACAATTCCCATCGGAAAATACGATCGTGTGTACGAGGCTTTAGTCCGTAGGGTTCAATGTTGAGTTGGTCCACCCTTTGCAGCTATAACAGCTTCAATTCTTCTGGGAAGGCTGTCCACAAGGTTTAGGAGTGTGTCTATGGGAATGTTTCACCATTATTCCAGAAGCACATTTGTGAGGTCAGGCACTGATGTTGGACGAGAAGGCTTGGCTCGTAGTCTCTGCTCTAATTCATCCCAAAGGTGTTCTATCGGGTTGAGGTCAGGGCTCTGTGCAGACCAGTCAAGTTCCTCCACCCCAAACTCGCTCATCCATATCTTTATGGACCTTGTTTTGTGCACTGGTGCGCAGTCACGTTGGAACAGGAAGGGGCCATCCTCAAACTGTTCCCACAAAGTTAGGAGCGTAAAATTGTCCAAAATGTCTTGGTATGCTGACGGCTTAAGAATTCCCTTCACTTAGAACTAAGGGGCCAAGCCCAACCCCTGAAAAACATCCCCACACCATAATCCCCCCTCCACCAGTGCCCAAAGCAAGGTCCATAAAGACATGGATGAGTGAGTTTGTGATGGAGGAACTTGAGTGGCCTGCACAGAGTCCTGACCTCAACCCGATAGAACACCTTTGGGATGAATTAGAGTGAAGACTGCGAGCCAGGCCTCCTCGTGTAAAGGCAGGCATCCCAAAAGAGAAAGAGAGAGAGAGAGAGGAAGAAAGAGAAAAAGAGGGATGGAGGGCCTGGACAATTCTAAAGGACTACAACTATTAGCAAATGTCATTTCCTGTCAGCAGTTAGGCTGGAAGTTTTACAGGAAGACAGACAGTTGCCTACCTAGATTGGGTGTGCTGGCAGTTTTCTTGGTGTTGCTTTTGAGCTTTAAAAACCCATGGCCAAATGACGACCTGGCTTTAAGGGTACCAAAGACCTCCTCATCTCCTCCTGTGCTGTGTCTGGGGGGTCTTATCGGGAAGGGAGAGAGAGAGGGAGAGAGATAGGGAGAGGGAGAGGAAGAGAGAGAGAGGGAGAGAGAGAGAGAGAGAGAGAGAGAGAGGGAGAGAGAGATAGAGAGAGGGAGAGAGAGAGAAAGAGGGGGAGAGAGGGGGAGAGGGAGGGGACAAAGGAGAGAGGGAGAAAGAAAGAAGGAGAGAGAAAGGAGGAAAGAGAGAGAAAGAGAACGAGAAAGGTAGAGGAAGAGGGGGGGGGGTAGAGAGAGAGAAAGAGGGAGGGAGAGGAGGGGGGAGAGAGAGGGGGAAAGGGATGGGGAGAAATAGAAAGGGGGGAAGAGGGAGGGGAGAGGGAGAGAGAGATGGGGAGAGAGAGGGGGAGAGGGATGGAGAGGGAGAGCTAGAGAGATGTGGGAGAGAGAGAGGGAGATAGCGAGTGAAAGAGAGGGGGTGAGGGGGAGAGAGAGAGAGAGAGAAATGGGGGAGAGAAAGAGAGAAGAAGAAGAAGAGAGAGGGGGGTGAGAGGGAGAGAGAGAAAGAGAGAGAGAGAAAGAGAACGAGAAAGGTAGAGGAAGAGGAGGGGGAGAGAGAGAAAGAGGGAGGGGGGGAGAGAGAGGGGGAAAGAGATGGGGAGTGATAGAGAGGGGGGAAGAGAGAGAGAGAGATGGGGGAAGAGAGAGCAAGAGAAGAAGAGAGAGGGGGGGAGAGGGAGAGAGGGGGGGGCAAGGGAAAGAGGGAGAGAGAGGGGAGAGAGAGAGAGGGAGATAGAGAGTGAAAAAGAGAGGGGATGAGGGAGAGAGAGAAAGAGGGAGAGAGAGATCGGAAGAGAAGGGGAGAGAGGGAGAGAGATAGAGAGAGGGGTAGGGGGAGAGACAGTGAAAAAGAGAGGGGGTGAGGGAGAGACAGAGTGAGAGAGACAGTGAGGGAGGGAGAGATATATATATAGAGAGAGAGAGGCAGAGAGATGTAGAGAGGGAGGAGAGGGAGGGAGAGGGGGAGAGAGAGAGAAGGAGGGAGAGAGACACTGCTGCATACAGGTTCGGCTATACTTTGTTCTTTACAGATTCCAGTACTGTTCACCTCACATGACAGTAACGCGGCTCCACAGCAGCTCCATGCACACTGCCGATAATGGTACCAGCACACCCATTGGCTGAGATGCAGTCCGGCTCTTGATACCTCCTCAGTCAGTAGCTGACTCAAGTTGTCTGCTACATCTCTCCCTTCATCACCCAGTCCCGACTACCAGCCCACCCAGCTTCCTTTCATGCCATTCATTGTAAACATTGTGATACTAGCTGTGATTGGTCACATGACGGGTAAAAGCAAAGCACTCTCTCAAGAACTTTGCAACTTTATTGTTGCAAAACATACTGATGGCATTGGTTACAGAAGGATTTCCAAATTTCTGAATTGTCCAGTGAGCACTGTTGGAGCCATAACCCGGAAGTGGAAAGAACATCATTTATCCATAAACCGACCATGACCAGGTGCTCCTCCCATGATTTCTGATAGAGGAGTGAAAAGAATTATCAGAAGAGTTGTCCAAGAGCCAAGGACCACTTGTGGAGAGCTTCAGAAAGACCTGGAATTATCAGGTACAATTGTTTCAAAGAAATCAATAAGTAATGCACTCAACCACCATGATCTGTATGCACGCTCGCATACAGCCAACGTTGAAGTTTGGAGATGGGAACATCATGGTGTGGAGCTGTTTTTCAGCTTACAGTTCTGGCAAACTTCATATCACTGAAGGAAGGATGAATGGAAAAATAGGGGGTCCCATAGAGATTACCTTAATTTGCAGGGATTTCCTTTCACTTCCTGTTTGGCTATAGGACAGGAAGTGAAGGGAAATCTCCCAAATGAAACAAAAATGGCAAAAATAAACCTTACAGGGCTTACTTCCTCTTCAAACTCCACTTTCATGAGGAAAAAAAATAGCAAATAAAGAAAAAATAATATAGCACACATAATTGAGACACTAATTATATTGTAATTGAATGTTATTAAAAATGACCTTTCCTTTGCAATCTAATTTTCTGAGAATACATTGCAATATGACTACCTGGAGGTTTTCTGTACACAGAGTGTGCACTGACCCCTCCCCAAAAACATCATTTCCTGCTTGTGTGATTGGCTCACCAATTTTCCCAGAAGTCTGCCTAAGAAGTCAGATTTCTGGCATCCCCTGCTACAAAAATTTCATTTTTTGAGAGATACTTTCAATAGGAACACGTCTAAAGGGATGCATTTCACAGCAGATTTTCTCATTAGTGTTGTGCATCTCCACACCTGATTGATAATTATGAAACCACTCCCATTAGACTCACTCAGAACAGAGGCACAGACAAACACACATGGATTTCTTCAGAATAGCAAAAGGTAGGAACCTGCAACAACGTTTGTTAAAATCCTTGCAATGTACATATATCACCCAGATGGGAATGTTTCTTTCTCAACAAAAGTGTTACGCTTTAAGTGTCTTACATATTACTATTGGAAAGTGCCTTGTGGTAAACAGCGTCCTCTGCTGCCTGAAAAAGTGTATGTCAACCAAAAAACAAAATGTGATATATTGCAGCATACTGGCCCTTAGGTGTGGTGGCAACATTAGTTGTCTTTTCCCTTTATTTTGACCTGATGATCCTGCCAATAACACATTTCCCCCTGGGTGGCAACACCTTCTTACTGCGCTGTATAGGGGGACCAAAGTTTCACATAAGCTGTTCTCATGATTTGTACTACAAACATGTCTTCCTCTCTTTATCTCCATTTTGAGAATGGTCATCCCTTTGACGGTAGCCAGTTTTCTCATGTTCCCCCGCATGTTGAATAACCACCTGGCTCCATTTGAATATGGAAACTAGGATGATCACCCCCTTTTATTATTTTTGGGGGTGATTGTGGGTCTATCCCTTTCCTGCTACATCTGGTGCTCCCTTTTACATTGGGATCTGTGAATCCTGTACAAGTTATATCTTGGACACAATCCAACCATATTGGAAGGGCACCATATATTTTCATATGAACAGTCCCTTAACTGTGCTGTTTTCCATGTATCTGCACAGATGTATCTCCTAGTTTTTGTCCTGGTCACCTCCCCCTGCTTGTGTGGAAAGATATTAGCTCCATGTGCCCCTGTGCCCACCCCGAGCCTATATGGGTGGATGGATCACCTGAGTTGCTTCCGATTGTGTGCTCCGCTCTTGGGTCCTGAAGAAGCCAAATATCTGGTGAAACGTGTTGACCTTTTAAGCATCAGATCCAATTTTGCACCATCCATATTGGACAATATCCATTTTGTGGTAGATGTGACTACACCTGTCCTTTGGAGCAACTCACAGCTTATGTAAAGGCGCTATTTCTCCTATATGTATAGGGGTGTATGTATATGTTTTTAACTTCCTCTTTTAACAATGTATAATAAAAAGTATGTTTTATATTATTTTTGATTTTGTCTTCTGTGTTTGGTCGCTATAGTCCACTTTTCTAAGGTGCCAGAGTCTCTTCTCCGGTCTATACCTTATTTTTTGTACTTTTGAAATTTGACAATAAAACCTGGAAGCTGACCAGTGACGCAACATGTCAGGTGGGGCCTGTGACATAATTTCTGGTCTGACGGAACTGGAAGTGTGGTGAGGAGCTGTATACTGCCATTCATTTTTACTGTGCATACCTTATATATAATTTTGAGTGCACTATACTGTAAATATTGGATCTATATGGGGACTTGATTTTATTTGTTAAGTGTGTATGTGTCTTTACAGTTTAAAGTACATAACACAAGTGCATTTATGTGACACTTACTTATCTGCATGGTTATTTATTTATTTTTTTCACAATTCGAACCTAGCAATTTTATTTTAGAGATATACTTGCTTACATTTATATTTTATGCCCAGGCTCCCCCCTCCCTTGTTGCCCCCCTTGGTCCTTCTGGCTTCCCTCCTCTATTCTCCCCTCAGATGCTGCAGGGGATGTTCCAGGATGTAGAGCAGGGGAAGGGGCTAGTATACATGTAATTTTAGTAAACTGTGTTTACTATGCTTCAGTTTGTGGATGAAAAGGAAGCCACTCAGCACAGAGAACTTCCCATTCATTCACTGTCCCTTGCAACTGAGGCTGCAGCGAAAGGCATGTGTGTCTAAGCTTTGGGGTGCACACCCTAATGCAATAGGCTGCACACACTTATGGGTAACAGTTTGGTGAAGACCCTCTTCTGTTCCAGCCTGGATTTGCTCCTGTGTACAAAGCCAGTTCCATAAAGACATGGTTTGACCAGTTTGGTGTGGAATATCTTCACAGAACCCTGACCTCAACTCAATTGAAGCAGCGATTGCAAGCCAGGTCTTCTCATCGAGTATCAGTAAGTGATATCACAAATGGTGGTCAGCTCCATAAAGAAATGGTTGGACCAGTTAGGTGTGGAGGAACTCAAGTGTCCTACACAGATCCCCTCACCTCAACCCTACTGAAAACCTTTGGGGATGAACTACAAAGTCCATTGCAAATCAAGGCTTCTTGTTCAACATCAATCCAACATCAGTACCTGACCTCAAAAATGCTATTTTTGCTGAATGGACACAAATTCTCTCAGACACCCTCCAAAATCTTGCAAAAAGCCTTTCAAAGGAAGTTGAGGCTGTTATAGCTTCAAAGTTGGGGGAGGAGGGGGCAGCTCTATTTTAATATCCATGGTATTAGAATGGGATGTCAAACAAGTTTATGTAGGTGTGAGCTACATGTAGTTTATATTTATTATTTTTCCCATGTTATCTTTACGTTTTACCTTCTGGAGACATTTCTTTCATATCAGCCTCATGGTTGTGGGAGATTATAATATACATTTCAGACTATTTTGATTGATGCTAACAATGGTTTGCTTTGTGTTCATGTTGGTGTGTAGGAGGAGTGCCTCCTTCCTGACTGCACCATGTTGTAGGCGGATTCTGCTGAGCCCATGCACATAGGGTAACACTTGCACAGAGTGCCCATCAATGTATGGGACCAGGCAGAGACTGCGGTAATGTGAAAAATCTAACATTTAGGTAGTTCCCTGACTTAGAGATGAGCGTTCACAGGTGGATCTCCATACCCTTGACCCTTTGTGCTCCACTCCGATTACTGGCTATCTATCTTTGAGGCTTAGCTGTCCCCCTCTTTATTTCACAGGTGGGCCTTCCAAAACCAGAAGCCCGGGAACTGAGCCAAACATATTTAACCCCTTCCCCAGCCTGAGCCAACTGCTGGACTAACCACACACTGCCTACAGGTGGTTCTTGTCTGAAAGTGGAAAACTTAGCAGCACAATTTTTTTTTTTTTTAGTATTGCCACAATTGGGATATGGAAGACCCATTAGCTCCAGTTAAAACCTGAAAAGACAGCAAATGCAGATCGAAATACACCTGCAAGCTGACAGTAATGCTTTCAAAATACATGATCTACAGGTGATAGACTCGGGGGTATACTACAGCAGCATCTACCATGTGAAAAAGATACTCTTCTCCAATGGAACTGTTGTAATTGTTGGGGATTAGGCACATACTATCATTGCTATTGAAAATGAAAATAACCATAACAGAAAGTAAGGAAATGGAAGCCCTGTGTTAAGCTACAGGTCATGACTTTTAGGTGACATAGTGCTAAGGACTCCTTCCCTGCTCCTATGTGACCTAGCTCAATCACCCAACATCACCACTAAGTGGTATGTGAGAAATGTATTTCTGAAGACTTGTAAAATTACTGTCAGGTCCACTATAAGGCTTCATGTACATTACAGCTTCTAAACTAGAGTTTAGGAGCTTTTGGCGTTTTTTTTTGCCAAAGCTCCTAAACTCAACTCCATAAAAGCCTATATGTCCATATACACATGGGCTTTACCAATGTTTAGAAGCTGCTGTGCCTAGGGGAGCTTCAACCACCCTCAACCTCCCTCTCCTGAACACGAAAGAATTGCGTTCAGGATAGGAACGTTTTGACCGCCGGTAACAGTCTGAGTAACAGACAATAGAAGGAAATTCCGGCGGAGAGGAGAAGCACCTGAGATGTCTTACATACGCAAGTATGAAGAGGTGACTAGAGTAAAGGAGAGAGGTTTATGTCTAGAATAAAGATTGTGCTTAGGGTGCTATCTAGAAGTGAGTGTTGATATGTTTGGGGGCAGACCGGAGAGAACTCAGGGGGGTTGATCTACTAAAACTGGAGAGAGCAAGATCTGGTACAGCCGTGCATGGTAGGCATTCAGGTTTCTAATTCAGCTTGTTCAATTAAGCTTTGACAAAAAAAACATGGAAACTGATTGGTTTCTATGCAGATCTGCACCCAATTTAGTAAATAAACCCCAGTAGGTTCAGTTGAACTCAAAATGAATCTGAATTCTCCATCTAACTGGTGGGCAGTGGATGGGAAAAGGAGGAATAGCTCATTTTTAACAAAGCCACACCCCCATCCACAAGATCAATGGTAGCACCCAACTTAATAACCGGCTTTAACAAAATGATTTAATTAATATTGCTAGGCAGCTCCAATACCAACATCTTTGCTCATCTTCTTCTTCCCAAGACCATTCCACCATCCAGCTGGCCTATGTAGTATGAGCAGCTCATCATATCATCCATGTCACCTGGGATGTTTACGGAATGTGGCAGAATGATCTCCATGAAAGAAAAGGATGGGACTTTTATAGGCTAGATCTCTTCCAAAATAGGCGCTCACAACAGACACATCCTTCGGTGACTAACAAGAAGGCTTACTACGATCACATATGACACGTTCATATACTGTAACACTACTGTGATATTCTGAATAAAGAGTTAATGTTAATAAAAAAAGGTTTAATATTATTGCACAGAATGATGTATGTACCTTGATGTCTACTATACCAGATGTGAAATTCATTCTTTTGCTCTATGAAAATCCTTTACTAAAATCTTAAACTTTAAATTAAAGAAGGTGGGAATAAAGATCTCCTTAAGTAAAACATGAATTTTCACATTGAGCTTTCAAAAACCTAGAAAATAATACTATATATATCCAAACCAGCTACCAAATAAAAGCCCTATCTGTCCCAAGAAAAATCATGATGCTTTAGGATAGACTAATGCTAATAACTATATAGTACAGAACCAAGGTATCTCTGAAAAAAATCTGGGATCCAAGGGGATTGTGGGAAGAAAAAGACTCAGAGCCTCCCGTAGTTAACTTTTTTGAGCTATATATAACATGTTCTGTTTTGAGGTATTGTTGTGCATTGCTTGTGGTTTTTTAAGCACCTAGCTAACTGGAATGGGCTACTCTCTCAGGTTAGAAAAGAAGATATTAAAAGTTGGGAAATGTTATATACATATACAGTAAAATAACAGGATGCAAATACTCATTGCATAATAAAAAATAAGTAAATAAGCAAGAAATAAATGGAATATACAATATACTTATGTTACACTTACACTATTGGATTCATAGGAGTTCTTTGACTTCTCAACTGTGTAGAAGGTTTTTTGTTTTTTGATATTAATTTTTTGAGCATACAACATTTTTGGGATTTACAATAGGTGTTAAAAACTTTTAAATAATACAAAGATCTAAAATGCTTCATTGTTTTTCCAGCAGAACTACATGCTGATAGTACAGAGGCTCCCATCAGAGGATGAGGTAAGTATACCATAGAAAATTTTAGGGGTTTTGTGTTTTAAAGGTTTGTGGTTTGATGGAGAGTTAAACCATATGACAGTCTCTTCTATCTCTCAGGGCTCTATTGGTGAGGTCTCTGCTCTGAGTTCAGTTATGCCGCGTACACACGGTCAGACTTTCTGAACACATGAGGAAAGGGAGGTGTAAAAAAGCATTGAAAGCCAAGACACCAGATGAAATCTATCAGTAATTAGAAAGCCCCTTGTCAGTGCAAATTAATATCAGCTGGTTCAGTCTCAAATGATGGCCTATAAAAAGGTGTCTCAGTACCCAGGTGTTGCACACGAAACATCTCAAGATGGGTAAAAACAAAGAGCTTGCTCAAGACTTTTGCAGCCTTTTGTTGCAAAACATACTGATAGCATTGGCTACAGAAAGATTTCTAAACTTCTGAATGTTCCAGTGAGCACTGTTGGGGCCATAATCCTAAAGTGGAAAGGACATAACTTCACCATAAATAGGCCATGACCATGTGCTCCTCGCAAGATTTCTGACAGAGGAGTGAAAAGAAAGAAATATTAGAAGTTGTCCAAGAGCCAAGGACCTGGAATTAGCAGGTACAATTGTTTTAAAGAAAACCATAAGTAACACACTAAACTGCCATGGCCTGTATGTACACTCACCACGCAAGACTCCATTGCTGAAGAAAAAGCATGATGAAGGTCATTTAAAGTTTGCTGCACAACATTTAGACAAGCCTGTGAAATACTGGGAGAATATAATCTGGTCAGAGGAGACCAAAATTGAACTCTTTGGATGCCATAATACACACTATGTTTGGAGGTCATGTCACACTGCACATCACCTCAAAAACACCCCCATACCAACAGTGAAGTTTGGAGGTGGGATAATCATGGTGTGGGGCTGTTTTTTCCCATACAGTACTGGCAAACTTCATATTGTTGAAGGAAGGATGAATGGCAAAATGTACCAAGACATTCTTGATTAAAATCTGCTGCCATCTATCAGGATGATGAAGATGAAATGAGGGTGGACATTTCAGCAAGAGAATGATCCCAAACACAAAGCCAAGTAATCTCTCAATTGGTTTCACAGAAAGAAAATAAAGCTGCTAGAATGGCTCAGCCAATCACCTGACTTGAATCCAATAGAAAATATATAGAAAGAACTAAAGATCAGAGTTCATAGAAGAGGCGCACGGAACCTTCAAGATTTAAAGACTGTGTGGAAGAATGGGCCAAAATCACACCTGAGCAATACATGCGACTCGTTCCCCCATACAGGAGGCGTCTTGAAGCTGTCATTACCAACAAAATATTTTGTATGAAGTATTAAATACATTTCAGTCAGCGTTTTCAATACTTTTTTCCCTGTGTCATTCCATTTGATTACACATAACTTAATTTGTTTTGGTTTCTTTGTATGTATGGATTGCATGGGTTGATACCGACATGTGGTGAAAATTTCATGTTAATAGCACCTTTCGAAATATTTTCACCTAGAAAAATTGTGACGTGTTCAATACTTATTTTACCCGCTGTATTTTTTTCTTGTGTTCTTGTTGCAGATTTTACCTCTCCTACTGGTCTGGTAAAGCCCATTGTTACTCCGGTAGCCGGTACACTCAATCGGATTTTCCAACGGGAAATGTGTGATTTCAGGCTGTTGGCGGAAAATCCAACCGTGTGTACGCTCCATCGGACAACTGTTGTCGGACTTTCCGCGGACAAATGTTGGATGGTATGTTTTCAAATTTTCCGCCAACAAATGTGTGTTGTCAGATTTTCCGAGCGTGTGTACACAAGTCCGTCGGACAAAAGTTCCAAAGTACAAACACGCATGCTCGGAAGCAAGGACGAGCCAGAAGCGGTCGCTCTTGTAAACTAGCGTTGGTAATGCAGAATTAACATTTGTGATGCGGCAAATTATGAAATCTCGAAATGCAACGCACAATTCTCTTCTTCTTTAATGGGATAATAATGAAGCTGCTTTGCTGGTGATACTGATGGAGTTCTGCCAAACGTATTTTCAAAGGATTTTTTTTTTTCTAGTGATATCAAGAATAATGTTATTATGCTTTTTTTTTTTTGTTTTAATTTGGGAAAGTTACCACAACACCATTATCCCGTAGTTTTTAAGATCAAAGATACAACTATGTTGGTGTTCCTTGTCAATTTTACATTGTATTTTTTTAAATGTACCTGCCTACTCCCAAACTGTCATTTGAAGTAAAACACATAGCCAAGTATTATTCTACACAATTTTTTTATTGTGCATTAAAAAAGAAAACAAATAAAATTAGACATACTATCTGCCAATAGAACTTAACCAAAAAGTGCATACTATGCATCCAAAAATATAGAAAATATATCAAATCAAATCATTATTTAACCAAAAAAAAAAATGTCAAAGCAATAACTCCAAGGCTAATAATAAATAACACGTTATCTCCTCCGATTCCGCAACATGTCTGGATGACGGACGGCCGTTCAGAAACTAACTGAAAAGTGCGAAATGGAAAGCGCAAATCAACACTCACCAAACTTCTACTAACACGAAATTAGCAGAAGGAGCCCAAAGGGTGACGCTAAAGAGCTGAAAAACAATGTAGGACATCACTACATTCAAAATTGTTGGCCAACAATTGTGTGGCTGTGTGTATGCAAGACAAGTTTGGGCCAACGCCCTTCGGACAAAATTCCACGGTTTTGTTGGCCAACAATCCGATCGTGTGTACGAGACTTCACAGTAGGTAAGAAATGTCTCTAATGGAATCACATGGCAGTAAAAACCCAACAGTGGTTCTAATCCTTCTGTACTTTATCCAAAAATATAAAAAAAAATGTTTAGGGTGGACATATACTCCAAAGTGGATAGAAACCTTTACTTATTTTGAAATATTTACAAAAAATTGCAGTCATGGACGAATGTAATCATCTGATCCATTGGTCGGTATTAGGGATGAGCCGAACACCCCCCGGTACTGCTCGCACCAGAACCTGCGAACGGAGGGAAAATTTGCACGAACGTTAGAACCCTATTGACGTCTATGGGACTCGAACGTTTGAAATCCAAAGTGCTAATTTTAAATGCTAATTTGCATGGTATTGTCCTAAAAAGGGTTTAGGGACCCGGGTCCTGCCCCAGGGGACATGTATCAATGCAAAAAAAAAAGTTTTAAAAATGGCTGTTTTATCGGGAGCAGTGATTTAATGATGCTTAAAGTAAAAAAAAAAAAGTGAAATATGCCTTTAAATATCGTACCTGGGGGGTGTCTATAGTATGCCTGTAAAGTGGCGTGTGTTTCCCGTGCGTAAAACAGTCCCTGCACAAAATGACATTTTTAAAGGAATAAAAGTCATTTAAACTGCTTACGGCTTTAATGTAATATCGGGTCCCGGTAATATGGAAGAAAATCAGTGAGACAAACGGCATGGGTACCCCCCAGTCCATTACCAGGCCCTTTGGGTCTGGTAAGGCGTGGGGCCACCAGGCCCTATATACTCTGAACAGCAGTATTCAGGCGGTGCTAACAAGACAGGGACAGGTTTGTTGTTAAGTAGAATGTAATTTTGGACTGGTACATTTTTAACGTGTTTAGCTCCAGCCAAAAAATCTATTTTAAACTTTTTGGAAAACATAGGGAAGGGATATCACCCCTGTGACATTTGTTTTGCTGTCTGTGCTCCTCTTCAGAAGATTTCACCTCACTTTCTGTCCCAATGACAAATGTTTTTAGAAAACTTGGGGTTTTTAGTGAAAAAAGGATTGGTGATAAAGCATCAGTGGAAAGGAGAAACGTTTTTCCCATATTAACTCTTACAGGAGAGAATTTCCCTTCCTAGGGGTAGATTTCATCTCACTTCCTGTTGTCTCCTTCTGTTTGCAAGTAGGAGTCGTTTGTAAGTTGGATGTTTGAAAGTAGGGACCTGCCCTATATACTCTGCAGAAATTGTGGCCTTAGGTGTTGGTGTTGCCACAACATTGTAAGCCCTCACAGGGCCCTGCTGTGAAATATTAGATCACTCAGCATCAGCATAGGCAGTCTTGAAGGGATCTGATATTTCAAAAAAATGTATTCGGTTACATCAGCATCAGGTGCTTGGTATGTGGTGGAGATCCAAGACTGATTCATTTTTATGAAGGTCAGTCGATCGACCGAGTCGGTGGACAGGCGCACCTTGTGATCGGTTACAAAGCCTCCAGCAGCACTGAATTTGTGTTCTGAAAGAACGCTGGATGCAGGACAGGCCAGTAGCTCAATTGCATACTGTGCAAGCTCTGGCCAGTGATCCATCCTCAAGACCCAGTAACCCAGAGGATTTTCGGTGGGAAAGGTGTCCAAGTCAGATCTTGCCCCTAGGTATTCCTGCACCATGTAAAACAGGCGCTGGCGATGGTTGCTAAAACCGATCATACCTTGGGGCTGCGGACTAAAAAATTGTCTGAACGCATCGGTCAGACGGCCACCTTCTCCACTGCTCCTTCTTTGACTGACCGAAGCCTCAGCAACACGTTGTCCAGGAACAGGAGTTTGTAACCTGCCAGTCTCTGGGAACGCATTGCATAGACCTTTCTGCAAGGCCTCCCGAAGATGTTTCATCCTCTGCTCCCTCTGCGACGGCAAGGTAAGGTCCGCAACCTTACCCTTGTAACGTGAATCAAGGAGGGTTGCCAGCCAATAACGATCCCCCTCCTTGATACCACGAATACGAGGATCCTTCCGCAGACTTTGCAGGATCAGGGAGGCCATGCAGCGTAGGTTTGCTGAGGCATTCAGTTCGGAGTCCTCTGGGTCACTAAGAATGACGTGATCCGCAGCCACCTCCTCCCAGCCACTTACAAGTCCATGGGTTTCTTGGGACTGTAAATGATCACTTAAAGACTGCTGCTGATGCTGCGTGCCAGGCTCCACCTCCATGCTGACACAATCCTCCTCCATGCGGAGCTCTGCAGTGTGATGCAGTCAGTGTGCTGCCCTTAGGCTGGCCCCTGGAGGGCATCCTGCTTAATTGGCGATGTGCCTCCTCCTCTCTCCTATCAGGCACCCACGTGGAGTCAGTGACCTAATCATCCTCTCCCTCCTCATCACTGGAGCAAACCTGGCAGTATGCTGCAGCAGGGGGAACATGACTGCCAGATTGCTGTCCTTGTTGGGCACCTCCTCTGTCTGGGCTCACGTTACTGATTCCTCTAGCTGAGTACCATTATCGGAGCCTTCAAAACGCTGGGCACCCTCTTGGAGCATGTGCCCAGCACTGTGGTCAAACAGTTCGAGGGACTCCTCAGGAGGACATGGTGGGGCTAGGGAAGGAGTGACTGATGCCATGAGGAGGATGAGGAGGATGAGGACGGCTTGGTCATCCACTTGACCAAGTCTTCCGCATGTTGCAGCTCAACATGGCCAGCTGCCAAAAAAAAGGCAAAGCGTGTCCCACGGCCATGTGCTGATGAGGATGCACCTAGAGTTGCCACCTCATCTCTTTAAACTCGAACACATATGAATTACACAGGTTCTGAGGCTAATTTAATGCAGCTAAGGCACCAAGTGAGTTTAATTACCACCTTCATCAGCCACAGAACCTGTATAATTAATGTGTGTTCGGTTTTAAAGGGATGAGGTGGCAACCCTAGATGCACCGTGTCCACGACCAGCACTGTTACCTCTAGACACAGAGCCTGCTTGCCCTCTTTTATTGCCTTGTGACTGTCTGCCTCTCCTTGTTGGCCTTCCAGACATACTATTGGCCTGCAGTCAGATGTAGCTGCACAAAACTGGGATGTATATATAACGATTATACTGCAGCTAGTAGAATCAACTGCCTGCCTGTAGTATTATTAGTATGAGAACACCTGCACTTGTCTTCAGGTTGCTATACTGTAGGTGCAACTGTGCAGGGTACACAGTACAGTAACTGGAAACAGAGATGAGCTGAACACCCCCCGGTTCGGTTCGCACCAGAACATGCGAACAGGCAAAAAATTTGTTTGAACACGCAAACACCGTTAAAGTCTATGGGACTCGAACATGAATAATCAAAAGTGCTAATTTTAAAGGCTTACATGCAAGTCATAAAAAGTGTTTGGGGACCTGGTTCCTGCCCCAGGGGACATGGATCAACGCAAAAAAAGTTTTAAAAACGACCGTTTTTTCGTGAGCAGTGATTTTATTAATGCTTACAGTGAAACAATAAAAGTGTAATATTCCTTTAAATTTCGTACCTGGGGGGTGTCTATAGTATGCCTGTAAAGGGGCGCATGTTTCCCCGTGTTTAGAACAGTTTGACGGCAAAATTACATTTCAAAGGAAAAAAAGTCATTTAAAAGTACTCGCGGCTATCTGAATTTTCGGTCCGACAATACACATAAAAGTTCATTGATAAAATTGGCATGGGAGGAAGATGCCGGACGCGAACACCGGAGCAAGAAGCAGAGGATCGGAGGAATAAGAAGAAGAAGATGGAGGAAGAAACCGAAGGAAGAAAGAAGATAGAAGAAAGAAGAAGCATTTAAATAAAGAAATGGTTAAAAACTGTCTCTTGTCATTTTTAACATTTTTGACACTTTTTTTGTGAAATGGTAGGGGTACTTTTGTACCCCCTTACCATTTCACACAGGGGGGCGGGATATGGGGGTCCCCTTGTTAAAGGGGGCTTCCAGATTCCGATAAGCCCCCCGCCCGCAGACCCCACAACCACCGGGTAAGGGTTGTGGGGATGAGGCCCTTGCCCCCATCAACATGGGGACAAGGTGCTTTGGGGGGACCCCCCAAAGCACCCTCCCAATGTTGAGGGCATGTGGTTTGGTATGGTTCAGGAGGGGGGGTGGATTTTGAGGGGGACCCCATGTCTTTTTTTTGGCTCGGGGTTCCCTTAATATTCATACCAGACCTGAAGGGCCTGGTATGAAATTTAGGGGGACCCCCACGCCATTTTTTTAAAAAATCTTGGTTTGGGGTTCCCCTGTGGGGAAATCCCATGCCATTTTTATCAATGAACTTTTATGTGTATTGTCGGACCGACAATTCATATAGCCGCGAGTACTTTTAAAAATGACTTTTTTTCCTTTTTGCTGTCAGACTGTTCTAAACACGGAAAATATGCGCCCCTTTATAGTCATACTATAGACATCCCCCAGGTACGAAATTTAAAGGAATATTACACTTTTATTGTTTCACTTTAAGCATTATTAAAATCACTGCTTCCAAAAAAACAGGCGTTTTTAAAACTTTTTTTTGCATTGACCTATGTCCCCTGGGGCAGGACCCAGGTCCCAAAACACTTTTTATGACAATACCATGCATATAAGCCTTTAAAATTAGCACTGTTGATTTCTCCCATAGACTTTTAAAGGGTGTTCCAGCTTTCGAATTTGCCGCGAACACCCCAAATTGTTCCCTGTTTGGCGAACTTGCGAACAGCCGATGTTCGAGTCGAACATGAGTTTGACTCAAACTCGAAGCTCATCCCTAACTGGAAATACTTCAAAGAGCCTACACAAGCACCTGGCTTCAGGTAGCTATACTGTAGGTGTAACTGTGCAGGGTACACAGTACAGTAACTAGAAATACTTCAAAGAGCCTACACAAGCACCTGGCTTCAGGTAGCTATACTGCAGGTGCAACTGTGCAGGGTACACAGTACAGTAACTGGAAATACGTCAAGAGCCTACACAAGCACCTGGCTTCAGGTAGCTATAATGTAGGTGCAACTGTGCCGGGTACACAGTACAGTAACTGGAAATACTTCAAAGAGCCGACACAAGCACCTGGCTTCAGGTAGCTATACTGTAGGTGCAACTGTGCAGGGTACACAATACAGCAACTGGAAATACTGTAAAAACACCTGCCTGCCTGTCAGTATATTAGGAAGAGAAGAACAGGATCTAGCTAAACTGAATACAGTATATATATATATATATATATATATATATATATATATACACACACACACACACACACACACACACACACACCACCTGGGATGCATATACTGTATGTATATATACATACACACACACAATACACTGTAAGTGCAGCTAACTGACTCGACCTGCCTACTCTAGCTAACTTAAATCAAATGACACTGTCTCTCTCTCTGTCTATCTCTCTCTCAAGCCGGAACACACTACACAGGGCCGACGTGCAGGCGGCCTTATATAGTGTGGGGCATGTACTAAACCCCCTGAGCCATAATTGGCCAAAGCCTCCTTGGCTTTGGCCAATTACGGCTTTCTGTACACACAGCGCTGTGATTGGCCAAGCATGCGGGTCATAGTGCATGCTTGGCCAATCATCAGCCAGCAATGCACTGTGATGCCACTCAAATTTGGCGCGAACGGCCCATATCATTCGTAATTCGGCGAACAACCGAACACACGATGTTCAAGTTGAACATGTGTTCGACTCGAACACGAAGCTCATCCCTAGTCGGTATATAATATTGTCCAGCTCGTTGTTCACATCACAGTGCAGTAGCCAATAGAGATGAGCTTCGAGTTCGAGTCGAACTCATGTTTGACTCAAACATCGGCTTTTCGCCAGTTCGCCGAACAGCGAACAATTTGGGGTGTTCGCGGCAAATTCGAAAGCCGCGGAACACCCTTTAAAAGTCTATGGGAGAAATCAAAAGTGCTAATTTTAAAGGCTTATATGCATGGTATTGTCATAAAAAGTGTTTGGGGACCTGGGTCCTGCCCCAGGGGATATAGATCAATGCAAAAAAAGTTTTAAAATTTTTTTTGGGAGCAGTGATTTTAATAATGCCTAAATTGAAACAATAAAAGCGTAATATTCCTTTAAATTTCGTACCTGGGAAGTGTCTATAGTATGCCTGTAAAGGGGCGCATGTTTCCCGTGTTTAGAACAGTTTGACAGCAAAATGACATTTCAAAGGAAAAAAAGTAATTTAAAAGTACTCGCGGTTATATGAATTGTCGGTCCGACAATACACATAAAAGTTCATTGATAAAAACGGCATGGGATTTCCCCACAGGGGAACCCCGAACCAAAATTAAAAAAAAATGGCGTGGGGGTCCCCCTGAAAATCGATACCAGACCCTTTAGGTCTGGTATGGATTTTGAGGGGATCCCCGCGCCAAAATTTTTTTTAAAAATGGCGTGGGGTCCCCCCAAAAATCCATACCAGACCCTTATCCGAGCACGCAACCTGGCAGACCACAGGAAAAGGAGGGGGGGACGAGAGAGCGCCCCCCCTCCTGAACCGTACAAGGCCACATGCCCTCAACATTGGGAGGGTGCTTTGGGGTCCCATCAACATGGGGACAAGGGCCTTATCCTCACAACCCTTGCCCGGTGGTTGTGGGGGTCTGCAGGTGGGGGGCTTAATGGAATCTGGAAGCCCCCTTTAACAAGGGGACCCCCAGATCCCGCCCCCCTGTGTGAAATGGTAAAGGGGTACAAAAGTACCCCTATCATTTCACAAAAAAAAGTGTCAAAAATGTTAAAAATGGCAAGAGACAGTTTTTGACAATTCTTTTATTTAAAGTCTTCTTCTTTCCATCTTCTTTCTGCTATCTTCTTTCTTCTATCTTCCTTCGGTTTCTTCCTTTATCTTCTTCTTCCTCTGGTTCTTCCTCTGATCCTATGCTTCTTGCTATGGTGTTCTCGTCTGGCATCTTCCTCCGCAGTGTCGTCTTCCCTTCTTCGTTCTCGGCCCGCTCCACATCCATGATGGGAGGCTCCCGCTGTGTGACGCTTCTTGTCTTCTGACACTTCTTAAATAACGGAGGGCGGGGCCACCCGGTGACCCCGCCCCCTCTGACGCACGGGGAGTTGACAGGAACTTCCCTATAGGTTTCCCCGTGACGTCAGAGGGAGTGGGGTCACCCGGTTATGTAACGGGTGACCCCGCCCCTGCTGATGTCACATGGAAACCCATAGGGAGGTTCCCATCAAGTCCCCATGTGTCAAAGGGGGGCGGGGTCACCGGTTGGCCTGGAACGGGTGGTCTGGTACGGTTTAGGTGGGGTGCTCTTTGGCCCCCCCCTCTTTTCCTGCGGCTTGCCAAGTTGCGTGCTCGGATAAGGGTCTGGTACGGATTTTTGGGGGGACACCATGCCATTTATTTTTAAAATTTTGACGCGGGGTACCCTTTAAAATCCATACCAGACCTGAAGGGTCTAGTATGGATTTTGATGGGGACCCCACGCCATTTTTAAAAAAAAATTTGGCGCGGGGTTCCCCTTAATATCCATACCAGACCTGAAGGGCCTGGTATGGAATTTAGGGGACCCCCACGGCATTTTTTTTTTAAATTTTGGTTTGGGGCTACCCTGTGGGGAAATCCCATGCCGTTTTTATCAATGAACTTTTATGTGTATTGTCGGACCGACAATTCATTAATAGCCGCGAGTAGTTTTAAATGACTTTTTTTCCTTTGAAATGTCAATTTGCTGTCAGACTGTTCTAAACATGGGAAACATGCACCCCTTTACAGGCATACTATAGACACCCCCAGGTACGAAATTTAAAGGAATATTACACTTTTATTGTTTCACTTTAAGCATTATTAAAATCACTGCTCCTGAAAAAAACGGACGTCTTTAAAACTTTTTTTTTGCATTGATCCATGTCCCCTGGGGCAGGACCCAGGTCCCCAAACACTTTTTATAACAATAACTTGCATATAAGCCTTTAAAATTAGCACTTTTGATTATTCATGTTCGAGTCCCAAAGACTTTAATGGTGTTCGCGTGTTCGAACAAATTTTTTGCCTGTTCTCATGTTCTGGTGCGAACCGAACAGGGGGGTGTTCGGCTCATCCCTAGTAGCCAACAACGAGCAATGATAGCTGAACTCTGCCATCCCTGGCCACTTCCCAGACATACTTAGCATGGATGATAGTTATGATCTGCCCACCCTTCACTTGATATACTGAGTGCATATATGTTTTTATGTTCTATTTATACTAATAAATAGCTACACATAGGTGGTGGCCCCATCTCTCATTTATTTATTAACCTTTGGGGTTTGCGCACATTTTCCAGTCTGGTAAATGTACTGACAGCGTAACATAAAGGAATAGAATACAAAAACTAAAGCAGGATTATTAAAGGAAAACTCTACTTTTAATTTATTATACAACATACCGCACATGTTTGCCAAAGAAAAGTTTCATCTGGAATTGGGCTTTTAAAAATAAATTTAGTCTAACATAGCATAGAGATTAATACAAAGATTTCTACTGACTCAGGATTCTAATTTGAACAGGAAGGAAGATGTGTAGAGACCGGTCTTGTAGTGGCCAGTGATAATAGATTAGATTTCTGTTTGTGGGTATAGGAAGTGAGCCGTGTCAGAAGACATTTTGTATGTACAGTAAAATACTATGAGGATACAGTGCCTTGAAAAAGTATTCATACCCCTTGACATTTTCTACATTTTGTCATGTTACAACCAAAAATGTAAATGTATTTTATGTCATAGACCAACACAAAGTGGCAATTGGAAGGAAAATTATAAATGGTTTTCCAAATTATTTACAAATAAATATATGAAAAGTGTGGCGTGCATTTGTATTCAGCCCCCTTTACTCTTCAATTGCCTTCAAAAGTCACTCAATTAGTAAATAGAGTCCTTCTCTGTGTATTTGAATCTCAGTATAAATAAAGCTGTTCCGTGAAGCCCTTAGAGGTTTGTTAGAGAATGTTAGTGAACAAGCGGCATCATGAAGGCCAAGGAACACACCAGACAGGTCAGAGATACAGTTGTGGAGAAGTTTAAAGCAGGGTTAGGTTATAAAAAAATATCCCAATCTTTGAACATCTCACAGAGCTCTGTTCAATCCATCATCCGAAAATAGAAAGAGTTTGGCACAACTACAAACCTACCAAGACATGGCCGTCCACCTAAACTGAAAGGCCGGGCAAGGAGAGCATTCATCAGCGAAGTAGCCAAGGCATCCATGGTAACTCTGGAGGAGCTGCAGGGATCCACAGCTCAGGTAGGAGAATCTGTCCACAGGACAACTATTAGTCCTGCGCTCCACAAATCTGCCCTTTATGGAAGAGTGGCAAGAAGAAAGCCATTGTTGAAAGAAAGCCATAAGAAGTCCCATTTGAAGTTTGCGAGGAGCCATGTGGGGGACACAGCAAACATGTGGAAGAAGGTCCTCTGGTCAGATGAGACCAAAATTAGGCTTTATGGCTTTAAAGTAAATCGCTATGTGTGGTGGAAAACTAACACTGCACATCACTCTAAACACACCATGCCTACCGTGAAACATGGTGGTGGCAGCATCGTATTGTGGGGATGCTTTCCTTTAGCAGGAACAGGGAAGCTGGTCAGAGTTGATGGGAAGATGGATGGAGCCAAATACAGGGCAATCTTAGAAGAAAACCTGTTAGAGTCTGCAAAAGACTTGATATTGGGGCAGAGGTTCACCTTCCAGCAGGACAACGACCCTAAACATACAGCCAGAGCTACAATGGAATTGTTTAGATCAAAGCATATTCATGTGTTAGAATGGCCCAGTCAAAGTCCAGACCTAAGTCCAGACCAAAGTCCAGACCTAAATCCTAAATTGAGAATCTGTGACAAGACTTGAAAATTGCTGTTCACAGACGCTCTCCACCCAATCTGACAGAGCTTGAGATATTTTGCAAAGAAGAATGGGCAAAATTGTCACTCTCTAGATGTTCAAAGTTGGTAGAGATATCCCCAAAAAGACTTACAGCTGTAATTGCAGTGAAAGGTGGTTCTACAAAGTATTGACTCAGGGGGGCTGAATACAAACGTACACCACACTTTTCACATATTTATTTTTAAAACATTTTGAAAACTATTTATCATTTTCCTTCATTTTGTTTTGGAGGTAACATGATGAAATGTGGAAAATTTCAAGGGGTATGAATACTTTTTCAAGGCACTGTAACTGACAGTAAACCTTTTTTGGTAAAATAAACTAGTGGGCTTCAAACTGCGGCCTTGGGATCAGATGAGGCCTTTTTACTTGCCTTTATTTTGCCCTTGAGGCAATATTCTGGTCACTGACACCAACAATGGGGGCATAATTCCTACCACTGACACCAACAATGGGGTACTATTTCTCCCCCAATACCAAAGCTGGGGCATTGTTTACTCCCACTGGGCACAGTCTGGCCTGATAAAATCTTAAGGACAGTAAACTGGCCCCATGTTTAGAAAGTTTGGTGACCTCTGATATAAATTATGGGCTTCAGTGTATCAGCATTGACAGTCATGTACAGTTCCAATGCCATTTGAGACCCCCCTCAAGTGTCTCCACTTACACATACTGTAAAGGGGTTGATTTACTAAAGGCAAAAACACAGTGTCCTTTGTAAAGTACAGTTGCCCTCTGCAAGTACAGTTGCTCCAGAGCTTAGTAAATGAGGTAAACCTTCACTTTGCAAAGAATAATCAATCACGTGCAAGGAAAAAAAAAAAACAACATTTTTGCTTGCACATGATTGGATGATGGAAGTCAGCAGAGCTTCTGATCATTTACTAAGCTCTGGAGCAATTGCATTTTGCAAAGTGCACAGTCTATTTGCCTTTAGTAAATCAACCCCATAATGTTTGTATACATTTTACCTACATGATGGAAGAGATACTATTGGAGGTCAGTTTATAGACTTGTAAATATCCAAAAACAATATTATAATTTACTTAAAACACAAAAAAATGTTTGCAGCAATTCTCGGGTATTGTACAACAAAAGACAAGTGCAATGGTATTAAACTGGCTTGGAACTAGAAGATATTTTAAGCCTTGACAGCACATCTACTCCCAGCAACCAATCAAATTACAACATGTCATTTAGTCCACTGTAGCTTAAGAACGAAAGCTAACTCCTAATTTGCTGCCTTTGTGAAACTTAGCTTGTTTTTATTCAACTCATGGGTGGTCTTTTAGAAAGGAAAACTTGCAAAAATCTGCTGTTAAACTTCACAACTCAGATGCTTGTCTGTACTCTGACAACCAACTGCCAGTTTTCCCTTTCATCAACTGACACTTTTTGCAATGAATCCTATAAAAATCCAAAAACACACCACCAAGTCAAACAAAAGACATGAAACCAACTTGTTATAAGTCAGTCCATTTACATTAGTAGTTGGTAGGCCCAGTAGAAGACGGGTGAGGATTAGATGTTCTGATAGATGCTTTCTGGCTCATCAGACATTTCTTGGGCGGCCGCCAAACGACGCATAGATTTGAGCCTCACAGCAGAGTAGATAGGATTCTAAAAAAAAAAATACACATAAATAGATAAAACAAAGTCAGAATAAAACAACACAACCAACTCCCTTCTGCTGGACTGTATCAAAATGGCAGGAAGGTGGCTGTTTTTAAATGGCATTGCAGAAATAAGGCATGGGTAACTATGCCTTATTTCAGGGTGTCCTATGCTTGCTCCTATTATTGATTTTTACATACTTTTTATACTTGTGATCACCAGTACCTGTACTCATTGAATGTCATGTACTGTTTTTTAAAATAAATGCTTTTTGGGTTTTGTTGACCTGCACCATATGGAGTTCCAACATTTTTTCTTATTTTTATCCCGGCCCGATCAAGTCCGTTTTATGCACACCAACAACTTCCAGATGGCTCCCCCACAAGGTGGAAGCCACACATTACGGTGGAGAGTCGCAAGGATCCACGGTTTAGTCCGGTTGGACCACCACGGATGAGGAGTGGAACCATCCCCTACAGAGTGGCTGTCTTACCTTCCAAACCGTAACCCTGTGGCATTTGGCCCACACAAGCCCGATTGACCCACTGCCGTATGGTAAGTGTGTCCACCACATCCGGGAAGAGTACCCATCTTATTCCTTCTACAGAAGATTGTTTTATATTCATCACTGCACAGTTATTTTTACACTGTTTGTGTAGTCTGTGTTCAATTGGAGATTGGCTATCAGTCATGGGATGGACTTACCTTTTGAATTTTCTTGAATTTTTCAGTGAATATTGGACTTTATATTTCGTTCACTAATTTTTCGCTTTATCATTCTATTGGACATCATAGTTCATTTTAGCGCAAGCCTAATTTTCTTCCGGGTAGTGCCTGGAAGAAAATTAGGCTTGCAGGAAGTACTGGGTACGTTCTTTCCTCTGAGAGTATAGAGCGGAGATGCGAGGGAAGTTGTTGGAGCGTGTACCTACTACCACAGAGGGCATCCCACATAGAGAGTCCGGTGACGTCTAGCCATCCAAGTTTTAAAGACCCTTGGCTGGGGATAAGAGCCACAGGCACTCACAATCTCCTTAAAAAAGAGATCTAAAAAGCTGGTAAGCGGCATTGAGATCACTGGTGGAGGAACTTTTCTATTGCACTTTACCACATCTCCTATGGTGTTGTGGACGTATGCCACTAACATATGAAAGGCTAAGATATCATCACTGGGACAATCACTAAGAACTGCACTTTCAGTGGGATTTCTTTCTAAATAGCCCATTGGACGGGACTCTATCATATATTTATTATTCATATATTTTTGTATTCAATATATTTTTGTATTCAATATATTCACTTTTATGTTTATTCAGCACAATTTACCTGTGATTATTCATCTTTTGGTGTGACATTATGAGTTGTTCATGTTTATTTTATGAATATCTTTTAGGTCACTTTTTTTTGATTATTAATATATAGCGCAGCTTTTTTCATATATACAGGGTATATAGACTTATAAAGGGGGCACATTGAGCAACAAGAAGGGGGACCCACTGACCACCACTGAACATCAAGAGAGTACAGAGTATATAGGCTATAAAAAGGGCACACTGACCACCAATGTTTTGGAGGAAAACAGAATTGACCACCAGCATTACCGGGACACTCACCACTTACCACCAACATTTAAGGGGCCACACACTACTGACATTTAAAGGGGCACTCATCACCCACAACCACTACAAGACAACACCTACCAAACTTATTTAAGGCACTTTGTGATACTCACATTTCTTTCTATTGCATCTGTCCTCAGTGGATCACCTATAAGATCAGCAATAATAAGTTATAAGAATTCAATACTTGATGCACAGTGTACAGTAAACAGCTGTTTTTTGCATTTTTTTGGAATTTTTGCAACAACAAAGCCAAGTAGTGGAATCCAGTTTTTCCAATTTGACTTGGAGCAAATAGGCCACAAGTGACACAAGATCTTCTGATCTGCATACATGTTCCAGGGCAGCAATGTAGACCAGAGGATCAGCATTAAAGACAGGAAATCAGCATTTTCAGGAAAAGGGCAGCAATATTATAATGTGTATTTCTACTGGGAGCTTCCTTTAATAACAATAGGAGTAAAGAGGGTGGTAATAAGTTCAAGGTGGACTGCAGGATGTCCATGCATTTGTAAATCCCTACCAAGGAGACACCCACCCTACAGCTGCAGATATGCAGGGGACATTTATACATGCAGCTGTGGTGTGAGGAATGCCTCGGCCGCTTAAGTTTGGTCAAGTACATTGACAGCTTCCTGGCGAGATCGCTGATCTGGGAGCGGAACACGTCTGAGCTCATCCCTACTAGCAATCCCTTACAAATAAATCAACATGTTTGTAGGCATTAGGGGTGGGCCGAACACCCCCCCTGTTCGGTTTGCAGCAGAACTCCCAAACAGGGGAAATGTTCTAACCTGAACGCCGAACCCCATTGAAGTCTATGGAAGCCGAGCAGGAAAAATTTTGAAGGCTTATATTCAAGTATTTGACCAAAAAAAAGGGGTATGGGGGTCCAGGTACTGCCCGGGGGACATGTATCAATAATTATTATTATAATTTTTTTTTTTAATGATTGCTTTTTCAGAAGCAGTGATTTTAATTATGCTTAAAGTGCAACAATAAAAATGAAAAATGTATTTAAATATAGTGCATGGGGGGTCCCCTTAACCGGTTCAATGCAGGGCATTTTCACCCCCTTCCTTCCCAGACCAATTTTTCATTTTTTTAATTGTTGAACTTTAAATGACAATTGCGCGGTCGTGCGACGCTGTACCCAAACAAAATTGACGTCCTTTTTTCCCCACAAATAGAGCTTTCTTTTGGTGGTATTTGATCACCTCTGCGGTTTTTATTTTTTGTGCTATAAACAAAAGAAGAGCGACAATTTTGAAAAAAAACCACAATATTTTATACTTTTTGCTATAATAAATATCCCAATTTAAAAAAAAAAAAAAAATTTTTTTCCTCAGTTTAGGCCGATACGTATTCTTCTACATATGTTTGGTAAAAAAAATCGCAATAAGCGTATATTGATTGGTTTGCGCAAAAGTTATAGCGTTTACAAAATATGGGATAGATTTATGCCATTTTTAAAAATTTTTTATTTATTTATTTTTTTTTTTTACTAGTAATGGCGGCTATCTGCGATTTTTTTCATGACTGCGACATTATGGCGGACACATCGGACACTTTTGACACATTTTTGGGACCATTCACATTTATACAGCGATCAATGCTATAAAATTGCATTGATTACTGTATAAATGTGACAGGCAGGGAAGGGGTTAACCACTAGGGGGACACGAGGGGTTAAATGTGTTTCCTAGGGGAGTGATTCTAACTGTAGGGGGTGGGGACTCACAAGGGGAGTAGACCGATCGGTGTTCCTCTGTACTGGGAACACAGATCGTTATCCTCTCACCTGACAGGACGTGGATCTGTGTGTTTACACACACAGATCCATGGTCCTGCTCAGTTAACGGGCAATCGCGGGTGCCCGGCGGACATCGCAGCCGCCAGGCACACGCACCGGGTCCCGAGCAACGCGGCGCGCACCCCCTAGACGGCCGGGAAGCCCAGGACATCATATGACGGCCACCCAGGATGGGAGATCCCATCTGCGGCTGTCATATGACTATACGCGGGTATTGAAGTGGTTAATGTGCCTGTAAATTGGCGCATCTATACCATGCATAGAACATGCTGCAGCAAAAATGACATTTCTAAAGAAAAAAAAAGTCAAATCCTATTTAAAATGACTTGCCGGCACTTGGCTATTGAAAAAATAAAGAAGAAAAAAGGCATATAGGCCCTTAGGGTCTGGTATGGGTTTTAAGGGGAACCCCACTCCAAAATGTAAAAAATAAAACGGCATGGGGTCCCCCCCAAAATCTATTTCCAGACCCTTATCCGAGCATGCAGCCTGGCAGGTCAGGAAAGCGAAGGGGACGAGTGAGTGCCCCCCCTACTGAACCATACCAGGTCACATCCTCTCAACATGGGGGGTGGGTGCTTTAGGGCAGGGGGGGCTCTGCCCACCCCTGCCCCAAAGCACCTTGTCCCCATGTTGATGGGGACAAGGGCCCCTTTCCGGCAACCCTGGTCTGTGGTTGTCGGGGTCTGCGGGCGGGGAGCTTATCTGAATCTGGAAGCCCATTTACCAAAGGGTGCCCCATGATCCCGCCCCCCCTATGTCAATGGGTATCGGGTATATCGTACCCCTACCCATTCACCAAAAAAGTGTCAAAAATTAAAAACCACAATTAACTGTTTTTGACAAGTCCTTTATTAAAAAATAAAAAAATAGTGTCCCTCGATCAATCACGATGCCCGCCGGACCCAAAAAATATTAAAAATAAGAACGCTCTTGCCTCCTGGGAGGTGTCAGAAAGGAGCGCTGCCATCGTGTGATGTAGCTGGGTGGCCCCGCCCCTTGCCTATATAAGAAATGTCAAAGCGCAGAGCGGGCGTACAGCGGGAGGCCTCCCAGGAGGTGAAAACTTTTTTATTTTATTTATTTTTTCGGGTCTGTCAGGCATTGTGATTGATGATGGATTTACACCGCAGGATACTATTTTTTCATTTTTTAATAATGGACACTTTTTGGGTGAAAGGGTAGGGGTATGATGTACCCGATACCCATTCACATGAGGGGGGGCAGGTTCTGGGGGCCCCCTTGTTAAAGGGGGCTTTCAGATTCCGATAAGCCCCCCATCCGCCCTTTTCAGTATAGCATTGTTTTCAGTATAGCAAATTTACACCAACACATTGCTTTTAGATGCATTGGAAAATAATTGTTACAGACACCTTTTTCAATTCTGCTCAACTGGGCAAACTGTGCAACATGTTAACGCATCTGGTTCCAGACCAAAGCTGAGTTTTGGATAGAGTGGAGAGGAATTAGAACCCCTTGTCAGGTTTTATTGCTGTCTGTGCCCCCGTTAAGGAGACTCACTCTCTCTATTTGTCCTGTTTACCATTATCATTGAAAGTGAAAGTAAAAGAAAATCACAAATTTTGGCTTGTCCCCAGAAAAATAATAGTGGGGAAATCTTCCAATGGGGACACTAGTTCTGGTGACCTGGGGGTCCCCTAGGAATTCCCTTAATTTGTAGGGATTTTCTCTCACTTCCTGTTTGGTTATGGGACAGGAAGTAAAGGAAAGTCTCTGAAATAGGACACAGATGGGGGAAAAAAAATAAAAAAATCTGACAGGGATATAACCCATCATTGCTCTATCCAAAATAAAAAAATGCCTATCATTCTACTCTTAGCATTGAGCCCTGAAAAGAACTTTAATCTACTTTGATCTATTTTTTTTAAAGAACTAGTTCACTGACAGACGGGAACCAATCAGCATGATTCCTGATCATGTGACCACCATGCCAGCTAATCATGGTGATCACATGGTTTGGTTTATAGTGAAATGCACAGTGATAGCGGAATCCAGTCTATGTTTCTATGTAAAGGCTGTGCAAACCCATTGAGAGCTGATCTGATTATATAGAACCCAAGACTGACTTTCTGCTTCAGTAATGGTACTGTAATGGTACTCAAGCAGCTTCTCCCCTCCCACAATCACCGATAATAGCAAATGCAAAAGGTATATAATACATTTTTTAATCATTACAAAACCTAAAGAGTTTTAACTGTCTACAGTATATTATATCCTTCACTATGGTGAAATGTAAAGTTCACATATAACTGTACTTTAAGATGAGATGATTTATACTGTATTACCTGCCATTGGGTCTTGGTTGTTTACAGAAGAACGACATTGACGGAACATGTAGAGGAATCCCAGGATAGCAAGGATGAGAAGAAGTAGAGTTACCAGGCAAATTATAAGAAGATATGTGCTACTGGTTCCTGTGAAAAGTCAGTACTCATCAACTTTATCGTCATCATGATTGCTACATGCAGGAGTACATTTGTATTGATTATATACTTCTCCCATATATTCTTTTTTGCGGAAGTCTTTCTATATAAAGTAATGCCGCATAGACGCGATTGTAAATTCGGCCAGCAAAAGACCAATGAGAGCTTTTGGTCGGAAAATGCGACCGTGTGTATGCTCCATCGGACTTTTGCTGGCGGAATTCCCGCCAGCAAAAGATTGAGAGCAGGTTATCAATTTTTCGGTCGGAAAAAGTTCCTATCCTAAAATACGATCGTCTGTACAAATTCCGACGTGCAAAATTCCTACGCATGCTCGGTAACAATTTGATGCATGCTCGGAAGCATTGAACTTCATTTTCTCGGCTCTTCATAGTGTTGTACGTCACCGCGTTCTTGACGGTTGAAAGTTCAGAGAACTTTTGTGTGACCGTGTGTATGCAAGGCAAGCTTGAGCGGAATTCCATCGGAAAAACCATGCAAGGCATTAGTCTTCTTTAAACTTCTCCCATTAAGGGCTTCCCAAAAGCCTAGGGATCACCGAGAGAAGTTCAACCCTGACAACCAGATTTTGTCTCTTTGTCCCATTCTTAACCACTTTGGTCTCATGCTAAAATCTTAAATGTCATTATTAAATGTGATCAAATTATCAAAATAAATAAAAAATGAATTATACTTTAATTAATTAATTTATTCATTTTAGAGTCAGTATTAAGAACTACTGTTTTTACCCCACGTCCACCAATCAAAAAAAAGCTCTTTAAAATAGTTAGTCTGGTTGAGAAAAGACACAAGTCTATCCAGTTAAACCAATATTAACGAGAAAAAAAAAAAAAATAAAAAAATAATATATACACAATCCTATACCCATAGTTGATCTAGAGCAGGGGTCTTCAAACTACGACCCTCCAGTTGTTCAGGAACTACAATTCCCATCATGCCTAGTCATGTCTGTGAATGTCAGAGTTTTACAATGCTTCATGGGACATGTTCTGCAACAGCTGGAGGGCGGTAGTGTGAAGATCCCTGATCTAGAGGAAGGCAAAAAAGAGCAAAGCATGATCCAATTTGATCCAGCAGGGGAAAAAAATCCTTCCTGATCCCCCAAGAGGAAGTCTGATATTCCCTGGATCAACTTTACCTATAAAATGTTAGTACCCAGTTATTTATATTTAGGAAATAATCCAGGCCTTTTATTAAAGCAATCTTTTCCACTTTTTCACAGCTCTTGCTGTGAAGAAGCCTTTATCGTATCCTCCAGACCCAAAAAGTGCCCCCTTGTCCTCTGTGATGACCTTAACGTATATAACTCAACACCAAGTTCGCTATATGGACCACTTATGTATTTATACATGTTGATCATATTCCCCCTTAATCTCCTCTTCTCAAGAGAGAATAAATTTAGTTCCTCTAATCTCTCCTCATAGCTGAGCTCCTCCATGCCTCTTATCAGTTTGGTTGCCCTTCTCTGCACTTTCTCCAGTTCCCCGATATCCTTTTTGAGAACTGGTGCCCAAAACTGAACTGCATATTCCAGATGAGGTCTTACTAATGATTTGTAGCGGGGCAAAATTAGATCTCTCTCTCTGGAGTCCATACCTCTCTTAATACAAGAAAGAATTCTGCTCACTTTGGAAACCGCACCTTGACATTGCATGCTATTATTAACCACTTCAATACAGGGCTTTTATACACCCTTCCTTCCCAGACCAATTTTTAGCTTTCAGCGCTCTCACACTTTGAATGACAATTCATGATACACTGTACCCCAACCAAATTTTTATCATCTTTTTCTCACAAACATAGCTTTCTTTTGGTGGTATTTAATCACTGCTGTTTTTTTTATTTTTTGCAATATAAGCGAAAAAAGAGAGAAATTTTTGAAAAAAAAAACACTTTTTTAGTTTCTATTGTAAAATTTTGCAAATAAGTAATTTTTCTTCATAAATTTGGGCCAAAATGTATACTGCTACATATCTTTAGTAAAAATAACCAAAATTAGTGTATATTATTTGGTCTCTGTGAAAGTTATAGAGTCTACAAGCTATGGTACAAATCATTGAAAAATGATCACATCTGATCATACCTGATGTACTGAAGGCCTATCTCATTTCTTGAGGCCCTAACAAGCCAGGAAAGTACAAATACCCCCCAAATTACCCCTTTTTGGAAAGCAGACATTCCAAGGTATTTAGTAAGAGGCATGGTGAGTTTTTTGAAGTTGTAATTTTTTCCCACAATTCTTGGAAATTTTTTTTTTTGCACAAAATTGTCATAATAACAAGTTATTTCTCTCACACAGCACATGCATACTTGCAATGACACCACAAAATACATTCTGCTACTCCTCCTGAGTATAGTGATACCACATGTGTGAGACTTTTACACAGCCTGGCCACATACAGAGGTCTAACATCCAACTAGCACCGTCAGGCGTTTTACGAGCATAAATTGCACATCTCATTTGATGACAACCTATCACACTTTTGAAGGCCCTGGAGCACCAGTTCAATGGAAACGCCCACAAAATGACCACATTTTGGAAAGCTAACACCCCAACGTATAATCTATGAGGCATAATTAGTCTTTTGAATGGTTCATTTTTTTCCCAAAGTTTTTGGAATCTGTGGAAAAAAAATGAAAACGCATTTTTTTTTTTACACAAAGTTGTGCATTCATAAGATATTTCCAACACATAGCATGTACATAGCAAAAATGACACCCCAAAATACATTCTGCTACTCCTCCTGAGTATGGCGATACCAAATGTGTGAGACTTTTACACAGCCTGGCCACATACAGAGGCCCAACATTGAAATAGCAGCTTCAGGCATTCTAGGAGCATAAATTACACATCTCATTTCTCAACCACCTATTACAATTTTGAAAGCCCTGGAGCACCAGGACAATTGAAACGCCCACAAAATGACCCCATTTTGGAAAGCTAACACCCCAACGTATAATCTATGAGGCATAATTAGTCTTTTGAATGGTTCATTTTTTTCCCGAAGTTTTTGGAATATGTGGAAAAAAAATGAAAACGCATTTTTTTTACACAAAGTTGTCCATTCATAAGATATTTCCAACACAAAGCATGTACATAGCAAAAATCACACCCCAAAATACATTCTGCTACTCCTCCTGAGTATGGCGATACCACATGTGTGAGACTTTTACATAGTCTGGCCACATACAGAGGCCCAACATCCAAGTAGCACTGTCAGTTGTTCTAGGAGCATACATTACACACAAATTCCTGCCAACCTATCACATTGTTGAAGGCCCTTCATATTTCTAACACATAGCATGTACTGTACATACCAATTACAAACCAAAATACATTCTGCTGAGTAAAGGGTAAAGAAAAGATTACCTGCAGTTTTAGTAGTGCAGTGGTCCACAGAGAAGAGCATCGGTCCAGGCAGCAGGCAGGAACGTGGACAGCGACAGCAAAACAGGCAGCAGGCAGGAATAGTCAGTACAGGTAGAGATGTCAGCACAGCCAAAGCATTAGTCCAGATAGCAGGCAGGGATGTGGTTAGCAGCAGCAAAAGGATCAAAGGATCGTCCATGCAGCAGGCAGGAGTACTGTCCATAGATAGTACATGCAGCAGGCAGAGGTATGGTCAGCACAGCCAGAGTATTTGTCCAGGGAGCAGGCAGTACCATCAAGCTTAGGGCATCGGTCAGGAAAGAATGGGGACAGGGGTAGAGGCTTCTCCCACCCAAATCGCTTTGAAGCCTTCGGGCAACCAGACCCTGTTATGGGAACACAGAAAACCAAAAACTGGTTTTCTGAACTCCGAACACTATTCTAGAGCCCCTCACATATGTGAGACCCCTGTGTAGCAGGGTGAAAGATCAATCCAAGGGGCAGGCAAAAACATGGTCAACAGGCCAAGGTCAGTGCAGGTAAAAGGCAAAATAGACGGTAGGCAGAGGCATAGTCGATACAGTCCAGGGTCAGTTCACGTGAAAGGCAAAAACATGGCGGAAAAACAATGCAGATGGTAGGCAGAGGCATAGTCAAGAAACAGGCCAGGGTCGGTTCACATGGAAGGCAATTATATGGTTGGTTGAGGAAGGGAAATATTCAGGACAGAAATAAAAACGGGGAAATGGCAGTATTAGAAATATGGACTAATAATTTTCCAGAGTGTGATATCGCCTGAAGCATTCTCCGATGCAAAGGCCAGGTTGGGAGGGACAGTCTGTACAATGGAAGCTGGTATCTTTCCTAATTCCTTTTTTGGTGCACACCCGACATTTTTTTTGGCGTCGTCTTCCGGATTCTGTTGGTGGAATATGGTCCGAGAAATGGCGCTCATGTAGTCTGCTGACAGAATCGGAGCGAATGCTTTCTGGGGGGGATACTTGCTGATAAATCAGGGCAGTGGCAATGTCTTCAATAAACTTTATGAAGGTGGTGGGTGTTTCTGTTGATTTTTGGTAGATTATGAAAGAATTTAAAAGGGCCAAATGAAAAAAGTAAATTGCGACAGAATAGGGATTTTCTTGTTGAAAGATAGGGCTGCAACAACTGATCGTTTAAATCCACCCCCCCCCCCATGTATTTATTGTACTCAGTGATACAGGTAGGCTTGCGAACGGTACCGCGTCTTCTGTGAAGTTCCACCGAGGTGTCATCGTGGATGGTGGACATGATGTACACATCTTTTCTATCCCTCCACTTCACAGCCAACACTTCTTCGTTCCTCAAGCTTGTCGATTCCCCCCTTTGAACGTTTGTGGTGACAAGACGCTGTAGGAAGCCCTTTTGGTTTTTTCTAGTTGTACCACAGGCCAAAGTTTGTTTGAGATATAGGTGGAGAAGAAGGGGAAAACTAGTATAATAATTGTCCATATAAATATGGTACCCCTTTTGGAGGAGTGGGAATGCCAACTCCCAAACAATTTTCCCACTTATTCCCATGTACGAGGGACACTCAGGGAGCTGGAGCTGGGAATCTTTGCCTTCGTACACGCGGAATGAGTGCACATAACCGGTGGCGCTTTCACAAAGCTTGTTAAGATTCAAGCCGTACCTCGCCCTCTTACTGGGGATATATTGCTTCCCAGCCAGCCTGTGAAATGCACCAGGGATTCGTCCACAGATATATTTTTGTCAGGGACATAAACTTCGGCAAACTTCTGGGAAAAAAAATTAATTAGGGGCGAACTTTATATAGTTTTTCAAAGTTTCGGTGATTTCGAGGGGGGGCACTGTGAGTTGTCACTAAAATGCAAGAAGCGCATTATGATTTTATATCGGGACCTGGACATTGCTGATGAAAAAACTGGCATATGGTGGATGGGTTTGATCGACAAATACTTATGAATTTAATTTTTTTTGTAAGCCCCATGTTGAGGGTTAGGCTTAAAAACAATTTTAGCTCCACTACTGTTAGAGGTCTCCATTCAAAAGGGCGGGCATAGCTGGAGCTGGGGTTGGTTGTAATGAATTGTTGGGCAAAGAGATTAGTTTGGTCCACGATGCCTTGAATCAATTCGTTAGGGAAAAATAAATTTAAAAAATCCATTTGTGAAAAACCTGCAGTGTTGACCTGCACACCCGGCTGTGCTGTAAAAGGGGGGATCGTGGCTGACCCTGTGGTAGAAGGCAGCCACAATGAGTTTGCCAAGGAATCTGGAAGATGGGTTTGGGCCTTACTTCTTTGGCGTGCACTTGTGCTGGGCCTTTCCTCCTGGGGTCTAGCAGCGCCTGTACTGGGCCCCTCCTCCTGGGGTCTACCGCCGCTGGCACTGCTGGTAGCTGCCTGGTGTTCAGACCGTCGTCTTTTTGGACGGACTGCTTCCTCCTCTGATTCGGATCCTGATGTGCTGCCTTCGGGGGGCTCATATTCCGAACCAGAACCAGAATCTGAACTGAGCGGTGAGAGCTCCCCGTTGCTCTCATCGGTCAGACTCAATATTTGGTATGCCTCTTCTGGGGTGTACACCTTTCTGGACATAGTGGCTGACTGGCTGTATGTACTCTGGTGGCAGGTGGTGAGGTGGCAGGTACTCTGGTGGCAGGTGGTGAGGTGGCAGGTACTCTGGTGGCGGGTGATGAGGTGGCGGGTACTCTGGTGGCCGGTGGTGAGGTGGCAGGTACTCTGGTGGCAGGTGATGAGGTGGCGGGTACTCTGGTGGCAGGTGATGAGGTGGCGGGTACTCTGGTGGCAGGTACTCTGGTGGCAGGTACTCTGGGGGTGAGGTGGCGGGTACTCTTGTGGCAAGTACTCTGGTGGCAGGTGATGAGGTGGCGGGTACTCTGGTGGCAGGTGATGAGGTGGCGGGTACTCTGGTGGCAGGTGATGAGGTGGCGGGTACTCTGGTTGCAGGTGATGAGGTGGCGGGTACTCTGGTGGCAGGTGGTGAGGTGGCGGGTACTCCTGATGGACAGGTACTCCTGATGGACAGGTACTCTAGATGACAGGTACTCCTGATGACAGGTACTCCTGATGACAGGTACTCTTTATTTAGGGGGGCAATCTGGGCACAGTAGTACATGTATAATAGGTAACTCACTGTTAGCTGATCTCTTCTCCTCACACTGGATCGGTGTGTGAGGAGAAGATCCCAGAAACAGCAGTTACACACAGTGTTTCTGTTTACATTACTGATCGGCTGTGATTGGACACAGCCGGTCATGTGGTGAAGAGCCATGTCATTGGCTACAGTGATCAGGGCTGAGCTGTATCCAGGGGAAAAGCCTCAGCCCCGATCACCGCTCTGAGCGCCAGCACCGACGATACACGCCGCTTCCCAATGGCGCTCTGCATTGCCGTTACCAACGCTCCGCCGCCCGCAGCCACCCACTGCTGCCGCTTCAATACCCCCATCGGGGAACGGCTATGTCCCGAGGGACACAATGGTAGCCCGATCACCGCTCTGCGGGCCCCCGGGGGCCCGCAGTAGCGGCGGAAAGCCGAGGCCGTCATATGACGTCCACCCAGGATGGGAGATCCCATCTGTGGACGTCATTTGACTATGGCCGGGTATTGCAGTGGTTAAGCTTACGATCTATCAGAACACTCAGATCCTTCTCCACCATTGACTCCCCCAGCTGTTCTCCTACTAGTATGTATGATGCATGCATATTCTTTGGCCCCCAAGTGCATAACCTTACATTTATGACAAAGATGAACCCTGAAAGTTTGAATCTGCTTGGCAACTTTGAGATGTTGTTACAGTTCTTAGTTCAGGAACATGTAATAAATGAGGCCCTCCTATTTCAACATTTTATGAAAATGATGCCCCCCTCTGTTGGTTGGTTTCTACATAGAAATAGAGTAGATTAAAAAAGTGTTAGGCCAGTGACACCAGATATACCATACATGGTACAAAAAGGGTTAAACCAGTTTCTTGGGTACAAAGTATGGTTCCTTATGAGAGGTGTGTTTGTTAAAGTGTTAAAGTGTAAAATGTGAATATACTCGTGTTACATGTTAGAATAACTCTGTTGCCTTCTCTGGGGAAATCTGGGTTCGCTACAATTTCCGGGTGAGAGAAGAGCTCTGCATAAACATTAATATAATCGTAAGCAAAATCAGAACACAATAGTAAATAAGTTACATTTTGCAGAGGGTAGTCTAGATCTTAATCTCTCCCTCCTGTTGTATCGTGTCCTTCCCATCTTGTATTTGGACATTTATCTCTTTACTCTTCTTAGTTAAACCATTGGATGACCTTCTGACCTCACAGATATAATACCCAGAATCCTCAAGTTTAGCAAACAGGATTCTATATTCTTTGGAAGAACCAAATTCCTGAATGTTCTGTCCATTTCTTTGGAAAGCAAACTGCACTTTTGTGGCTGATATGAATAGAGAAGGTTTGGTAAGACATGTCAATGTGATATGGTCTCCTTCTTCTATTGGGTTTGCAGACAGTTTGATTTCCGGGTCAGTGAAGGACTCTGAAAGAGAGCAATAGAAATAAAATGCATTCTTGGTATAATGCTTGGAAGGAAAAATACTGGACGGCCGCACACCGCTGAAGCCATCTTTATAGAAAGATTAAAATCCAAAAACAGTCATATCTTATGCATAGATGCATTAACTAAGCATCTGTTGTGATGTGAAACACGTTAGCTGTTTTCCCCTGTTTTCTATGCATAAGATATGACTGTTTTTGGATTTTAATCTTTCAATAAAGATGCCTTCAGCGGTGTGCGGCCATCCAGGATTTTACCTTCCTTAGTAATCTGAGCAGAGCCAGCACCTGCAAGATCGTATAGGGCGGGTGTCTTCAACAGGTCTGGAGCTTTTGAGCCGCAGTTTTTCTTCTTTGGTTTAATGCTTCTTAAAGGACTGCAAGAAAAGTGCCATGCATAGGTGTACACAGCCTATTGCACCCCAATGCTCAAACACGTGTGTGATGGAGGTAGGGAGGGGTTAAAGAGGGGAGAGAGAAGAATGTGGGGGGGGGAGGGTGCGAGAAAGACAGAGGGGTGAGAGAGGAAGGGGGTGAGAGAGAGAGGAGGGATGAGAGACAAAGAGGTAAGAGAGGGGGGGGTGAGGGGGCAAGAGAGACAGAGGGGAGAAAGAGAGAGAGGGGGGTGAGAAAGAGAGGGGGGGTGAAGGGGCCAGAGAGACAGAGGGGAGAGAGAGAGAGAGAGAGGGGGGGTGACAAAGAGAGATGAGGGTGAGGAAGAGAGAGGGAAGTGAGAGAGAGAGGTTGTGAGAAAGAGAGGGGGTGAGAGAGAGGTGACAAAGAGAGATAAGGGTGAGAAAGAGAGAGGGGGCAAGAGAGAGGGGGGAGGGCAATAGAGAGAAAGGGGGGGAGAGAGAGAGAGAGAGAGAGAGAGAGAGAGAGAGAGAGAGAGAGAGGTGGAGGTGCAAGAGAAATAGGGAGAGAGGGAAGAGAGGGAGAGATTGTGAGAGAGAGGAGGTGAGAGAAGGCGAGAGAGAAGGAGGATGTTCAGTATTCCTGCTACTCACAATCATAGTCCCAAGCTGCTCTCTTGGCTCAGGCAGTCAGGATTAGAGCTGCTGTGTGCTCTGTATTTAATTCTGCCACTTTCAAAAAAAGCTTTTTCACACCAGCAGGTTGTGTAAGGCTGTGGAATATGGACGGGATAGATGCAGCCTCCTCTGTCCTGTGTGTATAGCACACTGTACACTGGCACTGCCAATCCTGCCAGTGACACATTACAGGATTGGCACAGTGCACTTGCCCACAGCTCGCAGGCAGAAACACCAAGGCAAATGATGGAGCAGGTCCAGCGTTGCTGATACAATGGATTACTGGGAGATGTACTGTGACAGGGCACAGTGGGCTCCCCTTTCCTCGGGGCCATATGCCCTGAAAACTGGATGATACAGCACTAGCGCGTGGGGTGATTAGGTGTGTGCCCAGACACACCTTAATTACCCTGTTTGCAAGCCTATGATACCATGTAGAGTAAAGATGAGCCTGGGTGTGTTCGGACAGGGATCCAAACCCACGTGTACAGGTCCACCTGTCACTTGTACTGGGCCAATCATCTGCAGGTCTGAACCCACACTCAGTGGTGGCCCCTGCCCCCCATCCATGCCCCCCTGCCCCCCATCCATGGCCAGCTGATCTACATACAGAATGCCAGACTATGGATTCCAATGGGGGGGGGGGGGGTTGAAGCACGTGATTAGAGCCAGAGGCTCTAATAGGCTTCAAAAAAAGGGTGGGCTCAGGGCACAGAGCACGGCGCCCCGATCCCACCCAGTTGTGTGATGATAGCAAATGAGTATTCTGTATTTTCACACTAAATCACCTCCCCGCCAATCAGGAAGCAGGTCGTAAGACCCGTTTCCCGATTGGCCAAAACGTTAGGCAATCCTATTGGACGCCTAGCACCTAGGAGAAGGAGACGCATGGCGGAAACCGCTGTGCTAGAGGAGAGGACACTGGACCTGCCACCTAGATGGGGTAAGTGCAGGACTGACTGGCAGACAGCAAGCGGGGGGGTAGTGCTGCCGCCGCCGCCGCCAGCCGCTACCGCTTATACTGATCCCTAGTCCTGGGTTTGGGAGTGATTTTTTACTTCATGAATACCGATCAGCTAAAGTTACAACACACACACATTATTTTATTGATTTTTGAGGTCTCTTGAATGTAAACATCCATTCTGAATAATCATGTGTAGCACTACTCCCGTAAGGGCCGATAGATTTGATGGTCCCCCTTTACATGCACAGCCAGGCAACAGGTATATTCGGGACACACTCTGCAGACAGAAACCAGTCCAATTGCTTTGTTTTGTTTTTTGTTTATTAGGGGAATCAACTTGGATGGGGAAAGGGTGGTACGGGATGCCCAGAACTGTAATATAATAGAACTCGAAAACATGCAACAACTGTCTCTGGCTTCCAGAACAGGGCATAAGGCTGTGTTCCAGTAGAACAAACTGAATAGCCCAACTGGAAAAGCACAACCTGAAACTTCTTACTGCAGGTACTCTCCCTACTCAAAGTAATGCCAAAGCACCTGGCTCTTCTCTACAATCCCCAGTCAGAGATGTAGGATAGCTATGATGGCTTAAATGTCTCTACGTTGTCGCTTGTTGATAGCTAGCTGGGTATTGAAGCTGACTGCTTCACCTCTATAGAATCTGGGATATAGCATTGAAGCTACTCACTCAGTCCCTTGGAAAGTTCCTGTAGTTCATGTGGTGACTGCTGAACAGGCCTCTTGCTGGACAGATCCCAATGGCTTCTAGGGTGACTCAGCTAAGCCTAGCTGAGGCTAGAAGGGGGTGAGGCTTCCTCTCCTCCTCTCTTTATTCCTCTCTGGCACCTTCCTTCTATCTCCTTCTGCCTGGAGGCAGAGCCCCCCCAGCACAAACCAGGCCGCTGGACCCTGGACTTTGCTCCCACATGGCCAGGCTCCAGAATACTCATGGGCTATCTCTCCACCTTCTGGACCATGCTTACCCAGGGATTGGAGGAGAATCTATAAATATTCAGGCCTTATCTCTACCCCTTCGCCATCTAAGTTCTAAAACTCTCCAGGAGCTTCTAGAAGCCAGAGGGAGGTGACAGAGACTCAGCCCTCGGAACTCTGCCAACCTAACTCGACAAATTAACCCTGGCTTCTCTGGCTACAACAGGGCCCCAACTAAATTTAGCTACTTTACCCAGGGGTTGCTACACATGGTACAGGTTTTCAATTCTTAAAGTGTATGTGCTGTATGTAGCGCTTACACCCAAAGGGGCCACTGAGAATATGACCAGGTCACACACACAGGTGTGTGCAGCCTATTGCATTAGGGTGTGCACCCCAAAGCTCAAACACATATCTGTGTGTATATATTGTGTATGTATGTATATTTATACAGTGGGGACGGAAAGTATTCAGACCCCCTTAAATTTTTCACTCTTTGTTATAATGCAGCCATTTTCTAAAATCATTTAAGTTAATTTTTTTCCTCATTAATGTACACACAGCACACCATATTGACAGAAAAACACAGAATTGTTGACATTTTTGCAGATTTATTAAAAAAGATAAACTGAAATAAGTATTTAGACCCTTTGCTGTGACACTCATATTTAACTCAGGTGCTGTCCATTTCTTCTGATCATCCATGAGATGGTTCTACGCATTCATTTGAGTCTAGCTGTGTTTGATTATACTGATTGGACTTGACTAGGAAAGCCACACACCTGTCTATATAAGACCTTACAGCTCACAGCGCATGTCAGAGCAAATGAGAATCATGAGGTCAAAGGAACTGCCCGAAGAGCTCAGAGACAGAATTGTGGCAAGGCACAGATCTGGCCAAGGTTACAATTAAAAATTTCTGCTGCACTTAAGGTTCCTAAGAGCACAGTGGCCTCCATAATCCCTAAATGGAAGACGTTTGGGATGACCAGAACCCTTCCTAGAGCTGGCTGTCCAGCCAAACTGAGCTATCGGGGGAGAAGAGCCTTGGTGAGAGGGGTAAAGAAGAACCCAAAGATCACTGTGGCTGAGCTCTAGAGATGCAGTCGGGAGATGGGAGAAAGTTGTAGAAAGTCAACCATCACTGCAGCCCTCCACCAGTCGGCGCTTTATGGCAGAGTGGCCCGACGGAAGCCTCTCCTCAGTGCAAGACACATGAAAGACCACATGAAGTTTGCTAAAAAAACACCTGAAGGACTCCAAGATGATGAGAAATAAGATTCTCTGGTCTGGTGAGACCAAGATAGAACTTTTTGGCCTTAATTCTAAGTGGTATGTGTGGAGAAAACCAGGCACTGCTCATCACCTGTCCAATACAGTCCCAACAGTGAAGCATGGTGGTGGCAGCATCATGCTGTGGGGGTATTTTTCAGCTACAGGGACAGGACGACTGGTTGCAATCAAGGGAAAGATGAATGCGGCCAAGTACAGGAATATCCTGGACGAAAACCTTCTCCAGAGTGCTCAGGACCTCAGACTGGGCCGGAGGTTTACCTTCCAACAAGACAATGACCCTAAGCACACAGCTAAAATAACGAAGGAGTGGCTTCACAACGACTCCTTGACTGTTCTTGAATGGCCCAGCCAGAGCCCTGACTTAAACCCAATTGAGCATCTCTAGAGAGACCAAAAAATGGTTGTCCACCAACGTTTACCATCCAACCTGACAGAACTGGAGAGGATCTGCAAGGAGGAAAATGGCAGAGGATCCCCAAATCCAGGTGTGAAAAACTTGTTGCATCTTTCCCAAAAAGACTCATGGCTGTATTAGATCAAAAGGGTACTTCTACTAAATACTGAGCAAAGGGTCTGAATACTTAGGACCATGTTATATTTCAGTTTTTCTTTTTTAATAAATCTGCAAAAATGTCAACAATTCTGTGTTTTTCTGTCAATATGGGGTGCTGTGTGTACATTAACCACATGCCGACCGGGCCATAGCCGAAAGATGGCTACAGCATGGTCGGCTTATCCTGGGAGGGCGTCCATGGACGTCCTCCCAGAATCCTGCTCTCGCACGCCCCCTGGGGTGCACACCCGAGAACATCCGTGACCCGGCGCATCACGGATCATGGTCAATCGCGGCCGTTTACCATGTGATCGCTCCGTCAAGTGACGGAGCGATCATATGTAAACAAACCGGCGTCATGTCATGACGCCGGTTCCTCCCTTCCCTCTGTGTACCGATCGGTACAGAGGGGGAGGAGAGGGGGAGTTATCGGATGGTAGCAGCGCTGTGGGCTGCATGTGTAGTGCCCACAGCGCTGCTCAGTGACAAATACAGTCACATCCAGCCATCCATCCATCCAAGCTAAGCCATATTTCCATGCTCTAATGCCCTGCACTATTCTGCAATACTCTGCACTACCCTGCACTACCCCACAATACTCTGCAATACTCCACAATACTCTGCAATACTCTGCAATACCCCGCAATACCCCGCAATACTCTGCAATAACCCACAATACTCTGCAATAACCCACAATACTCTGCAATAACCCACAATACCCCACAATACCCCGCAATACTCTGCAATACCCCGCAATACCCCGTAATACTCTGCAACACCCCGCAATACTCTGCAACACCCCGCAATACCCCGCAATACCCCACAATACTCTGCAATACCCCACAATACCCCACAATACCCCGCAATACTCTGCAACACCCCGCAATACCCCACAATACTCTGCAATACCCCACAATACCCCACAATACTCTGCAATACCCCACAATACCCCACAATACTCTGCAATACCCCACAATACCCCGCAATACCCCACAATACCCCACAATACTCTGCAACACCCCAAAATACTCTGCAATACCCCGCAATACCCCACAATACTCTGCAACACCCCGAAATACTCTGCAATACCCCGCACTACTCCGCACTACTCCACAATACCCTGCACTACCCTGCAATAACCCGCAATACCCCGCAATACTCTGCAATACCCCGCACTACTCCGTAATATCCTGCACTACTCCGCAATACCCAGCCATACCCAGTCATACTCTGCAATACCCAGCTATATCTGCAATACCCAGCCATACCCAGTCATACTCTGCAATACCCAGCTATATCTGCAATACCCAGCCATACTCTGCCATATCTAGTCATACTCGGCGATACCCTGCAATACCCAGCCATACTCAGCCATACCCAGCCATGCTCAGCCATACTCTGCCATACTCGGCCTCTGTATGTGGCCAGGCTATGGAAGTCTCACACATGTGGTATCGCCGTACTCAGGAGGAGTAGGAGAATCTATTTTAGGGTGTCATTTTTGGTATGTACATGCTACAGTACCTGACCGCGAGATTGTGTTTCCAGCGCGATAGCATCGCGCTGGTTCTCGGCGACAGGGTACTGTGCATGTCGCGCTGGCTGACTCATCGGGAAAGGAAAACTTTGTTTTCCTTCCGCGATGAGTGACAGGCAGTGCTGACAGCTGTCTGGTATGAATCCTGAGGCGGGAACACCGCGCCAAATTTTAAATGAAAAAATCGGCGTGGGTTCCCCCCAGGGGCATACCAGGCCCTTAGGTCTGGCATGGATTGTAAGGGGAACCCCCTATGCCGAAAAATTGGCGTGGGGGTCCCCCCAAAATCCCCAAAATCCATACCAGACCCTTATCCGAGCACGCAGCCCAGCCGGCCAGGAAAGGGGGTGGGGGTGGGCGAGCGAGCGCCCCCCCCCTCCTGAGCCGTACCAGGCCGCATGCCCTCAACATGGGGGGGTGGGTGCCTTGGGGGAGGTGGGTACCTTGGGGGAGGGGGGCGCCCTGCGGGGCCACCCCCACCCCAAAGCACCTTGTCCCCATGTTGATGAGGACAAGGGCCTCTTCCCGACAACCCTGGCCGTTGGTTGTCGGGGTCTGCGGGCGGGGGGTTTATCGGAATCTTTAATAAGGGGGCCCCCAGATCCCGGCCCCCCACCCTGTGTGAATGAGTTTGGGGTACATGGTACCCCTACCCATTCACCTAGGGAAAAGTGTCAATATAAAAAAAAAAGAACACAGTACACAGGTTTTAGGAGTTATTTATTAGTCAGCTCCGGGGTCTTCTTCCAACTTCGGGGGGTCTCCTTCCGACTTCTCCCGGTGTTCGGCCTCTTCTCCCGGTGTTCGGCCTCTTCTCCGGGCCCCGCCGCTATCTTCTTCCAGCTCTATTGCCAGCGAGGGGCCCGGTCTGCTGCCGCTGTCTTGTCGCCGCTGTCTTGTAGCCGCTGTCTCTTCTTCTCTTCTTCCCCGATGTTGACACGACACTCTCTCCGGCTCGAATGCTGTGTGCGAGCTGCGGAGCCATTTATATAGGCGGTGACCCCACCCCCTTACGACGTCATGGTCCCAGCATGCGCAGGGAGTCTAGCATGATAAGGGGGCGTGACCCCAGAGTCCCTGCGCATGCTGGGACCATGACGTCGTAAGGGGGCGGGGTCACCGCCTATATAAATGGCTCCACAGCTCGCACACAGCATTCGAGCCGGAGAGAGCGTTGTGTCAACATCGGGAAAGAAGAGAAGAAGAGACAGCGGCTACAAGACAGCGGCGGCGAGACAGCGGCAACAAGACAGCGGCAGCAGACCGGGCCCCTCGCTGGCAATAGAGCTGGAAGAAGATAGCGGCGGGGCCCGGAGAAGAGGCCAAACACCGGGAGAAGGGGCCGAACACCGGGAGAAGTCGGAAGGAGACCCCCCGAAGTTGGAAGAAGACCCCGGAGCTGACTAATAAATAACTCCTAAAACCTGTGTACTGTGGTTTTTTTTTTATTGACACTTTTCCCTAGGTGAATGGGTAGGGGTACCATGTACCCCAAACTCATTCACACAGGGTGGGGGGCCGGGATCTGGGGGCCCCCTTATTAAAGGGGGCTCCCGGATTCCGATAAGCCCCCCGCCCGCAGACCCCGACAACCAACGGCCAGGGTTGTCGGGAAGAGGCCCTTGTCCTCATCAACATGGGGACAAGGTGCTTTGGGGTGGGGGGGCCCTGCAGGGCGCCCCCCTCCCCCAAGGCACCCAGCCCCCCATGTTGAGGGCATGCAGCCTGGTACGGCTCAGGAGGGGGGGGGCGCTCGCTCGTCCCCACCCCTTTCCTGGCCGGCCGGGCTGCGTGCTCGGATAAGGGCCTGGTATGGATTTTGGGGGGACCCCCAAGCCAATTTTTCAGCGTAGGGGGTTCCCCTTACAATCCATGCCAGACCTAAGGGCCTGGTATGCTCCTGGGGGGGAACCCACGCCGTTTTTTTCATTTAAAATTTGGCGCGGTGTTCCCGCCTCAGGATTCATACTAGACAGCTGTCAGCACTGCCTGTCACTCATCGCGGAAGGAAAACAAAGTTTTCCTTTTGCGATGAGTGAAGCATCTCGGCGCTGGCTCCTGCGACGGGGCTTGCAGGTGTCAAATCTCGCCGAGAAATGCGGCGAGATTGACACAATCTCTCGGTCACCTACTGTATGTGTTAGAAATAATGTATAAATGGACAACTTTGTGTTAAAAAAATGTGTTTTAACCACTTCCCGCCCGCCGTCATATGACGTCCTTCACTTTTTGCGGGGATATCTGAAAGATGCCTGCAGCTACAGGCATCATTCAGATATCAGCTTTTTCAGCCGGCGATTCCCTACACCATAAGAATGATCATAGCGGCTGTTCCACTGCTTGATCGTTCTTATGGGAGGCGAGAGGGGATGTCCCCCCCTTCCCGCCGCCCTACGGTGCTTCTACCGACTCACCGCTACAATCGAAGCCAGGATCATTTTTTTTTATTATTATTTCAGGCTTCCCAGCCTAGAGGTGAGATGTGGGGTCTTATTGACCCCATATCTCACTGTAAAGAGGACCTGTAATGCCATATTCCTATTACAGGGGATGTTTAAATTCCTTGTAATAGGAATAAAAGTGGTCAAAACCTTTTTTTTTTTTTTGGAAAAAAGTGTCAAACTAAAATAAAGTAAAATGAACAATAAAATTTTTTTTAAAGCGCCCCCTGTCCGTGTGCTCGCATGCAGAAGCGAATGCACACGTAAGTCCCACCCACATATGAAAACGGTGTTCAAACCACACATGTGAGGTATCGGTTCGAACGTTAGAGCGAGAGCAATTATTTTGGCCCTAGACCTCCTCTGTAACTCAAAACATGTAACCAGTAAAAAATTTTAAAGCTTCGCCTATGGGGATTTTTAAGTAGGGAAGTTTGGCGCCATTCCACGAGCGTGTGTAATTTTGAAGGGTGACATGTTAGGTATCTATTTACTCGGCGTAACTTCATCTTTCACAATATACAAAAACATTGGGCCAACTTTACTGTTTTGTTTTTTTTTTAAGCACAAAACTGTTTTTTTTTTCCCAAAAAAAAGCGTTCAAAAAATTGCTGCGCAAATACCGTGTGAGATAAAAAGTTGCAATAACCGACATTGTATTCTCTAGGATCTTTGCTAAAAAAACATATATAATGTTTTGGGGTTCTATGTAATTTTCTAGCAAATAAATGATGATTTTTACATGTAGGAGAGAAATGTCAGAATTGGCCTGGGTGCTCCAAAACGCCTGAAGGTGCTCCCTGCATGTTGGGCCTCTGTATGTGGCCACGCTGTGTAAAAGTCTCACACATGTGGTATCGCCGTACTTGGGAGTAATAGCAGAATGTGTTTTGGGATGTAATTTGTGGTATGCATATGCTGTGTGTGAGAAATAACCTGCTAATATGACAATTTTGTTGTCACCATTATTATGTTGTATTACCTTCCCAGCTGCATGCCTCATATAAAGTCCCAAAAAAAAAAACCTTTTTCTTTTTTGTTGTATACAAATTGGGGATGGAGGTACATTTTTTCAAATGTCCTCATATAAAGTCCCACTTAGTTAGGTTTCTCTTTTTCAATTTTGTGGGGAAAAAAAATAAAAAAAAAATCTTGATTTTGCAAAGAATTGTGGGAAAAAATGACAACTTCAAAAAACTCACCATGCATCTTTCTAAATACCTTGGAATGTCTTCTTTCCAAAAAGGGGTCATTTGGGGGGTATTTGTACTTTTCTGGCATGTTAGAGTCTCAAGAAATTAGATAGGCCGTCAGTACTTCAGGTGTGATCAATTTTCAGATATTGGCACCACAGCTTGTAGACTCTCTAACTTTCACAAAGACCAAATAATATACACCAATTTATACTTATTTTTACCAAATATATGTAGCAGTATAAATTGTGGCCAAAATGTATGAAGAAAAACTACTAATTTGCTAAATTTTATAACAAAAACAAAGAAAATTTCATTTTTTTTACCGAATTTTCAGTCTTTTTTCTTTTATAGCGCAAAAAATAAAAAACCCAATGGTAATTAAATACCACCAAAAGAAAGCTCTATTTGTGTGAAAAAAAGGACAAAAATTTCATATGGGTACAGTGTTGCATGACTGAGTAATTGTCATTCAAAATGTGAGAGCACCGAAAGCTGAAAATTGGTCTGGTTAGGAAATAAGGGGGGTTTAAGTGCCCAGTGGATAAGTGGTTAATGAGGAAAAAAATGAACTTAAATGATTTTAGCAAATGGCTGCAATATAACAAAGAGTGAAAAATTTAAAGGGGTCTGAATACTTTCCGTCCCCACTGATATATATATATATATATATATATATATATATATATATATATATATATATATATATAAAATATTATATATTATATATAGCAGTAGGGATGAGCTTCGAGTTCGAGTCGAACTCATGTTCGACTCGAACATTGGCTGTTCGCAAGTTCGCCGAACAGCGAACAATTTGGGGTGTTCGCGGCAAATTCGAATGCCGGCGGAACACCCTTTAAAAGTCTATGGGAGAAACCAAAAGTGCTAATTTTAAAGGCTAATATGCAAGTTATTGTCATAAAAAGTGTTTGGGGACCTGGGTCCTGCCCCAGGGGACATGGATCAATGCAAAAAAAATTTTTAAAAACGGCCGTTTTTTCAGGAGCAGTGATTTTAATAATGCTTAAAGTCAAACAATAAAAGTGTAATATCCCTTTAAATTTCGTACCTGGGGGGTGTCTATAGTATGCCTGTAAAGGGGCGCATGTTTCCTGTGTTTAGAACAGTCTGACAGCAAAATGACATTTTGAAGGAAAAAACTCATTTAAAACTACCGCGGCTATTGCATTGCCGACAATACACATAGAAGTTCATTGATAAAAATGATAAACAAGTAAAAGAAGGCGCAATACCATATACCTTATATACCGTTGCCTATACGCACAAAGGCAGGGTCCATACAAGCATATATAGACTATATATATGGGTATAGTGAGAGTCATTCAAGGCAGCCACCGAAAGGAACCAAAGCCAGATCCAATGTGCTAAGATAAAAACAAGGAAAAGGGGCGCCACTGAATATGTATCAAATAAAATTTATTATTAAAAATAACATCCACTCACATGTGAGACTGAAGAGTAGATCTCAGGTACATCTTGTGACACACAATAGAGCGAAGGACTACAAATGGCAGCAAGTCCAATTGCACAGTCCACAGCTCGGCGCCACAGTGTCTGCGATCCTAGCCTCGTTCTGGCTCCGACCACACGGCCGTGCTTCCATCACCATCACGGATGCCGGACGACTTGCTGGGACATTCTGCCTCGCACTACAGCACCAGGCTAGACGCCCTCACATCCTTCATTCTTGGAACCCACACCACCCCAGACGGCTTTTCTGCTTTCCTGTTCATGGTGTGCCCACAGACTACTATTGGCTCAGTGCAGCTCATCTTCAGCCCGTGAGAGGTGACGCCAGTGCAATTGGACTTGCTGCCATTTGTAGTCCTTCGCTCTATTGTGTGTCACAAGATGTACCTGAGATCTACTCTTCAGTCTCACATGTGAGTGGATGTTATTTTTAATAATAAATTTTATTTGATACATATTCAGTGGCGCCCCTTTTCCTTGTTTTCATTGATAAAAATGGCATGGGAATTCCCCAAAGGGGAACCCCGAACCAAAATTAAAAAAAAAAAAAAAAAGACGTAGGAGCCCCCCCTAAATTCCATACCAGGCCCTTCAGGTCTGATATGGATATTAAGGGGAACCCCGGCCAAAATTAAAAAAAAAAAAGTGACGTGGGGTTCCCCCTAAATTCCATACCAGACCCTTCAGGTCTGGTATGGATTTTAAGGGGAACCCCGCGCCAAAAAAAAAAAAAACGGCGTGGGGTCCCCCCAAAAATCCATACCAGACCCTTATCCGAGCACGCAACCTGGCAGGCCGCAGGAAAAGAGGGGGGACGAGAGTGCGCCCCCCCCCTCCTGAACCGTACCAGGCCACATGCCCTCAACATTGGGAGGGTGCTTTGGGGTAGCCCCCCAAAACACCTTGTCCCCATGTTGATGAGGACAAGGGCCTCATCCCCACAACCCTGGCCGGTGGTTGTGGGAACTGCGGGCGGGGGGCTTATCGGAATCTGGAAGCCCCCTTTAACAAGGGGACCCCCAGATCCCGGCCCCCCCTGTGTGAAATGGTAAGGGGGTACAAAAGTACCCCTACCATTTCACTAAAAAACTGTCAAAAATGTTAAAAATGACAAGAGACAGTTTTTGACAATTCCTTTATTTAAATACTTCTTCTTTCTTCTGTCTTCCTTCATCTTCTGGTTCTTCTGGTTCTTTTGGTTCTTCCTCCGGCGTTCTCGTCCAGCATCTCCTCCGCGGCGTCTTCTATCTTCTTCTCCTCGGGCCGCTCCGCACCCATGGCATGGGGTGAGGCTCTTGCTCTTCTCTTCATCTTCTTCTCTTCTTCTTTTCTTCTTTTCTTCTCTTCTTCTCTTCTTCTCTTCTTCTCTTCTTCTCTTCTTCTCTTCTTCTCTTCTTCTCCGGGCCGCTCCGCACCCATGCTGGCATGGAGGGAGGCTCCCGCTGTGTGACGGCGCTCCTCGTCTGACAGTTCTTAAATAACGGGGGGGGGGGCCACCCGGTGACCCCGCCCCCCTCTGACGCACGGTGACTTGATGGGACTTCCCTGTGTGTACCCCCTTATCACACAGGGGGGGGGCCGGGACCTGGGGGTCCCCTTGTTAAAGGGGGCTTCCAGATTCCGATAAGCCCCCCGCCCGCAGACCCCCACAACCACCGGCCAGGGTTGTGGGGATGAGGCCCTTGTCCTCATCAACATGGGGACAAGGTGTTTTGGGGGGCTACCCCAAAGCACCCTCCCAATGTTGAGAGCATGTGGCCTGGTACGGTTCAGGAGGGGGGGCGCACTCTCGTCCCCCCCTCTTTTCCTGCGGCCTGCCAGGTTGCGTGCTCGGATAAGGGTCTGGTATGGAATTTTGGGGGGGACCCCACGCCGTTTTTTTTTTTTTGGCGCGGGGTTCCCCTTAAAATCCATACCAGACCTGAAGGGTCTGGTATGGAATTTAGGGGGAACCCCACGTCATTTTTTTTTTTAAATTTTGGCCGGGGTTCCCCTTAATATCCATATCAGACCTGAAGGGCCTGGTATGGAATTTAGGGGGACTCCTACGTCTTTTTTTTTTTAATTTTGGTTCGGGGTTCCCCTTTGGGGAATTCCCATGCCGTTTTTATCAATGAACTTCTATGTGTATTGTCGGCAATGCAATAGCCGCGGTAGTTTTAAATGAGTTTTTTCCTTCAAAATGTCATTTTGCTGTCAGACTGTTCTAAACACAGGAAACATGCGCCCCTTTACAGGCATACTATAGACACCCCCCAGGTACGAAATTTAAAGGGATATTACACTTTTATTGTTTGACTTTAAGCATTATTAAAATCACTGCTCCTGAAAAAACGGCCGTTTTTAAAAAAATTTTTTGCATTGATCCATGTCCCCTGGGGCAGGACCCAGGTCCCCAAACACTTTTTATGACAATAACTTGCATATTAGCCTTTAAAATTAGCACTTTTGATTATTCATGTTCGTGTCCCATAGACTTTAACGGTGTTTGCGTGTTCGAACGAACTTTTTTCCTGTTCGCATGTTCTGGTGCGAACCGAACAGGGGGGTGTTCGGCTCATCCCTATATAGCAGTAGGGTAATGGACAGTAGAGCAGAAGTTGGTGTCAGTAGAGCAGCGAACGTGTCAGTGGGGCAGAGATTAGTGTTAGTAGTTTACTTTTATTATTTTTTTATTATTATTACTTTTTTACAATTATTTTTTTTACATTTTTAATTTTTTTTTTGCAAAAAGTATTATTATTTTTTTTTTTACAATCTTTTATGAGCCCATTGGGGGCTTTGCTGAAATATCAGGGGTCTAAACCGACCCCTGATGTCTCACTTTTGAGACAGAGATTTCCCAATCTCTTTCTCTGCAGCCAAGCAGCAGGGGAAATCTGTGCAGCACAGGGTGATTAGGATGCCAGGTGTGCCCAGGCACACCTGGCACACCCTGTGCGCACGCCTATGGTCACACATACAGTCCCACACACACACGACTATACAAGCTAATGCCCCATACACACGATTGGACCGTGGATTTTTGTTCGAAGGATGTTGGCTCCAACTTGTCTTGCATACACACGGTCACACAAATGTTGGCCAACAATTATGAACGCAGTGACGTACAAGACGTACGTGATATCTCCATTATGAACGCTAGTTATATCTCCGGCTCGTACTTGATTCCGAGCATGCGTGGATTTTTGTCAGATGGACTTGTGTACACACGACTGGAAAGTCCGACAACAAACATTTGTTGGCGGAAAATTTGAGACAACAAATGTTCGATGGAGCATACACACGGTCGGACTTTCCGCCAAAAAGCTCACATCCAACATTTATTCGGGGCATTAGTCTAAGGGATGGCTTTTTAATATTTATTGCTGAAGAACTTTAACAGGAGATGGGTTTAGGGTCACAGGAAACTCCAAAATGATCAATAGCAATAATGGGTGGGCAAACTTCTCACTAATCTTACACTTACAGCAATCTTTCCTGGAGATAACAGGTAATGGTCAGTAAATCTAGAACTCTATCAGAGAAGCTACAAATCCACGTAGCAAATGTTTGGTACTTATATCCCTTCTAGCACAAGTACATCCAAAGTCCACAGCAAGGTCTTTACTCACGTAGCACCCTCTAGCTACATGCTAGACTAGTGTAGGTCAATTAGTGTTTTTGACTCATGGTAGTTGTGTAATGCCCCGTACACATGGTCGGATTTTCCGACGGAAAATGTGTGATAGGACCTTGTTGTCGGAAATTCCGACTGTGTGTAGGCTCCATCACACATTTTCCATCGGATTTTCCAACACACAAAGTTTGAGAGCAGGCTATAAAATTTTCCGACAACAAAATCAGTTTTCGGAAATTCCGATCGTGTGTACACAAATCCGACGGACAAAGTGCCACGCATGCTCAGAATAAATAAAGAGATGAAAGCTATTGGCCACTGCCCCGTTTATAGTCCCGACTTATGTGTTTTACGTCACCGCGTTCAGAATGATCGGATTTTCCAACAACTTTGTGTGACCGTGTGTATGCAAGACAAGTTTGAGCCAACACCCGTCGGAAAAAATCCTAGGATTTTGTTGTCGGAATGTCCGAACAAAGTCCGACCGTGTGTACGGGGAATTAGTCTGTGTAATTAGGTCAGGTTACTGTAGGCCAGGCTGGAGGGCTCTACAGGTCAGGCCTCTGGTACCCCCCCCCCTGTTCTAAAAAAATAGGGAAGTTTCTGGAAGCTAGTGAGTGGAGGCTAGGAGGCACTAATCTGCATATTTATGGTAATCTGGTCAATCCTCAGGCAGGAGGGCTTGCATTAGCCCTTAAATATTGTAAAGCCTTGCCAGCAGGGGAGTCGGGTGGAAGATGGAGTGAGGAGCCTGTATCGTGTAGCCAGAGAGGGGACCCCGGGGATGAGGGGGTTCTGCCTCTAGGCTGGGAGCTGAGCGAAAGGAAGAAAGAAGTAAAGAAGTAAGCCATTTAAGGTGGTGATAAATCAACAATGTCATAGGAAAGCAAAACCTTCAGCAATTAGAGTATATCTAAAGCCTTTTTCCAGTTCTGGGTGGTGTAAGCAACAGTTTAACACTAACACCTGTTCTTTGCCAACTGTGTCCTATTGGAGAGATTTACCTTGAAAGTGACACTAAATGATAGCCTTCATTTCCGAAAATAACCTATACACATCTACTATCCGAATATAGTTCAAATCTTGAATTATACTTACCATATATTTCAATATTCAACTCTTCGCTTCTCTTTTTTACATTACTGTTTAAAGTTTTTGCTTCACAATAATATTTCCCGGAGTCCTTCAGCTGAACCATTTCAACTCCATATTGGTTAGATAAAGTGAAATTCTGAACAGTCAGTTGATCTCTGTAGAAAGCGAATTGAAGATCCGTCTGGCTGTGTGGGCTGAGACTCATGTCACATGTCAGGGTCATGTGATCTCCTTCCAGCACCCGGTTTGTCTTCACTTTTATTTCAGGAGCTCTGAATAGTTCTATAAAACAAAAAGATCACACATTTTACCAATGAACAATTTAACATAATGGTCACTGAAAAGAAGAGTTTTATCAGATTGAGCAACTATTCTCCACATTTTTAACTATATGCATGTTGTCATAGTAACATAGAGAGTGCATTGTCTTAATAAGTCTAGCATTGTGGGAAGGAGCTATAGTGTAGTGGCACAGGTGTAGTTCCCCAAACTGACCACTAGATGACGCCATGGTTAGGGTTGGGGCCCTTGTAGTGAACAGACAGTGTAGGTGTCTAGGTAGACACTGGAGATCCCCAAAATAGTGATAGGGGATAGGGATGAGCCGAACACCCCCCGGTTCGGTTCGCACCAGAACCCGCGAACGGACCGAAAGTTCACACGAATGTTAGAACCCCATTGACGTCTATGGGACTCGAACGTTCGAAATCAAAAGTGCTCATTTTAAAGGCTAATTTGCATGGTATTGTCCTAAAAAGGGTTTGGGGACCCGGGTCCTACCCCAGGGGACATGTATCAATGCAAAAAAAACTTTTAAAAACGGCCGTTTTTTTCGGGAGCAGTGATTTTAATGATGCTTAAAGTAAAAAAAAAAAGTGAAATATTCCTTTAAATATCGTACCTGGGGGGTGTCTATAGTATGCCTGTAAAGTGACGCGTGTTTCCCATGTTTAGAACAGTCCCTGCACCAAATGTCATTTTTAAAGGAAAAAATCTCATTTAAAACTGCTTGCGGGTTTAATGTCATGTCGGGTCATGGCAATATGGATGAAAATCAGTGAGACAAACGGCATGGGTACCCCCCAGTCCATTACCAGGCCCTTTGGGTCTTGTATGGATATTAAGGGGAACCCCGCACCCAAATTAAAATAAGGAAAGGTGTGGGGCCACCAGGCCCTATATACTCTGAACAGCAGTATACAGGCGGTGCAAACAAGACAGGGACTGTAGGTTTGTTGTTAAGTAGAATCTGTTTGTAATTTTGAACATTTTTAACGTGTTTAGCTCCAGCCAAAAAATCTTTTCTAAGCTTTTTGGAAAACATAGGGAAGGGTTATCACCCCTGTGACATTTGTTTTGCTGTCTTTCCTCCTCTTCAGAAGATTTCACCTCACTTTTTTGTCCCAATGAAAAATGTTTTTTGAAAATTTGGGTTTTTTTGTGGAACAAGGATTGGAAAGCATCAGTGGAAAGGAGAAATTACAGGAGAGAATTTCCCTTCCTAGGGGTAGATTTCATCTCACTTCCTGTTGTCTCCTTCCGTTTGCAAGTAGGAGTCGTTTGTAAGTTAGATGTTTGAAAGTAGGGTCCTGCCCTATATACTCAGCAGAAATTTGGGCCTTAGGTGTTGCTGTGACCACAACACTGTAAGCCCTCACAGGGCCCTGCTGTGAAATATTAGATCAAGAATTGTAATTACATGCCCCTGTTGAACAGGAGCTGAAAAATTAGGCCTTAGGCACTGGTGCTGGTGCCACAACACTGCAACCCCTCACAGACACTCTAGTTGGAACGCAGGAACGAGCCCTGCTGCAAAGTATTGCATCAAAAATTGTAATTACACGCCCCTGTTAGACAGGGGCAGAAAAATTGGGCCTTAGGCACTGGTGCTGGTGCCACAACACTGCAACCCCTCACAGACACTCTAGTTGGAACGCAGGAACGAGCCCTGCTGCAAAGTATTGCATCAAAAATTGTAATTACATGCCCCTGTTAGACAGGGGCAGAAAAATTGGGCCTTAGGCACTGGTGCTGGTGCCACAACACTGCAACCCCTCACAGACACTCTAGTTGGAATGCAGGAACGAGCCCTGCTGCAAAGTATTACATCAAAAATTGTAATTACACGCCCCTGTTAAACAGGGGCTGAAAAATTGTGCCTTAGGCACTGGTGGTGGCGCCCAGAATCAAAAATGTTCTTACAAGCTATCAGCGTGATGATTGAGGAGGAAGAGGATAATTACTCAGGGATAGTCACTCAGCATCAGCATAGGCAGTCTTTGAAGGGATCTGAGATTTCAAAAAAAATTATTCGGTTACATCAGCATCAGGTGCTTGGTAGCTGGTGGTGATCCAAGACTGATTCATTTTTATGAAGGTCAGCCGATCGACCGAGACGGTGGACAGACGCACCCTGTGATCGGTTACCACGCCTCCAGCAGCACTGAATGTGCGTTCCGAAAGAACGCTGGATGCAGGACAGGCCAGTAGCTCAATTGCATACTGTGCAAGCTCTGGCCAGTGATCCATCCTCAAGACCCAGTAACCCAGAGGATTTTCGGTGGGAAAGGTGTCCAAGTCTGATCTTGCCCCTAGGTATTCCTGCACCATGTAAAACAGACGCTGGCAATGGTTGCTGGAACCGATCATACCTTGGGGCTGCGGACCAAAAAATTGTCTGAACGCATCGGTCAGACGGCCACCTTCTCCACCGCTCCTTCTTTGACTGACCGAAGCCTCAGCAACACGTTGTCCAGAAACAGGAGTTTGTAACCTCCCAGTCTCTGGGAACGCGTTGCACAGACCTTTCTGCAAGGCCTCCCGAAGATGTTTCATCCTCTGCTCCCTCTGCGATGGCAAGATAAGGTCCGCAACCTTACCCTTGTAACGTGGATCAAGGAGGGTTGCCAGCCAGTATTGGTCCTTCTCCTTGATACCACGAATATGAGGATCCTTACGCAGGCTTTGCAGGATCAGGGAGGCCATGCAGCGTAGGTTTGCTGAGGCATTCGGTCCGGAGTCCTCTGGGTCACTAAGGACAACAACGTCCGCAGCCACCTCCTCCCAGCCACGTACAAGTCCATGTGTTCCTTGGGACTGATCCCTTAAAGACTGCTGCTGATGCTGAGTGCCAGGCTCCACCTCCATACTGACACAATCTTCCTCCTCCTCCTCCTCTTCCTGTGTGATCGGCGGGCACGCAGGAACACTGTCTGGATAAAGGGGGCCTTGAGAGCTAAGGAAGTCCTCCTCTTCCTGCCTCTGTTCTGCCTCAAGTGCCCTGTCCATTATTCCACGCAGCGTGTGCTCCAACAGGTGGACAAGGGGGACAGTGTCACTGATGCATGCACTGTCAGTGCTCACCATCCTCGTGGCCTCCTCGAATGGTGACAGGACAGTGCATGCATCCCTGATAATGGCCCACTGGCGTGGGGAAAAAAAACCAAGCTCCCCTGACCCTGTCCTGGTGCCATAGTTGCACAGGTACTCATTGATGGCCCTCTGCTGCGTGTGCAGCCGCTGCAGCATGGCCAACGTTGAGTTCCACCTGGTGGGCATGTCACAGATTAGGCGGTTCTTGGGCAGGTTAAACTCCTTTTGGAGGTCCGTCAGCCGAGCACTGGCATTATATGACCGGCGGAAATGCACACAGACTTTCCTGGCCTGCCTCAGGACATCCTGTAAGCCCGGGTACCTGCCCAAGAACCGCTGCACCACCAAGTTAAGGACGTGAGCCAAACAGGGCACATGGGTCATTTGTCCCTGTCGGAGGGCAGAGAGGAGGTTGGTGCCATTGTCGCAAACCACCATTCCTGCCTTAAGTTGGCGTGGCGTCAACCACCTCTGAACCTGCCCCTGCAGAGCTGACAGAACCTCTGCCCCAGTGTGGCTCCTGTCCCCCAAGCACACCAGCTCAAGCACCGCATGGCATCTTTTGGCCTGCGTACTTGCGTAGCCCCTTGAACGCCTACGGAGCACTGCTGGTTCCGAGGAAGAGGCCATGGAGGAAGAAGAAGAGGAGGGGGTGGAGGAGAGAGGTGTGTCACAATCAGCATTTTGGAGGCGTGGTGGCGGAACAACCTCCAACACTACTGCACCTTGTCCTGCATCCTTCCCAGCTGCCAGCAGAGTCACCCAATGCGCCGTGAAACTTAGGTAACGTCCCTGTCCATGCCTGCTGGACCATGAGTCAGCGGTAATATGCACCTTACCGCTGACCGCCCTGTCCAGCGAGGCATGGACATTGCCTTCCACATGCCGGTAGAGAGCCGGAATCGCCTTCCGTGAGAAAAAGTGGCGTTTGGGTACCTGCCACTGAGGAACCGCACATTCCACAAACTCACGGAAGGGGGCAGAGTCTACCAACTGAAAAGGCAGCAGTTGAAGTGCTAGCAATTTTGCCAAGCTAGCATTCAACCGCTGGGCATGTGGATGGCTGGGAGCAAACTTCTTTCGGCGGTGCAGCAGCTGGGGCAGGGAAATTTGCCTGGTACAATCTGACGTCGGTGTACCAAAAGCAGATTGCCCACAAGTACTTGGCTGTGACACACCTAATTCTACACCTTCATTCCTCTCACTGCAGGTCTCAGAGAGGACTGAAGGTCTAGTGGGGTTGGAAATCTCAGCTGATGAGGAGCAAGGAGAGATCCTCTTTGTTCTTTGGTGTGGGTCTTTTAGATACGCTTGCCAACGAACTGCATGGCAGGTCAACATATGTCTGGTCAAGCATGTGGTACCCAAGCGGGAGATGTTTTGGCCACGCGAGATACGCTTGAGACATATGTTGCAAATAGCAGCGGTGCGATCTGATGCACTCGTCTCAAAAAAGGCCCACACCAAAGAACTTTTTGAATAACGCGCAGAGACTGCAGCGCCCTGCACATGTGGAGCTTTGGGGTGTGATGCAGTCAATGTGCTGCCCTTAGGCTGGCCCCTGGAGGGCATCCTGCCTCGTTGGTGATGTCCCGCCTCCTCCTCCTCCTCCTCCTCCTCTCTCCTATCAGGCACCCACGTTGAGTCAGTGACCTCATCATCCCCTCCCTCCTCATCACTGGAGCAAACCTGGCAGTATGCTGCAGCAGGGGGAGCATGACTGCCAGATTGCTGTCCTTCTTGGGCACCCCCTCTGTCCGTGCTCATGTTACTGCCTTCATCGAGCTCAGTATCATCATCAGAGCCTTCCAAACGCTGGGCATCCTCCTGGAGCATGTACCCAACACTGTGGTCAAACAGTTCGAGGGAATCCTCATGAGGACATGGTGGAGCTAGGGAAGGAGTCACTGATGACATTGAGCTGAGGGAAGAGGCCGCTGCTTTGCCAGACAAAGCACCCTGGGCATGGGTGAGAGAGGATGAGGAGGATGAGGACGGCTTGGTCATCCACTCGACCAAGTCTTCCGCATGTTGCGGCTCAACACGGCCAGCTGCCGAAAAAAAGGCCAAGCGTGTCCCATGGCCACGTGCTGATGAGGATGCACCGTCTCCACGACCAGCACTAGACACAGAGCCTGCTTGCCCTCTCTTATTGGCTTGTGACTATCTGCCTCTCCTTCTTGGCCTTCCAGACATACTAATGGCCTGTAGCTGCACTAAGCTGGGATAGAACACCTGTAATTTTCTTCAGGTAGCTTTATATACTGTAACCAGACAAGCCTGCCTGTCAGTAGGAAGATAACAGGAACGGATCTAGCTGAACACTGTGAGCAGGACGCACTGTACTAAATGTAAATAGTCTAGCTGCCTGACCGTGGTACTAATAGGATCAAATAGAACACCTGTAATTTTCTTCAGGTAGCTTTATATACTGTAACCAGACAAGCCTGCCTGTCAGTAGGAAGATAACAGGAACGGATCTAGCTGAACACTGTGAGCTGGACGCACTGCACTAAATGTAAATAGCAGGAACGGATCTAGCTGAACACTGTGAGCAGGACGCACTGCACTAAATGTAAATAGCAGGAATGGATCTAGCTGAACACTGTGAGCTGGACGCACTGCACTAAATGTAAATAGCAGGAACGGATCTAGCTGAACACTGTGAGCAGGACGCACTGCACTAAATGTAAATAGCAGGAACGGATCTAGCTGAACACTGTGAGCAGGACGCACTGCACTAAATGTAAATAGTCTAGAAGATAACAGGAACGGATCTAGCTGAACACTGTGAGCAGGACGCACTGCACTAAATGTAAATAGTCTAGATAGAAGATAACAGGAACGGATCTAGCTAAACTGAATACAGTGTATATATATATATGCAACACCTGGGATGCATATATATACACAATACACTGTAAGTGCAGCTAACTGACTGACTGTTCTGCCTAATCTATCTAACTCAAATCAAATGACACTGTCTCTCTCTCTCTCTCTATCTCTCAGCACACCGGAACACACACTACACAGGGCCGCCGTGCAGGCGGCCTTATATAGTGTGGGGTGTGTACTAAATCCCCTGAGCCATAATTGGCCAAAGCCACCCTGGCTTTGGCCAATTACAGCTCTCTCTACTGACGGCGCTGTGATTGGCCAAGCATGCGGGTCATAGTGCATGCTTGGCCAATCATCAGCCAGCAATGCACTGCGATGCCGCAGTGAATTATGGGCCGTGACGCGCCACACGAATTTGGCGCGAACGGCCCATATCGTTCGCAATTCGACGGACGGTCGAACAGCCGATGTTCGAGTCGAACATGGGTTCGACTCGAACACGAAGCTCATCCCTAATAGGGGAGTACCATAGATAGTGAAGAAGTGCTCTGGCTAAAAAGTCTGGTGAGAGTCTACCGACTAAAGATGGTCATGGGAAGCAATGCAATGACCAAGGCATACAGGAATGTAATCTGAGGTTTTCTATTTTCTGGCAGCTTTCCTTTAGGAAGAAGCAAGGAAAAAGAGGTGCAGGACTTACGGGACTGATGGGACTACTTCCATCCTATTGGCCTGAGATGTAAGACTCTGGTAAACCACTAAAGGTATGGGTTCTTCCTTGATCTGCTTACCCGCGGATGGTGAGCGGAGCTCGGCTGGAGTGGCTAGGACCAGGTAGGTCCTTCTTACTATGGTTTGTAGCAAGAGATATACAAATAGACCGCCCCTGAATCTCTCTTACTCCACTGCACCAAAGAAAAGTGCAAAGCTGTATAAAAGATGTGTAAATGAATACAAAATGTGTGTATATACACAGTGTACAGTGAAAAAAGCTGCCACTTAAATAAATATGTAAATTGATCCGAATCCCAAAACTATACCTCACACATGTGTACAGATAGAGATAGTGGTGCTAATATAGATTGTGTAAAATAATGGGTCAGAGCAGCATGATGCCTATGACCCTCTACTTATACATAAAAATAATAGTATCATGAAAAAAAAAAAAATTAACATGAAATTTTTTTTTTTAGCACACAGTGAAAAGTGTCACTATAGATAATAAATTACAAGAAATGAATGATCAAGCTCAAGAGTTGTTTTTCAATCTTCTTGTGTCATAAATCTTCTACTCTTCCACCACACCATCGTGATAGTGACACCACTCCCTCTGAAGAGCGCACTCACCAGATTGTATAGCCTCCCACTCTCGTGTTCGGCAAAACAGCAATTGAACCACACCTGGGTTGCATGTGATGAACCGTGACTCCAATCAAGCCAGCTCCATATGTGAAAAAATGAATAAAGTGCTCCACATAGCGCGATACCATTTTGACAGATTTATTAAAATCACTCCAAACACACTTCAATGGTTACACTCACTTTTAAACTGAAACATAAAAGCCTTTAAAAAAATTCACAGCAAGCAACAGGATCAGTGATCCAACGGTGCACCACGGTCACAGCGGACCTGAAGTGTGATCTGGTGTATCTCTCACCCAACCTTCTAAGGCCCAGCCATCCGATCGGTGTAGTCCTCCTCAGACAGCGGCATCTAATGTCAGTGCGATGGAATGCCGTGTAACCACGCCCAAGACATGTTTCGTAGAAAAGACTTCTTCAAATGGGATTGGCCACATGGACGGTCCATCAATCCTTATATACTATCTATGATCAGTCATGTGATCATCATCAGTCATGTGACCTCCTGCTCTGCACATGCTCACACATCGTGTCCCCCTGACCGCGATGCTCAGGTGCAAAAACTGAATAAATTATTGGATCAAAAACATTTTTACGGTGTGTAGTTAGAATGCTGCGTCCAGCATTACCATATATGACATATCCTAACTTATAATCCACCAGTAGTTACAGTGCTAATGTGGAAAAGCAACCAATAAAAATGAAAAAAATATTATTAAATTAAAACGAACATTTCAACAGGAGATAATGAATTTGTCTAGTTTAAAATATAAGCTATATATATTAGTCATGAAACTATCATACGGCTGCACAGGACAAACCATGACTGAAACACAATCTGATCCCATTAATAAAAAATATGGATGACTGCTTGTGAGTCTAAAAAAAGGGAAATAGTGATATATCATCAGTGGTCAATGAATAGAAATCACTTCCAGCCATTCATCCATATACTTATTCAGTACGACCATCCTGAGGGGACACCTCCCATCTCAGGCTTCTAAACATGTGATTCTCCTTTGCTTAATGTTCAAACGTGAAAATATCCCACCAAGTTTTACCTTGTTTCTCCAAAAGATTTTCCAACTTCTTTAAAGATCCCGAGACATCTTCCTCGCCATCAGTGATTCTCTGATTAGCGGAGAAGATATCTTCCGGGATTATCCGTCTGTTAGACAGAAAATTAATGGCATCCATGGCTGCAGGTGGTAATTAGACAATGGTTTGTAGCAAGAGATATACAAATAAACAGCCCCTGAGGCTGGGTTCACACTGGTCCGACAAACGCTCTGACATTGGGAGCTCATGTCGCATGACGTGCGAAATTCAATGTTTCCCTATGGGAGCCGTCCTAACTTGTCCGATACAAGTCGTTCCAACTTTAGAAATGCTCCCTGTACTACTTTGGTCTGACTTTGATCCTACTTCAGCCCATTGACTATCATTGAAGTAGGATCAAAGTCGGATCCTTGTCCTAACCATCCGACTTTGGCATCCGACATTGTGTTATTTCCTGCCCCCTGCTGTAGCCCCTCCCATTGTGTGTTAGTTTTGATTGGTCAAAGGACAAGTGTACTATCTGAAAAGTCGGATCAAAGTAGTATCCTGTTCATGAAAGTCGGATGGATGTAGGACCAATGTAGGACCAATGTAGGACTGATGTCGCAGAGCAAAGTAGGATGAAAGTCGTACTATTGTCGTGTAGTATAGTGTGAACCCAGCCTCAATCCCTCTTACTCCACTGCGCCAAAGAAAAGTGCAAAGCTATATAAAAGATGTGTAAATGAATACAAAATGTGTGTACATACACAGTGTACAGTGAAAAATAATCTATACACATCTACTATCCAAATATAGTTCAAATCTTGAATTATACTTACCATTTATTTCAATATTCAACTCCTTGCTTCTCTTTTTCACATTACTGTTTAAAGTTTTTGCTTCACAATAATATTTCCCGGAGTCCTTCAGCTGAGCCATTTCAACTCCATATTGATTAGATAAAGTGAAATTCTGAACAGTCAGTTGATCTCTGTAGAAAGCGAATTGAAGATCCGTCTGTCTGTGTGGGCTGAGACTCGTGTCACATGTCAGGGTCATGTGATCTCCTTCCAGCACCCGGTTTGGCTTCACTTTTATTTCAGGAGCTCTGAATAGTTCTGTAAAACACAAAGATCACACATTTTACCAATAAACAATTTAACTTGATGGTCACTGAAAAGAAGAGTTTTATCAGATTAAGCAACTATTCTCCACATTTGTAACTATATGCATGTTGTCATAGTAACAGAGAGTGCATTGTCTTAAAAAGTCTAGTATTGTGGGAAGGAGCTGTAGTGTAGTGGCACAGGTGTAGTTCCCCAAACTGACCACTAGATGACACCATGGTTGGGGTTGGGGCCATTGTAGTGAATACACAGTGTAGGTGTCTAGGTAGACACTGGAGATCCCCAAAATAGTGATAGGGGGGGTGTACTATAGATAGTGAAGAACAGCTCTGGATTAAAAGTCTGGTTAGAGTCTACCGACTAAAGGTGGTCATGGGAAGCAATGTAAGGACCGAGGCATACAGGAATGTAATGTGAGGTTTTCTATTTTCTGGCAGCTTTCTTTTAGGGGGAAGCAAGGAAAAAGAGGTGCAGGACTTACGGGACTGGCGGGACTACTTGCATCCTTTTGGCCTGAGATGTAAGACTCTGGTAAACCGCTAAAAGTATGGGTTCTTCCTTGATCTGCTTGCTGAGCCCACAGATGTTGAGCGGAGCTCGGCTGGAGTGGCTAGGACCAGGTAGGTCCTTCTCACTACTAGGTTGGTGACTGCACTAACAAGATTGCACTGACGACATTGCACTGACGAGACTGCTCTGATGAGGCTGTACTGACGAGACCGCTCTGACGAGACTGCTCTGATGAGATTGCACTGACGAGACTGCTCTGAGGAGGCTGCACTGATGAGACTGCACTGATGGGCATTAATAAGCTATACTGATGGACACTGATGAGACTGCACTGATGGTAAAAGAGGGCTCTGATGGTAAAGGGGGACTTTAAAGGTAAAGTTTTTTTTTTTTATCCAGCAGTCACTTGACTGTGAGAAATTAGGTTTAAAACTGCACTGGCCAATTTCTCATAATCAGGAGAGTGCTACATGTCAACTAACAGCAACCAATTTATCCCAGTCACTCCTTGCTGACCAATCACTTTATGTGCTGGAAATGGAGCGAGTACAAAGAAGGGCAACAAAGCTAATAAAGGGTCTGGAGGATCTTAGTTATGAGGAAAGGTTGCGAGCACTGAACTTATTCTCTCTGGAGAAGAGACGCTTGAGAGGGGATATGATTTCAATATACAAATACTGTACTGGTGACCCCACAATAGGGATAAAACTTTTCCGCATAAGGGAGTTTAATAGGACACGTGGCCACTCAATAAAATTAGAAGAAAAGAGGTTTAACCTTAAACTACATAAAGGGTTCTTTACTGCAAAGATGTGGAATTCCCTTCCACAGGTGGTGGTCTCAGCGGGGAGCATCGATAGTTTCAAGAAACTATTAGATAATCACCTGAACAACCACAACATACAGGGATATACAATGTAATACTGACCTATAATCACACACATAGGTTGGACTTGATGGATGTGTCTTTTTTCTACCTCACCTACTATGTAACTATGTATGTAACTAAGGCCCCTTTCACACAGCGGGTCCAATCAGATCTGCCTGTCAGTTTTTCTTGATGGGAAGGTCCATGCATCCCTATGGACAGGCGGATGTAAACAGACTCTATTTAACCACACCCCTTTTTAAGCCACAGCCCAGTATTTAGCGTAATTTAAACCACACCCATTTTTGCGATTCGCATGCTGCAATTTCTTTAAATACCAGACACACCCACAAAAATGGATGCCCCTTATTAACACACGGCTCCGCCTACACTGGCTTTCTGCAAAAAAAGTGTCCCTAAGAATTTTGGGGAACTGTTGGCAACTATGATATTGTATAATTAGAAAATATAGAAAATCAATATGGAGGTGCAGTGAGAATGATAACCTGACACAAAGATGAGCCCAACCTGATATAAACTAGTTAGTGGAAGATCTTGGACATAACACACTGAGACACCCCCACCCAAATCCAACTAGAAGGACTTACCTTTGACAGAAATAGATACTTCTGAGTACTCCAGACTTCCAGAGACTTCTTTTGTACATGTATATTTACCAGATCTATCAATACTTATGTTTGTAATACGGAATTCAGAATCAGATTCCCAGTTTCTTATTACAGTGTTATCCTTGTTAAATATCGTCCTTCCTCCAGAATATCCGGGATAATGGTGACATCTCAGAGTCACATCGTCACCTTCATGAATGTAGAGAGGAGCCTGCAGGATCACCCGGCCTGAAACATATCAATATATACAAATCACATTACAGCAAGGTCTGTCTAACAATGATCTACCTCTTCCCAATATCTCCTCCCATCCCTCTGATATTATGTCAATTACCAACCTGAGGGACGAGTACCAAGACAGACAGCAGACCAGGAACCACTGACCCCTATCCCTGGTCATTACCTTATATACAGAATGTTAGTTTACATTTGTGCATTTTGCAGCACCACGTTTTTTGAAAAGGGTCAGGGGCTTTTTTTCTCGCAGCAGATTGTGTTTTTGCGTGTAATACTTCAATGAAGTCCCATCAAAAATTCTTTCCTTTTTTTTCACTTTAAAAATACTGTGTACAGATGGATGCTAAGGAGCGTGCCGGGAAGCCGACCGCGTCACACAGATGTACGTCAGCAGAATGGCACAGGCAGGCAAATGGGCATACCTGTACGTCCCTTTAAATTTGCCGCCTATCAGGCGCGCCCACCCGCCGCGGGTCCCGGGAACTCGATGTTCACCGGCGGCCCGCGACTGCGGCGAGGAGAGGTAGAACGGGGAGATGCCTGTTTGTAAACAAGGCATTTCCCCATTCTGCCTAGTGACATGACAGAGATCACTGCTCTCTGTGTTTGGGACCAGTGATCGCTGTCATGTGAGTGGAAGCCCACCCCCCCCCACAGTTAGAATCACTCCCTAGGACACACTTAACCCCTTGATCGCCCCCTAGTGTTTAACCGCTTCCCTGTCAGTGTCATTTACACAGTAATCAGTGCATTTTTATAGCACTGATCGCTGTATAAATGACAGTGGTCCCAAAATAGGGTCAAAAGTGTCCCCCATAATGTCGCAGTCACGATAGAAATCGCAGATCACCGCCATTACTAGTAAACAAAATTAATAATAAAAATGCCATAAATCTATCCCCTATTTTGTAGACGCTATAAATTTTGCGCAAACCAATCAATATACGCTTATTGCAATTTTTTTTACCAAAAATATGTAGAAGAATACATATCGACCTAAACTGAGAAAGAAATTCTTTTTTTATATATTTTGTGGGGATATTTATTATAGCAAAATGTAAAAAATATTGCTTTTTTTTTTATAAATTGTCACTCTTTTTTTGTTTATAGCGCAAAAAATAAAAACCGCAGATGTGATCAAATACCACCAAAAGAAAGCTCTTTTTGTGGGAAAAAAAGGACGGCAATTTTGTTTGGGTGCAACGTCGCACGACCGCACAATTGTCAGCTAAATCGACGCAGTGCCGAACCGCAAAAAATGCTCTGTTCAGGAAGGGGGTAAATCTTCCGGAGCTGAAGTGAATAACAACTGATGAGTCATCAGCTGTCAGCGGGTTTCCCTGCTGACAGCTGAATGTAAAAAAAAGAGTTGCCAGCAAAAACATAAATTTCAGGAAAAAAATCGACGTCGGGATCCCCCCCCCCCCCCCCCAAATCCATACCAGGCCCTTATCTTCCCGATTTTTTAATTTTTTTTGCTGGCAATTCTTTTTTTTAAATTCAGCTGTCAGTGGGGAACCTCGCGGACAGCTGATGACTTATCGGCTGTTAAGGATGTGGCGGCCAGCTTGCCGGACGGCTCCTTAGCAACCAGCTATATACAGCGTGTTTAAAGAGAAAAAAAATGCAAAATGCATAAAACTGCATGCAAAACCACATCAAAAACACGGGTTGAAAAATGCACCACAAAACATTCCTGAAAACCGCATCAACCACAATCGCATAGATATGAACCTAGACTTAAGCCTCGTACACAGGATTGGAATTTCCGTAGACAAAACCTCGGACTTTTGTCTGAAGGGCGTAGGCCAGAAACTTGTCTTGCATACAAACGGCAAGGAACTGTCAGCCAACAAACACGAACGTAGTTACGTACTATGTGGTTTTTCAGCTCTCTAGTGCCACCCTTTGGGCTCCTTCTGCTAATTTCGTGTTAGTAGAAGTTTGGTAAGTGTTGATTTGCGCTTTTCACTTCGCGCTTTTCATTTCACGCTTTTCAGTTTGCTTCTGAACGGCCGTTCGTCAACAAGACATGTTGCAGAATCGGAGGAGATAACGTGTTATTATTAGCCTTGGAGTTATTGCTTTGACCCAAGTCCAGTCCAGGAAGATTTCTTGGACCAAAAATTGGTTGCTTTATTAATCGTGACCAATTATGTCATATGCCTTTGCTGTGGGAGCTCCAGGAGAACAATCCGGATGATTATTGGAATTATCTCCGGATGACGGACCCCTGCTTTTACCAACTCTTGGCATTGTTGACCCCCTATATTAAGAAGCAGGACACATGCATGAGGCTTTTATTTAATCTTTTTGGTTAAATAATGATTTGATTTGTTATATTTTCTATATTTTTGGATGCATAGAATGCACTTTTTGGTAATTGGCAGATAGCATGTCTAATTTTATTTGTTTTCTTTTTTCAATGCACAATAAAAACATGTGTAGAATAATACTTGGCTATGTGTTTTACTTCAAATGACAGTTTGGGAGTAGGCAGTTACAAATTAAAAAAAATACAATGTAAAATTAACAAGGGACACCAACATAGTTGTATCTTTGATCTTAAAAACTACAGGATAATGGTGTTGTGGTAACTTGTCCAAATAAAAAATAACAACCATAATAATATTATTCTTGATATCACTAGAAAAAAAAAGCCTTTGAAAATTTGTTTGCAATAACTCCATCAGTATCACCAGCAAAGCAGCTTCATTATTATCCCATTAAAGAAGAATAGAATTGTGCGCTGCAAATGTTGGATGGCAGGGTGTGTACACAAGCCATCAGACAAAAGTCCAAAGTACAAACACGCATGCTCGGAAGCAAGGACGAGCTGGAAGCGGTCGGTCTGGTAAACTAGTGTTCGTAATGGAGAATTAACATTCGTGACGCGGCAAATTATGAAATCTCGAAATGCAGCGCACAATTCTCTTCTTCTTTAATGGGATAATAATGAAGCTGCTTTGCTGGTGATACTGATGGAGTTATGGCAAATGAATTTTCGAAGGCTTTTTTTTTTCTAGTGATATCAAGAATAATATTATTATGCTTGTTAGTTTCTTTTTGATGCAAGTTACCACAACACCATTATCCCGTAGTTTTTAAGATCAAAGATACAACTATGTTGGTGTCCCTTGTCAATTTTACATTGTATTTTATGAAATGTAACTGCCTACTCCCAAACTGTCATTTGAAGTAAAACACATAGCCAAGTATTATTCTACACACTTTGTTTTATTGTGCATTAAAAAAAGAAAACAAATAAAATTAGACATGCTATCTGCCAATAGACCTTAACCAAAAAGTACATTCTATGCATCCAAAAATATAGAAAATATACCAAATCAAATCATTATTATTCAACCAAAAAATTTAATAAAAGTCTCATGCATGTGTCCTACTTCTTAATATAGGGGGTCACCAATGCCAAGAGTTGGTGAAAGCAGGGGTCCGTCATCCGGAGATAATTCCGAAAAACATCCGGATTATTCTCCTGGAGCTCCCGCAGCAAAGGCATATGACATAATTGGTCACGATTAATAAAAGAACCAATTTTTGGTCCAATAACTCCTCCTCCTCCTGTTCCTGGACTGGACTTGGGTCAAAGCAATAACTCCAAGGCCAATAATAACACGTTATCTCCTCCGATTCCACAACATGGCTGGTTGATGAACAGCCATTCAGAAACGAACTGAAAAGCACGAAATGAAAAGCGCAAAATGAAAAGCGCAAATGAACACTCACCAAACTTCTACTAACACGAAATTAGCAGAAGGAGGAGCCCAATGGGTGGCGCCTGACAATTGAACTTCCTCTCTATCGGCTCGTAGTAGATCTAGTACACCACTACGTTCGTAATTGTTGTCCGACAATTCCTTGCCGTTTGTATGCAAGACAAGTTCCTGGCTAACGCCCTTCAGACAAAAGTCTAAGGTTTTGTCTGCGGAAAACCCGAATGTGTGTACGAGGCTTTACAGTACATTTCTTTTATTTGCTCTCTTGCGGTCTGTTAAAGTGTCTCTAAACCCACATCATAACCCCTTCCTGCCGAGCGTACGCAGATGTGTGTACTCGGCTATCCGGGGTTATACCGGGATGATGCCCAGAGCTGCAGGCATCATCCCAGTACTGTTTTTTAGAGCCGGCAATCGGCTTTCCTGGTGTAACAACTGATGAGGCTAAAAGCCGTTCGGTTGTTATACCGGAGGAGCGGGAGGGGATGTCCCCCCCTCCCGCCGCCTCCCGCCGCTCTTACGGGGCCTCCCGTTCTATCAGGAGGCCCGATAACCAATCGGCCGCCTCCGGCGGCTGGGTATGGGCTGGAATGAAGCCGTGAGTGGCTTAGTTCCAGACTCCTAATCCTAAACACGGAAGCGACTTCATGACGTCACTTCCCGTTTACTCAGCTGCCAATGGCGCCGGTTTTAAAAAAATATACAGTATTCAGAATCGCCGAAAATGGCGATCAGAATACTTTGAAGTGCAAAGGATAAAGAGTACCTGTCACCACCTATTACTGTCACAAGGGATGTTTACATTCCTTGTGACAGCAATAAAAGTCATCACAATTTTTTTTTTTTTAAAGACAATTTATAAATATAAAAATAAATAAAATAAATAAGAAAAAAAATTTTTTAAAGCGCCCCCGACCCCGCGAGCTCACGCAGCAAAGAAAACGCATACAGAAGTTGCGCCCGCATATGTAAACGGTGTTCAAATCACACTTGTGAGGTATTGCCGCGATCGCCAGAGCGAGAGCAATAATTCTAGCACTAGACCTCCTCTGTAACTCTAACCTGGTAACCATAAAAAAATTTAAAGCGTCGCCTATCGAGATTTTTAGGTACCGTAGTTTGTCACCATTCCACGAGTGCGTGCAATTATAAAGCGTGACATGTTTGGTATCTATTTACTCAGCGTAATATCATCTTTCACATTATACAAAAAAATTGGGGTAACTTTACTGTTTGTTTTTTTTTAAATTCATGAAAGTGTCCCTTTTCCCAAAAATTTGCGTTGAAAACACCGCTGCACAAATACTGTGTGATATAAAATATTGCAACAATTGCCATTTTATTCTCTAGATTCTCTGCTAAAAAATATATATATATATATATATATATAATATTTGGGGGCTCTAAGTAATTTTCTAGCAAAAAATACGGATTTTAACTTGTAAACACCAAATTTCAAAACTAGGCTAATGCCGCGTACACACGAGCGGACTTTACGGCAGACTTTGCTCAGCGGACTTTACGCGGGACTTTATGACGGACCTTTATGACGGACTTGCCTACACACAATCCACCAAAGTCCGTCAAATTCGTACGTGATAACGTACAACCGGACTAAAACAAGGAAGTTCATAGCCAGTAGCCAATAGCTGCCCTAGCGTGGCTTTTTGTACATCAAACTAGCATACAGACGAGCGGACTTTTCGTCCGGACTCGAGTTCGACAGATAGATTTAAAACATGTTTTAAATCTAATGCCCCGTACACACGGTCGGACTTTGTTCGGACATTCCGACCACAAAATCCTAGGATTTTTTCCGGCGGATGTTGGCTCAAACTTGTTTTGTCTACACACGGTCGCACAAAGTTGTCGGAATTTCCGATCGCCAACTACGCGGTCACGTACACCACGTACAAGACTAGAAAAGGCCAGTTCAGAACCAAGCGTGGCACCCTTTAGGCTCCTTTTGCTAATCTCGTGTTAGTAAAAGTTTGGTGAGAGACGATTTGCGCTTTTTCAGACTGGTGGCTTTCAGATCGTTTTCTGCCGTTCAGTTTGTGCTTGTGGGTTTGTATCTGCTCTTCAGTGCGTGCAGCAAGTACCCTTGACTTGTCATTGTGTTCTTGTTTGTTCGTTACTGTTTTTCATGTTGCTCTTCACAGGCCTTGCTGTTCTTCAGTGCGTTCTGCTACCTCGTTCTGAGCAGCCGACCGTTTTCTAGCCATGTTGCGTATACGTACTCCTCGTAGAGTTCGTGCTGTGCGGGGGCTTGGTGTTGGGGTCCTGACCTTGACACAAGTCCAGTCCATGAACAGGGTGGGGAGGCGTTCATGGACCAAGAATTGGTTGCTTCAGCGTGACCAGTTCTCTCACATGCCTTTGCTCCGTGAGATCCGTGAGAATAATCCTGATGATTTCAGGAACTTTCTCAGGATGACGGACCCCGTGTTTCACCGTTTGTTGGCTTCGCTGACCCCTTATATTAGCAGGCAGGATACCTGCATGAGGCAAGCCATCACTCCGGAGCAGAGGCTCGTCGCTACCCTGCGGTATTTGGCGACAGGGAGAAGCCTGCAGGACTTGAAGTTCTCGACAGGCATCTGCCCCCAGGCTCTGGGTATCATTATCCCAGAGACCTGTTCTGCCATCATCCAGGTCCTGCAGAAGGAGTATATGAAGGTAAGATTTTTAGCCTTTAATATCACATTTTATTGTATTAAATGTTTGCTAATATATTGTATTTCTTTCCTCATTCCCTAATGACCATGATTGTAATATGCTGTGAATGTCCCCTTTGTCCTCATTCATGCTGGATGTTTATGTAATTATTATTTTAGGTCCTTCATACATATTTGCCCTTCAATAACCTCCCCAGCATGGTGTCTCCTGGCCCTATATTCACCTCATGTAGTCACTTAACAATGTATTTTATCAGCTCCATAGTAGTGCTTTACCCCAAACACCCCCTAAAATGTTTTGAAATGTTATTTTTGCTTTAAATTCTGGCAGAGTGGCAGAGGGTTTTTTTTGTGGTGTCCCCAAATAATTTTTAGTAACCCTCCCTCCCCCAACTGCTAAGTCAGCTGATCCCAATTCTCTATCTATCCTCAATAATCTATCTGCTGACTTTGCCAAACCCATACACACTATACCCATCTCTTTTGTGCTCAGATTTATGGATGAATTCCCCAAAGCATGTAGTGCAAGGGCCTGCCTGTATACTTTCAAATGGTACTGTTTAAAGTTTTTGTATCCTATTATTATCTTGATAGGTAATAGCAGAATGTCCAAATGTCCTCAAATGTGTACAATGTGTATTTATATCTTTGTATTATGACACTTCTTACCTGTCCAGTGGGCTGCCAATAGTGTAACTAAGGAGGGGCTGTTCAAAGTAATACCCTGTATTTAGGCATTCATCTCTCAATGAAGTGAAGAGGGTTACATGTCCAAGATTTCCACACACCCCCTATAATGTTAGAAATGGCCCATGAGAGGGGGGGAGGGGGAATATGATAGGTGTACCTTATACTTTGGCGTTGTTAAATTCCCCTTAATAAATGCTATCTGGAGGTTGACCCATAATATTTGTGCCTAATCTGCTTGCCATGTTTCTGAGCAAAAATAGTAATGTTTTATTTTTTCCCTCAACAGTTTCCTTCCACGCCACAGGAATGGCAGACTGTGGCCTCCCACTTTGCCCAGCGGTGGGACTTTCCTAACTGCGGAGGGGCAATTGATGGGAAACAGGTCCACATCGTCCCACCACCCAACTCGGGGTCGTACTATTTCAACTATAAGGGGTTCAATAGTATAGTTATGTTGGCGGTGGTGTCGGCTAATTACGACTTTCTGCTTCCTGTATGTGGACGTGGGGAAGAATGACCGGATGTCCGATGGTGGAGTCATCGCACAGACGGAGTTCTACAGGCGTCTCCAGAATGGCAGCTTGGACTTGCCAGCTCCAGTGGACAATGTGGAAGGACTCCCATTCGTGTTCGTTGCTGATGAAGCGTTTGCGCTGGGGGACCACCTGATGCGGCCATTCCCGATGAGGACCCTCACCCCGGAACAGAGGGTTTTTAATTACCGGCTGGCCAGAGCCCGAAGAGTGGTGGAGAACACATTTGGAATCCTGGCCAGCCGGTTCCGCCTATTTATGACACCAATCCATATGGCGGAGTATAAACTGAACCATATTATACTGGCGTGCTGTATTCTCCATAACTTTTTAAGGAAACATTCGGCCAACTATGCTGGCTCAGTTGGGCCTGAGGCCGGAATGATACATGAAACCACACTGACGGTGCTTGAAAGCGGACGTCCTGGCTTGCCCTCCCTGAGTGCCCATGATGTCCGGTTACGCTACCTGGAGTTCTTTGCGGGTAGGGGGCCATCAATATGCCAGACAATTTGTGAAGCCTTTTTCTATTAAAAAAAAAAAAAGAAATTATTTGTGGACATTTACTGCTTGTGTTTGTTTTAGCTGACTCTGACAGAAATGTGTTGAGTCCAGAAAATGTCGTGATTGTGTAACCTTATTATACAAAGCACTGTTGGCTGTTATTTACTAAATGCAAAAACACATTTCACTACAAGTGCACTTGCAACTGCACTGAAACTGCACTTGTAGTACCAAGAGGATTTGTCCTTAGTAAATAAGCCCCATTTTCTCTGAAAACACCAATGACATCACCCCAATAGTGTTGTAGCGTTGAGACAATAATCCACACATTCTTGCTTAACAAACTTTTTTTATACCTGCACAATCACATGTGCATTTACCAAAGGTTTTTCAAACAAACCAACATGTTTGTTGTATAACAATTTTTGGGGTAGCATTATCAAAAATAGAAATGTCCATTTTAGATAAAACAGGCATGTGTAAAACCAACAAGAAAGACACAAATCTTGAACTTACAAACGTCACATTTTGTAGAACTTGAAGGCAATATCAGACATGAGTATTTAGGAACTGTGTTTGATATTGTGTTCAGATGGGGTGAAGTCACCCCAGGAAAAGCCAAATTTGGAAGATGCACAGCAATTTACCAATGTCAACATGTGCGACCTGCCATCACGGGGGATCAAGGGACATGTTTTGGGGGAGCAAGCCCTTCCTCACCGCTACTTTATTATTGAGGAAGGGGTTGCACCCCCAAAACGCGTCCATTGATCTCCCGTGATGGCAGATAGCACATGGTGACACACTGTGTGCATCCTCCAAATTTGGCTTTGTGAAAAATAACAAAAACATTTTGCACATTGTAGCACACAAAAGAAGAAAGTGATTTGGAGGGGTTGTAAACTCGCCCCAAAACATCAATGAGGTTTTTTTTTTTTTGAATAACATTATTGATGTTTTTCTTGAGGTTTTCCAATTGTAAATTACACCCCATGATCTCCCCGATCAGGATCTGGGCACTTTCGGATGTGAAAGGATCTGGATCCACAACATCACGATCACCTAAAAAGAGAGGAACCCCAAAAAAAAAATTAGGTCTCAAAAATATGCTGCCATCCATCTCTTACCTGAGCCTGTGGTCGCAGACACTCACCTGTTGTGGTGACTAGTTCCACCATGTCTTCCTCCTCCTGCTCAGATTGTGTTGGGGGGATTTCCCCTTCTTCCGGGGGTGGGGGCTCTGATCTCCTCGGATGAGGGGTGTCCTCCGAGTCTTTTATCCCCTATGTCAAACAAAATGGTATAATTAGCTCACAGATATTTGATGGCAGAACTAGAAATAGGAAACATTGCTTGGAAGTGGGGTACAATTGTCAATTTTAGCAGAGTTCAAAAATGTAGCATTTTCAGTGTCCTTTGTCAAGCTTCAATACTTTACCTATTTGGTACAAGCTTCACAGATGTAGCCCCCCCCCTATAGTATACACTGGAGCACCTGTGTGGCCCCCTAATAAAAATGGTGTTCTGGGGTCCCACACTAGTGCTCCAGTGTCCAGATGTGAAAACAGCTGCTGAGTGTCCTCTCCTTACACAGAATCTAGTTTGCATTTCATTCTAGTAACAAAGCCATCTACAAAACCCAATTCTTTGAAGACAAGTATAGGGCGTAAAAATGGTGGCCAAATGCATATGGCCTAAACAATGGTATTTTAGAGTCCGAAAGAAAAATGTTTGATACGAACGAATAATGTGCCCATGAACATGAAAGTTGCCATTTTAAACTGTACAACAGTTCCTAAAAGCACATGGAGCAGCACGAACGTAAGAAACATAAAGAATAGGAACATGGGACAACTACTTACTTTTTTGCAGCACTCTCCGGATCTTTCTGTACTGCTCATGTTCTCGTAATTTGAGGTCCGACCACTGCTTCCTGAGCTGATCTTTCGATCGTCGTACCCCGAAATTCCGGTGCAGACTCCTGACCACTTTCGCCATGATCTTGGCCTTTCTGACATTGGGGTTGTGGTAAGGCCCATACTTCCCATCATAGTCGGCCCTTTTCATTATGTCGTATGTCGGACGTGTCCGGATCCGGCCTTTCCTCCTCCTCCTCGTCGTTGCTACAATTAGCACGATCCTGCTGTGTCTTCGCCATGTGCTCTTCCCCCACTGCGCAGAACGAAAAGGGGCGGGGAATAGACTAGAAAGAACGTCAGGGGCGGGCGGAGTTCCATGCATGCGCAGTGTGTATAAAGCGTAACACGCGTGCGTCTTACGTACGATCTGTGAGCGGAGGAAGGAGCATCGGAGGCGCCGATCGTGATAACGAAGGTAGGATCTAAACTTGGGCCTATACTGCTTCGAAATGGAAGCCTATATTGTAACAAGATTAGGAGAGTTTGGCCTGACATTAGGGTTTGTCTTGTGTTGTGTCTTGCAGAGAAAATGGATGGGTTCAACGACCACAATTTCCTCCCCCTGTTCATTGACAAATACAGGGAGCTGCCCTGTCTGTGGCAAGTGAGACATCCTCATTACAACCATAAACAAAAGAGGCAGGCAGCGCTGGAGAAACTGCTGGAGTTAGTGAAGCCGGTGGTCCCCACAGCAACCATCCCCTATTTAAAAGCCAAAATTGGTGGCCTGAGGAGCACTTATCTCAGGGAGCGCAAAAAGGTCACAGATTCCCAGAGATCCGGAGCTGCAGCAGATGACATTTATGTCCCCAGGCTCTGGTACTATGAGAGACTGCAATTTCTGTCAGACCACACTGAAGTCAGGGAATCCCTCTCTACTCTTCCTTCCAAGCTTCCTTCCATACCAGCTGAGGCTTCCGATTTCCAACCTGGGCCTTCCAGCCAAGAAAGAAGTGGAGGAGCCCAGCTGGAGTCAGGTATAGCATTCTTCTACAGATTTCTGGGCAATAAAGAAATTATGTTTACTAGATGTTATTATTGATCACTAATTGCTGCTTGAAAGTGTTTTACATATCAATACACAGTAGTGGGCACCCAAATTTGGGACAAGAATGAAAACTGCTGGGCTCAGAATGCTAGTCTGTTATATTTGATAACATTCAATTTGCAACAGTCATGAGGTGAAAATTGTGTGTGATTGATGACTAAAAAACTAAAACTATGTCCCTTTTTCATACACAGGAAGACCTCAGCCAGGAGGAGGCTGTGGAATGTGGCAGTCAGGAGGAGGCGGGGATTAGTGGCAGCCAGGAGGAGGCGGGGCTAAGTGGCAGCCAAGAGAAGCCTGGGACAAGTTGAAGCCTGACTAAATCGCAGGTTCCTCCCCTCTGCCTTCCATATAAAAGAGCCAGGAAGACGACTCCGAGTCCTGTGCAGGATTCTGCGTTCAGGCTGATTCAGGAGGCTTCGGCGTCCCTACGAGCCTTACCAATTCCTGAAGAGGCCTTTGCCTGCATGGCTGCCACAAAACTGCAGGGCATGCAGGAGGGTCAACGCAGGCTCTGTGAGGACCTTATGTATAAAGTCCTACTTAAGGGGGTGAGTGGGGAACTAACACCCAAGACCGACGTCATTGAGTTGAACCATCCTCCTCCTGCTGCCACAACTCCACCACCAGAGCCACCGCGTGGAAGGAAGCGTGGAAAGAAGACAAGAGAGTGATTGCCCTGGGTTCAGTCTGGTCTAACAGAAGATGCAGTCTCTTCTATGACCACAGCCTGGGGACACAGATGTCATCTGCTGCTTTCCGGATCTCTGGGACTTCTGGACCAGACTGCCCTCCCTTAGATAAGGACTCCTCAGGCCACCAATTTTGCTTGAAAATAATTGATGTCTGCCCTGGGGGTCCAAGGCTTCACCCACTTCTGCAGTTTCTCCAGCGTTGCCTCCCTCTTTGTTTAGTTGTGAGCCCTTAATAAAAAAATTTTTGGGAAATTATACTCTCCTATGTGTGTTTTAATCCAAAAAGGACAGTTTGTTGGTGACGATTCAGGTACATTTCTAACATAAAATGTGAAATTAACAAGGGACAACAACACCAAACAATCTCCTACAGATTAAATAGAACAACATATCAATGGTGTTGTGGGAACTTGTCACCAAAAACACACACAAACATTTTCGGGAGTACAAATCAAAATTTCCCCCAAAAAAATAACACCCTTCAAAAAAATACAAACACAAAAAAAGAATCTACATTAAAGCCGGAAAAAAAAAAAAAAACAACAAAAATATGTTGTCAGATGTGAGAAATCAAAATATATTGAGGGAATCCCGATAAATAGTAACAAAATAAGTTTGTGAGAAGTGTGTGTGAATATAAGCAGCAAAACTACTTAATTCTTGTCACATTATAAAGAAGAAGAGAGTGCGCTGTATTAAACCATTGTTAACATTGCAGCGTGACGAAAGTGCTGTATCCATTGCGAACGCTAAGTTTACCAGAACGAGCTGTTCCGTGTCGGAATTTCTTCTGAGCATGCGTGGCACTTTGTGCGTCGGAACAGGCCACACACGGTCGGAATTGACGCGATTGGATTTTGTTGTCGGAAAATTTTATCTCCTGCTCTCCAACTTTGTGTGTCGGAAAATCCGATGGAAAATGTCCGATGGAGCCCACACACGGTCGGAATTTCCGACAACACGATCCGATCGGACATTTTCCATCGGAAAATCCGACTGTGTGTACGGGGCATAAGTCCGTCCAACTTTTGAGCAAACAGAGTCCGCTGGAGCCCACACACGATCGAATTGTCCGACGAAATCCCGTCCGCCTGGCAAAGTCTGCCGTAAAGTCCGCTCGTGTGTACGCGGCATTAGTCATGAAAGGGATAAAAAACTATCAATAAATGGTGTTACATGTTGTTCATACTCATTCACTGTGGGATTTGTTTTCTGTATTCTGCAAAAATCCTGGATGGTCCAGCTGCTCTCTATCTCCAAGTCCCCAATGTAGTTGGGGATATTGCAGGGCAGTGTTGGCTGCTCTGCACATGCTCAGTATTCAGTGAGTTTCTATGCTGAGCTTTTCCTCCCTATCACATCTGAGCAGCCCATGTGACTATAGAGTCACACATGTGGGTGTATACACAGTGGTAAATGACAGCCCACTCCCTTCCTCCTCCTCCATGCCCACTAACCAGCTAAACACTATGGGGGTGGGTTTTTTGTAGATTAACGGAGGCTTCACCTCCCTTTTATTCTAAGACACAGGCTGGAGGGGCAAGACACAGCCTGTTACAGGCAGAAATCTGCCCACACCATGTTATTGCCAAAAAATAATAAACATTTGACTTCAAATATATATTTGTATGACAATTTAAAACAGTTTTTTTATATTAATTATTTATTTTTACTCTGTATTCCAAAGGCTGTTTTTTTATATTGAACATGTGACCAGAGGCAGAGGACTAGAAGCCCCTCCTGCCTATGTTTCCCTGCAGGCAGGCTGGGAATGATCTGGGTCCTGGGTCATGTGACAGCTGTATATCGATTAGGAAAAAGGTACTTCGAATTTTTTATTTTTTTTTCAAAATAATCACAGTGCCATCATCCATATACAGAAATAGAAGGGACAATGTAAATTAATCAGTGTGTGTTTAGTATTACTTTAAATATACCAATGTAAAGAGCAATAGTGCTGCTAAACAGATAACAGAAAATGCCCAGATAACATAAAATGCGCAGCATTTAGCAGCACTATTGCTCTTTACATTGGTTTCTCAGACCATCTTACCCAGCTCTCTGGGTTCTCCTGGCTCTCTCAACATTTTCTTAGAGCACCCTGCTGCACAGGCCTACTCACTGGCCTCAACTTCAGGGTTCTTCTGATACCCCAGGCTCTCTCACACCTCTGAGGCTTCAATATTCCCTCAGTCCCCTGGACTCACCTGGTCGTCTCGGCTCTCCCAGTCTCTAGACTCTTTTAGTCTCTCAGCCGTCTCAACTCTCTCTCTCAGTTCTGTGGACACAGAATCTCTCCTCCAGCATGAAGTTCTGTCTCTTGAGTAGAGCACCCCTGTCCCAAATCGGGGGCACACCCTAATGGAAGTCCTGAGCTATGCCCAAACCTACCATTATAAGGGCTGTGTGAACCTGGACCCACATCCTGCTGGTCTTCAGCAAGACCTGGACACTGGGTTGGAGATTTCTTCCCTCCCAAAGCACTTTTGAAATCTCCAAACTATGGAGCCCAATCTGAGAATACCAAAGTCTCCTCTCATAATCGATACTCCGTAGTTCTGCACTATTGTGTATGTGTGAACCCTGTGTGCTTTCTACAACCATTTTCACAGTGTCAGGACCTCGCACTGTCACACACCCTGGGACATCTAGGGAAAGGTAAGCTGCAACACATTCAATTTGTATTCTTGGGTTTAGATACACTTTAAGCCAAAAGGGATCTGGGTGATTTTTTTATCTTAGTACAAGTTTGCCTTAAACATGCAGCCAGTGCTGGACTTTTTTGTAGAAATCCAAGAGTGCTTTGCAAAGCGAGTGTGATGGATTCACTCTGTATTAGTTGCCCTATTGTATATACAGTAGTATTGTAAAAATAAGTATCCTTTTATAAACTTGTGAATTTAACAGTAAATACATTGACCAAAGCCATAACACATTCCCTGTACAGAATATTTACTTACCAGAACTGATCTCCAGTCTGACGGAGTCACTTATGTTAGTATTGGAGCCTTCACACTGGTAATTCCCACTGTTATGTTGTGCTGCATCTCCAATTTCAAAGCTTTGTCCTCTGTGTATCAGATTATTATCCCTGTACCAGGTGTAGCTCATATCTGCTGGAATAGGTTTCCCCACATTGCAGGTCATTGTTAGAGACTCAGTTGTGAAGATCTTTTCCCAGTTTGGGTTGAAGGTCACCACAGGTCTCACTGCATATCCTACAAGGTAGCACATTGTACATGACAATTAATAAAGAGACAGTACAGAAAAAAAGATACAGTCAAAGATCTGTAAAATATTATAGAATATATTTTCTCTGCAGCCAAAACTTTAACCTGTGCTCTCTATGATATAAATCTGTTTTGGCCCAATGGTTTTGCACAGGTATAGACTGACACTGAATAGGCTTTCTAAACCAACCTGCTTTTGGCTGCGTTTGTTGCATGGCCTGTGAATTGGGTTCAATTAACCCTAAAAGTGGGTGAAGGGTAGAGGTGGCAATCTGACTAATCCCGAAGGGGATTATACAACCTCCAAAATAGAATAATGTGTTTGATTAAATTGTATTATATTATTAGGAGTATAGATACAGTTTAAACATGACAAAGGATTCCCAAAGCACTATAAGTTACATAAAGAGACAGCATAGCAGAATCTTCCCGTCTTTAGCCTTGCTTTGACTGAGAGAAATGTCTGATGAAGTGAGGGGGTAGAGAGATGATTCAATGCTCTGACTACTTTACTTTTGTGTCTTCAGCTTGAGCTACTGAATTCTGTACACCACAGGCTGTTTTTACAACAGGAGGTACAATGGCCATCTAAACCTAACCTAAAGGAAGGATTATTTAATTTATTGAGTTTATTGAGAAGAAGTTGTGTTGCTTTCAGTCATCTCTCAACCAGTGTGGACACTTTTACTAGGGGGGTTGGTATAAAATTTTGCATGTTACCAAACAGCTTAAATAGAAGAGCTGATACATATAATGAAAGACAACCCTACCAGATTTAGTAAAACCTGGGCATGTTCGATCCACTACTCAAATTCTCTACACAGGGATCCCCCTAATTAGCCGACCAAACATTCTCTACAAGATATACCAACAAACCAACCCTTCTTCAAACATCCAAGTTATTCTCCCTCCCATATCCCCTTTTTATTTCAATAATAAGACCTTTGATACAACTTTGATAATACAATTAGATCTACTGACCCTGAAACCTATCTCAAAGCCAAAATGGCCTAAGAGTTAATTTTCTTTATTGTAAATTATAAATGCATTACTAATAAGTATTACGTTAATACAGTTTCTTTAACCGTTTCCTGACCGCCTCATGTCTTTTTACGGGGGCAGAATGGCTCCCCTGCATGAAACCCTGTACAGGTACGGGGTTCCTTCAAGGGCTGCCAGAGGGCGCCCTGTGCTAAAAGAGGAGAGGAGACATGTTGTTTGTTCCTAGTAAGTAGGAAAAAAACATTTTTGGGGATATTTATTATAGCGAAATGTAAAAAATTTCTTTTTAAATTGTCGCTCTTTTTATTTGTGTATAGCGCAAAAAATAAAAACAGCAGAGGTGTTCAAATACCACCAAAAGAAAGCTCTATTTATGGTAAAAAAAGGGACGCAAATTTCGTTTGGGTACAGCATTGCATGACCGCACATTTACCAGGTTAAAGCAACGCAGTGCCAAATTGTAAAAAGTGTTTTGGTCAGGAAGGGGGTAAAACCTTCCGGGGCTGAAGTGGTTAAAAATAAGAAAAATATCGTACACAGTGTGATGATTGATCATGCTCCCACCCGGACACAGTATGCTCCCATAGGGGTGTCCAGGAGTACTGGTAGCATGGCCAATATCAACAATATGTTATGGAATTACAATATCTCGCATAAGTGAGTACACCCCTCACATTTTTGTAAATATTTTATTCTTTCTTTTCATGTGACAACACTGAAGACACTTTGCTACAATGTAAAGTAGTGAGTGTACAGCTTGTATAACAGTGTAAATTTGCTGTCCCCTCAAAAGAACTCAACACACAGCCATTAATGTCTAAACCACTGGCAACAAAAGTGAGTACACCCCTAAGTGAAATTGTCAAAATTGGACCCAATTAGCAATTTCCCTCCCCGGTGTTATGTGACTTGTTAGTGTTACAAGGTCTCAGGTGTGAATGGGGAGCAGGTGTGGTAAATTTGGTGTTATCGCTCTCACTCTCTCATATTGGTCACCGGAAATTCAACATGGCACTTCATGGCAAAGAACTTTGAAAAAAAGAATTGTTGCTCAATATAAAGATGGCCTAGGCTATAGGAAGATTGCCAAGACCCTGAAACTGAGCTGCAGCACGATGGCCAAGACCATACAACGGTATAACAGGTCGACCAAAGAAGTTGAGTGCATGTGCTCAGCGTCATATCCAGAGGTTGTCTTTGGAAAATAGACGTATGAGTGCTGCCAGCATTGCTGCAGAGGTTGAAGGGGTGGGGTGGCCGGCCTGTCAGTGCACAGACCATACGCCGCACACTGCATCAAATTGGTTTACATGGCTTTTGTCCCAGAAGGAAGCCTCTTCTAAAGACGATGCACAAGAAGCCCGCAAACAGTTTGCTGAAGACAAGCAGACTAAGGGCATGGATTGCTGGAACCATGTCCTTCACCTCTTCCTCTTTGAGACCGATATCCCTTCAACAGAAGCCAGTGTTCGGCTTTTTTTTTCTCCTCACGCTGTCAGCATGAGAAGAAAAAATAACCATTACCGATCTTCTGTTTACATCACGTGATCAGCTGTCATTGGCTGACAGCTGATCACGTGGTAAGAGGGCCGGGATCGACCCCTTACTCCGATCTGTGATCATCCATGTCTCATGGACTTGGGTGATCACAGCGCGCACCGCGCGCGCCCTTCAGGGGGGCGTGGTGAGCGTGCAAAGGGGAGGACGTCTATTGACAGCCTCCCGGCAAAGCAGATCCACGCTGTAGCAGTCATTCGGCTATAGCGTTGATCTGAAGGGGATATGGTGGGCAGGTGTGGTTTACCATTTGTGGTAAATAGGAATATCTCCCAACCTTTTAAGATGGGAAAAAGCGCAGAAAATTTGGCCAAAGGACACACACCGTGCCATACCCCAATAATGCCGTCATGACAAATTAAGGTGCAAGAATGGTCATTTAAACTCCACAAGGCTTTTTCACTGCTTATTTTCATTTATATTTGCATCTATAATTAGCCAATGCAAGAATCTAAAGCAGCCATTCTCAACCAGGGTCCCTGTCCCCATTTGGTGGTACCTCCACAGTTCAGGGGCCAACACCACATGGCAAAGCCAGCAGCAAGGCACTAATGATCTTTTTAGCTTTCTGTATGGGTGATATTCTGACCATCAATGTAAGAAGTATTCTTCCCACTGACCACCAATGTATAGAGCATTCTTTCCACTGACTACCACTGTAAGGTGTATTCTTCCAATTGATCATCAGGGGACATTCTTCCCACTGACCACAAAAGTGAAAAGCTTTCTTCCCACTGACCACGAATGTAAGGGACATTCTTTCCACTAGCCACCAATGTAAGGAGCATTCTTACCACTGATCACCAATGTAAGAGGCATTCTTACCACTGATCACCAATGTAAGAGGCATTCTTCTCACTGACCATCAATGTAAGGAACATTCTTCCCATTGACCACCAATTTAAGGAGTATTTTTTCCTCTGACTACCAATGTAAGGGACATTTTTTCAACTCATCACCATTGTAAGGGGAATTCTTTCTATTGGCCACTAATATAAGCATGGGCGGGTGCTTCCTCACCCTGCACATGGGGGGTACCTTTCCTTGTGTACATGCTCATCATTGCCCAGGACCAGGCAGGGCCGCATTCACGTGAAAATGTAACTTGGCGGTACCCCAACTTAGTGATGAGCTGAACCACTGTGTGCAGTAATGAAAGTGTAGCGTTCCTCTGGAAAGTACTGTCCTGTGTCACTATGCACTGTTCCCTAGTGTATGTTGTATTTAGGAGGGACACTGCAGAGCATATGCCCTCTCCACCAGTCCAGTGTACCTCTGTCACCTTACTCCCAGTGAGAGAATGGGGTCCCACCATGCACTTAACGTGGACCTCATGTGTGCACTTGTTAACTCTTTTCACTCTCCATACCATGTGGCCAGGCTATGGGTCTCCATAACGCAGCTTCCATCCTGGATGCTTTGGGATACCACTAGGGAGAGAGCCAGAACACCGACTCCCTTGATACCAAAAGTCCCATCACCTACACTAGGCACCATGCTTCCCGACTGGCTGCAATTCACTTTGCACTAGTTCTTGGTTCTCCATAGCAACTGCATTCCTCCTCAAACTTTTCCTTCCACGTTAACCTTGCAGTAGTGGCTTTACATATCCCATATGTGCTTTACTGACCCTAGTTCTTTCATAATCCCTGTACCATCATGCACCCCTTTAAAGAACTTCAGACCAGGCTTCGAATAGTTGATGCAACTTTTACTGAATTCTTTGGCAATACAGTCCCCTAACTATCTCTATTTCACTATAAAATGCATATAAAAGCAAAGGAGACGGCCTTCAAAAAATACAAGGTTGAGGGATCATCATCAGCGTTCAGACTTTGTAAAGAATGCAACAAGAAATGTAAGGGTGCAATTAGGGCGGCTAAGATAGAACACGAAAGACACATAGCCGAGAAGAGCAAAAAAAAAACAAGAAATTCTTTAAGTATGTAAACAGTAAAAAACGTAGGACAGACCATATTGGCCCCATAAAAAATGAGGAAGGACATCTGGTTACAAAAGATGGGGAGATGGCAAAGGTGTTGAATGTATTCTTCTCCTCAGTCTTGACGAGGAAATCGGGGGGCTTTAGTAACCAAAACTGCAGTGCTTATCCTCATGACACGTCACAGGAAGCACCCTCATGGCTAACAGAGGACAGAATTAGAATTAGACTCAGGAAACTTAACATTAATAAATCACTGGGACCGGATGGCTTTCACCTGAGGGTACTTAGGGAACTCAGTCAAGTAATTGCCCGACCATTGTTCCTAATTTTTACTGACAGTTTACTGACTGGAATGGTACCATCAGATTGGAGAAAAGCCAATGTAGCACCAATATTTAAAAAGGGCCAAAAACACATTCCTGGGAATTACAGACCAGTTAGCCTAACATCAATAGTATGTAAGCTCTTGGAGGGGATAACAAGGGACTATATACAAGATTTTAGTAATGAAATCGGTATCATTAGCAGTAATCAGCATGGATTAATGAAGAATCATTCTTGCCAAACCAATCTATTAACCTTCTATGAGGAAGTGAGTTGCCATCTAGATAAAGGAAGGCCCGTAGACGTGGTGTATCTGGATTTTGCAAAAGCATTTGACACAGTTCCCCATAAATGTTTACTGTACAAAATAAGGTCCGTTGGCATGGACCATAGGGTGAGTACATGGATTGAAACCTGGCTACAAGGGCGAGCTCAGAGGGTGGTGATAAATGGGGAATACTCGGAATGGTCAGGGGTGGGTAATGGGGTCCAACAGGTTTCTGTGCTGGGACCAATCCTATTTAACTTATTCATAAACAACCTGGAGGATGGGGTAAACAGTTCAATCTCAATGCATTTGCGGACGATACTAAGCTAAGCAGGGCAATAACTTCTCTATAGGATGTGGAAACCTTGCAAGAAGATCTGAACACATGAATGGGGTGAGCAACTACATGGCAAATGAGGTTTAATGTAGAAAAATGTAAAATAATGCATTTGGATGGCAAAAATATGAAGGCAATCTATACACTGGGGGGGGAACCTCTGGGTGAATCTAGGATGGAAAAGGACCTGGGGGTCCTAGTAGATGACAGGCTCAGCAATGGCATGCAATGCCAAGCTGCTGCTAACAAAGCAAACAGAATATTGGAATTCAATAAAAAGGGGGTCAACTCTGGGGATAAAGCGATAATTCTCCCACTCTGCAAGACTCTGGTCCGGCCGCACCTGGAGTATGCTGTCCAGTTCTGGGCACCAGTCCTCAGGAAGGATGTAATGGAAATGGAGCAAGTACAAAGAAGGGCAACAAAGCTAATAAAGGGTCTGGAGGATATTAGTTATGAAGAAAGCTTGCGAGCACTGAACTTATTCTCTCTGGAGAAGAGATGCATGAGAGGGGATATGATTTCAATTTACAAATACCGTACTGGTGACCCCACAATAACAAAAACTTTTTTGCGGCAGGGAGTTTAACAAGACACGTGTCCACTCATTAAAATTAGAAGAAAAGTAGTTTAACCATAAACTATGTATAATCACACACATAGGTTGGACTTGATGGACTTGTGTCTTTTTTCAACCTCACCTACTATGTAACTATGTAACTACCCAGGCATACCTCCTTAAAGGTAGTAGTCCATGTTTGGTGTTCTCCAGGATCTGGCAGATCTTTGGACCCTCTGTGCTTTCCGATGGACTGCAAGGGGCAGCAGTCCTCCACTTAAAATGTTGTAACATTATCCTGAGTGGGAACTTTGGAAAGTAGCTGGAGATCACATCTTTAGGCTTGTCCTGCCTTTCTCCCATGCAGGCAGCATCATCCCACCGTACAGAGCCCTTCCCCTTTTTATTTACAGCGAAGGGGAGATGGCAGAGCCCAGAAAAGACTGGGAAACTGCAGATGCAGGTTTAACCCCTTCTTAGCCTGGGCCAGCCAACTGCCTAACTAACATACTGCCTACACTAGGACCATTCGTTCCACTGACTGCTGATGAATTGGTTTAAGTAGGGTTTCTTCAAGACCTAAAATTTATTTTAGAGGTTCATCTTGGTAAAAAAGATTGAGACAGGCTAATCTAAAGAACGATTGAAAGGTTTGTTGCAAAAGAAACAACTATTGCTATACTCCAGGGAGAAAAAAAAGGGGCATTTAGGCATGAAAGACAAACAGAGGGATTTAGTTACAAAAGTGGGACAGTCCCTCCAAATGAGGGACCACTGAGAGCTAAGCATAGGAAAAGTTACCCCAGCAAATCATGTCTACTTACCTTTTTTCCCCACAATCAGCACTGTAAAAGAGACAAAAAGAGATTAGTAAAAAAATACTTTGTACTATCTGACTATATAATTATTTTAATTAATAAATTGGGAGTGTTTCTTTCACAGAGGATAGTAAAGTGTCTAGGTCCTCATCTCAAAAATAAAAATAGGTATTACCTTTTTCTTCAACAGGAATGAAAAATATTGTTATAAAAGTGTTTCCCCAACACTTCTGCCTTTGCATACACTCTATGATTGATGTGGCAGCATTGTCACCCTCTATGAATGCTCCCATATAGAGCTACAAATAGTTGTGCCATTATCACTACATATTGCCATACATGGGTATGAGGGACAGAGAGGACAACCATTCTTAAGAAGCATGAAGGAGGCCATCCACATCAAACTGGAACAACCATCCTTGAACAGGGTCGAGGGCCTTTTACACCACCTGTCTTCCATATGTAAGCCCGTTGTACCATCTCTACCCAGCATTTTGACAATTCCCACCTCAGTCATTGAATTCAAAGGATTAACTCCTATGAAGCCTTCTTGACACCAAGGACGGGATTATGTAACTAGAACAGGGAGGTTCCACAACTTCCACACCTCCCATCCTGTTCTTGAACAATGGACATCTATACATTCCATAGTGATTTGATGAAGGTGTCTATATTCCTTGTATGGATATAAATGTAGCACTAACTCTCGGTGGAGCTGCTGGTTTAAGCGGGCTTGATACCTTCACTCTCGACACCCCTGTTTCACCGGCACCGGGTCTGGGGTTCCGTTGAGTCTACCTCTGGATGATAAAAGCACCAACACTTGAGTACGTTTTCAATGCTTTATTGAACCAAGTAACAAAGGAAGTAGCAGGAAAGAGGCAGGAGGGAAGCTGTAGGGAAGCTCAAATACCTTTCTTTAGGATTCTTGAGAACGTCCTTTAAAGTTGAATATTGTAATCAGATGCAATCCCCTTGTGGGACACAATCTTTGCTCGCCTGGATAGGCCTCTCTCTCTTGCCTAGCAGCCAGTACGTAGCACGAACAAAAGTCTCTGCCACAGACTTGCTTGAAATAAACCTGTACGATCCTCTGCCACAGGATGTATTATTTTTGCGGTGAATGTCAGACACAGTACTTGGACCTCTAAGCCAACCCGGCAGTACTATGCTGTAGAACTACTTTAGGAAACGTCCTCCAACCCAGTCACCAGGCCCCTCTCCAGACCAGCACTCTGCATGATCCTTCCATAACGGGTCCTCCTCTGGGATCTTCTCGGTTGTCCAGCTTCTTCACTCTGGATAGACAGCTCAGGACCATTCCTCGGCTGCTGTGGTAGGCCCCAGACATGCTTCTGGGCCCACCCACACGCCGCAGTGGTGCGGGCCTCCAGGACAGAGGACCACGAGGTAACACTCTAACGTATACCTGTCGGCCAGGAGGGCCAGCAGGTGGCTGTAAAACGAACCCCAAAATATGGCGTCTGTCCCATAAATACCCTCTCCCAGAATGCAACTCGGAGGACCACCTCCACCGAGTTGTCTCCGGGACAGAGGAGCACCCATACACTTCGACACGTTGCCTTTCCAACACTAGCCAATGGTAACAGCGACTCCCACCGGCTCAGTGTGGAACCACGCGCAACAACAGCCAAGCTGGAACAGAGGCAAATCTAACTCCCCTAACGACAATTCACTAAATTTACCTATCAGATGGTAGATCACAAATCTACCAGCGCTACATACTCCTCCCACTACAATAGACGTCCCCAACTACTGTCCAAAAATAATGATAAAAACTCCCAAGCTTAAAACTTGGATTAGATAGAGAAGAAGGAAAGACAGTGGAAAGACATTATGAGATTAACATCTATAAAACAATATGTTCACGTCCGTAAACAAAACCATCCTATGACTGTACACAACCTCACTATCTATCTAGCTGGAAAGCCTCACAGCTTGATAGGAGATCAAATGGTTCCTAAAAAGGAAAATATGTTAAACACACATATATCCTGTACAACTTCAGGAGCAAAGCCTCATTTAAAAATGAGACTCTCTTCCCATAATTTATTATCAAAAATAATCTTTAGGAGTCCATCCCTGTATAAAAAAATTTTTCACATGAAAGAAATCCGGCTAGCAAAAAGAAGTCCTTGGATTCAAAACACTGAGATGAATATCCAGACCTTGACCACGAAGATCTCTTTATACTGACACTAACTAAGTAACTTCAAAGTTCTTTTGTCCATAGTTGCCAATAAAACCGGGGATCTGGCAAGGTCAGTGTCTTTCCCAGTTTATCCACTGTGGTAATGAAATATACAGCGTCATCTTTTCCGGGCCTGCAGATGACCACTTTGTCAGCATAGATGTGCCGACCGAAGTTCCAGTGCATAAAACTTCCACCAAAACGTTCATCCATTTTAACAGAACATCCAGTCTTTCGGAAAGGCTTAGGCACAGACAAGTAGTCCCAAACAGCTTCACTGTACCAAAGTTCCCGGTTAACTTCAATCACTTGCATTACATCCTGAGGGACATAGGGGAACTCCAAGCCATACTCCGTAGCTACACGCTTGTTTAACATTCTCTGCAAACGTGCAAGTTTGAGCAAGGATCTGTTCTTTCCCATTCCAGGAGGCACACAGAAATCCAAGGATTTGCTCACCATAGACCCAGCCGGTGTCTGTAGTGAACTAACAACTTTTGACAAAGTCTCATTTACAGTGCTGTGTGGCTCCACACAGGGTGATGTCTTCCCAGAACTCAGGGCTGTCCATTCAGGGAAAGTCATAGCAGAGGCGATGTCTTCGCCTTGTGACCATAACAACTCTTGTGACATAGTCTCAAACAGGTCATCATCACCGGAAAGATCCGACATGGATTCTATTTCCGAATCTCCCAACTCTTCCACTGGCAGATACTTATTTACAGTCCCAGATACATTCCCCACCAGCTGCTTACCCGTTCCTGTCGTGGACTTTGTTGGATCCGGTTCGGGTAGCCTCGGGGGTAGGCCTCGGCCACGGCCGCGGGAAGCCTTCACATATCCCACCTTCCTCTGTACAGGTACAACAGAGACGGGCGTGGCGGACTCAGAATTCAAAGCAATGTCCGCTGATGAGACGGCAACAGCAGTGTCTCTCTCCGGAACATTTTCAGCAACAACAGGCAAAGTGACGGCCTGCCGCTCTCTCTCCGTAGTATTACCAGCTTCTACTGTGGCGACACCTGTTGCCCAATCCATCCGATAAGCACGGGGCGACATGGTAGGATGCTCCACCACAAACAAATACTCTCCACACTGTGGACATCGACCAAATGGACGAAGATGTACGGCCAGTCCTTCACATCTACTGTATGGCAAATCATGCCCAGTCCCTCAATATCTCCTGAGGTATACAGAACAAACCTCCCCTGCGGCTTCAGACGAACACCAGTATCTGTAAGCAGGGTTCCGTTCAGCACAGTATTCAACGCGGTGCTTGCAGGGAACGTTCTTGGTCCCATAATTGGCTGCATCGCCGAAAAAGACAAGGCCACACTCTGATCTTCTCAGCACGATCACGAGGCCTCTCTTCTTCTCTGGCGCCAAACACATACACGCGTCCCACGTGGTATCAAGTAGGGTAGGCTCCTCCCACTTGTTCTGATCACGTAGCTCCCGGGCTTTTACTGGCGCCCGCCGCCTACGCATTCAGAAATAAAGTCCTGCAACTTTTAACCTCTTCTCTTCCTGAAAAATTTGACAAAGTCCAGCTCTCACTGTAAACTCCCAGTGAAACACCTCTCTGGGTTGCGAGAATTGATGGTCAACAAATCCCGGATGAGCCCCCACATGTAGCACTAACTCTCGGTGGAGCTGCTGGTTTAAGCAGGTTTGTTACCTTCACTCTTGACACCCCTGTTTCACCGGCACCAGGTCTAGGGTTCCGTTGAGTCTACCTCTGGATGATAAAAGCACCAACACTTGAGTACGTTTTCAATGCTTTATTGAACCAAGTAACGAAGGAAGTAGCAGGAAAGAGGCAGGAGGGAAGCTGCAGGGAAGCTCAAATACCTTTCTTTAGGATTCTTGAGAACGTCCTTTAAAGTTGAATATTGTAATCAGATGCAATCCCCTTGTGGGACACAATCTTTGCTCGCCTGGATAGGCCTCTCTCTCTTGCCTAGCAGCCAGTACGTAGCACGAACAAAAGTCTCTGCCACAGACTTGCTTGAAATAAACCTGTACGATCCTCTGCCACAGGATGTATTATTTTTGCGGTGAATGTCAGACACAGTACTTGGACCTCTAAGCCAACCCGGCAGTACTATGCTGTAGAACTACTTTAGGAAACGTCCTCCAACCCAGTCACCAGGCCCCTCTCCAGACCAGCACTCTGCATGATCCTTCCATAACGGGTCCTCCCCTGGGATCTTCTCAGTTGTCCAGCTTCTTCACTCTGGATAGACAGCTCAGGACCATTCCTCGGCTGCTGTGGTAGGCCCCAGACATGCTTCTGGGCCCACCCACACGCCGCAGCGGTGCGGGCCTCCAGGACAGAGGACCACGAGGTAACACTCTAACGTATACCTGTCGGCCAGGAGGGCCAGCAGGTGGCTGTAAAACGAACCCCAAAATATGGCGTCTGTCCCATAAATACCCTCTCCCAGAATGCAACTCGGAGGACCACCTCCACCGAGCTGTCTCCGGGACAGAGGAGCACCCATACACTTCGACACGTTGCCTTTCCAACACTAGCCAATGGTAACAGCGACTCCCACCGGCTCAGTGTGGAACCACGCGCAACAACAGCCAAGCTGGAACAGAGGCAAATCTAACTCCCCTAACGACAATTCACTAAATTTACCTATCAGATGGTAGATCACAAATCTACCAGCGCTACATACTCCTCCCACTACAATAGACGTCCCCAACTACTGTCCAAAAATAATGATAATAACTCCCAAGCTTAAAACTTGAATTAGATAGAGAAGAAGGAAAGACAGTGGAAAGACATTATGAGATTAACATCTATAAAACAATATGTTCACGTCCGTAAATAAAACCATCCCATGACTGTACACAACCTCACTATCTATCTAGCTGGAAAGCCTCACAGCTTGATAGGAGATCAAATGGTTCCTGAAAAGGAAAATATGTTAAACACACATATATCCTGTACAACTTCAGGAGCAAAGCCTCATTTAAAAATGAGACTCTCTTCCCATAAATTATTATCAAAAATAATCTTTAGGAGTCCATCCCTGTATAAAAAGTTTTTTCACATGAAAGAAATCCGGCTAGCAAAAAGAAGTCCTTGGATTCAAAACACTGAGATGAATATCCAGACCTTGACCACGAAGATCTCTTTATACTGACACTAACTAAGTAACTTCAAAGTTCTTTTGTCCATAGTTGCCAATAAAACCGGGGATCTGGCAAGGTCAGTGTCTTTCCCAGTTTATCCACTGTGGTAATGAAATATACAGCGTCATCTTTTCCGGGCCTGCAGATGACCACTTTGTTAGCATAGATGTGCCGACCGAAGTTCCAGTGCATAAAACTTCCACCAAAACGTTCATCCATTTTAACAGAACATCCAGTCTTTCGGAAAGGCTTAGGCACAGACAAGTAGTCCCAAACAGCTTCACTGTACCAAAGTTCCCGGTTAACTTCAATCACTTGCATTACGTCCTGAGGGACATAGGGGGACTCCAAGCCATACTCCGTAGCTACACGCTTGTTTAACATTCTCTGCAAACGTGCAAGTTTGGGCAAGGATCTGTTCTTTCCCATGCCAGGAGGCACACAGAAATCCAAGGATTTGCTCACCATAGACCCAGCCGGTGTCTGTAGTGAACTAACAACTTTTGACAAAGTCTCATTTACAGTGCTGTGTGGCTCCACACAGGGTGATGTCTTCCCAGAACTCAGGGCTGTCCATTCAGGGAAAGTCATAGCAGAGGCGATGTCTTCGCCTTGTGACCATAACAACTCTTGTGACATAGTCTCAAACAGGTCATCATCACCGGAAAGATCCGACATGGATTCTATTTCCGAATCTCCCAACTCTTCCACTGGCAGATACTTATTTACAGTCCCAGATACATTCCCTACCAGCTGCTTACCCATTCCTGTCGTGGACTTTGTTGGATCCGGTTCGGGTAGCCTCGGGGGTAGGCCTCGGCCACGGCCGCGGGAAGCCTTCACATATCCCACCTTCCTCTGTACAGGTACAACAGAGACGGGCGTGGCGGACTCAGAATTCAAAGCAATGTCCGCTGATGAGACGGCAACAGCAGTGTCTCTCTCCGGAACATTTTCAGCAACAACAGGCAAAGTGACGGCCTGCCGCTCTCTCTCCGTAGTATTACCAGCTTCTACTGTGGCGACACCTGTTGCCCAATCCATCCGATAAGCACGGGGTGACATGGTAGGATGCTCCACCACAAACAAATACTCTCCACACTGTGGACATCGACCAAATGGACGAAGATGTACGGCCAGTCCTTCACATCTACTGTATGGCAAATCATGCCCAGTCCCTCAATATCTCCTGAGGTATACAGAACAAACCTCCCCTGCGGCTTCAGACGAACACCAGTATCTGTAAGCAGGGTTCCGTTCAGCACAGTATTCAACGCGGTGCTTGCAGGGAACGTTCTTGGTCCCATAATTGGCTGCATCGCTGAAAAAGACAAGGCCACACTCTGATCTTCTCAGCACAATCACGAGGCCTCTCTTCTTCTCTGGCGCCAAACACATACACGCGTCCCACGCGGTATCAAGTAGGGTAGGCTCCTCCCACTTGTTCTGATCACGTAGCTCCCGGGCTTTTACTAGCGCCCGCCGCCTACGCATTCAGAAATAAAGTCCTGCAACTTTTAACCTCTTCTCTTCCTGAAAAATTTGACAAAGTCCAGCTCTCACTGTAAACTCCCAGTGAAACACCTCTCTGGGTTGCGAGAATTGATGGTCAACAAATCCCGGATGAGCCCCCACATGTAGCACTAACTCTCGGTGGAGCTGCTGGTTTAAGCAGGTTTGTTACCTTCACTCTTGACACCCCTGTTTCACCGGCACCAGATCTAGGGTTCCGTTGAGTCTACCTCTGGATGATAAAAGCACCAACACTTGAGTACGTTTTCAATGCTTTATTGAACCAAGTAACGAAGGAAGTAGCAGGAAAGAGGCAGGAGGGAAGCTGCAGGGAAGCTCAAATACCTTTCTTTAGGATTCTTGAGAATGTCCTTTAAAGTTGAATATTGTAATTGGATGCGATCCCCTTGTGGGACACAATCTTTGCTCGCCTGGATAGGTCTCTCTCACTTGCCTAGTGTCATGAAGATCCTGCCAATAATCAGCGATCCAGACGCAGGGGGACACGGCCGCGGGTTCCACTGCGCATGCGCACTCGTTCACGGGTGCTGTCACGCACGGGCACGCGCGCGCGCACTCCCGCTAGTGCCAGGCGGGCTATTTAAACCCGCCTGTCACACTCCATCCCCGCTGTCTGCTCTACAGCGTTCCGTGTGCCTTAACCTGATCTGACCTGTGTACTCTGCTATCTGACCCGGCTTCCTGTTAGACCATCCTGTTATCCGCCTGCACCAGACCCTCTTGGCTTGCCTGACCATCCCTCTGTATTGTCCCGGGTACCTCTGCTGATCGACCGATACCGACCTCTGGCTTGTTTGACCACTCTTCAGTCTGACACCGGCATCCAGCGTTCCAGTCTACTACCTGCTGCCTTGTTCCTGGTTCCAGTCCAGCGTTCCAGTCTACTACTTGCTGCTTGTTCCTGGTTCCAGTCCAGCGTTCCAGTCTACTACCTGCTGCCTTGTTCCAGGTTCCAGTCCAGTGTTCCAGGCTACTACCTGCTGCCTTGTTCCAGGTTCCAGTCCAGTGTTCCAGGCTACTACCTGCTGCCTTGTTCCAGGTTCCAGTCCAGTGTTCCAGGCTACTACTTGCTGCTTGTTCCTGGTTCCAGTCCTGCTTACTTACCTGCTTACCTACCTGCTTCCTTATCTGCTGTGACTCCGGGACCTCTCTGTGACTCAGCGACCTCTTCAGCTTCTGGACCCAGAGGGTGTCACCATTCCTGAACTTCCGGTGACTGTCGATCCTGCCAGGCACCCATACCACTCCTCACTCCTGGCCTTCTGTCTCCATTCCAGAGGAACAGGAGTGGGAGCTGTAAGGGAGGTCCTTCTCTGCACTTCAGGCTCACAACCCACCAGGTACGTGACAGTAGCAGACAGCCATGTCTGAGCCTGAGCAGGGAACGTCTCCCATGGAGGAACTCTGTGCACACCTGGCAGGATTGACTGAAGCAGTCAAAAATCTGCAGCAAGGATACACCAGGCTGGAGGAACGAGTATTAACCTTGTCTAATCCCATTGGGGCTCAGGGAGTCCCTTCCGCTTCTGCTCCTTCAGTCGGGCCTTCCTCAACAGTGGTGATGCTCCCTCCAGAACCCAAGGTCCCGACGCCTGAACGTTTTTCCGGAAATCGCCTCAAATTCAGAGCTTTCCGCAACTCCTGTGAACTGTTCTTTGCTCTTCAGCCACGTACCTTTTCCCTTGAGGCTACCAAGGTAGGCTACGTAATCTCTCTGCTTTCTGGTGACCCCCAAACTTGGGCCCACCGCCTCTTGGAGCAAAAGGACGTATCCTTGACTAATCTGCCTGCCTTCTTTGACGCACTAGGTCAGCTTTATGATGACCCCCAGCTGTCCGTGACTGCAGAAGCGGCTTTGCACACCCTTCAGCAGGGTCGCAGGGCTGCAGAAGACTATGTGGCGGAATTCAGAAAGTGGAGTGTAGACACGAATTGGAATGATGCGGCTCTCCGCCATCAGTTTCGAATGGGACTTTCTGACTCTCTGAAAGATGAATTGGCCAGGGTGGGTACCCCACAGACTTTGAACGCATTGATCGATCTAACCATCCAGATCGATCGACGTCTAAGAGAACGAAGGACTGAGAGAGCGATGGGAACCTCTCGCCCAACTTGGGTTACCCCTAAAGTACCCCATCATACATCACCAGCACCACCAATGCCTACTTTTAACCCACCTGAGCCAATGCAATTAGGGGTGCTGCGGCCTTCCCTTACTCAGGAAGAACGACAACGTCGTCGAGTGAAGGATCTGTGCCTGTATTGTGGGGGACCTGGGCACTATGTCAGGAACTGTCCCCTTAAACTCCGTAAGTGCCTATCTCTGTCCTCTGACTATGCTGTGCCTCTGGTTAAGAACACTACTCACCTTGCTCTCTCTCTCCTGTTACAGCTTCCAGGAGAGACCCTGCAAATAGCCGCCATTATTGACTCTGGAGCTTGCAGTTGTTTCATGGACTCTCTTTTTGCTACCCAACACCGGATACCTCTGTTGCCTAAAACCCATGGACTTTCCATTCATCTAGCTGATGGAACGGCCATTAAATCAGGGCCTGTTACCCAAGAGACTGTTCCAATACCTGTTTTCATCTCCAATTCTCATCAAGAACTGTTACGCCTAGATATCATCGCTTCACCTATGTTCCCCATAATCCTCGGCATGCCATGGTTACAGGCCCACAATCCTGACATTAATTGGATCACAGGCGAGGTTACCTTTTCCTCCCCATATTGCCAACAGTCTTGTAAACTTCAGGACACTCAGAAGGATCCTACCTTGCTCTGTTTAAACACAGATCCTAGCCTGCACCTTTCCATCCCTTCTGCATATCATGATTTCTTAGATGTATTCAGCAAGCAGGGGGCAGAGGTCTTACCCCCTCACCGGGCCTATGACTGTCCTATCAAATTACTCCCCGGTGCCGAGATACCTTTTGGAAGAATATTTCCTTTAACGGAAGTGGAACAAGGGGCTTTAAAAGAATATATTGATGAGAATCTAAAGAAAGGCTTCATTCGTCCATCCACGTCTCCAGCAGGTGCAGGTATCTTCTTCGTACAAAAGAAAGACAAGACCCTCAGACCATGTGTAGATTACCGTGAGCTGAACAAGATCACTGTAAAGAACCGTTACCCTCTTCCTCTGGTACCAGAGCTGTTCCAAAGACTTGGGACAGCTACCATATTTACTAAGCTTGACCTCCGCGGAGCCTACAATTTGGTTCGTATTAGGGACGGAGACGAATGGAAGACCGCCTTTCGTACTCGTTATGGACATTTTGAATACCTTGTGATGCCGTTTGGGCTGTGCAATGCTCCTGCTACATTCCAGTACTTCATCAATGATGTTTTACGAGACTTTCTAGATCTGTTTGTTATCGTCTATTTAGACGACATACTAATTTTCTCTTGTTCCCTTGAATCCCATCGCAGGCACGTCAAAAGTGTATTGGCCCGGCTTCGACAACACGGTCTATATGCAAAAGCTGAGAAATGTGAATTTGAACAGGAAAGTATTCCATTTTTGGGGTTAATCATTTCCAGCAAGGGCATTAAGATGGACCCCCAAAAGGTCACTGCAGTACTAGACTGGCCAGTCCCAACAGATAAAAAGGGGATCCAGCGATTCGTTGGATTCGCTAATTTCTACCGCAAATTTATTAAGGGGTTTTCAGCCATCATTACACCCATCACACAGCTAACTAAACAGGGTACTCGTTTCCACTGGTCTGCTGAGGCTCAGAAGGCTTTCGAGACTCTCAAGGGCCTTTTTACCTCTGCTTCCGTACTAAAACATCCAGATTCCTCTCTGCCATTTGTACTAGAGGTGGACGCATCCGAAATTGCGGTAGGGGCAGTGTTGTCCCAAAGACAGGGAACTAAGGCCCTGTTATATCCTGTGGCCTTCTTCTCTCGTAAATTGTCCACGGCAGAGAGAAATTATGATGTAGGTGACAGAGAATTATTGGCTATTAAATCCGCGTTGGAGGAGTGGCGCTATCTGCTAGAGGGTGCCGCTCATCCAGTCTTAATTTTTACAGATCATAAGAACCTGGAGTATTTGAGGTCTGCAAAAAGGTTGAAGCCACGCCAAGCCAGGTGGGCTCTCTTTTTCTCCAGGTTCTCTTTTCATGTCACTTATCGCCCTGGTTCCAAGAATACCAAGCCTGATGCCCTATCCAGGATGTTTCACAAGCCCCAAGAGGTTTCCCCTCCGGACACCATTCTGTCCTCGGGGAATTTTCTTTTGCTTCAGGGAGATTTGCTTTCCCGGATTAAGCAGGCTTCCGCAGAATTGGGGTCCCCCATTAGGCCAGAACTCCAAGTTAAGGATGGGTTATTATGGCACGAGAATAGGATTTTTATACCTGAAGAACTACGAGTTTCAGTACTAGAACTCTGTCATGATCATGCTTTTGCTGGGCATTTTGGAGTGGCTAAAACTACTGATCTGGTACAGCGTACCTTTTGGTGGCCTCAGTTACGTGATGATTGTAAGAGATTTGTTGAGTCCTGTACCACCTGTATCAGAAACAAGGGGCACAGGACCAAGGCATGGGGTTTGCTAAAGCCATTACCTGTCCCAGATAGGCCTTGGAAGATGCTTTCTATAGATTTTATTGTGGAATTACCTCCGGCTGGGGGTTTCACCTCAATTTTTGTCATAGTAGACCGGTTGGCGAAGATGGCCCACTTTGTCCCAATGAAGGGCACTCCCTCAGCTACAGAGACGGCACAGGCATTCATTAGAGAAGTCATCAGGCTCCATGGGGTACCAGCTAATATAGTTTCAGATCGGGGGGTACAGTTTACCTCCCGATTCTGGAGGTCTCTATGCAAAACATTGAAGATTGAACTCTCATTTTCATCTGCTTACCACCCCCAGACTAATGGGCAAACAGAAAGAACAAACCAGACTCTTGAACAATATTTACGCTGTTTTTCCTCATTTGCCCAGGATGATTGGATTTCTGTTCTTCCATTGGCCGAATTTGCCTACAACAACTCTATTCATTCTGCTATCAAACAAACCCCATTTTTTGCAAATTATGGTTACCACCCTTCTTTTCTGCCTAATTCTCTTCCAGAATGCACAGTACCCGCAGTTCAGGAGAGGCTGGACTTCTTCACTTCCAACAATCAAGTTTTGCAGGAGACCATGACCAGGACCCAGGAGTATAATAAAGCAACTTTTGATAAGAAGAGACGAGGTGAGCTGTTACTTACACCCGGGGACCAGGTATGGTTATCTACAGTAAATCTCAGGATGGCCTGTCCATCAAGGAAATTGGGTCCTAAGTTCCTTGGCCCATTCCCTGTTAAGCGAAGGATTAATGAGGTGGCATACGAACTTGAACTTCCGGATTCATTAAAAGTGCATCCAGTATTTCATGTGTCTCTACTCAAACCTTCTGTTTCTAACCCATTTCCAGGCCGAAGTACGGATCCTCCTGATCCAATTTTGGTGGATGGGGAGGAAGAATTCGAGGTGGAGGCTATCATGGACCACAGGAGAAGAGGCAACCAAAATCAATTTTTGATAAAATGGAGAGGGTTCGGCCCAGAAGAAAATTCTTGGGAACCCGAGGATAATATTCATGCTAAAAATCTCTTACAATCTTTTAAAAGAGCCCATCCGGAGAAATTCCTTCAAAGGGGCATCCGGAGGCTGCCCCTTGGGGGGGGGCAATGTCATGAAGATCCTGCCAATAATCAGCGATCCAGACGCAGGGGGACACGGCCGCGGGTTCCACTGCGCATGCGCACTCGTTCACGGGTGCTGTCACGCACGGGCGGGCACGCGCGCGCGCACTCCCGCTAGTGCCAGGCGGGCTATTTAAACCCGCCTGTCACACTCCATCCCCGCTGTCTGATCTACAGCGTTCCGTGTGCCTTAACCTGATCTGACCTGTGTACTCTGCTATCTGACCCGGCTTCCTGTTAGACCATCCTGTTATCCGCCTGCACCAGACCCTCTTGGCTTGCCTGACCATCCCTCTGTATTGTCCCGGGTACCTCTGCTGATCGACCGATACCGACCTCTGGCTTGTTTGACCACTCTTCAGTCTGACACCGGCATCCAGCGTTCCAGTCTACTACCTGCTGCCTTGTTCCTGGTTCCAGTCCAGCGTTCCAGTCTACTACCTGCTGCCTTGTTCCAGGTTCCAGTCCAGTGTTCCAGGCTACTACCTGCTGCCTTGTTCCAGGTTCCAGTCCAGTGTTCCAGGCTACTACCTGCTGCCTTGTTCCAGGTTCCAGTCCAGTGTTCCAGGCTACTACTTGCTGCTTGTTCCTGGTTCCAGTCCTGCTTACTTACCTGCTTACCTACCTGCTTCCTTATCTGCTGTGACTCCGGGACCTCTCTGTGACTCAGCGACCTCTTCAGCTTCTGGACCCAGAGGGTGTCACCATTCCTGAACTTCCGGTGACTGTCGATCCTGCCAGGCACCCATACCACTCCTCACTCCTGGCCTTCTGTCTCCATTCCAGAGGAACAGGAGTGGGAGCTGTAAGGGAGGTCCTTCTCTGCACTTCAGGCTCACAACCCACCAGGTACGTGACACCTAGCAGCCAGTGTGTAGCACAAACAAAAGTCTCTACCACAGACTTGCTTGAAATTAACCCGTACGATCCTCTGCCACAGGATGTATTAGATTTTGCGGTGAATGTCAGACACAGTACTTGGACCTCTAAGCCAACCCGGCAGTACTATGCTGTAGAACTACTTTAGGATACGCCCTCCAACCGAGTCACCAGGCCCCTCTCCAGACCAGCACTCTGCATGATCCTTCCATGACCGGTACTCCCCTGGGATCTTCTCGGTTGTCCAGCTTCTTCACTCTGGATAGACAGCTCAGGACCATTCCTCGGCTGCTGTGGTAGGCCCCAGACATGCTTCTGGGCCCATCCACGTGCCTCGCAGCGACGCCGGCCTCAAGGTAGCACTCTAACGCATACCTGTCAGCCAGGAGGGCCAGCAGGTGGCTGTAAACGAACCTCAAAATATGGCATCTGTCCCATAAATACCCTCTCCCAGAATGCAACTCGGAGGACAACCTCCACCGAGTTGTCTCCGGGACAGAGGAGCGCCCATACGCTTCGACACGTTGCCTTTCCAACACTAGCCAATGGTAACAGCGACACCCACCAGCTCAGTGTGGAACCACACGCAATGTCAGCCAAGCTGGAACAGAGGCAAATCTAACTCCCCTAACGAGCAATTCACTAAATTTACCTATCAGATGGTAGATCACAAATCTACCAGCGCTACATAAATGTTGGGGTATCTTCCTGACACTCATAACTAAAGACGTGGCTGGAAGAATCTAAGAAATGTCTTAAAAGAACAAGTCAAATGAATGCGACCAACTAATATTAAACAATTGCCCAATGTGCCTGAGACCTTGAGAAGAAAATAGCAATTTTCCATTTAATGCCTTCAGTTCTTTTGCAAAGAAAGACAAAACATAAAATCCTGGACAGCAACGATCAAAAACCTAAAAACAAAATTCCTTCATGAACCTACATAGAGGTTGGACTAGTACTTTGGTTATAAAAAAAATTTAAAAAAATAAAAATTCCACAATAATCTAATTAGTAATTGTAACCTTAGTGTGTTAGTAATGAGTAAATGAATGCAACAGGAAGCCATTCAAATCTCTTTTATCCAACATACTGTATATATAATACAGTGACTTTTACTACGCAGTGAAGGCGACTTGCTGAATTTCAAACCGAGCATCAGAATGGGGAAGAAAGGGGATTTAAGTAACTTTGAATGGGGAATGACGTGCCAGATGGGCTGGTCAGAGTTTTTCAAAAACTGCTGATCTACTGGGATTTTCACGTACAACCATCTCTCTGGTTTACAGAGAATGGTCCGAAAAAAAGAGAAAATATCCAGTAAGCGGCAGTTGTGTGGAGGAAAATGCCTTGTTGATGTCAGAGGAGAATGAGCAGACTGGTTCTAGATGATTTAAAGGCAGCATTAACTCAAATAACCACTCGTTACATCCAAGGTATGCAGAATACCATCCTTGAATGCACAACACATCGAACCTTGAAGCAGATGGGCTACAGCAGCAGAAGACCCCACCAGGTGCCACTCCTGTCAGCTAAGAACAGTACATTGAGGCTACAATTCACAAAGGCTCACCAAAAGTGGACAACAGAAGATTGGAAAAACGTTGCCTGGTCTGATGAGTTTCGATTTCAGCTGCGACATTCAGATGGTGGGGTCAGAATTTGATCCATCCTTTCTTGTATCAATGGTTCAGGCTGGTGGTGGTGGTGTAATGGTGTTCGGGATAATTTCTTGGCACACTTTGGAGCTCCTTAGTACCAATTGAGCATCGTTTAAACGCCACGGTCTACCTGAGTATTGTTGCTGACCATGTGCATCAATTTATGACCACAGTGAACCCATCTTCTGATGGCTCCTTCCAGCAGGATAATGCACCATGTCACAAAGATCCAATCATCTCACCACTGGACAATGAGGTCACTGTACTCCAATGGCCTCCACACTCACCAGATCTCAATCCAATAGAGCACCTTTGGGATTTGGTGGAACGGGATGCTATCATGTCAATTTGGACCAAAATCTCTGAGGAATATTTCCAACACCTTGTTGAATCACGAAGAATGAAGGCAGTTCTGAAGGCAAAATGGGGTCCAACCCGGTACTAGCAAGGTGTACCTAATAACGTGGCCGGTGAGTGTATTTCTGGAATATTTTAAGCCCAATGCCAGACTTTTATATTGACTTGAGAAACGTCATGTGCATTTGGACATTTATACATGCATGTTCATTAAGATGCATGCAGGTAGATAGTAAGCGCCCATTCACACCTCAGTGTTTTGTAGCTTAAAGTTTCAAAACGCAGGAGTAAGAAATATAAATTATTCTCTATGGAGACGGTTCACATCTCCACTCCATGTCACCTGAAGGCAAACGCCTGAAGCTCAAAAAAGTTCTGGAGCTTTTTTTGCAGCTTGAATCGGGCAGATTTGAGCGTTTTTGGTGTGTTTGTATTCTCAAAATGGGCCATTCATGCGTTTTTGTGTGTTTGCTCAAATGAAAAAATGTTAAAATAAAATAGTGATAATATATAATTAAATAAATGTAAAATACATACACAAATAACTAAAAATCATCATAAATAAGTAAAATAAATTAATAATATGTGATAACACATTAATAAATAATAATTAACCTCTAACCTTAAAAAATATTAAATACATTGTTGTTGTTATTATTATTATTATTATTAATAATAATAGATAATAATATATATAATATAATAATAAAATAACAATATAATATATATATATATATATATATATATATATATATATATATATATATATATATATATTATTCATTATTATATATTATTATATTATAATAATAAAATAACAATAAACACCCAAATTCGAACAAAAATACATTAATAATATTACTAATTTATTTTGTGTTAGGGTGTTTAATTATTTATTATAATTTTATTTTTTAAGGGGTAAGAGTTAAAGTTAAGGATCAATTATTTATTTATTATTACTAATGTATCAATTTTATTTATTTATTTTTTATTTATGATTTTGATTTATTTGTGTATTTATTTTACATTTCATTATTTATTTATTATTATTTGTATAATAATAGATACAATTTAATAGATAAATAAATAAATAAAATAAGAAATAACCCTAACCCCAACTCCTAATCCTAACCCTAACCTAAACTGAATTTGAACCCCTTACCGTAATGAAAAAACATTATAATAAATGAATAATAACAATAAAAGAAGAAATAAAAGCTAATGGGAGAGCTAAAAAAGATGAAATACCTAGCAATAAATGATGCAACAGATAATAGTTTTCTCTATTGGCTAATAAAAAAATGGCAAAGCCCAAAACCATTGCATAAAAACGCACAAGTCGCACATAAAACCACGCCAAAGTCGCGCATAAAAACGCACAAAAAAAACGTCAGAATAGTGCTCAAAAACCGCTACACTCGGGTGTGAATGTAGCCTAAGGGGTTGATTTACTTAAACTGCAGAGTGCAAAATCCGGTGCAGCTGTGCATGGTAGCCAATCAGCTTCTAACTTCAGCTTGTTCATCTAAGCTTTGACAATAAAAATCCTGAAAGCTGATTGGTTGTACCAGATTTTGCACTCTCTCCCTTAAGTGACTGTAAGGAGGCTGCAGGAGATCAGCAGCACTGAGCAAATGATTAAAAAAAACAGGTGAAACATATATTGTATTTGAAATAAATGCAATTGTTTATAATACACAGCGCTTTATCAAGCTAAATGTCATTCGCATAAGACTTACATCTACTTTAAATGTTAAAAAAAAACAAAAAACATAACCAGTATTTTTTTTTTCCTTTGACTAGCTTGGTGTGGACAGAACTATGAATTATTTGTTATAATATTTTTGTTCCCAATAATGAGGTATGTATGTAATGCTACAACATGAGAACATGGTGTAGATTTAAGTGAACTGTACTTACAGACCAATATTACGGATAATTCCGGACACATGATGACAGAAAAATGTGCAAGAAGATTTTTTTTTACCAATTTAACTATAAAAAGATGTGTCTGTAATATGAAGGAAGGAAGAAGGAGGAGATGTTATGTCCTCTGTGAAATCTCTACAGGGAAGTATGAAACGTGCTTTAAAAATCTGCAGATTTATTATGTTTTTAAAATGTAAGGATTATGATTTATTTACTTAATTAATCACATGAACATATAATAAATAAACCTTTCCCTTCCAACAATCACTTGCAAGTTCCAGTTATGCCCCGTACACATGGTTGGATTTTCTGACGGAAAATGTGCGATCGGAGCTTGTTGTCGGAAATTCCGACACACAAAGTTTGAGACCAGGCTATTAAATTTTTCGACAACAAAATCCGATCGCGTCAGTTCCGACCGTGTGTGGACAATTCCGACGCACAAAATGCCACGCATGCTCAGAAGAAATTCCGAGACGGAACAGCTCGGTCTGGTAAACTTAGTGTTCGGAATGGATAGAGCACTTTCGTCAGGCTGCAATGTTTAAAATTGTTTAATGCAGCGCACTCTCTTCTCCTTTATAATGTGAGAAGAATGAAGTTGTTTTGCTGCTGATATTCACACAGAGTTCTTACAAACTTCTTTCTTTATTATTTATCGTGATTTCAATATATTTTGATTTGTCACATCTGACAAAAAATATATATATTATTATTTTTTTGGTTTGTATTGTTTTCAAGCCTGATCTTGTTGTTAATTATTTTTATTTTTTGATTTTACATCCTGAATATTTTTGTGTGTGTTTTGTGTGTCAAGTTACCACAACACCATTATGATCTTGTATTATTTAATCTCAAGGAGATTGCTTGGTGTTGGTGTCTCTTGTTAAATTTCACATTGTATTTTAGAAATGTACCTGCCTCCTCACTAGGGATGAGCCGAACACCCCCCTGTTCAGTTCGCACCAGAACTTGGGAACAGGCAAAAAATGTGTTCGAACACGCGAACACCGTTAAAGTCTATGGGACACGAACATGAATAATCAAAAGTGCTAATTTTAAAGGCTTATATGCAAGTTATTGTCATAAAAAGTGTTTGGGGACCTGGGTCCTGCCCCAGGGGACAAGGATCAATGCAAAAAAAAGTTTTAAAAACGGCCGTTTTTTCGGGAGCAGTGATTTTAATAATGCTTAAAGTGAAACAATAAAAGTGTAATATCCCTTTAAATTTCGTACCTGGGGGGTGTCTATAGTATGCCTGTAAAGGGGCGCATGTTTCCCGTGTTTAGAACAGTCTGACAGCAAAATGACATTTCAAAGGAAAAAAAGTCATTTAAAACTACTCGCTGCTATTAATGAATTGCCGGTCCGACAATACACATAAAAGTTCATTGATAAAAATGGCATGGGAATTCCCCACAGGGGGTCACCCGCATGCTCCGCATGCATGATGGGAGGCTCCCTCTGTGTGACGCTTCTCGTCTTCTGACGGTTCTTAAATAATGGAGGGCGGGGCCACCCGGTGACCCCGCCCCCCTCTGATGCACGGGAACTTCCCTGTCCGCCCCCTCTGACTTTATGGGGAAAGCCTCGGGGAAGTCCCCGTGCATTAGAGGGGTGTGAGGTCACCGGGTGGCCCCGCCCTCCATTATTTAAGAACCGTCAGAAGACGAGAAGCGTCACACAGCGGGAGCCTCCCATCATGGATGCAGAGCGGCCCAAGCATGAAGAAGGGAGGAAGACGCCGCGGAGGAAGAAAGAAGATAGAAGAAAGAAGAAGCATTTAAATAAAGAAATGGTCAAAAACTGTCTCTTGTCATTTTTGACACTTTTTTTGTGAAATGGTGGGGGTACTTTTGTACCCCCTTACCATTTCACACAGGGGGGGTGGGATCTGGGGGTCCCCTTGTTAAAGGGTGCTTCCAGATTCCGATAAGCCCCCCGCCCACAGACCCCCACAACCACCGGGCAAGGGCTGTGGGGATGAGGCCCTTGTCCTCATCAACATGGGGACAAGGTGCTTTGGGGGGACTACCCAAAGCACCCTCCTAATGTTGAGGTTCAGGAGGGGGGTCCGCTCTCTCGTCCCCCCTCTTTTCCTGCAGCCTGCCAGGTTACGTGCTTGGATAATTGTCTGGTATAGATTTTTGGGGGGAACCCACGCCATTTTTTTTTTTTGGCGCGGGGTTCACCTTAAAATCCATACCACACCTGAAGGATCTGGTATGGATTTTGAGAGGGACCCCCACGCCTTTTTTTTTTGGCGCGGGGTTTCCTTAATATTCATAGCAGACCTGAAGGGCCTGGTATGGAATTTAGGGGGACCCCACGCCATTTTTTTTAAAATTTTGGTTCTGGGTTCCCCTGTGGGGAAATCCCATGCCATTTTTATCAATGAACTTTTATGTGTGTTGTCGGACCGACAATTCATATAGCCGCGAGTACTTTTAAATGACTTTTTTTCCTTTGAAATGTCATTTTGCTGTCAGACTGTTCTAAACACGCACCCTTTACAGTCATACCTTTACAGTCATACTATAGACACCCCCCCAGGTACGAAATTTAAAGGAATATTACACTTTTATTGTTTCACTTTAAGCATTATTAAAATCACTGCTCCCGAAAAAACAGCCGTTTTAAAACTTTTTGCATTGACCTATGTCCCCTGGGGCAGGACCTGGGTCCCCAAACACTTTTAATGACAATACCATGCAAATAAGGCTTTAAAATTAGCACTGTTGATTTTTCCCATAGACTTTTAAAGGGTATTCCAGCTTTTGAATTTGCCGCGAACACCCCAAATTATTCGCTGTTCGGCGAACTTGCAAACAGCCCATGTTCGAGTCGAACATGAGTTTGACATAAACTCGAAGCTCATCCCTAACTGGAAATACTTCAAAGAGCCTACACAAGCACCTGGCTGCAGGTAGCTATACTGTAGGTGCAATTGTGCAGGGTACACAGTACAGTAACTGGAAATACTTTAAAGAGCCTACACAAGCACCTGGCTTTAGGTAGCTATACTGTAGGTGCAACTGTGCTGGGTACACAGTACAGTAACTGGAAATACGTCAAGAGCCAACACAAGCACCTGGCTTTAGGTAGCTATACTGTAGGTGCAACTGTGCAGGGTACACAGTACAGTAACTGGAAATACTTCAAACAGCCTACACAAGCACCTGGCTTTAGGTAGCTATACTGTAGGTGCAACTGTGCAGGGTACACAGTACAGTAACTGGAAATACTTCAAAGAGCCTACACAAGCACCTGGCTGCATGTAGCTATACTGTAGGTGCAACTGTGCAGGGTACACAGTACAGTAACTGGAAATACTGTAAAAACACCTGCCTGCCTGTCAGTATTTTAGGAAGAGAAGAACAGGATCTAGATAAACTGAATACAGTGTATATATATATATATATATATACACAATACACTGTAAGTGCAGCTAAATGACTCGACCTGCCTACTCTATCTAACTTAAATCAAATGACACTGTCTCTCTCTCTATCTCTCTCTCAATCCGGAACACACTACACAGGGCCAACATGCAGGCGGCCTTATATAGTGTGTACTAACCCCGCTGAGCCATAATTGCCCAAAGCCTCCTTGGCCACACTCTCTGTACACACAGCGCTGTGATTGGCCAAGCATGCGGGTCATAGTGCATGCTTGGCCAATCATCAGCCAGCAATGCACTGCGATGCTGCAGTGAATTATGGGCCGTGACGCACCACTCGAATTTGGAGCGAACGGCCCATATAGTTCGTAATTCGGCGAACGACCGAACACACGATGTTCGAGTCGAACATGAAGCTCATCCCTAGTCGGTGTATAATATTGTCCAGCTCCTTGTTCACATCACAGTGCAGTAGCCAATAGGGATGAGCTTCGAGTTCGAGTCAAACTCATGTTCGACTCAAACGTCAGCTGTTCGCCAGTTTGCTGAACAGCGAACAATTTTGGGTGTTCGCGGCAAATTCGAAAGCCGTGGAACACCCTTTAAAAGCCTATGGGAGAAATCAAAAGTGCTAATTTTAAAGGCTTATATGCATGGTATTGTCATAAAAAGTGTTTGGGGACCCGGGTCCTGCCCCAGGGGACATGGATCAATGCAAAAAAAGTTTTAAAAACTGACGTTTTTTCGGGAGCAGTGATTTTAATAATGCTAGTGAAACAATAAAAGTGTAATATTCCTTTAAATTTCGTACCTGGGGGGTGTCTATAGTATGCCTGTAATGGGGCGCATGTTTCCAGTGTTTAGAACAGTCTGACAGCAAAATGACATTTCAAAGGAAAAAAAGTCATTTAAAACTACTTGCGGCTATTAATGAATTGTCGGTCCGACAATACACATAAAAGTTCATTAAGAAAAACGGCATGGGATTTCCCCACAGGGGAACACCGAACCAAAATTTTTTTAAAAATGGTGTGGGGGTCCCCCTAAATTCCATACCAGGCTCTTTAGGTCTAGTATGGCTATTAAGGGGAACCCCGCACCAAAATTAAAAAAAAAAATGTTGAGGGGAACCCTGTGCCAAAATTTAAAAAAAAATGGCGTGGGGTTCCCCCAAAAATCTATACCAGACCCTTATCCGAGAACGCAACCTGGCAGGCCACAGGAAAAGAGGGGGGGACGAGAGAGCGCCCCCCTCCTGAACCATACCAGGCCACATGCCCTCAACATTGGGAGGGCATGTGGCCTGGTATGGTTCAGGAGGGGGGCGCTCATCCCCACAACCCTTGCCCGGTGGTTGTGGGGGTCTGCAGGCGGGGGGCTTAATGGAATCTGGAAGCCCCCTTTAACAAGGGGACCCCCAGATCCCAGCCCCCCCTGTGTGAAATGGTAAGGGGGTACTACCCCTACCATTTCACAAAAAAAGTGTCAAAAATGTTAAAAATGACAAGAGACAGTTTTTGACAATACCTTTATTTAAAGTCTTCTTCTTTCCATCTTCTTTCTCCTATCTTCTTTCTTCTATCTTCCTTCGTGTCAGGGGCATGTCAGCAGTCGTCGGGGGAATCTGCGTGCACGTAGGTCCACAAGGAGTATTTCTAAGCGAATTCAGCTAAAATCCCCACCAGGGGGCGCCGGTGCGCTCCCGTACGCGCGGTCGCGCGTTCGCGGGTGCGCGCGCCCGTTCGCGCTAGCGCCGTTTGGCGCCAAGGGGCCTTTAAAAGGGTGACAGGTGCTCATGTTGGTTGCTGTTCGTCTGCAGCTCTGCACCTGAAAGTTCCTGTATCTGCCTGCTTGTTATTTGCTATTGACCCGGCTACGTCTGACCATTCTCCAGTCTCCTATCCGACCCGGCTTGTCTGACTCTGTTTACTCTGCTACCCGTTGCCGAACTCCTGCCTGTCTGACTACCCTTGGATCATCCCTCCTGCTTATACCCTGCCTGATCTCCTGCCAAACACGGACTGTCTGACCTTGCTTGCCTGTGTCCTGTGACGCTGCTTCCTGCCTGCCTGTTGCATCCAGCTGCTGTCTTCGCATCCGGCCACCAGCCTACCTACCGGCCTGCACCAGTTACCTGCATCCACAGCTCAGCCATCCCTGAGGGACATCCTCCCAGTTCCGGTGTCTGCTTCTGCTGTAACCTGCTTCAGGCCCTCCTACCCACTGTGCTCAGGAGACCACTGTTCCCACTCCCAGCGGCTCCTGAACCAGCGCTTAAGAGAGGTCTCCTTCTACCAGTCAGGCTCAACTACCAGGTACCTCACAGTACGAACAGCCCTGACTGAGCCTGCAGGAGAGACCTCTCCTATTCAGGAGATCTGTACACACTTGGCGGCCCTCACCCAAGCAGTAAAGACTCTACAAGACAGTTATAACAGACTGGAAGGGCAAGTGTTAAACCTCAGTGGTTCCGGTGGTGTGGCCGCTGCACCCGCAGCTGCTCCAGTACAGGCTGCTGCACCACCCTCAGTGGTCATGCTTCCACCAGAACCAAGAGTACCTGTTCCTGACAAGTTTTCCGGTGACCGAACTAAGTTTGTGGCCTTCCGCAGCGCTTGTCAACTTTATTTTGGATTACAGCCACGGACTTTTTCTTTGGAAGCCACCAAAGTGGGGTTTGTTGTATCCCTCCTGCAGGGGGAACCCCAGACCTGGGCCCATCGCTTGCTTGAATCCAACGCCATACAGATCCAGACCCATCTTTGCCCTTTATTCTAGAGGTTGATGCCTCCGAAGTAGCTGTGGGTGCTATTATTTCCCAACGTCAGGGCAACAAAGACCTGATGCATCCTGTTGGGTTTTTCTCTAGGAAACTTTCGCCGGCTGAGCGGAACTACGATGTGGGGGATCGGGAGTTACTTGCCATCAAGACTGCCTTGGAGGAATGGAGATACTTGCTTGAAGGTGCAGTCCATCCAGTACTGATTTATACAGATCACAAAAATCTGGAGTATCTAAGATCTGCTAAAAGACTGAAACCCAGACAAGCCCGTTGGGCTCTATTCTTTACACGGTTTTGCTTCCACATCACCTACTGGCCGGGATCCAAGAATATAAAACCAGACGCACTGTCACGCATGTTTGATAATTCTAAGGACTCTTCTGTCCCTGACACCATTTTGCCGGCAAACAGTTTTCTTCTCCTTCAGACAGATTTGCTATCCATGATCAGAGAAGCATCCCCAGAACCTTCAAGTCTTCAGGAGTCTTCCTTAACACCTAGAGATGGACTATTATGGAGGGGAAGTCAAATTTTCGTACCAGAAAACGTCAGAGTCAAGGTGCTGACACTTTTGCATGACCACCCAATTGCAGGACATTTTGGGGTCCGTAAGACCCTTGAGCTGGTGCAGCGCACTTTTTGGTGGCCTAACTTAAAGGAATTTTGCAAGAAATATGTCAACTCCTGCTCTGTCTGCATCCAGAACAAAACCCCCAGGAACAGAGCGTGGGGACTACTAAGACCATTGCCTATACCAGACAGGCCCTGGAGGATGATAGCAATGGACTTTATAGTCGAACTGCCATTTTCCGAGGGGTGTTCGGCGATCTTTGTGGTCGTCGACCGGCTATCCAAAATGGCCCACTTCGTGCCCCTAAAAGGAACACCTTCTGCTGTAGAGACGGCTCGTGTGTTCATTAAGGAGATCGTTAGGTTACACGGGATTCCCGCAAATATAGTGTCTGATAGGGGGGTGCAATTTACTTCACGCTTTTGGAGAGCCCTTTGTGAAAATTTGAAGATTGAACTAGCCCTGTCCTCAGCATACCACCCCCAAACTAATGGGCAAACTGAGAGGACAAATCAAACTCTGGAGCAATACATTAGGTGTTTTACATCTTTTGTACAAGATGATTGGGTATCCTTGCTGCCACTTGCAGAATTCGCGTACAACAATGCCAGTCACTCTGCCACAGGTCAATCTCCTTTCTTTGCTAATTATGGGTTTCATGCATCTTTTTTACCAGATTTTCTTTCAGAATCTTCAGTTCCAGCGGTCCAGGACACGGTGCAGTTCTTCAGTCATAATAACCGGATCTTGCAGGAGGCGGTATCCAAAGCGCAAGCGGATAATAAGTTCTTTGATGAGAAAAGAAGGGGAGATCTAAACCTTCAGCTTGGCGACAAGGTATGGCTGTCTACTAATAATATCAGATTGTCATGTCCTTCCAAGAAGCTTGCCCCAAAATTTATTGGACCCTTCCCTGTGAAAAGGAAAATTAATGAAGTATCGTATGAATTATGCTTACCTGACTCACTTAAGATACACCCTGTATTTCACGTATCACTCTTAAAGCCTGCTGTAGATGATCCTTTTCCTGATAGGGGCACCAGGGTCCCTGAACCAGTTCTGGTGGACGGTAATGAGGAGTATGAAGTGGAATCCATCCTTGACTGCAGAAAGAGGTCTGGGCAAGTACAGTTTTTAATTAAGTGGAAAGGGTATGGTCCGGAAAACAACTCATGGGAACCTGACTGTAATATTCATGCCAAACGTTTAATCCATGCATACTTCTCTACCCATCCTGAAAAAAAGGCGTATCTGGGCATCCGGAGGCTGCCCGTCGGGGGGGGCAATGTCAGGGGCATGTCAGCAGTCGTCGGGTGAATCTGCGTGCACGTAGGTCCACAAGGAGTATTTCTAAGCGAATTCAGCTAAAATCCCCACCAGGGGGCGCCGGTGCGCTCCCGCGGATGCCTGTACGCGCGTTCGCGGGTGCGCGCGCGCGCCCGTGCGCGCGCCCGTTCGCGCTAGCGCCGTTTGGCGCCAAGGGGCCTTTAAAAGGGTGACAGGTGCTCATGTTGGTTGCTGTTCGTCTGCAGCTCTGCACCTGAAAGTTCCTGTATCTGCCTGCTTGTTATTTGCTATTGACCCGGCTACGTCTGACCATTCTCCAGTCTCCTATCCGACCCGGCTTGTCTGACTCTGTTTACTCTGCTACCCGTTGCCGAACTCCTGCCTGTCTGACTACTAGGGATGAGCCGAACACCCCCCGGTTCGGTTCGCACCAGAACCCGCGAACGGACCGCAAGTTCGTACGAACGTTAGAACCCCATTGACGTCTATGGGACTCGAACGTTCGAAATCAAAAGTGCTCATTTTAAAGGCTAATTTGCATGGTATTGTCCTAAAAAGGGTTTGGGGACCCGGGTCCTACCCCAGGGGACATGTATCAATGCAAAAAAAACTTTTAAAAACGGCCGTTTTTTCGGGAGCAGTGATTTTAATGATGCTTAAAGTAAAAAAAAAAAGTGAAATATTCCTTTAAATATCGTACCTGGGGGGTGTCTATAGTATGCCTGTAAAGTGACGCGTGTTTCCCATGTTTAGAACAGTCCCTGCACCAAATGTCATTTTTAAAGGAAAAAATCTCATTTAAAACTGCTTGCGGGTTTAATGTCATGTCGGGTCCTGGCAATATGGATGAAAATCAGTGAGACAAACGGCATGGGTACCCCCCAGTCCATTACCAGGCCCTTTGGGTCTTGTATGGATATTAAGGGGAACCCCGCACCCAAATTAAAATAAGGAAAGGTCCCTATATACTCTGAACAGCAGTATACAGGCGGTGCAAACAAGACAGGGACTGTAGGTTTGTTGTTAAGTAGAATCTGTTTGTAATTTTGAACATTTTTAATGTGTTTAGCTCCAGCCAAAAAATCTTTTCTAAGCTTTTTGGAAAACATAGGGAAGGGTTATCACCCCTGTGACATTTGTTTTGCGTCTTTCCTCCTCTTCAGAAGATTTCACCTCACTTTTTTGTCCCAATGAAAAATGTTTTTTGAAAATTTGGGTTTTTTTGTGGAACAAGGATTGGAAAGCATCAGTGGAAAGGAGAAATTGTTTTCCCATATTAACTCTTACATGAGAGAATTTCCCTTCCTATGGGTAGATTTCATCTCACTTCCTGTTGTCTCCTTCCGTTTGCAAGTAGGAGTCGTTTGTAAGTTAGATGTTTGAAAGTAGGGTCCTGCCCTATATACTCAGCAGAAATTTGGGCCTTAGGTGTTGCTGTGGCCAAAACACTGTAAGCCCTCACAGGGCCCTGCTGTGAAATATTAGATCAAGAATTGTAATTACATGCCCCTGTTGAACAGGAGCTGAAAAATTAGGCCTTAGGCACTGGTGCTGGTGCCACAACACTGCAACCCCTCACAGACACTCTAGTTGGAACGCAGGAACGAGCCCTGCTGCAAAGTATTGCATCAAAAATTGTAATTACACGCCCCTGTTAGACAGGGGCAGAAAAATTGGGCCTTAGGCACTGGTGCTGGTGCCACAACACTGCAACCCCTCACAGACACTCTAGTTGGAACGCAGGAACGAGCACTGCTGCAAAGTATTGCATCAAAAATTGTAATTACACGCCCCTGTTAGACAGGGGCAGAAAAATTGGGCCTTAGGCACTGGTGCTGGTGCCACAACACTGCAACCCCTCACAGACACTCTAGTTGGAATGCAGGAACGAGCCCTGCTGCAAAGTATTGCATCAAAAATTGTAATTTCACGCCCCTGTTAGACAGGGGCAGAAAAATTGGGCCTTAGGCACTGGTGCTGGTGCCACAACACTGCAACCCCTCACAGACACTCTAGTTGGAATGCAGGAACGAGCCGTGCTGCAAAGTATTACATCAAAAATTGTAATTACACGCCCCTGTTATACAGGGGCTGAAAAATTGTGCCTTAGGCACTGGTGGTGGCGCCCAGAACCAAAAATGTTCTTACAAGCTATCAGCGTGATGATTGAGGAGGAAGAGGATAATTACTCAGGGATAATCACTCAGCATCAGCATAGGCAGTCTTTGAAGGGATCTGAAAAAAATTATTCAGTTACATCAGCATCAGGTGCTTGGTAGCTGGTGGTGATCCAAGACTGATTCATTTTTATGAAGGTCAGCCGATCGACCGAGTCAGTGGACAGACGCACCCTGTGATCGGTTACCACGCCTCCAGCAGCACTGAATGTACGTTCCGAAAGAACGCTGGATGCAGGACAGGCCAGTAGCTCAATTGCATACTGTGCAAGCTCTGGCCAGTGATCCATCCTCAAGACCCAGTAACCCAGAGGATTTTCGGTGGGAAAGGTGTCCAAGTCTGATCTTGCCCCTAGGTATTCCTGCACCATGTAAAACAGACGCTGGCGATGGTTGCTGGAACCGATCATACCTTGGGGCTGCGGACCAAAAAATTGTCTGAACGCATCGGTCAGACGGCCACCTTCTCCACCGCTCCTTCTTTGACTGACCGAAGCCTCAGCAACACGTTGTCCAGAAACAGGAGTTTGTAACCTCCCAGTCTCTGGGAACGCGTTGCACAGACCTTTCTGCAAGGCCTCCCGAAGATGTTTCATCCTCTGCTCCCTCTGCGATGGCAAGATAAGGTCCGCAACCTTACCCTTGTAACGTGGATCAAGGAGGGTTGCCAGCCAGTATTGGTCCTTCTCCTTGATACCACGAATACGAGGATCCTTACGCAGGCTTTGCAGGATCAGGGAGGCCATGCAGCGTAGGTTTGCTGAGGCATTCGGTCCGGAGTCCTCTGGGTCACTAAGGACAACAACGTCCGCAGCCACCTCCTCCCAGCCACGTACAAGTCCATGTGTTCCTTGGGACTGATCCCTTAAAGACTGCTGCTGATGCTGAGTGCCAGGCTCCACCTCCATACTGACACAATCTTCCTCCTCCTCCTCCTCCTCCTCCTCCTCGTCCTCTTCCTGTGTGATCGGCGGGCACGCAGGAACACTGTCTGGATAAAGGGGGCCTTGAGAGCTAAGGAAGTCCTCCTCTTCCTGCCTCTGTTCTGCCTCAAGTGCCCTGTCCATTATTCCACGCAGCGTGTGCTCCAACAGGTGGACAAGGGGGACAGTGTCACTGATGCATGCACTGTCAGTGCTCACCATCCTCGTGGCCTCCTCGAATGGTGACAGGACAGTGCATGCATCCCTGATCATGGCCCACTGGCGTGGGGAAAAAAAACCAAGGTCCCCTGACCCTGTCCTGGTGCCATAGTCGCACAGGTACTCATTGATGGCCCTCTGCTGCGTGTGCAGCCGCTGCAGCATGGCCAACGTCGAGTTCCACCTGGTGGGCATGTCACAGATTAGGCGGTTCTTGGGCAGGTTAAACTCCTTTTGGAGGTCCGTCAGCCGAGCACTGGCATTATATGACCGGCGGAAATGCACAGAGACTTTCCTGGCCTGCCTCAGGACATCCTGTAAGCCCGGGTACCTGCCCAAGAACCGCTGCACCACCAAGTTAAGGACGTGAGCCAAACAGGGCACATGGGTCAGTTGTCCCTGTCGGAGGGCAGAGAGGAGGTTGGTGCCATTGTCGCAAACCACCATTCCTGCCTTAAGTTGGCGTGGCGTCAACCACCTCTGAACCTGCCCCTGCAGAGCTGACAGAACCTCTGCCCCAGTGTGGCTCCTGTCCCCCAAGCACACCAGCTCAAGCACCGCATGGCATCTTTTGGCCTGCGTACTTGCGTAGCCCCTTGAACGCCTACGGAGCACCGCTGGTTCCGAGGAAGAGGCCATGGAGGAAGAAGAAGAGGAGGGGGTGGAGGAGAGAGGTGTGTCACAATCAGCATTTTGGAGGCGTGGTGGCGGAACAACCTCCAACACTACTGCACCTTGTCCTGCATCCTTCCCAGCTGCCAGCAGAGTCACCCAATGCGCCGTGAAACTTAAGTAACGTCCCTGTCCATGCCTGCTGGACCATGAGTCAGCGGTAATATGCACCTTACCGCTGACCGCCCTGTCCAGCGAGGCATGGACATTGCCTTCCACATGCCGGTAGAGAGCCGGAATCGCCTTCCGTGAGAAAAAGTGGCGTTTGGGTACCTGCCACTGAGGAACCGCACATTCCACAAACTCACGGAAGGGGGCAGAGTCTACCAACTGAAAAGGCAGCAGTTGAAGTGCTAGCAATTTTGCCAAGCTAGCATTCAACCGCTGGGCATGTGGATGGCTGGGAGCAAACTTCTTTCGGCGGTGCAGCAGCTGGGGCAGGGAAATTTGCCTGGTACAATCTGACGTCGGTGTACCAAAAGCAGATTGCCCACAAGTACTTGGCTGTGACACACCTAATTCTACACCTTCATTCCTCTCACTGCAGGTCTCAGAGAGGACTGAAGGTCTAGTGGGGTTGGAAATCTCAGCTGATGAGGAGCAAGGAGAGATCCTCTTTGTTCTTTGGTGTGGGTCTTTCAGATACGCTTGCCAACGAACTGCATGGCAGGTCAACATATGTCTGGTCAAGCATGTGGTACCCAAGCGGGAGATGTTTTGGCCACGCGAGATACGCTTGAGACATATGTTGCAAATAGCAGCGGTGCGATCTGATGCACTCGTCTCAAAAAAGGCCCACACCAAAGAACTTTTTGAATAACGCGCAGAGACTGCAGCGCCCTGCACATGTGGAGCTTTGGGGTGTGATGCAGTCAATGTGCTGCCCTTAGGCTGGCCCCTGGAGGGCATCCTGCCTAGTTGGTGATGTGCCACCTCCTCCTCCTCCTCCTCCTCCTCTCTCCTATCAGGCACCCACGTTGAGTCAGTGACCTCATCATCCCCTCCCTCCTCATCACTGGAGCAAACCTGGCAGTATGCTGCAGCAGGGGGAGCATGACTGCCAGATTGCTGTCCTTCTTGGGCACCCCCTCTGTCCGTGCTCATGTTACTGCCTTCATTGAGCTCAGTATCATCATCAGAGCCTTCCAAACGCTGGGCATCCTCCTGGAGCATGTACCCAACACTGTGGTCAAACAGTTCGAGGGAATCCTCATGAGGACATGGTGGAGCTAGGGAAGGAGTCACTGATGACATTGAGCTGAGGGAAGAGGCCGCTGCTTTGCCAGACAAAGCACCCTGGGCATGGGTGAGAGAGGATGAGGAGGATGAGGACGGCTTGGTCATCCACTCGACCAAGTCTTCCGCATGTTGCGGCTCAACACGGCCAGCTGCCGAAAAAAAGGCCAAGCGTGTCCCATGGCCACGTGCTGATGAGGATGCACCGTCTCCACGACCAGCACTAGACACAGAGCCTGCTTGCCCTCTCTTATTGGCTTGTGACTGTCTGCCTCTCCTTCTTGGCCTTCCAGACATACTAATGGCCTGTAGCTGCACTAAGCTGGGATAGAACACCTGTAATTTTCTTCAGGTAGCTTTATATACTGTAACCAGACAAGCCTGCCTGTCAGTAGGAAGATAACAGGAACGGATCTAGCTGAACACTGTGAGCAGGACGTACTGCACTAAATGTATATAGCAGGAACGGATCTAGCTGAACACTGTGAGCAGGACGCACTGTACTAAATGTAAATAGTCTAGCTGCCTGACCGTGGTACTAATAGGATCAAAAAGAACACCTGTAATTTTCTTAAGGTAGCTTTATATACTGTAACCAGACAAGCCTGCCTGTCAGTAGGAAGATAACAGGAACGGATCTAGCTGAACACTGTGAGCAGGACACACTGTACTAAATGTAAATAGTCTAGCTGCCTGACCGTGGTACTAATAGGATCAAAAAGAACACCTGTAATTTTCTTCAGGTAGCTTTATATACTGTAACCAGACAAGCCTGCCTGTCAGTAGGAAGATAACAGGAACGGATCTAGCTGAACACTGTGAGCAGGACACACTGTACTAAATGTAAATAGTCTAGCTGCCTGACCGTGGTACTAATAGGATCAAAAAGAACACCTGTAATTTTCTTCAGGTAGCTTTATATACTGTAACCAGACAAGCCTGCCTGTCAGTAGGAAGATAACAGGAACGGATCTAGCTGAACACTGTGAGCAGGACGCACTGCACTAAATGTAAATAGCAGGAACGGATCTAGCTGAACACTGTGAGCAGGACGCACTGCACTGAATGTAAATAGCAGGAACGGATCTAGCTGAACACTGTGAGCAGGACGCACTGCACTGAATGTAAATAGCAGGAACGGATCTAGCTGAACACTGTGAGCAGGACGCACTGCACTGAATGTAAATAGCAGGAACGGATCTAGCTGAACACTGTGAGCAGGACGCACTGCACTGAATGTAAATAGCAGGAACGGATCTAGCTGAACACTGTGAGCAGGACGTACTGCACTAAATGTATATAGCAGGAACGGATCTAGCTGAACACTGTGAGCAGGACGCACTGCACTGAATGTAAATAGCAGGAACGGATCTAGCTGAACACTGTGAGCAGGACGCACTGCACTGAATGTAAATAGCAGGAACGGATCTAGCTGAACACTGTGAGCAGGACGCACTGCACTGAATGTAAATAGCAGGAACGGATCTAGCTGAACACTGTGAGCAGGACGCACTGCACTGAATGTAAATAGCAGGAACGGATCTAGCTGAACACTGTGAGCAGGACGCACTGCACTGAATGTAAATAGCAGGAACGGATCTAGCTGAACACTGTGAGCAGGACGCACTGCACTGAATGTAAATAGCAGGAACGGATCTAGCTGAACACTGTGAGCAGGACGCACTGCACTGAATGTAAATAGCAGGAACGGATCTAGCTGAACACTGTGAGCAGGACGTACTGCACTAAATGTATATAGCAGGAACGGATCTAGCTGAACACTGTGAGCAGGACGCACTGCACTGAATGTAAATAGCAGGAACGGATCTAGCTGAACACTGTGAGCAGGACGCACTGCACTAAATGTAAATACCAGGAACGGATCTAGCTGAACACTGTGAGCAGGACGCACTGCACTGAATGTAAATAGCAGGAACGGATCTAGCTGAACACTGTGAGCAGGACGCACTGCACTGAATGTAAATAGCAGGAACGGATCTAGCTGAACACTGTGAGCAGGACGCACTGCACTGAATGTAAATAGCAGGAACGGATCTAGCTGAACACTGTGAGCAGGACGCACTGCACTGAATGTAAATAGCAGGAACGGATCTAGCTGAACACTGTGAGCAGGACACACTGCACTAAATAGTCTAGATAGAAGATAACAGGAACGGATCTAGCTAAACTGAATACAGTGTATATATATATATGCAACACCTGGGATGCATATATATACACAATACACTGTAAGTGCAGCTAACTGACTGACTGTTCTGCCTAATCTATCTAACTCAAATCAAATGACACTGTCTCTCTCTCTCTCTATCTCTCAGCACACCGGAACACACACTACACAGGGCCGCCGTGCAGGCGGCCTTATATAGTGTGGGGTGTGTACTAAATCCCCTGAGCCATAATTGGCCAAAGCCACCCTGGCTTTGGCCAATTACAGCTCTCTCTACTGACGGCGCTGTGATTGGCCAAGCATGCGGGTCATAGTGCATGCTTGGCCAATCATCAGCCAGCAATGCACTGCGATGCCGCAGTGAATTATGGGCCGTGACGCGCCACACGAATTTGGCGCGAACGGCCCATATCGTTCGCAATTCGACGGACGGTCGAACAGCCGATGTTCGAGTCGAACATGGGTTCGACTCGAACACGAAGCTCATCCCTACTGACTACCCTTGGATCATCCCTCCTGCTTATACCCTGCCTGATCTCCTGCCAAACACGGACTGTCTGACCTTGCTTGCCTGTGTCCTGTGACGCTGCTTCCTGCCTGCCTGTTGCATCCAGCTGCTGTCTTCGCATCCGGCCACCAGCCTACCTACCGGCCTGCACCAGTTACCTGCATCCACAGCTCAGCCATCCCTGAGGGACATCCTCCCAGTTCCGGTGTCTGCTTCTGCTGTAACCTGCTTCAGGCCCTCCTACCCACTGTGCTCAGGAGACCACTGTTCCCACTCCCAGCGGCTCCTGAACCAGCGCTTAAGAGAGGTCTCCTTCTACCAGTCAGGCTCAACTACCAGGTACCTCACACTTCGGTTTCTTCCTCCATCTTCTTCTTCCTCTGGTTTCTCCTCCGATCCTCTTCTTGCTACGGTGTTCTCGCCCGGCATCTTCCTCCGCAGCGTCTTCTTTCCTTCTTCGTTCTCGGGCCGCTCCGCATCCATGATGGGAGGCTCCTGCTGTGTGACGCTTCTCGTCTTCTGACACTTCTTAAATAACGGAGGGCGGGGCCACCCAGTGACCCTGCCCCCCCGGACGCACGGGGAGTTGACAGGAACTTCCCTATGGGTTTCCCTGTCATGTAAGAGGGGGCGGGGTCACCCGGTTACGTAACAGGTGACCCCGCCCCCCTCTGTTGTCACGACGAAACCCATAGGGAAGTTCCCGTCAAGTCCCCGTGCGTCAGAGGGGGCGGGGTCACCGGGTGGCCTGGAACGGGTGGCCTGGTACGGTTCAGGGGGGTGCTCTCTCGTCCCCCCCTCTTTTCCTGCGGCCTGCCAGGTTGCGTGCTCAGATAAGGGCCTGGTACGGATTTTTGAGGGGAACCCACGCCATTTTTAAAAAAAAAATTGACGCGGGGTTCCCCTTAAAACCCATACCAGACCTGAAGGGTCTGGTATGGATTTTGAGGGGGACCTCCACGCCATTTTTTAAAAAAAATTTGTCGCGGGGTTCCCCTTAATATCCATACCAGACCTGAAGGGTTTGGTATGGAATTTAAGGGGGACCCCCACGCCATTTTTTTTCTAAATTTGGTTCGGGGCTCCCCTGTGGGGAAATCCCATGCTGTTTTTATCCATGAACTTTTATGTGTATTGTCGGACCAACAATTCATTAATAGCCGCGAGTAGTTTTAAATTACTTTTGTTCCTTTAAAATTTTTTTGCTGTCAGACTGTTTTAAACACGGGAAACATGCGCCCCTTTACAGGCATACTATAGACACCCCCAGGTACGAAATTTAAAGGAATATTACACTTTTATAGTTTCACTTTAAGCATTATTAAAATCACTGCTCCTGAAAAAAACGGACGTCTTTAAAACTTTTTTTTTGCATTGATCCATGTCCCCTGGGGCAGGACCCAGGTCCCCAAACACTTTTTATAACAATAACTTGCATATAAGCCTTTAAAATTAGCACTTTTGATTATTCATGTTCGTGTCCCATAGACTTTAATGGTGTTCGCGTGTTCGAACAAATTTTTTGCCTGTTCGCATGTTCTGGTGCGAACCGAACAGGGGGGTGTTCGGCTCATCCCTAGTAGCCAACAACGAGCAATGATAGCTGAACTCTGCCATCCCTGGCCACTTCCCAGACATACTTAGCATGGATGATAGTTATGATCTGCCCACCCTTCACTTGATATACTGAGTGCATATATGTTTTTATGTTCTATTTATACTAATAAATGGCTACACTTAGGTGGTGGCCCCATCTCTCATTTATTTATTAACCTTTGGGGTTTGCGCACATTTTCCAGTCTGGTAAATGTACTGACAGCGTAACATAAAGGAATAGAATACAAAAACGAAAGCAGGATTATTAAAGGAAAACTCTACTTTTAATTTATTATACAACATATCGCACATGTTTGCCAAAGAAAAGTTTAATCTGGAATTGGGCTTTTAAAAATAAATTAAGTCTAACATAGCATAGAGATTAGTGCAAAGATTTCTACTGACTCTAACTTGAACAGGAAGGAAGATGTATAGAGACCGGACTTGTAGTGGCCAGTCATGATAGATTAGATCTCTGTTTGTGGGTATAGGAAGTGAGCCGTGTCAGACGACATTTTGTGTGTACAGTAAAATACTATGAGGATACAGTGCCTTGAAAAAGTATTCATACCCCTTGTTATTTTAAACATTTTGTCATGTTACAACCAAAAACGTTAATGTATTTTATTGGGATTTTATGTGATAGACGAACACAAAGTGGCACATAATTGTGAAGTGGAAGGAAAATTATAAATGGTTTTCCAAATTACAAATAAATATGTGAAAAGTGTGACGCGCATTTGTATTCAGCCCCCTTTACTCTGATACCCCTGATTAAAATCTAGTGGAACCAATTGCCTTCAAAAGTCACTCAATTAGTAAATAGAGTCCTTCTGTGTGTAACTGAATCTCAGTATAAATACAGCTGTTCTGTGAAGCCCTCAGAGGTTTGTTAGAGAATCTTAGTGAACAAGCAGCATCATGAAGGCCAAGGAACACACCAGACAGGTCAGGGATAAAGTTGTGGAGATGTTTAAAGCAGGGTTAGGTTATAAAAAAATATCCCAAGCTTTGAACATCTCACAGAGCATTGTTCAATCCATCATCCGAAAATGGAAAGAGTATGGTACAACTGCAAACCTACCAAGACATGGCCGTCCACCTAAACTGACAGACCGGGCAAGGAGAGCATTCATCAGAGAAGCAGCCAAGGCATCCATGGTAACTCTGGAGGAGCTGCAGAGATCCACAGCTCAGGTAGGAGAATCTGTCCACAGGACAACTATTAGTCGTGCACTCCACAAATCTGGCCTTTATGGGAGAGTGGCAAGAAGAAAGGCATTGTTGAAAGAAAGCCACAAGAAGTCCCATTTGCAGTTTGCGAGGAGCCATGTGGGGGACACAGCAAACATGTGGAAGAAGGTGCTCTGGTCAGATGAGACCAAAATGAAACTTTTTGGCTTTAAAGTAAATCGCCATGTGTGGTGGAAAACTAACACTGTACATCACCCTGAACACTCCAACCCCACCGTGAAACATGGCGGTGGCAGCATCATGTTGTGGGGATGCTTTTCTTCATCAGGGACAGGGAAGCTGGTCAGAGTTGATGGGAAGATGGATGAAGCCAAACAGGGCAATCTTAGAAGAAACTTGTTAGTCTGCAAAAGACTTGAGACTGGGGCGGAGGTTCACCTTCCAGCAGGACAACAATCCTAAACATACAGCCAGAGCTACAATGGAATGGTTTAGTTCAAAGCATACTCATGTGTTAGAATGGCCCAGTCAAAGTCCAGACCTAAATCCAATTGAGAATCTGTGGCAAGACTTGAAAAGTGCTGTTCGCAGACGTTCCCCATCCAATCTGACAGAGCTTGAGCTATTTTGCAAAGTAGAATGGGCAAAAATGTCACTCTCTAGATGTGCAAAGCTGGTAGAGACATCCCCAAAAAGACTTGCAGCTGTAATTGCAGAGAAAGGGGGTTCTACAAAGTATTGACTCCGGGGGGCTGAATACAAATGTACCTCACACTTTTCACATATTTATTTTTAAAACATTTTGAAAACCATTTATCATTTTCCTTCCACTTCACAATTATTTGTCACTTTGTGTTGGCCTATCACATAAAATCCCTATAAAATGCATTTGCGTTTTCGGTTGTAACATGACAAAATGTGGAAAATTTTAAGGGGTATGAATACTTTTTCAAGGCATTGTAACTGACAGTAAGCCTTTTTTGGTAAAATAAACCAGTGGTCTTCAAACTGTGGCCTTTTTACTTGCCTTTATTTTGCCCTTGAGGCATTATTCTGGTCACTGACACCAACAATGGGGCATAATTCCTCCCACTGACACCAACAATGGTGGACTTTTTCTCCCCCAATAACAAAGCTGGGGCATTGTTTACTCCCACTGGGCACAGTCTGACCCCGATAAAATCTTAAGGACAGAAAACTGGCCCCTTGTTTAGAAAGTTTGGTGACCTCTGATATAAATTATGGGCTTCAGTGTTTCAGCTTTGACAGTTATGTGCAGTTCCAATACCATTAGAGACCTCCTCAGGTGTCTCCACTTACACACACTGGGGTTGATTTACTAAAGACAAGTAGGCTGTTGTCCACTTTGCAAAGTACAGTTGCACTCTACAAGTACAGTTGCTCCAGAGCTCAGTAAATGAGGTAAACCTTCACTTTGCAAAGAATACCCAATCACGTGTAAGGAAAAAAAAAAACATTTTTGCTTGCACATGATTGGATGATGGAAGTCAACAGAGCTTCTGCTCATTTACTAAGCTCTGGAGCAACTGCCACAGTCTTATTTGCCTTTAGTAAATCCACCCAATAAGGTTTGTATACATTGTACCTACATGATGGAAGGGATAATAGTGAAGAGCAGTTTATAGACTTGTAAATATCCAAAAACAACATTAAAATTTACATAAAACACAAACAACTGTTTGCAGCAATTCTCGGGTATTGTACAACAAAAGATAAGTGCAATGGCATTAAACTGGCTTTAAACTAAAGGATATTTCAAGCCTTGACAGCACATCTTCTACTCCCAGCAACTAATCAAATTACAACATATCATTTAGTCCACTGTAGCTTAATAATGAAAGCTAAATCCTAATTGGCTGCCTTTGTGCAATTCAGCTCTTTTTTATTCAACTCATGGGTGGTCTTTTAGAAGGTAATACTTGCACATATCTGCTGTTAGACTTCACAACTCAGATGTTTGTCTGTACTCTGACAACCAACTGCCAGTTTTCCCTTTTCATCAATTGCCACTTTTTGCAATGAATCCTATAAAAATCCAAAAACACCACCAAGTCAAACAAAAGACATGAAACCAACTTGTTATAAGTCAGTCCATTTACATTAGTATTTTGTAGGCCCAGTAGAAGATGGGTGAGGATTAGGTGTTCTGATAGATGCTTTCATCGGACATTTCTTGGGTGGCCGCCAAACGACGCATTGATTTGGGCCTCACAGCAGAGTAGATAATATTCTAAAAAAAAATAAACATAAATAAATAAAACTAAGTCCTAATAAAACAATGCAACCACCTCCCTTCTGCTGGACTGTATCAAAACAGCAGGAAGGTGGCAGTTTTTTAAATGGCATTACAGAAATAAAGTACGGGTGGCCAGTGCAACCATTGGGTACAGAGACAATCTGATTAACTTTGTGCCTTTTGATTGCTGTGATGGCCAATCATAGCAAACACAAATGTAAAACAGTTTAGAGAGCCTGCCCCTTCTTCCTCTGCTGCCGATTCTGATGATCTTCTGAATTCCTCTTCTCCTGTGATCCTGTGGGTAAAACTGCTCCTACTGACCACCAAAGGAAGGGGGCACATTGAGCAACAAGGAGGGGGGTCCACTGACCACCACTGAGCATCAAGAGGGTACAGAGTATATAGACCAGTGATGGCAAACCTTGGCACCCCAGATGTTTTGGAACCACATTTCCCATGATGCTCAACTACACTGCAGAGTGCATGAGCATCATGGGAAATGAAGTTCCAAAACATCTGGGGTGCTAAGGTTCACCATCACTGATATAGACTATAAAGGGGGCACACTGACCACCAATGTTTTGGAGAAAAACACCATTCACCACCAGCAGTAATGGCACACTCACCACTTACCACCAACATTGGCTTATGTTGGAGTGTCTATGGATGTGGAAGCCGTGCTGATATTCCTTCCTGACGTGTGGTGATGACATCTGACCAGACATACTGTCCAGACCTGTTGATCATCAAGCTTTTTTGACCTGTATGGCGTATGCCATTTCAGGCCATTAAATTCCGGTGAGCCTCCACACTTTCTGGTGATGGTCCCAGCACTGATTTCAATCTTCCGTGCACCTATGGTCCTTCCACCGTCCACTTACCTGCCAGATTGGGTCTAACAATCCACCTGTGCGCCTGGGAGGCATTCGTCCATCATTGCCTATGCACTACCCCCATAGACTTTTGGTTCTTTTCACAATTATTTCACATATTTGATATGGACTATTATGTTTTGAGGTTATTCACTTATCATTCTGAGGCGTTGAATGCATAGAAATTTTTTTCATATCAGTCACTGTTATATTTGCTTATTAAGTGCACCATGGTTTCACTTAGTAGTTCTGCAGATTAACTACATATGGATATTCATTCCTTATATTGTTTTGATATATTTATCCACTGTACACACTCATTGAGCTTATAGCGCTACACTTCTATTTTTTATTGTTATTACTTTTACCCTGAGTCTACGGGTGTGTTAGCTGCTACTCTAGTATTCCCCCTTTTTTTTTAGTGCAGCGCTGTACTCACCCCTTTTATCTGTTTTTGAATACATAATTGACACTCAGTATAGCTGCAGAGTATTTTACTCCATTTATCATGGATGTTTTTGACTACCGTGCATCCCGAGTAGTTAATACTGAGGGTGTATTTGTTGCTACCTCTAATGATACAGAAATTGGTGGATTGTTTATGAGGCTAAAGAACGTCATGGTCTCTGAACTCCATCTGCAATGGGATCTAGCCTTCTTGGAACAATATGTAACAGAAGGTATGATCCCACGTAGTCTCAGATGGGATGTTCACCCCCAACAGGGGGAGGCTGAACTTGACTCTTGGTTTACATATTTCAACGATGCTGGCATTAAGTTCCTTGATTTTCTTATTAATAGAAAGCATATCCGCCTTTCTACTTTAGATCAGGAGATAAGGGAATTGAAGGATAAGTTACTTGCCTATAAAAATTCTGTTGAATATAACACTTTGTCCTCTAACTTGCAAGCACACCTTGTAAAGGAGGATAAAGAACAAAAAATCAAGAAGCATAAAAAATATTCCCGGGACATTGGGGACTACAAGGCGGGTAAAGTGTTTGGATGGCAGAAATCCACCACAGGGCCTGCCTTGCAGACCACAATGGAGACCAATGTTCAGGATGAGGTAACTTCGGCCTCTTCCATTGAACCTTCGGTTCGCCCCAAATCTCTTGTGGACAAAGGGCGACCCCATGGTGGGGGTCCCCCTCCACACATGGGGCGACAGCCGAATATGCATACTCCCAAAAACCAACAAAGGGGAAGAGGACATCATTCCAGAGGTAGAGGTAGAGGTGGAAATAGGGGGGACCATCATGGTTATGACAATTACCAATATCATGAACGGGAGAACTCCTATAATCGGGGCTCCCCGGTTCGATACCGTGATTCCCCCCATCACCCATATTACCCTAATCCATCGCATTACAGACACCCCCCAGTTTCCACATACAATAGATATTCCCCTTTACGCGATCATTACAATGAGAATGTCTGTCCGTTCCCCAATGCTGGGTATGACCCATCCCCCTACAAACAACCTTACCCTGACTCGCGGACCACTCGGGGTTTTTGCGAGGACACTCAGAACAAAAAAAGAAGTCCGGAAACAAGAGAGGGTCCCGAGGAGGGAGGAGGGTCCAGAGACAAAAAAAGAAAAAGAACTTAACATGTCAGGGGGTATTTAACCTGAGTGATACTATTCTCACGCAGGATGAGAAGAGTGTTTTGAACAAAGGTCTCAAATTTGATATATCATCTCGAACCCTACCAGAAATGTAGCCAGGGCGGCAACGTCCGGCACGGTGCATTCTGGCTTATCCAATCCCTCCCTTTTCAGTCCCCCAACACAACTTCCACCAACTATCAATCTGTTTAAAGAATTAGTGTTGAGAGACCTAGCAAATATCCCACTTAAGCACAAATTTTATAATCCTTTACCTTCAGTGGGCTTAAAAAGTTTATGTGATAACAAAAACGTGGTCATTCGCCCCGCCGACAAAGTTGGTGGCATCGTTTTATTGAATAAATCAGACTACATGGATGAAATGCATCGCATTTTAGGAGATTGTGAGACTTATATAGAATTACAACCCTACACATTAGTATAAAAAGGAATTGAAGAAATTAGTAACTAAAGGTTTTGGTTCTTGCATTTTAAATAAAAAGGAGAGATCATTTTTAGTTCCCCTTGCCCCGCGTATTCCAGTTATATATTATTTGCCCAAGGTCCATAAGGACCCCCTTCATCCCCCAGGTCGACCCATAATTAGTGGTATCGACTCGGTTACTTCTAAAATTGGGAAATACATAGATTTTTTTCTCCAGCCATCTGTACTTAAGACGCCGTCCCATTTAAAGGACATCAAGGACGTGATCAGATTACTATCGAATGTCTCCTATTCTGGTGATCTCATTATGGCCACCGCGGATGTGGCGTCCCTTTATACCTGCATTCCGCACCGTGAGTGTGTGGATGCTGTACAATGCTTTCCTAATAGGGATGCCTCCCTTGCCTTACCCCAGATTAACTTTATTATTGATTTAATTGAGTTTGCAACGCAACACAATTATTTCTGGTTCGATGGCAGATTCTATCGCCAACATAAAGGGGTGGCAATGGGAGCAAAATTTGCTCCCAGCCTGGCCAACCTGTTCATGGCCAAGTGGGAGGAGGATGTCGTCTGTGCCATGGAGAACCCACACCTTCTGTTGTGGGCCCGGTACATAGACGACATCCTCCTCCTGTGGACAAGTAGTCATGATGATTTGGTCGACTTCATTGCGACTTTGAATAATAATGAAAGGGGTATTGCCTTATCTTTTGAGGCTAGTACAACCTCGATTCATTTCTTGGATCTGGTTATTGAAAGAAAGGAATGTGTATTTACATTTAGTACCTATTTTAAATCCACCGACAGGAATGGGTACAAACCGACCGACAGTTGTCACCATAGCTCTTGGATCAGATCAGTTCCTAGGAGCCAGTTTTTACGACTACATAGGAACTGTACTGAACGTGACACTTTTAATGCTCAGGCCAAGATCTTGAAAGACAGGTTTGTGGAGAAGGGCTACAACCCGTCTGACCTGTATAAGGAGATTGGGAACGCCTGTGAGATGGACCGCCAGTTATTATTGCAGGACAGATCCAAGCAACCAAATGATGAATTCAAATGGTCTTTTTTGACATCCTTCTCTATGCAACATAGGCATGTTAGAAAGATCTTTGAACATCATTGGGATGATTTAAAAACAGACAAAGTTTTGGGACCCTTGTTGCCCATGACCCCTAAGGTGGTTTTTAGGGGTGTTCCATCCCTTAGGAATAAGTTGGCACCTAATGTCATTAACCCACCGAGAAAAACCATCTTTCTTTCATAACTGGATCGGATTCTATCCCTGTAAAAAACATTTGGTTTGCCAGTTTAACACCTGTGGTAGAAGGGCAAGTCATAGTTTTTCTTCCACTGTAACTGGCCGCACATATGGGATCAAGCAATTTTGCACTTGTTCCACCACAGGAATAGTGTACCTTCTAACTTGCCCTTGCGGCAAACAATATGTGGGCCGTACTATTAGATCATTCACGATACGGGTTTCGGAGCACATTAACCTCATCAAAGCAGGCAGCACCAAGCATACTGCCCCTAGGCATTACAGGGAATTTCATGATCGAAATCCTGCAGGCACTCAGTTCCTTATCATAGATAGGTATGTGGCCCCTTGGCGGGGGGGGTCGACTCTTAGGGGTGTCTCCCGTTTGGAGACATACTGGATATACGAGTTGGGGTCCCATTTTCCGCAGGGAATTAACGTTGAATGGGACATCAACTCTTTTAATAACCAGGCTTAGATATTGATATGATCTCTCCTTTGAAATCAAGCAAAGCTATGTGTGATCTAACCAAGCCCAAAAACTTTAATATCCAAGCAATATTATGATTCATAACCTTCACGGATTTTAGATTAATTATATATACATTTGTATGTAATTTGGGCTGGTTAGTGGCTAATTTCTTATAAATGTATGGATGCCCCCCATTGGCAGTGTCTTTTAGATTCTGTTAATGAGTTTATATTCTGTACCATTGATCTTTGGGATGATGCTCCCCCTTATAAGCTCATTATTTTATTTTATTTTATATAACTTTAATTTTTTAATTTTAATAATTTGAGTAATCCAAATTTTCATATATTTCACCATAACCTCTGTTGCCTCAGCTTTTCTGCTGCTTTCCACCTCTGCTGACACTTTAGGCATTTCTGGCCGGCCCCAAATTGAGGCTTGGTCTTGTTTTGCTGGAGTGCAGCGGCGTCTCTTTAGGATAGGCTGGATGGCAAATTGAAAGTGAGGCTTGGTTGGTAAGTTGGAACGCACCGTCGCCGCTCTCAGGCTATGGGAGTGACGTCAGTGCGTCATAAGGAAGTGAGGCTTGGATTCGTGTGTGGAGCACGGCTACATAGAGACACTGAAAGCAAGGCTTGGTCTCCGGACGGACGAGCCGGACCAATGCCTACTATATTTTATTATAATTTCAGACTACCAACAAGTCCTGAGGAATAACATTTTAGGATTTTGTCCTCACAGTGTATACATGCCTGATTGTTAATATTATAACACTTTATGACCCCTAAAACCGGAACTAACGGTCATTCGATGCATTTCCGGTATTCAGACACTCCCAGTGGGGGTCATCACTTGTTTATAAAGCAGTGGGGTGAGAGGGTTCCACACCCCAGATGACGACTTTGTAGTTGAAACATGGCGGGTGGACCCCTCACGACTGCCGCTATATGATTTTTATGCTGTTTCCTATCTTCTGAAAATGTGAGTTTGTTTTTAATTATTTTAATAAATCCAAGTTTAAACGTTATCACGCTATGTGAGTATTTCTACTCCTCGCATGAAATACGAACTATCCGTTTGGCTTATGTTGGAGTGTCCATGGATGTGGAAGCCGTGCTGATATTCCTTCCTGATGTGTGGTGATGACATCTGACCAGACATACTGTCCAGACCTGTTGGTCATCTAGCTTTTTTGACCTGTATGGCGTGCCATTTCAGGCCATTAAATTCCGGTAAGCCTCCACACTTTCTGGTGATGGTCCCGACACTGATTTCAATCTTCCGTGCACCTATGGTCCTTCCACCGTCCACTTACCTGCCAGATTGGGTCTAACAATCCACCTGTCCACCATCATTGCCTATGCACTACCCCCATAGACTTTTGGTTCTTTTCACAATTATTTCACATATTTGATACGGACTATTATATTTTGAGGTTATTCACTTATCATTCTGAGGCGTTGAATGCATAGAAATTTTTTTCATATCAGTCACTGTTATATTTGCTTATTAAGTGCACCATGGTTTCACTTAGTAGTTCTGCAGATTAACTACATATGGATATTCATTCCTTATATTGTTTTGATATATTTATCCACTGTATACACTCATTGAGCTTATAGCGCTACACTTCTATTTTTTATTGTTATTACTTTTACCCTGAGTCTACGGGTGTGTTAGCTGCTACTCTAGTATTCCCCCTTTTTTTAGCGCTGTACTTACCCCTTTTCTCCTGGATGGAGCTGCCTGACTTCACTGCCCATGACATTGTAATCCTCCCTACTGGCTCCACACCCAGCTCCGACTTTTTCCTCTCAGTCCTCTCTGGCATGCCTCTCCAGTCCTCCCGACTGCCCATGTCACTCACCAGCCCTCCTGGCTGCAACCGGTGGTTCCCTCCTGAAAACTTGTGCGGCAGTACTAGCTTCTGCTGTTCTCTCTGATTCCTCTGTGTGCCTCCTGTTCTGATCCCCCATGAGTTAGTGAAGGGCTCCATCCTGCACCCGAGTCCCAGGTCCAAGGTCACCCCCCAGACTGGGGAGCTCCCTCAAATGCCCCGTCAGCCTAGTACTCCATCCTCAGTTTCTTCCACCCGACAACTCCCCCCCCAGCTGGGCTGACCCTGGGTATTTCAAGGAGGCTTGCCCCCTGCCAATCCTGGTTGGGATTGTTCAGGGCTCCCTGAGTCAGCAAGCAAGAGATGTGCTGGAGGAGACTGGAGTCAGGCATGTCATGGCCATCGGGACTACCGGGAGATTCCCGGTGGGCCGATGGCTCAGTGGGCCAGTCAGGTGCGGTCCTTGAGCCGCTCCTCTCTGACAGTGAGCGATCGCAATTTTACTCCTGTCAGGAGGAGCAGCTTCTGTCATAAGCTGGAGAGAGCATTAGGCTTTATGCTCCCTCCAGCCTACAGGGGGAGATAGACCAACGGTAGACTTTCCTACCCCTCTCCCCTATCACTTGTTATCACATGACTGGAAAGAGGAATGAGAAGCTGCCTTCAAAACTGTGAGTACATGTGGGAGGGGAAGGACACTCTGATGTGAAGGGGGATGCTGATGGGGGCTCTCTGATGGGGACTCTGACGTGAAGTGGGCTGCTGGTGGGGACTCTGATGTGAAGGGGACTGCTGGTGGGGACTCTCTGATGGGGACTCTGATGTGAAGGGGGCTGCTGGTGGGGACTCTGATGTGAAGTGGGCTGCTGGTGGGGACTCTCTGATGGGGACTCTGATGTGAAGGGGCTTCTGATGGGGACACACTGATGTGAAGGGGGCTTCTGATGGGGACACACTGATGTGAAGGGGGCTTCTGATGGGGACTCTGATGTGAAGGGGGCTTCTGATGGGGACACACTGATGTGAAGGGGGCTGCTGGTGGGGACTCTGATGTGAAGGGGGCTTCTGATGGGGACTCTCTCTGATGGGAACACACTGATGTGAAGGGGGCTGCTGATTGGAACTCTCTGTGAAGGGAGCTGCTGATTGGGACTCTCTAATGTAAGGGGGACGCTGTTGGGGACACTCTGATGTAAGGGGGACGCTGTTGGGAACACTCTGATGTAAGGGGGACGCTGTTGGGGACACCCAAAATTAAAGTGGGCTGGTCATGAGGAAGTCCAGGGCCAAATTTTTGTCCCAGTCCAGCCCCGACTGGAGTAACTAAGTGTATATAGTTGTCCCAAAAATCGATTGCTACATAAGCATTCAATTGCTTTCTATTGGGCATCTCATAAATCCCTCTACCCATCTAAGTTCTATTCCCTCAATAAAATACCAAAAACAAGCACATGGACTGTTCATTGTCTTGGAGTGTCTTGGCGTGTCTGGGAATTGAATGCTGGGACAGGCAGGGTGACAGGTGGGCCACATCACTTAGCAGCCCCTATGTGAGTACCGCTACAGTTATGACAAAGTTATTGCTGAATAAATGAGCCCATAGTAGTAATGTGAAAAATGCTCTGGTCTATATATAGTGGTGCACAGCCAACACCCAACTGCTACATATCTATATGTGAGAAATTCTCATGTCTACAGGAAATGGCTGTTGGATTTTCTCTCTTTGCAGTCTTTGCCCACTTTAGTGCTAGAGATGGGCAGGGCTATATTTTATACAGTATGTATCAGTATTATATGTCATTATAATTTTTTCTTTAAAGCCAAACCATTGATTTTATAAAAGTTGTCCAAGTCTCCACTTTGTTACCTGAACAGAAAGTGAGGAAAAATTTCCCTCATGGGATCACGGATAAGAATAAAGTCCTACATAGTTTTCATCCCTTGCTCACTATACTGGAAAATGTTTTATTTGCTGCCTCTGTCCCCATTGGGGAGGAATTCCTTTAACATCCTGTCTCGTCTGACATACTGTAATTAAAGCACACAGGAAGTAAGGGGAAATCTCCCAAATGGGGACAAAAGTAAAAGCAAACGAGGGGGCGTGGCCTAGCGATGGCGGAGTGAGGACGAGTTTCCAAAGAGCTCCTGACCGTCCCCTCTCCTACTCAAGAACCTAACGACTTTTGTACCCCATGAAGGAGGAATGCTAACCCCCAAAAGGTATAGAACAAGATCTGCTACAAACGGAGACCGACTAGCCACCCCACGGAGCAGTATCCGGAGATACTTTCGAGGTCAGCAGAGGAGATCGCCGGGCGCCATAGTTGCAGCGCCACGTGGGCACTATATGGCAGATTCGGACGTGCTAGCCTCCCCGCTATCCCCAACCTCATCGGTGTCCTCAGATTGCTTATCCGAAACACCAGCGACTCTCAGATCTAACATGACAGGCACATCACAGAGACACTCTGGAATCCCGGAGGAGCTCCATGCCATTCTGCGTGCCCTACCTACCAAGGCAGACATCGAGGCCTTGCCCACCAGATCAGACATTGAAACCCTCATAGCCCGGGTAGAAGAGGCGCATACCCGGGACATACAAGAACTCAAAGAGGAACTCCAGACAATCTCGGTGAGGGTAGACTCCGGGGAATTATCCCTATCAGCACTGACACAAAGAGTGGAGGCCTTAGAGAACTCCCGGGACTCACAGGCAGCTACAGCAGTGGACTTTCAGTTACGTTTGGAGGAAATGGAAGACCGCAGCCGGCGCAATAATTTGCGGCTGCGAGGTCTCCCTGAAGCCACAGGAACGGAGGACTTAGAAGCGTCTGTAGTCGCTATCTTCCACCAAGTCCTGGGAGCCCCACCGGCGTCACTAGAACTAGACCGGGTTCATAGATCACTGGGACCCAGATCAACAGACCCGGACAGGCCGAGAGATGTGATCTGCAGGATCCACCGTTACACACAGAAAGAGCTCATACTACGGAAGGCCTGGGACCAAGGGACGGTGGAATTCGACGGAGCGTCGATTAAGATCCTGCCTGACCTCTCAAGAGCAACGCTGCAAAGAAGGGCACAACTGAAACCCATATTGGACATAGCTCGTCGGCAAGGATGCACGTACCGCTGGGGATACCCCCTAGCGGTGAATCTTCGCAAGGGTTCCACTACCTTCAATCTGCGTTCCCCACAGGATCTACCGGACTTCTTCGCTTTCCTGGAAGCGGAACCGATCCCAGTTCCTAATTGGCTGGCACTGATCCCCCGAAGAACGGATCGATCAGGCCCATCCCATCACCGGGACCCTCAGCAGCCGCGCCAACAGCGATCCAGAAGACGGCACCGGGCACCCTCCAACGAGGGCTCACGTGAGTTGTAACTGGTTCTCATGCTCTCAACGCGGCCCTGACTACCTCATCCACTACCTCCTGGATGCTTTGCTTAAAGAGACCCAACGATCCTAACCAGACCACTTTGCCCCAACCTATATGACAACAAACCTGTTCGCCCCACAATCTACGATCACCCACCCCACTCATTGGTATGTACGGTTCTGGGGATCTGTCAGCTGAAATGTGACTGAGATACATTCATCTCTCTGCCCACTGAAGTGACTACCTGAACTCAGTACCCGGACCCATAACATCAGTGGGAGTCAGGGACTGAACTCTAGTTGCTGATCCTGGACACTCCCTCCTTGCACCAGCCAGAGACGACAACCCTTGATCTCACTATATCCCACTGATAATAGTGAACAATGCCACTTTCAGCTCGGTCAGACTCCCTGTTATTAGAAGCATGCATACTACATGGTTTAAGTTAATAACGTGGTTTGAAACTCTTGGATGGTTATTATTGTTTCTGATAGACACATGCCGCTGCCGGAGATGATGGAGGGGAGAGATCTCCGACACCGGCATCTTAATGACTCACATGTTGATAGCTGATGGGGAAACAATATAGCCCTCCCACAACGAAACTAACAGGTAAATGGTAACAGTCCCAGGAGACCTATCTTTTTCAGACGATAGTCTGGGGGGTAACAGAAGTGGACCACACACTAAGATAAAATATATATGTCTATACGTCTATATTGAGGAACGGGAATCAGGCCCACTATTCCTATGGGTTCAGCCGAAGATAGAGGGGGTGGTGGTTAGGAATGTCCAGAGTACACCGGATGAAAATACATCACATAGTACGTTTACCTGTTCGTGAATAACTGTTTTAATGTTCTATCATACCACTTAATAATACATAATAAGGTTTATTAGTCGTTTTCATACAAATACTGTTAACCATTTTCAACTGAGTTGGGAGAGGGAGGTCGATGAGTTCCATTCTGACTATCGCTTCCCATAACTCCAATTAGGACTACGCTCGTTTACCAGCAGTTGCCTGGTGGGCGTAATAGCATTAGTGTGCTATCTCCTTTAGATTGTTATTACTGCACCCTATAGTGCAAATTCGATACTGAAATACTCTTTCTCTCCTTTCCATTTACTGATCTTTCTTATTACTTTCCTACCTCTCCCCCCCCCTCTCCCTCCCCCCCCCCTACTACCCAAACCCACGTACTTCTCTAGATTTTGATCTATAAGTGTTACTAAGGGACAGGGACATGGAGACAGTGAACGTGTTTTCACTTAACGTGAAGGGCCTCAATGTACCTGAGAAAAGGAGGATGTTGATCAATGATCTCCGCCGCCACAAAATCGATGTGGCGTTCCTACAGGAAACCCACTTTAAAAGGGACAACCTCCCAATCCTGAAAAACAAGCTTTTCCCATGGGCATATCATTCCACTTTTGCGGATGCTAAATCCAGAGGAGTTTCCATCCTTGTCTCCCGTTCAGTCCCATGGACATGCGCGGAAGCAAAAAGCGACCCAGAGGGACGCTATCTATTCCTCAGAGGAAACTTAGGCGGAATAGAAGTAACACTAGCCAACGTGTATGCACCTAATAGTCAACAGGATTCCTTCATAAACAAGACAGTAGATATCTTGATGAAGTTTCAGAGGGGTCAGCTAATCCTGGGTGGGGACTTCAACGTTCCGTTGATCCCCACGGAGGATACCTCATCGGGTCACTCATCAGTCACACCAGCTACCAGGAAGCGCATCGCACGCTCTCTGCACAAAGCCCAATTGATTGACGTTTGGAGACTCCTCCATCCAACGGAAAGAGATTACACCTTCTACTCCTCCCCACATAAAATATACTCCCGAATAGACTACTTCCTAATCCCCCACACACAATTACACGCTGTCCACAAATCCTCGATAGATTCAATAACATGGTCAGACCACGCCCCAATAAGGCTGACATACGCCCTGACAGATAATTTTACCTCCAAAACTCGGACATGGAGACTTAATGAGAGTCTTCTTCAGGATGAGGAAGTCTGTAAAGACGTCACCCGGGAACTAGATTTTTATTTTAAGACCAACATCACCCCGAATAGTAACCCCGGAGTAATTTGGGAAGCCCACAAAGCGGTAATCCGAGGCGTCCTAATAAAACACGGAGCAAGGATCAAAAGACAACGGATGTCACAAATAAAATCACTCCTAGATGAGTTACAAGCGGCGGAAGCTAGACACAAACACGCCCAAACACCCTCTAATGAGGCTGAAATCCTACTCCTGCGTAATAAGATTACGGATCTAATGTTATTCCGAGCCAAGGCGGCAATTCAGATTTGCAGGCGCAAGAGCTATGAGTCAGGGAACAAGTGCGGTAAACCTCTAGCCAATTCCTTAAAAGAACAGGTTTTAGCGAACTATATTCCCCACGTTATGTCCTCCTCAGGCCAGAAAGTTACACTACCCCGAAATATCGCCAAGGAGTTTAGAGATTTCTACGCATCACTATACAACTTACAACGACCCCCCTCCCCACAGGACCAAATTGACGCATACCTCCATAGATCAGATTTACCCACACTTCCCACAGAAACTAGGGAGTCACTAGAGGAACCGATTACCACGGAAGAACTTAAAACAGCAATTGGGGAGAGTAAATCAGGTAAAGCCCCGGGTCCTGATGGGTTAACGGTACAATATTACAAAATCCTGACTCAATCCTTGGAAGGCCCAATGCTCAAATTCTTTAATTCCATAGGCACAGATACATCCATCCCAAGAGACACTCTAGCTGCTCACATTGTAGTGATACCTAAGGAAGGGAAAGACCCCTCGGCCTGTGGAAGTTATAGACCGATTTCCCTCCTCAACACGGATCTAAAAATTTTCACTAAAATTCTAGCCAACAGGATCCAGAAACACCTCCCAAATCTGATCCATCAGGATCAAGTAGGATTCGTCCCGACCAGGGAAGCAAGGGACAACACGATCAAAGTGTTGAACCTCATCCACATAGTTAACAAAAACAAGACCCCATGTGTACTCCTGAGCATAGACGCAGAGAAGGCCTTTGACAGGGTGAATTGGCACTACATGACCTCCGTCCTGGACTACATAGGTATGGGCAACAAAATGCTCACCTGGATAAACGCACTCTACTCAGATCCTACAGCCCAGGTTCGAGCTAATGGGATTTTGTCTGACCCGTTCTCGATCAAAAATGGAACCCGCCAGGGCTGTCCATTATCCCCTCTCCTTTTCGCCCTGTCATTAGAGCCCTTCCTGTGCAATATAAGAGCCAACCAAAACATAAAAGGGGTTGAGGTGGGTAACTCACAACAGAAAGTAGCCGCCTATGCGGATGATATGATGTTCTCACTAACCAACCCACTGACATCCCTCCCCAACCTCCTACAGGAATTTAAGGAATATAGCGCTATGTCTAACCTGAAAATAAACATCACCAAATCCGAAGCCATGGGCATAGGCATACATTCTCGACTACTCACGTCCCTTAGAGGAAGCTTCAATTTCAAATGGACGACTAAAGCGCTACACTACTTAGGCACTTACATCCCCTCCAAAATGTCCCAGATATTTGCACTAAACTTCCCCCCACTATTAAACACAATCCGCTCCCTATTGTCCAAATGGCAGTCAGGCCTACACTCATGGTTCGGTAAATGCAATATTGTAAAGATGAGTATACTCCCCAAATTCCTATATTTATTACAAGCCCTACCGATCCAGATCCCCTCATCATACTTTGCCCAGGCTAATAAACTAATCTTTGACTTCATATGGGCCAATAAAAAACCCAGACTTTCTAGGAAGCTAATCACCCTACCTAAACTGTACGGAGGTCTGGCGGTTCCAGACCTTCGTAAATACTATTACGCATCCCACTTAGTCAGACTCATAGACTGGAATCGACACCACACCACTAAACTTTGGACCAGACTGGAACAACTTCAATGTGACATACCCCTCAACAGAGCGCCTTGGTGCTATGAATTTCTACCAAGCCACATGAAAAGACATCCCCTCATAGGGGTGACTACGCGTATATGCTCGACCCTGTTTATAAGATTTCACCTTACATCAACAACATCCCCGATCCGTCCGATCTTGGGTACACCCGAGTTCACCCCAGGATACACAGATCCACTGTTCATAGCTCTAAAAAATTCTAACTACTTCCAAGCCTCTCACTTTCTACAGAATGGTAGATGGCCCAATATAGCAGAACTCAGGAACCCAGCAGGACCGTTCCAATTAGATTTTTTGAGGGCCCTCCAACTTGACCACTTTTTCAAAACACTAGCATCCCCCGACAGCTTTACCCAACCCCTGACGACATATGATCTATATTGTACAGAAGAAGACTCCATGCCACATGCCTTGTCAGCCACATACAAATTGTTAATTACAACCCCAGACAGCTTTAGTTTACAAAGTTTAGAATCATGGGAACAGGACCTACAATGTAAATTCACGAAGCGTCAAAAGCAGAATATAATCCACTTCACATACAGATCTTCGATCTGCACAAAAATACAGGAGACTAACTACAAATTGATCACTAGATGGTACAATACTCCTGTAAAATTACATAAGATGTTCCCCCTCACAACGGATAGGTGTTGGAGATGCCATAGTGACCGCGGCACCATCCTCCACATTTTTTGGACATGCCCTTTACTGGCTCGATTCTGGGAAACCATCCGAAACATTATACAAAAGTTTACCGAACGCACAATATCAAATGATCCTGCCCTCTTTCTGCTCCACGCCACCACCTCAGCCAGCAAAGTTTATAAAAAGTCACTGATCCGGCATCTATTGGATGCTGCCAAGGCATGTATCCCCCTGCTTTGGAAATCTACTCAACCCCCATCAATTGGTGCGTGGATCAGAAAGGTAGAGGACATCAAGAAAATGGAAGATTTGATTCTGACTGCTAGAAACCAAAACGAAGTCTTCACCAAGACTTGGTCCGGATGGAACATATTCATCTTCTCGGCTGAGGGCCAGGCGCTTCTAGAAAGGAACTAATATGCTCAGTGGAAGTCATCTTGATATGCTAATACCTGATATTAAAAACAGGGCGGATCCCTCCTAGGCCTATCAGACGACACAGGTAGTAGCTGTCTCCTTGTCCCCCCCCCCCCTCCCCCCCGTGCCCCCATTTCCCCCCTCTCACCCCTCCCCCCCTGACCCCCCTTCCTTTACTCTACTTCCTGCTATCTTTCATCCTTTGTTTCTTCTTACCTTTCTTTATCTAAGCTTTCTCTTTTTTCTTTTCTAATAAATGAAAAATGGATACGGAGAGGTACGGTTCCACCCACATATTGGTTATTAATCACACATATGAGGTTTTATTGGAAACCCACACTGGTTCTCTTACAAGAAAAAATATCTACGATATCCGTATGAGACAACTAGGTATAATTGGAGGCTGCGCCCTCATTATATTGTTTTATGCATACCTTGTATTTCTGTGTGGGACCCACGTCCTTTCCTATTCTTTAATAAAATATAATTTGAAAAAAAAAAAAAAAGTAAAAGCAAACATTTGAAAGAGGTTCTAACCCTTACAAACTGTTTCTTGGACTCAAAACGTTTTGGAAAGGGTTGGGCTTAAAAACTCAGTGCAAATCAAAGCAACAATACAGTTCATTTGGTAAAAGCTTTATTGGCGTTTTTACAAAAATATAGACCTCAGTGGCTGCACAGTTCCCTGTACCTCTTATAAAACAAAAATATTCCCTATATACAGATCTATTATATGAGATGGTATCTCGTATGTTCATACTTATAGGCTTTGACAAGAAATAATTTTGATCAAGTTATGAAAGAATACGTGGTCTACCACTGTCCAAACATTTTTCCACCTTGCTCTGTGGTCTACACTGCCACATATTGGGGTAAGGGATGGCTGAAGGGAATAACAGTTTTGTCATTTTAATATTTATTTATGACTATATAGACCCTACACCAGGGCTCCTCAAGCAGGGTTCCATGGATCCCTAGGGTTCCTTCAGAGCATGCTAGGGGTTCCTTGAGCAATGACCAATTTCTGTCTCTCAGATAAGTTCCCACTGACACCATTGCCCTTTTTAACTATCTGTAAGGGAGCAATTCTTCCCAGTGACCACAAGTGTAAGGAGCATTCTTCCCACTGACCATCGCACTAAAGTATCATGAGTTGTAGATATAGTCATTTTTGGTAAGGGTTCCCTGAGACTGGAAAGTTATTTTAAAAGGTTCCTCGGTGTTAAAAGGTTGAGAAAGGCTGCCCTACACTGTCATATATTACTATAGATTGTCAGGAGCAGAAACAATTACATAAACTACGTATACTTCTTAGGTGGAACTCTGGCCAAAAGTAACAAGTTATAATTAATTAGCCCATTAAAAGATGAAAAAAATATTTTCCTGCAATGTTTACCTTCAATACAAAGATCTCTTCCACAGTACCTATTTTCTGCTGTTAATTGTCCTCAGTTTATTGGCCAGCATCAATCAGCTCACTGTCTCTGAGCACAGGTCATCCCGGACCAGCCCCCAACTTGTGACTGATCAGTGAAAGAAGCAGCACAGTGATGAGCTCATCTCTTTGTTACTCTGATCTCTCCTTCTATCAACATTCTTCTTGTCAGCACATGAAATGATTGGATCCTAGTGCTGCTTCTTCTTCTCACACTCCAGTCCTGCTGTATAAGCACCGCAAGAGGTCGATACTAGACTGCTTCTATTTATAAAATATACTTATTCGATAATGTATTTATGATTACAGAGCTGCAATGATTTGTGTTTTTTAAAATCTGCCTAGAAATCAGCTTTAAGGATAAACCTGCTAAACCATTCTAACTTCTATCTCCATCTCCTTTCCCATAATTCCCTATTACTGACAACATACAGTTGGTGCTTTATAGTTATTGAGATCACAGTTGTTGCTCTTCCACTCCATCCTCCGCATCTTCAACATTCATGGCCTTGGCAACCCTTACAGTCTTCATATGGGAGTAGAAAAACAAGGCCCCTATAAGTATTATGATCCCAGATGCCAACAGCCGAACTATGTTCTGTAGTGTGTAATCCATGTCCTTTTTACCTTGAGAAATAAAAAGAATGAACAGTATGAAATAGATATCACAATTAAAGTACAACTAAAGGCAAAACTTGATTTTATTTTTGAATAGAGTGCAGAGGGTTTAGAACCTTTGTCAGGTTTATATTGCTGTTAGGGAGATTCACTCTCTCCATTTGTCCTGTTTACCATTATCATCGAAAGTGAAAGATAAACCCCAAAATTGGCATAAAAAGTTTTTGGGGACCCGGGGTTTGGATGTTTTTTCTGGAGCAGTGATTTTAATAATGCTTAAAGTGAAACAAATAAAATGAAATATTCCTTTAAATATTGTGCTTGGGGGGTGTCCTTAGTCTGCCTGTAAAGTAGCACTTCTTTCCAGTGTTTATATCAGTACCACAGCAAAATGACATTTCTAAAGGAAAAAAATGTCCTTTAAAACTAATCGCATCTGTAATGTATTGTTGGGTCCCAGCTATATAGATAAAAAAAATCATTCTAAAAAAAAGGCATGAGTTACCCCCCCCAGTCCATTACCAGGCCCTTCATGTCTGGTATGGATATTAAGGGGAACCCTGCACCAAAATTAAACAACACAATTGCGTGGGGGTCCCCCCAAAATCCACACCAGGCCCTTCAGGTCTGGTATGGATTTAAAGGGGAACCCCTTGCCAAAATAGAAATAAAAATGGCGTAGGGGTCCCCCCAAAATCCATACCAGACCCTTATCCAAGCACGCAACCTGGCAGGCCGCAGGAAAGAGGGGGCGAGAGAGCGCCCCCCCTCCTGAACTGTACCAGGCCACATGTCCTCAACATGATTCTGATAAGCCCCCCGCCCGCAGACCCCCACAACCACCGGGCAAGGGTTGTGAGGAAGAGGCCCTTGTCCCCATCAACATGGGGACAAGGTGTTTTGGGGGGACCCCAAAGCACCCTCCCCATGTTGAGGGCATGTGGCCTGGTATGGTTCAGGAGGGGGGGTGCTCTCTCGTCCCCTCCCCCTTTTCCTGTGGCCTGCCAGGTTGTGTGCTCGGATAAGGGTCTGGTATGGATTTTGGGGGGACCCCTATGCCATTTGTATTTCTATTTTGGCATGGGGTTCCCCTTTAAATCCATACCAGATCTGAAGGGCCTGGTGTGGATTTTGGGGGGACCCCCACGCAATTGTGTTGTTTAATTTTGGTGCAGGGTTCCCCTTAATATCCATACCAGACATGAAGGGCCTGGTAATGGACTGGGGGGGGTAACTCATGCCTTTTTTTTAGAATTATTTTTTTATCTATATTGCATTGTATTTTTGGGGGGACCCCCACGTAATTTTTAAAAAATGTTGACGCAGGGTTCCCCTTAAAATCCATACCAGACCTGAGGGGCCTGGTATGGATTTTGGGGGCCCCCACGCCATTTTTGTTTTTATTTTGGCGCGGGGTTCCCCTAATATCCATACCATATCAGACCTAAAGGGCCTGGTATGGATTTTGGGGGGATCCCGACGCCATTTAAAAAAAAAAATTGGCGCAGGGTTCCCCCTAATATCCATACCAGACCCGAAGGGCCTGGTAATGGACTGGGGGGGGGGACTGACACCTTTTTTTTCAATGATTTTTATGTATATTGCCGGAATCTGACAATACATTACAGACGCGATTCGTTTTAAATGACATTTTTTCCTTTCCAAATGTCATTTTGCTGTTCTCATTCATAACACTATGTACGGCCACTATGTAAGCAGCCTTACATAGTGTGGGGCATGAACTCAGCCCCCTGAGCCATGATTGGTCAAAGGCACCCTGCCTTTGACCAAACATGGCTCTCACAGCAGACCGCGCTATGATTGGCTAAAGCATGCAGGTCAGGTGCATGCGGGGTCAGGTGCATGCTTTGGCCTATCAGCAGCTGTCAATGCACTGTCTCGCTGTTCATTATGGGGCATTCCGCGAGCGCTCAAATTTCCCGCAAACGCCCCAAAATGCTCTAAATTCGGCAAACGAGCGAACACCAGATGTTCGAGTCGCACTTACATTCAACTCGAACATCGGGCTTATCCCTACAGTTAAAGCACCTCCCCCACACAGTTAGCTAGCACTCCCTAGAAACATATTTAACCCTTTGATTACCCCTGATGTTAACCCCTTCCCTGCCAGTGTCATTAGTACAGTGACAGTGCATATTTTTTAGCCACTTGTTCACAAAAAAGTATCAAAAGTGTCACTTAGTGTTCGATGTTTCCACCACAATGTCGCAGTCTCGCTATAAGTCACTAATTGCTGCCATTACTAGAAAAAAATTAATAAATAAAAGTTCCATAAAAATATCCCATAGAGCGTAGACACAATAACTTTTGCGCAAACCAATCAATTTTTTTTTACCAAAAGCATGTAGGCAAAATAGCTAAATTGATGAAGAAATTTTTTTCTTTTTTTATATATTTTTATTGGGTGTGTTTTATAGCAGACTGTAAAAAATTTTGTAATCCAAAATTGTCGCTCTTTTTTTTGTTTGTAGGGCAAAAAATAAAAACCACAGAGGTGATCAAATATCTCCAAAAGAAAGTTCTATTTGTGGGGAAAAGGACATCAATTATATTTGGGTACAGCGTCGCACGACCGCACAATTGTCAGTTGAAGTAACGCAGTGCCGTATTTCGCAAAAAATGGCCTGGCTATGAAGCGGGGTAAACCTTCCGGAGCTGAAGTGGTTAAATTAAAAAAACATGGTCTTCTTTCCATTAGTACTTTTAAGGATTATTTGATTAGGATAGGGTGCTGAGGTCTGTGTCAGCAGGCTTTTATTCACTTCAGAACAGCTTTGCTCCCCATACAAGTCTATGAGAAAGCAAAAGCATACCTCCCAACTTTTGAACTTTAGAATGAGGGACAATTGAGGGAGTAAGTGAGCTGGGACGCGCGTGGCAGCAAAATGTGGGTGGGGCCAAAGTCTTAATGGTGGGAGGGACTTAATTAGTGTGGTTAAACAAAACCCAGCTCTCTCATCAATGCCCCCAGCTCTCACTCTCCCCTCTCACAATTGCCCCCCCAGCTCTCTCATCAATGTCCCCACTCTAACTTTACCAGCAATGCCCCCCCCAGCTTTCTGAGCGATGTCCCCCCCAACCCTCTCACCAATGCCCCCTCCAGCTCTCTCACCAATGCTCCCCCTTCTCTCTTACCAATTCCCCCCAGCTCTCAGCAATGCCCCCCAGCTCTCTCACCAATTACCCCTCCTCTCTTACTTTTTTTTAAAAAGGTTTTTATTTGCCAGATGTACATACATAGAATAACACACTGCATGTAAGGTATATTGTCGGTTGCAATCGTCAAAATTTAATTAACATGCAAGGGTAGTTTCGGATAAACATCCTATGATAAAGGATATATCAGTACAGGTAGCAATTTTTTTTAACTCTAAAATACTAGTTATTTTCTGTAATCGTAATGCAAATTATCAGCAATCCAATATCTGGTATAAAACATAAAAAAAAGTAAAAAAATAATATAAAAGTATATATACAAGGTAAGGAACTAAACCAAAGAGGTATATACCTCCTCAACCAATTGTGCTGTGCGCTGTCATCTCTCCAGTCCCCTGGAACATGTTCTCACAATATCATCCTACCCAGTCTATCATTTGGCTATATTTTGAAATAAAATCATTTTAGATGTCACATGGTGTAGTTTCTTTTGTGTTTATCCATCTGCCCCATACTCTATTACATTTTTTCTTACTTCCTCTTGCTTCATATGTCATTTTATACAGTGTAATATTTGCATTAATTAATCTTTTCCAAGCTCCTAAGGTAAGATGATCCTTCTCTATCCAATTCAAGACAATCAGCTTCCTGACATAGTAAAACAATAATCTCAAAAACATTCTAGTATTGTTGCTCATTACATCGTCCTCTATCAACCCCCAAGATACCCAGCAGTGGGCTACATATATTCGGAAGATCAAAGGTTTCTGCAACAAACTGGGTTACCTGTGACCATAAGGGTCGTACCCTACTACAGTCCCAAACCATGTGCAGAGAAGTACCTTCTGCCACCAGACATTTATGACAAATAGGGTCTGCTCTCCTGCCCATCTTATATAGTCTGGATGGGGTGTAATACATTTGATGTAGGTATCTTAGTTGGATCAGTTTATCCCTCGCAGAGATGACCGTGGACATATAGCAGGTTAAAACCTCATTCCAATGAGCCTCAGTCAACTCTGGGATAATGTCTGTCCATCTCTCTCTCATTTTCTTCTCCCTCGGCTGTGTTTTTTCCATAAGTACCGCATAATAAGTGGAAATACGTTTTGTGTGGTCAGGTTCTGCAAGCATTGATTCAAGTTTTGTGTTTTCTAACAGAACCATCCCCGTTCCAAATTGTGCATGCGCAGCATGCCGCAGCCTGGAATAATGGTCTGCCCATGTGTCAGGGACACCCGTTTCCCTCTTCAATTGTGCAAATGTTTTAAATTCACCCCTCTCAAATAGTTGATGCACATACGTAAGACAAAATTTGGCCCACATATATTCATCCTCCAAGCGAGAAAGGTCCTTTAGACGAGGATTGAACCATAGATGTGTATTTGGTGATAGGCGTGGAGGTCCGTCTTGTATATGTTTTATAGAAATCTCAAGTACCCGCTTAGCTGATTGAAGTACAGTTACCCCGTCTTGAGTAGGCACCATCCCTCTAAAAAAGAAATTCAAAAGTGCTTCGTATGAGGTCGCGACAGCTGCCTCCACCGCAGTGGCAGCGTTATTCAGCTGTGGAAACATGCTCCAGTGAGCCTGAACTAGTTGAGACGCCAAGTAGTACAAGCGAAGGTCGGGTATCGCCAGACCACCCCTTCCTACTGGTAGCTGTAGAACGGCCAGCCACACACGAGCTGCCTTGTCTCCCCACAAAAAGGAGGTCAACAGGGAGTCAATGTATCGGAATGTCTTTTTAGGGATATATAGTGGGGCATTAGAGAGTATATATAAAAATTTAGGGAGAAAAATCATTTTAAATAAGTTAGCTCTCCCCAACAATGTGAGTGGAAGATCTTTCCACTTCTGTAGTCTATCCTTGAAGGCGTTGATTACAGGCCATACAACAGAAAAAGGGGTGACCAACCAGTTTTAGGAAAGAGAGCCGTGCCACGTCCAATAATCTATAGACACAAAACAAAGGGGTTCCCCTGGGTGGACTTTCCTGGCACTTGCAAAAGTAAAGAATAATAAAGTGTGTAGAGAATAGAGGGCATTTATAAAAAAGGTATAAATTTTATTCGTATTCACAGGTACACTTTGATAAAAACAAGCAGTAAATATTTAGACTAACATAGTGAAAACTACATGATAGCCATGATAAGCAAACAAACAAAACAATTAGTGATGAAAAAGCTCTTCTCAAGCCCAACGCGTTTCGGGGTACTTAATTTCTGTACAATCCTTCTTCAGGGGCATAATCTGAGAGAGAGGGGTTCATCTAGGCTGATTGAGAGAGAAGTAAGAGAGAGAGAGAAGATAAGGTAATGGATAAATCTCTAAATAGTATGCAAAGGGGGGTTGGGGTGATGAATTCATCACCTACCTGAAAATATATAATTATTTGCTTATAAAAATTTGTTTCCTAAAAGCAAGAAGAGCCATGGAGGAAGGGCAGAGTATGGCAGAAAGTATACGTGTTATAGCTGGTGTAAACCAGAATACTTAGACGGTGAGAGATGCAGGTTGGTGGGCTGCAGTCACCATGGGGGGAGTTTTGGCAATACTCCCGTCCCGCCCGACCCGGCGCGTACAAACCAGAGCGGCGTGCTGAGGTCACAGGAAGGCGTCCCTAAAAAATAAATAAATAAAAGAATGTAGAAGGGACCTTAAGATAGGGTCCATAGTAGGTAGATAGAAAGTAGTGACTGAATGTATGGAATAATGGTTTAGTAGAGATAAGGTTCATAATGGAGAGCATGTAAGGCTCTTCTTGCTTTTAGGAAACAAATTTTTATAAGCAAATAATTATATATTTTCAGGTAGGTGATGAATTCATCACCCCAACCCCCCTTTGCATACTATTTAGAGATGTATCCATTACCTTATCTTCTCTCTCTCTCTTACTTCTCTCTCAATCAGCCTAGATGAACCCCTCTCTCTCAGATTATGCCCCTGAAGAAGGATTGTACAGAAATTAAGTACCCCGAAACGCGTCGGGCTTGAGAAGAGCTTTTTCATCACTAATTGTTTTGTTTGTTTGCTTATCATGGCTATCATGTAGTTTTCACTATGTTAGTCTAAATATTTACTGCTTGTTTTTATCAAAGTGTACCTGTGAATACGAATAAAATTTATACCTTTTTTATAATTACAGGCCATAGGTTCATTTTCGTGAATGATTGCACTGGCAATTGGATCTGTATTCCTAAGTACTTAAACTGGTTTGTTATCGCTAGAGGGCATTGGGTGGGAAGTACTAAGTTCGGCTGAGGATCTAGAGGAAACAGTGATGATTTGGACCAGTTAATTCGGAAACCAGAGAAATTACCGAATTCCTGAATTACATTGAATGCATTAGATAATGAGAGTTCCGGATCTCCTAAATATAGGAGCATATCATCCGCATATAATGATACTCGTTCCTCCAGATCCCCAACCAAGAGCCCTCTGATGTCATCCCGACTCCTACGTTACCCGCAAGGGGTTCTATAGCTAGGGCGAAGAGGAGCGGAGACAGGGGGCATCCCTGTCTCGTCCCCCTACCTATCTTAAATGTATTTGAGATGAGCCCATTCACTCTAACACATGCCCGGGGATCATTATACAGTAACTTAACCCAGTTCACAAATCTAGGTCCAAAGCCCAATTTACTAAGCAGGGAAAACAGATAATTCCATTCGACCGAGTCGAATGCTTTTTTTGTGTCGAGCAACGCCACCACTCTTTTACCTGTATTTGTGTGTGAAATTTGTAAATTTGCATAGAGCCTTCTAAGATTCATGTGGGTACAGTTTGATCTGAGTTGATCAATTTAAGGATTACTGACTGCAATCTACCAGCCAAGATTTTGTCCAATATTTTGACGTCAGTATTGATCAAGGAGATCTGTCTATATGATTCACATTTGCTTGGGTCTTTACCAGGTTTTGGTATCACAAAAATAAGGGCCTCACGCATGGATTCCGGTAGTATACCTTCAGTATGCATTTACAAACACTTTTTGGAGTCGCGGGATTAAGCTTTCTTTGTGTAGCTGATACCATTCCGCTGGGAAGCTGTCAAGTCCAGGTGACTTACCCGGCCTAAAGGAGGAAATAGCACCAGCTATCTCTTCTGAGGTAATGGAATGTTCCAATGCTACACTATCTTCTGGTGCCAAAGATGGAAGGTTCAGGTCCCCCAAATAGGAGGAAAGCTCCTGATCAGTACATCTTGATTGGGACTGGTATAGGGTGTCATAAAAGTCTACAAACACGTTCAGAATATCTCCTGAATCCCCCACCAAGTCTCACCCTGGTTGTTTAAGGTGCAGTACCAACGTGGGGGCATACAGAGGACGTGCCAAAAAGGCCAACAGGCGGCCACTTTTGTCGCCAAATTCAAATATGGATCTAGCTTGTTGTAGTTGTTGCTTCATAGTCTGGTCAGTCAGAAGTAATTTAAATTGCCTTGTCAGGTCTTGCCAAAACTGATAAGTCTGAGGTGAGGGGTTTTGTATATATTCCTGTTCAGCCGCTGCAGCATCACATTCAACCTGTTTAATATCTGAGTTTAAAGCATTTGCAAAGGCTCTCGTCTCTTTATTGAACACCCCCCTCATGGTGGCTTTAAAAGCCTCCCATTGATTATGTATCGAGGTCTCAGCACCGTTCTCCCTCCAGTAATGATTAATAGCCGTCTTGCAGCCAAGTGTCACGTATTCCTCCTGTAACCATTGTGTTTTTAGGCGCCATTGTCGTCTTCCAATGGGCACATTCAAATTTAATGTGACTTCCATTGGAGAGTGATCCGACAGAGCTCTAGGAAGATACCTGACCCCGGATATAATTTGGAGACCATCAATGGAGGACAGGAGCATATCTATTCTAGAGTGTTTCTTATGAGTTTCCGAGTGGCATGAATACGTTCTGACTCCTGGGTTATTGCGATGCCATACATCAATAAGTGCATAACTATCGAGCCAGGATGAAAGGGTGTGGCGCCCGCCAGACGCACATCCATGCCTGTCAAGATCCCCACCCGACACTACATTAAAATCGCCCATTAACAATAGCGGGCCCTGTGCTATCTTCACAGTTTCATTTAGAATGCTTTCTAGTACTTAGAAGGAGAACGGTGGTGGAACATATACACACACCAAAGTTAAACATATACCAAACATTTGACACACTAATATGGCATATGTACCATTAGGGTCTGATTTGACCTGTATAATTTGTGCCGCTGCTTTCTTAGTAACCAAGATGGCCACTCCCTGAGAATACGTTGAATATTCGGCATGTATGACCCTCATAATGTTAGCTTTCTTTAACGCCATGACTTTGGACCCCTGTAGATGTGTCTCTTGTAACAGGACAATATGGGGTTTATATCTTCGGATAAAGTCAAAGACAAGAGACCTCTTCATCTTTGAGTTCATGCCACGGACATTCCATGATAATATATTTATCTTACCCGCCATTGAAAGAGGAGTGATACCAGAACTCGCTTTTCAGGAGAGCATCGGCTAACCAGCTTTTGGCCAGCCACTTCAATCTGTGAGGACTAAAACAGAGAGAGACAACAGCACACAGCACGAACCAACAGAGCATAACTTCCCTTCCCTTCCCACCCTGCACACAGCCCCAACATGCCGTGCGCCCATATCCCATAACTATAACAATAATAGACAACCTCAGAGGGTCATAGGTCGTGGTCAACTTCTGAAGTTATAGTTCTTCAGCAGGGGGGGACCCACTGCTTACCAGTTTGTAGTGAATCTTGCGGTGGTAAGGGAAAAACAAAAAGAGTGAACCACCGCCCCCTGCCCTCCCTGTATGTATTAGGGAAACAATTTCTGTAGCCAATACCGGCGACAAAAAAAAAACAGACAAAGAGAGAAAAAAAAAACACCTCCTTTTCTTCTGTATAAAAGGATCTTAAAAGTACAAGTTCCCGGCAATACAGAATTCAGTAATACACTCAGGGGGGTAGATAATAAAGTTCCCCCCAAAAAAAAAAAAAAAAAAATAATAAAAAATTTAAAATAATAAAAGGAAGGAGAAAAAAACCTCTTGTATCCAAGAGAAATTTAGTAGAATGAACTTTGAACCAACATGTAGAACCGAGCAGGACAAGCACGGTGTAGTTGAGGTGTCAGAGCTCAAGGACACTATTTTGAGCCTCATGACTGATGAGCAAAAGAAGATTGGAGAGGTATGCTGCAGTGGCATCCATCAAAAGGATGCGTGTCTTTCTTTCAGCGTCTATCTTCAGGGCTATTGCACCCCCTAGTGTCCAGCCAGCGAGAGGCTTCAGTGGGAGAGTTAAAGAAGGAAACTTTTCCCCTATCCACCATTCTCAGTTTTGCAGGATACAACATGCTATAGGCCAGCTGGAGATCTCGGAGTCTTTTCTTGACATGCAGAAAACTGGCTCTCTGTTTCTGCGTAGCAGCAGAAAAGTCAGCGTAGATTGAAATTCGGTTACCATTAAATTGCAAGTCTCCTATAGTGCGGGCAGCACGAAGGATATTTTCACGGTCTCTAAAATGTAGAATCCGGGCTATCATTGGACGCGGGTGAGACCCAGGAGAGGGAGGTTTAGATGACACCCTATGAGCCCTCTCTATGGCGAATAAGCGTGAAAAGGTATCGTTCGCCATATTGTCCTTAAGCCGCATTTCAAGGAAGTCTTCAGGTTGTTTGCCCGCTGCCTTCTCAGGGAAACCAACCAGGCGAATATTGTTCCTCCTTTGGCGGTCTTCCATATCACTGAGCTTATCTGTGTGAGCATTCACTTCACAGTGGATGTGTTGAGCTTTATTCTCCAAAGGGCGGACTACATCTTCCAGGTCACTAATTCTGTGTTCAGCTTCAGTAGCCCTTTCTCTAATATTCTGTACATCATTCTTTAAAAACAACATCTCAGCCCTTATGCCATCAATGTGTTCAGTCAGTGTGGCCTGGCAGGTACATATAGCTTCCATAATCTGTTTCAGAGATGGCTCCCCCTCCCCCTCCTCTGGCATTATATCTCTCATTTCTTCCTGTGGTAACCCATCCAGGGAGAGTCCTTTCCTCATTCCCTTAGTTCTAGGAGGCAGTGGGCTTACCTTGCCAGAGTGAGAAGAAGAGTTATCTGGTCCGCTCTGCTGTGTATTGCTGTGGTGTCTTTCCTCTGCCTCATGGCCGCGGCCATCTTGAGATCCCCAGGCATACTGAGAGAGATGGTCTGCCGAGGATTCCATGGGCGCTCGTCCGTATTTAACCATACTGCCGTGTTCAGCCAGGTTCAGAGAGGGTATTGAAGGCTTTGGTGTGGAGAATCTGTGTCTCTGACACCCAGGATGTCTGAAGGATTCGTTGTCCTGCAGGGAGCTCTGTCTCAGTGCTGCTCACATATCAGCTGCTGGCTCCGCCCCCTCCCCTCCTCTCTTACTAGTGTCCCCCCAGCTCTCTTACTAATTCCCCCTCCTCTTTTACTAGTGTCCCCCAGCTCTCTCCCCAATTCCCCCTCCTCTCTTACTAATGCCCCCCAGTTCTCTCACCAATTCCCCCTCCTCTCTTACTAGTGTCCCCCCAGCTCTCTCACCAATTCCCCCTCCTCTCTTACTAATCCCCCCCCCCAGCTCTCTCACCAATTCCCCCTCCTCTCTTACTAGTGCCCCCCCCAGCTCTCTCACAGATTCCCCCTCTCTTACAAGTGCCCCCCGAGCTCTCTCACCAATTCCCCCCTCCTCTCCTACTAGTGCCCCCCACCTCTCTCACCAATTCCCCCCTCTTCTCTTACTAATGCCCCCCAAGCTCTCTCACCAATTCCCTTCTCCTCTCTTTCTAGTCTCCCCAGCTCTCTCACCAATCCCCTCCTCCTCTTTTACTAGTGCCCCCAACTCTCTAATTCCCCCTCCTCTCTTACTAGTGCCCCCCCAGCTCTCTCACCAATTCCCCCTCCTCTCTTACTAGTGTCCCCCAGCTCTGTCACCAATTCCTCCTCCTCTCTTACTAGTGCCCCCCCAGCTCTCTACAATTCCCCCTCCTCTCTTACTAGTGCCCCCCCCAGCCAGTAACGTAGCGTGGGGGGTGCGGGGGGGTGCCGTGGCCCCGGGCGCGACATTTAGGGGGGTGCAATTTCGTGCCAGTAGTGTCACTACTGGCTGCCTCCTCCTAATTTAATTTCCTGTGTCCCCCGCGCTCCGCCACCATGTCCAGTGTTTGGCGCCCTGTAATTGGGCGTATGGGGGTCATGTGCGGCGTGGGGCTGGCCTATCCGCGATCACGGTTGCTCCTGAAGTTCCGCCTCCGCACATGACCCCCATACGCCCAATCACAGTGCGCCGGGAAACACTGAATATGGCGGCCGGAGCGAAGGGGAGACAAGCACTGGAGAGTGTGAGCCGCCGGGGCCGCTGTCTTCTCCTCCTCCTCCTCCTATCCTCCAGACCGATGCAAGACAAGAAGGTGAGGAGGGGGGGTGGGGGGGAGAGAAGAGACAGGCGCCGTATATGTAGTGTCAGTATAGGAAGATTAGGCAGGGCAGTATAGTGTGTAGTGTAGTGGACAGTGTAGTATAGTGGTCAGTGTAGTATAGTGGTCAGTGTAGTGTAGTGGTAAGTGTAGTGTAGTGGACAGTGTAGTATAGTGGACAGTGTAGTATAGTGGTCAGTGTAGTGTAGTGGACAGTGTAGCGTAGTGGTCAGTGTAGAGTAGTGGACAGTGTAGTGTAGTGGACAGTGTAGTATATTGGTCAGTGTAGTGTAGTGGACAGTGTAGTATAGTGGTCTGTATAGTGTAGTGGTCAGTATAGTGTAGTGGTCAGTATAGTGGTCAGTGTAGTGTAGTGGACAGTGTAGTGTAGTGGTCAGTGTAGTGTAGTGGTCAGTGTAGTGTAGTGGACAGTGTAGTGTAGTGGACAGTGTAGTATAGTGGTCAGCGTAGTGTAGTGGACAGTGTAGTATAGTGGTCTGTATAGTGTAGTGGTCAGTGTAGTGTAGTGGACAGTGTAGTGTAGTGGACAGTGTAGTGTAGTGGACAGTATAGTGGTCAGTGTAGTGTAGTGGTCAGTGTAGTGTAGTGGACAGTGTAGTGTAGTGGACAGTGTAGTGGTCAGTATAGTGTAGTGGACAGTGTAGTGTAGTGGACAGTGTAGTGTAGTGGACAGTGTAGTGTAGTGTAGTGGACAGTGTAGTGGTCAGTATAGTGTAGTGGTCAGTGTAGTGTAGTGGACAGTATAGTGTAGTGGTCAGTATAGTGTAGTGGTCAGTGTAGTGTAGTGGACAGTGTAGTATAGTGGTCAGTGTAGTGTAGTGGACAGTGTAGTGGTCAGTGTAGTGTAGTGGACAGTGTAGCATTATAGTCAGTATAGTGTAGTGGACAGTGTAGTGGTCAGTGTAGTATTGTGGTCAGTATAGTGTAGTGGTCAGTATAATGTAGTGGTCAGTGTAGTATAGTGGACAGTGTAGTATTGTGGTCTATATAGTGGTCAGTGTAGTGTAGTGGTCAGTGTAGTGTAGTAGACAGTGTAGTGTAGTGGACAGTATAGTGGTCAGTGTAGTGTAGTGGTCAGTATAGTGGACAGTATAGTGGTTAGTGTAGTGGTCAGTGTAGTGTAGTGGACAGTGTAATGGTCACTGTAGTGTAGTTCTCAGTGTAGTATAGTGGTCAATATAGTGTAGTGGACAGTGTAGTTCTCAGTGTAGTGGTCAGTATAGTAGTCAGTGTAGTTCTTAGTGTAGTGGACAGTATAGTATAGTGGTCAGTGTAGTTCTTAGTGTAGTGGACAGTATAGTATAGTGGTCAGTGTAGTGTGTAATGGTCAGTATAGGAATCAGGTAGGTCAGTACTATTGTATTTGAAGGGATTCGGTGAGTGATAAAAGTCCGCAGGTTAGGGGGGGGGGCGCAAATTACTTGCCTTGCCCCGGGTGCTGACAACCCACGCTACGCCACTGCCCCCAGCTCTCTCTCCAATTCTCCCTCCAGAATTTTTTGTGTGCTCAGCGGGATGTTTGCCCACCAAACGCACAGTCAATAGATTATTAAGGTAGGTGGAAGTGTCCATGTAAAACAGCAACCAAAGAAAAAAATTGCAACTAAAACTGTCTGTGATAAACCAAGAAAAACATAGGAGATTCTTCAGTAAATAAAATAGAGTCCCAAGTGTAGATGATACATGTAGATGATAATTAGTCAACCACTATATATGACAGGAATAACCTCTTCATAGGATTTTTTGCCGCATCAAGGTGGAAATATTGAAGAAATAGGTATGCTTACCATGAGAAGTGGACACACTCACCATATGGCGGTGGGTCGCTCAACAATCCAACAGATGTTTGGTGGAAGGAGCTGGTGTGGAAATACGCCTCAATACTTCCGTCTAAATCCGTGGTAAGCAAATGGTGTAGCTAGGACCACCCAGCTAGCGAACTTGGACTCCCATTCGGTGGTCACACTTGATAGGGTGTAGGAACTCCCAATGGTGTCACATCAAACCATGAAAAAAGGAGAGAAGAGAAGGGCCTCCACAGTGCGTAAATCCAAAAATAGAAATTTATTTAAAAAGGCAAAAGCTTAATAGTACAATTCATCTAGTCAAGTGGGTACAAGGAGTGATCACATAAAAATAGTATCGCATGGTGTCAGAAGGCACGAAGGTTCAGCAGGGTGTGTCCACTTCTCATGGTAAGCATACCCATTTCTTCAATATTTCCACCTTAATGCGGCAAAATATCCTATGAAGAGGTTATTCCTGTCATATATAGTGGTTGACTAATTATCATCTACATGCATCATCTACACTTGGGACTCTATTTTATTTACTGAAGAATCTCCTATGTTTTTCTTGGTTTATCACAGACAGTTTTAATTGCAGTTTTTTTCTTTGGTTGCTGTTTTACATGGACACTTCCACCTACCTGTGACAAACTCTTTTGACTTGGTTGTCTTTTTTGTTGTTGCAAATTGTTCACGTTGATATCTGACCTATAAGTCACCATCAGCTTTATACTTGCACTTGAGGTGACATTTCACTTATGCATTTTGTAATACATTAGCGCTGCATTTTTTATTTTTTTCACTTATTTGCACAGTTCACTATACTGTTTATGCTAGCGGCTTTAATATTTTTTACCTACATATCATTTTTTCCACCAGTAGCGCGACATTGTTTTATACTTAATAGATTATTAAGGAGTGGTGCCGGGAAGCTGGCTGCCGTGTCCTTAACAACGGATGAGTCATTAGCTGTCAGCGAGCTTCCCCACTGACAACTGATTAGAAAAAAAAATGCAGAATTTGCAGGCAATAGAAAAGTGTGGGGGTCCCCCCCCCAAATTCATACCAGGCCCTTGGATGGTTTGGGGTGGGGGGCCCCAAAGCACCTGCCCCATGTTGAGGGCATGTGGCCTGGTAGGGTTCAGGAGGGGGGGGGGGGGGGCTGGCTCATCACACCCTTTCCTGGCCTGCAAGGCTGCATGCTCAGATAAGGGTCTGATATGGATTTTTGGGGGACCACAAACCATTTTTTTGGCATGGGGTCCCCCCAAAATCCATACCAGACCCTTATCCAAGCATGCGGCCTTGCATGCCAGGAAAGGGGGGGATGAGCGAGTGACCCCCCCTCCTGAACCATACCAGGCCACATGCCCTCAACATGGGGCAGGTCCATTGGTGGCCTCCACCCTAAAGCATCTAAAGCAATCTGGAATCCCTCTTTAACTAGGTGGCCCCAGATCCTGCCCCCCATGTGAATGAGTTTAGGTACATTGTAAACTTGTTGCGCAAAAAAACAAAAATCGCAGAGGTGATCAAATACCACCAAAAGAAAGCTCTATTTGTGGGAACAAGATAATAAAAAATGTGTTTGGGTACAGTGTAGCATGACCGCGCAATTGTCATTGAAATTGCAAGAGCGCTGAAAGCTGAAAAATGGCCTGGGCAGGAAGGTGTATAAGTACCTGGTATTAAATTGGTTAAAAGCTCATCTTCTTTTAGTTGTCAGTTTGTAAAGAAATGTTGGGTCAACCTACAAACATGCAATGTACAGTAGTGATGGTCATCTCCATCTAGCAGCCGACATGCACACTACTTAGTTCAATGTTATCCCAGTGGTGCTCACTCCATAAACTTGCGAGTGGAGCCCAAAGGTTTCATCATGTAGGGGCCTCCAAATGTTTCATCATGTAGGGGCCTCCAAAGGTTTCAACATGTAGGGGCCTCCAAAGATTTCATCATGTAGGGGCTCCACAGGGTTTAATCCAGCTCTGATCTTTGGTGGAGAATGTGTGATGTTTTTGGTGAAATTATATATAGACCCCTCAGAATCTATTATGACATAAAAAACCTACCTGCTTCGCTTTAAAATTTCTTCTAATGCTTTACTGACATTAGAGTGTTCAGAAATGACAATGCTCACCTTGAATGACCACACTTACTACTGCACTTCTTTTCTTCATCCCCTTGTATAGAGTTCTTGCTTCACATGAATAATGCCCAGAATCCTCCAGTTGAGCCAATGGGATTATATATTGATGTGATGAATTATATTTCTGAACCTTCTTTTCATTCTGGTAGAACGCGAATTGCAGTTCAATGTCATTTCTTAATGTGTTTATAGTCGTGTTACATGTTGTCTTCTCTGGGGAAATCTGGGTTCATTACAATTTCCGGGTGAGAGAAGAGATCTGCATAGACATTAATATAATTGTAAGCAAAATCAGAACACAATAGTAAATAAGTTACATTTTGTAGAGGTATAATATAAATCCTATTCCTTTCTCTCCTGTTGTATCGTGTCCTTCTCACCTTCTATTTGGACATTTATCTCTTTACTCTTCTTAGTTAAACGATTGGATGACCTTCTGACCTCACAAATATAATACCCAGAATCCTCCCGTTTAGCAAACAGGATTCCAAATTTACTGGAGAAACCAAATTTCTGAATGTTCTGTCCATTTCTTTGGAAAGAAAACTCCACTTCTGTGGCTGATATGAATACAGAAGGTCTGGTAAGACATGTCAGTGTAATATTGTCTCCTTCTTCTATTGGGTTTGCGGACACATTGATCTCCGGGTCAGTGAAGGACTCTGAAAGAGAGCAATAGAAATAAAATGTATTCTTAATGATAGCCGATCACGTGATGTAAACAGAGTCGGTAAAAAAAAAAAAACTGTTCACCAGCTTCTGTCAGAGGGACATCGATCCCACACACAGAGAGCCACCACCGCCTCACTTGTGCCCACCAGTGTCACCTGCCAGTGCCGATCATTGCTGCCAATCAGTGCCTCATCATCAGCGCTGCCTATCAGTGTTACCTACCAGTGCCCATCAGTGCCACCCATCAGTGCCCATCAGTGCCACCCTATTAGTGCCCTTCAGTGCCGCCCATCAGTGCCACTCATCAGTGCCACCTATCAGTGCCCACCAGTGCTGCCTTATCAGTGCCCATCAGTGCCTCCTTATCAGTGCCCATCAGTGCCGCCTATCAGTGCCCATCAGTGCAGTCTATCAATGCCACCTAGTAAAGGGACACTCCTTCCTGTACCATGTGACCAGGTCATGGATCTCTGTAATGAGGGATTGGTTCCCGTTGCTAATGGAACCCCAAATAATTGAGCAAGTAAAGCGGTACAATAATATACATACTACAGGAGACGGTCAGAGAGTGCAGACATACTGCAGGGGACAGTCAGAGAGTGTGGATATACCTACAGGGGACGGTCAGCGATTGTGGACATACTGCAGGGGACAGTCATAGAGTGCAAATATACTGCATGGGACGGTTAGAGAGTGTGGACATACTGCAGGATACGGTCAGAGAGTGCAGATATACTACAGGGGATGGTCAGAGAGTGCGAACATACTGCAGGTGACAGTCAGAGAGTGTGGACATACTGCAGGATATGGTCAGAGAGTGCAGACATACTTCAGAGGACGGTCAGAGAGTGCTGACATACTGCAGGATATGGTCAGAGAGTGCGGTCATACTGCAGGATACGGTCAGAGAGTGCGTCCATACTGCAGGGTACAGTAAGAGAGTGCAGACATACTGCAGGGGACAGTCAGAGAGTGCGGACATACTGCAGGGTACAGTAAGAGAGTGCAGACATATTGCAGGGGACAGTCAGAGAGTGCGTCCATACTGCAGGGTACAGTAAGAGAGTGCAGACATACTGCAGGGGACAGTCAGAGAGTGCGGACATACTGCAGGGGACAGTCAGAGAGTGCGGACATACTGCAGGGGACGGTCAGAGAGTGCGCCCATACTGCAGGGTACAGTGAGAGAATGCAGACATACTGCAGGGGACGATCAGAGAGTGCGGACATACTGCAGGAGACGGTCAGAGAGGGCGGACATACTGCAGGGGACGGTTAGAGAGTGTGGACATACTGCAGGGGACGGTCAGAGAGTGTGGACATACTGCAGGGGGTGGTCAGAGAGTGCGGACATATTACAGGGGATGGTCAGAGAGTGTGGACATACTGCAGGGGACAGTCAGAGAGTGCAGACATACTGCAGGAGATGGTCAGAGGGTGCGGACATACTGCAGGGGATGGACAGAGAGTTTACATTTTACAGAACAGTTCAGGGTTTAGAATAGCAGTCAGGCAGTCATAGGGGGGACAAACATACCTGGCCAGCCAGGTTAACCATGCATGTTCAGAGGTCCGGGGGAGGGGCTCCCACACAGCTCTCCACACCTACTACAGCCGCTCCCTCCTGAGCATACAGGGTGCATGGGGCAGGGTGAGAGCGTCAATAGAGCTCCCGGCCCCACCCCCTCTGTGCTAGCTGGGGAATACAGCACTGCTTCCCTACTGCGCTCTGCGGTGCCATCATCGGGGGTCCAATTTGCGGGCAGCGTGGGCTCAAGGGGCAACTGCTTTGGGCCCCCCAACAAAGACTAGGTCCGGGGCAGCTGCCCTGTTTGCCCCACGTTAAAGACAGCCCCACTCCCACGTACATATGGTATATAATTACAGAATATAGAAAATCAATATGGAGGTGCATTGAGAATGCTAACCTGACACAAAGATGAGCCCAACCTGACATAAACTAGTTAGTGGAAGATCTTGGAGATAACACACCGCGTCAATTCACACTGTGACACCCCCACCCAAATCCAACTAGAAGGACTTACCTTTGACAGAAATAGATACATCTGAGTACTCCAGATTTCCATAGACCACATTTGTACATGTAGCACCCTCTACCAGTAGTAAGAGGGTCCTACATATCCAGCACAGGTAAATTTATGCTGCATGCTAGGCCTGTCTGTTTTAATCTGGGGGCTGGGAGTGGTCAGAGTAGCAGTGGGTGTGACCACCTGCACATCAGTTCTGAGGCACCTCCCCTGCTTCTGAGGAGAATGTTCTAAAAGAGGGGCTGGGCCTGGAACTGGAGTGGCAGGCAGCTTGTGTATGAGTTCTGACCAATCCCCATTCGGTATTGGCAGGGGGCGGATCTTATATATAAGCTGAGGTGATATGCCACTGGGGGGAGAAGTCGGCTGAGTGAAGTGAGGAATGGCATGTTAGACAGTAGCAGGAGGCCATCTCCATCTGGGGGGGGGTGCGCCGATTGCAGGAGAGGCCCGGGAGAGCTGTGAGGGAACATTGCCTCTACACGGTCATTGGCAATGTCTCTGCCACCACACGGTCGGATGGCAGGGAACTCCTGGAGCAGAAGGGCAGGTGAAGCTGTCAGTACGCATGGTCCAGTCAAAGTTCCTCATCAAGGAATCAGGGCTGTTGGAAGGTCGGTGAGTGTTACCACAGTGGAGGGCTGGAGACGCCAAGGAGTCTGTAAGGGAACTCTGCTAATACACGGTCAATAGTGGAATCTTCATCAAACACACGGTGGATGATGGGGAGTCCTGAAGCAGAAAAAAGACTGTGGGGATCTGTGTCAAGTCGATGTGGCCTGTGGGCGCATGATTTGCAAGTTGGGCTGGCTGGGAACAGTAGTCCATATTTCCTAGAAGATATGCTTTTAACCCACTAGGCCTCCGGGGAGAGGTGCTGCAGGCCTCAGGCCTAGTGGCAGCGAGTAACCAGAGCCATGGTAGGGAGGCTTATTCAGAGTGGGCCCCTACTATTCAATAGAAGAGGATGTGTCATATTTCAAGTAGTAACTTCAAGTTTGTGCAGGAGGAACCAAGTGTACAGGAGGAAACAAGTTATGGCCAGAAGCCAGGAGGTGAAAGAGATCTAAGAACATTGCTTTTACACGGTCATTAGTGATGTCTCTGTCTTTCACACGGTGATGGTAAGAGAACTCTTATGCCCTGTACACAGGACCGGTTTTGCTGTCGGAATAAACTATAAAGGTTTTTCCGACGGAGTTCCGAAGGAATTTCGCTCAAGCTGTCTTGCATACACACGGTCACACCAAATTCCGACCATCCAGAACGCGGTGATGTAGAACACCTACGACAGCACTAGAAAGAGCGAGCGCTTCCGTCTCGTACTTGCTTCAGAGCATGCGTAGTTTTGGGTGTGTCAGAACAGCATACAGACGAGCGGTTTTTCCAATAGTAATTTGTTCTATAAAAATATAGAACATGTTCTCTAAGTCCGTCTAAATTTTCGATGGAAAAAGTCAGATGGAGCATACACACTGTCGGAATATACGATGAAAAGCTCCCATGGGACTCTTTCTGTCGGAAATTCCGCTCGTGTGTACGCCGCATTAGATGGAATAGTCTGCAGAGGTTGAGCCGCAGGAGGAGCAACAGTCTGCATGGAGATGCAGGAGGAGATTCGTATGTAGTTCAATTTGCACATTCAATCTTCTGGCTCTAACATTGTGCTTTTGTGCTTCAAATATAAATATGATGACAATTATAAATACTATGGGCATCCCATATTCCAATCCCTATCCAAGTTGTACCCCCCAATAAAACAACAAAAACAAATGTCCCAAAAGACTGTTCATTGTCTCTGGAAAGGATGTATGAAGTCTGACAGTGGGGTGATTTGGCGGATTGTTTGTTATTAGCTGAAATATATATATATTTATACACACATACTCTTAAATAAATGTAAACAAACAATTAAAAATGTATTAAAACATTTTTTAATGTTTTAATACATTTCCCATCTCCCTGCCGACACTAGGGCTGCGCATCTTCACTGGCCTCACGATTCGATTCGATTACGATTATCAAGTCAACGATTCGATTCGATTCGATTCCGCGATGCATCACGATGCATCACGATTACAGCGCAAGTCCGCAAGTTCTCATGGTTTTCATCAAAAAAAAATTCAAGTAGTCAGGAGGACTCCATTTTTTTTATTCTATCTGTTCTTAAGAAAAAAAGAGACAGCAGAGGAGCTCCAGGCTCTCTTCCACAATACTAAAGGAGATGGTCAGAGCCTGCGGACATGCTACAGGAGATGATCAGAGACTGCAGACATGCTACAGGAGATGATCAGAGACTGCAGACATGCTACAGGAGATGATCAGAGACTGCAGACATGCTACAGGAGATGATCAGAGACTGCAGACATGCTACAGGAGATGATCAGAGACTGCAGACATGCTACAGGAGATGATCAGAGACTGCAGACATGCTACAGGAGATGATCAGAGACTGCAGACATGCTACAGGAGATGATCAGAGACTGCAGACATGCTACAGGAGATGATCAGAGACTGCAGACATGCTACAGGAGATGATCAGAGACTGCAGACATGCTACAGGAGATGATCAGAGACTGCAGACATGCTACAGGAGATGATCAGAGACTGCAGACATGCTACAGGAGATGATCAGAGACTGCAGACATGCTACAGGAGATGATCAGAGACTGCAGACATGCTACAGGAGATGATCAGAGACTGCAGACATGCTACAGGAGATGATCAGAGACTGCAGACATGCTACAGGAGATGATCAGAGACTGCAGACATGCTACAGGAGATGATCAGAGACTGCAGACATGCTACAGGAGATGATCAGAGACTGCAGACATGCTACAGGAGATGGTCAGAGACTGCAGACATGCTACAGGAGATGGTCAGAGACTGCAGACATACTACAGGAGATGGTCAGAGACTGCAGACATGCTACAGGAGATGGTCAGAGACTGCAGACATGCTACAGGAGATGGTCAGAGACTGCAGACATGCTACAGGAGATGAGCACAGACTGCGGCGGACATGGCACAGGAGATGGGCACAGACTGCGGCGGACATGGCACAGGAGATGGGCACAGACTGCGGCGGACATGGCACAGGAGATGGGCACAGACTGCGGCGGACATGGCACAGGAGATGGGCACAGACTGCGGCGGACATGGCACAGGAGATGGGCACAGACTGCGGCGGACATGGCACAGGAGATGGGCACAGACTGCGGCGGACATGGCACAGGAGATGGGCACAGACTGCGGCGGACATGGCACAGGAGATGGGCACAGACTGCGGCGGACATGGCACAGGAGATGGGCACAGACTGCGGCGGACATGGCACAGGAGATGGGCACAGACTGCGGCGGACATGGCACAGGAGATGGGCACAGACTGCGGCGGACATGGCACAGGAGATGGGCACAGACTGCGGCGGACATGGCACAGGAGATGGGCACAGACTGCGGACAATAATGCAGAGTTGTGGTGTGATGAAGGCACATAGAAGACAATTTATGATATGGACTTGTGTCACAGCGCCCCCTCCCCCTCCCCCTCTCCCTCTGTACTCACATGCTGCTCTGCCGGTGGCAGCCTGTAATGAGCAGGGTGATCTGCCTGCTCACCATCTCCCCCCGATCTCCATTTGTGCGGCCGGTGTTCCGCCAGTTGTCACATCTGAGGTGGGCAGTGAATTCTCCCGGGAGAGCGCTCTGTGCATAAAGCTGTTATTAGTGTGTATATTGCGGTCATGTGACACTCGGCCGCGCCTCCCTCCTCTCACGTCTCTCCTGATGTCAGCCCCGCCCGCCTCTCTTCTGACCTGATAGCTCCAGTCAGTGGGCGGAGCTGACATCAGGAGAGACTGAGAGGAGGGAGGCGCGGCCGAGTGTCACATGACCGCAATATACACACTAATAACAGCTTTACGGACGGAGCGCTCTCCCGGGAGGGGGCGGGGCCAGAAATCGATTATTCGGGTCGCATGCATCGATGCCGCATCGGGGACACCCGAATCGCGATGCATCGATGCTGCGATTAATTTCAGCAGCCCTAGCCGACACACGGAGCGATAATGCTAATGCGTATAGCAGGGACGTTTTATGAAACCAGTGGGCCTGAGTGCCAGAACATAATTCGGGCCCCAATGAAAGTGAGGAATTAGCAGCGTGCTGTGGCAAAAGTTGTGTTTGGTTTTCGGGGGCTGTAGGTAGCGCCCATTGGTTATGTAGTACAGTAACAATGCCTAATGATTGAGGGGTCACTTGCCTTGTGCAGCCGTTCGGCTCCCATTAGGCTCCTTCCTGATAGTGTTGCCAACCTCCAAAAAAACATTATTTTTTTAATATGAAAACATAGAAAATCTACTAACAGCGCATTTTTTATCGAGGACCTGAAATATCCTATTAGAAACTAAGAGGGGAAGAGGGCATGAGGGGATAGAAACAGAAGGGGGAAGGAGAGGAAGAAGGGGGAAGAGAGATGGGAAAGTAGGAGATGGAGGTAGGGAGGGGTTAAAGAGGTGAGGGGAGAGAGAAAAATATGAGGGGGGGGGAGAGGAAGGGTGAGAGAAAGACAGAGGGGTGAGAGAGGAAGGGGGTGAGAGAGAGGGGAGGGATGAGAGAGAGAGAGAAAGAGGGGGTGAGGGGCGAGAGAGAGGGGGTGAGGGGGCAAGAGAGACAGAGGGGTGAGAGAGAGAGGGGGTGAGCGGGCAATAGAGATAGAGGGGAGAGAGAGAGAGGAGGTGAGGGGGCAATAGAGATAGAGGGGTGAGAGAGAGAGGGGGTGAGGGGGCAATAGAGATAGAGGGGAGAGAGAGGGGGTGAAAAAGGGAGATGAGGGTGAGGAAGAGAGAGGGAAGTGAGAGAGAGATAGAGAGGGGGTGAGGAAGAGGTGAAAAAGAGAGATGAGGGTAAGAAAGAGAGAGGGGGCGAGAGAGAGAGAGAGAGAGAGAGAGAGAGAGAGAGAGAGAGAGAGAGAGAGAGAGAGAGAGAGAGAGAGAGAGACAAAGGGCGTTAGAGAGAAAGAGGGTGAGAGAGAGAGAGGGGGTGAGAGAGAGAGGGGGTGAGAGAGAGAGAGACAGAGGGCGATAGAGAGAAAGGGGGTGAGAGAGAGAGGGGGGGGATGAGAGAGAGAGGGGGTGAGAGAGAGAGAGACAGAGGGCGATAGAGAGAAAGGGGGTGAGAGAGAGAAAGGGGGTGAGAGAGAGAGGTAGGTGGAGGGTAAGAGAAAAAGGGAGAGAGGGAAGAGAGAGGGGGGTTCCAGAGAGAGGGAAAAGAGAGAGATTGTGAGAGAGAGGAGGTGAGAGAAAGAGAGAGAGAAGGAGGATGTTCAGTATTCCTGCTACTCACAATCATGGTCCCAAGCTGCTCTCTTGGCTCAGGCAATCAGGATTAGAGCTGTTGCGTGCTCTGTATTTAATTCTGCCACTTTCATAACAAGCTTTTTCACACCAGCAGGTTTTGTAAGGCGGTGGAGTATGAGCGGGGTAGATGCAGCCTCCTCTGTCCTGTGTGTATAGCACACTGTACACTGGCACTGCCGATCCTACCAGTGAGACATTACAAGATTGGCACAGTGCACCCACCCACAGCTCGCAGGCAGAAACACCATAGGAAATGATGGAGCAGATCCAGCGTTGCTGATACAATGGATTACTGGGAGGTGTACTGTGACAGGGTACAGTGGGCTCTCCTTCCCTCGGGGCCATATGCCCTGAAAATTGGATGATAAGGCACTAGTGTGCAGTGTGATTAGGTGTGTGCCCAGACACACCTTAATCACCCTGTGTGCAAGCCTATGATGCCATGTAGAGTAAAGTAGAGTCAGAGTGTGTTCGGACAGGGATCTGAACCCACGTGTGCAAGTCCACCTGTCACTTGTACTGGGCCAATCATCTGCAGGTCTGAACCAATAATCAGTGGTGGCCCCTCCCCCCCATCCATGCATCCGGCCAGCTGATCTACATACAGGATGCCAGACTATGGATTCCAATTGGGGGGGTTGAAGCATGTGATTAGAGCCAGAGGCTCTAATAGGCTTCAAATAAGGGTGGGCTCGAGGCGCAGATCCCACCCAGTTGTGTGACAATAGCAAATGAGTATTTGCTATTTTCACACTAAATCACCTCCCCGCCAATCAGGAAGCAGGTTGTGAGACCCGTTTCCCGATTGGCCAAAATGTCAGGCGATCCTATTGGACGCCTAGCACCTAGGAGAAGGAGACGCATGGCAGAAACCAATGTGCTGGAGGAGAGGACACCAAAGCCACCACCTGCCACCTACATGGGGTAAGTGCCGGACTGACCGGCAGACAGTGAGCAGGGGGTAGTGCCATCGCCTCCGGCTGCTACTGCTCATACTTATCCCTAGTCCTGGATTTGGGATTGATTGTTTAATTCATGAATACTGATCAGCTAAAGTTACAACACACACACATTATTTTATTGATTTTTGAGGTCTCTTGAATGTAAACATCCATTCTGAATAATCATGTGTAGCACTACTCCCGTAAGGGCCGCTAGATTTGTTGGTCCTCCTTTACATGCACAGCCAAGCAACAGGTATTTTCAGGACACACTCTGCAGACAGAAACCAGTCCAAGGGCTTTGTTTTGTTTTTAGTTTATTAGGGGAATCAACTTGGATGGGGAAAGGGTGGTATGGGATGCCCAGAACTGTAATATAATAGAACTTGAAAAACATGCAACAACTGTCTCTGGCTTCCAGAACAGGGCATAAGGCTGTGTTCCAGTACAACAAACTGAATAGCCCAACTGGAAAAGGACAATCTGAGACTTCTTACTGCAGGTACTCCCCCTCCTCAGAGTAATGCCAAAGCACCTGGCTCTTCTCTACAATCCCCAGTCAGAGATGTAGGATAGCTATGATGGCTTAAATGTCTCTACGTTGTCCCTTGTAGATACCTAGCTGGGTATTGAACCTGACTGCTTCTATAGGCTCTGGGATATAGCATTGAAGCTACTCACTCAGTCCCTTGGAAAGTTCCTGTAGTTCATGTGGTGACTGCTGAACAGGCCTCTTGCTGGACAGATCCCAATGGCTTCCAGGGTGACTCAGCTAAGCCTAGCTGAGGCTGGAAGGGGGTGAGGCTTCCTCTCCTCCTCTCTTTATTCCTCTCTGGCACCTTCCTTCTATCTCCTTCTACCTGGAGGCAGAGCCCCCCCAGCACAAACCAGGCCGCTGGACCCTGGACTTTGCTCCCACATGGCCAGGCTCCAGAATACTCATGGGCTATCTCTCCACCTTCTGGGCCATCCTTACCCAGGGATTGGAGGAGAATCCATAAATATTCAGGCCTTATCTCTGCCCCTTCACCATCTAAGTTCTAAAACTCTTCAGGAGCTTCTAGAAGCCGGAGGGAGGCGACAGAGACTCAGCCCTCGGAACTCTGCCAACCTAACTCAACAAATTAACCCTGGCTCCTCTGGCTACAACAGGGGCCCAACTAAATTTAGCTACTTTACACAAAGGGTGCTACACATGGTACAGGTTTTCAGTTCTTAAAGTGTATGTGCTGTATGTAGCGCTTACACCCAAATGGGCCACTGAGAATATGACCAGGTCACACACAAACGTACAGAGGCTACCAGTCACACATACAGTCCCACACACACCGACTATACAGGCTTAGTCTAAGGGATGGCTTTTTAATATTTATTGCTGTAGAACTTTAACAGGAGATGGGTTTAGGGGCACAGGATACACCAAAATGATCAATAGCAATAATGGGTAGGCAAACTTCTCACTAATCTTACACTTACAGCAATCTTTCCTGGAGATAACAGGTAATGGACAGTAAATCTAGGACTCTATCCGTTTCAGAGAAGCCACGTATCTATGTAGCAAACGTTTGGTACTTAGATCCCTTCTAGCACAAGTACACCCAAAGTCTTTACTTACGTAGAACTCATGGTAGTTGTGTAAGTCTGTGTAATTAGGTCAGGTTACTGTAGGTCAGGCTGGAAGGCTCTACAGGTCAGGCCTCTGGTACCCCCCCGGTTCTAAAAATATGGGGACGTTTCTGGAAGCTAGTGAGTGGAAGCTAGGAGGCGCTAATCTGCATATTTATGGTAATCTGGCCAATCCTCAGGCAGGAGGGCTTAAATATTGTAAAGCCTTGCCAGCAGGGGAGTCGGGTGGAACACAGAGAGTGCATTGTTTTAATGTGTCTAGCATTGTGGGAAGAAGCTGTAGTGTAGTGGCACAGGTGTAGTTCCCCAAACTGGTGATGACGCCATGGTGAGGTTTGGGGCCCTTGTAGTGAACAGTGTAGGTGTCTAGGTAGACACTGGAGATCCCCAAAATAGTGATAGGGGTGTACCATAGATAGTGAAGAACAGCTCTTGATAAAAAGTCTGGTGAGAGTCTACCGACTAAAGTTGGTCATGGGAAGCAATGTAAGGACCAAGGCATACAGGAATGTAATGTGTGGTTTTCTATTTTCTGGCAGCTTTCCTTTAGGGGGGAAGCAAGGAAAAAGGAGGTGCAGGACTTACGGGACTGATGGGACTACTTCCATCCTTTTGGCCTGAGATGTAAGGCTCTGGTAAACCTCTAAAGGTATGGGTTGTTCCTTGATCTGCTTGCTGAGCCCGCAGATAGTGAGCGGAGCTCAGCTGGAGTGGCTAGGACAAGGTAGGTCCTTCTCACTACTAGGTCGGTGACTGCACTGACAAGACTGCACTGACGAGACTGCTCTGACGACATTGCACTGACGAGACTGCTCTGATGAGACTTCTCTGAGATTGTACTGATGAGACAGCTCTGATGGGTCTGCACTGATGAGATTGCACTGATGAGATTGCACTGACGAGACTTCTCTGTTGAGAATGCACTGACGAAACTGCTCTGATGAGACTGCTCTGATGAGACTGCTCTGACGAGGCTGCACTGATGAGACTGCACTGATGAGACTGCACTGATGAGACTACTCTGATGAGATTTCACTGACGAGACTGCTCTGTTGAGATTGCACTGACGAGACCGCACTGATGAGACTGCTCTGATGGGACTGCTCTGATGAGAATGCTCTGATGAGACTGCACTGGCGAGACTGCACTGGCGAGACTGCACTGACGAGACTGCTCTGACAACATTGCACTGACGAGACTGCTCTGATACGACTTCTCTGATGAGACTGCTCTGATGGGTCTGCACTGATGAGATTGCTCTGTTGAGGTTGCACTGACGAAACTGCTCTGACGAGACTGCTCTGATGAGATTGCACTGACAAGACTGCTGACGAGACTGCTCTGATGAGATTGCACTGACGAGACTGCACTGACGAGACTGCACTGACGAGACTGCTCTGATAAGACTGCATTGACAAGACTGCTCTGATGAGACTTCTCTGATGATTGCACTGATGAGACTGCTCTGATGGTTCTGCACTGATGAGATTGCAGTGACAAGACTGCTCTGATGAGATTTCACTGATGGGCACTGATGAGACTGCAGTGATGGTAAAAGAGGGCTCTGATAGTAAAGGGGGTTTTTAAAGGTAAAGTTTGTTTTTTGTTTTTTTATCCTGCAGTCATTGGACCGTGAAAAATTAGTTTTAAAACTGCACTGGCCAATTTCTCAGTCAGGAGAGTTCTACATGTCAGCTATCAGCATTCTTTAGACTTTTAGATAGAAGTAAAAAAAATGCTGTTGGCTGACAAAGATAGTATCTCCTGTTTTCATGTAGAACTGTCCTGACTGTGAGAAATTGGGCAGTGCAGCTTTAAACCCAATTTCTCCCAGTCACTCCTTGCTGACCCCATCACTAAGGCCCCTATCACACAGCGGGTCCAATCAGGTCTGCCTGTCAGTTTTTCTTGATGGGAAGGTCCATGCATCCCTATGGACAGGCTGTAAACAGATTCTATTTAACCACACCCCCTTTAAGCCACAGCCCAATAGTTAGCGTAATTTAAACCACACCCATTTTTGCGATTCGCACGCTGCAATTTCTTTAAATACAAGACACACCCACAAAAATGGATGCCCCTTATTAACACACGGCTCCGCCTACACTGACTTTCTGCTAAAAAAGTGTCCTTGAAAATTTGGGGAAATGTTGGCAACTATGATATTGTATATAATTAGAAAATATAAAAAATCAATATGGAGGTGCAGTGAGAATGCTAACCTGACACAAAGATGAGCCCAACCTGATATAAACTAGTTAGCGGAAGATCTTGGACATAACACATTGTGACACCCCCACCCAAATCCAACTAGAAGGACTTACCTTTGACAGAAATAGATACTTCTGAGTACTCCAGACGACCTCCATAGACCTCTTTTGTACATGAATATTTACCAGATCTATCAATACTTATGTTTGTAATACGGAATACAGAATCAGATTCCCATTTTCTTATTACAGTGTTATCCTTGGTAAATATCGTCCTTCTTGCAGAATATCCGGGATAATGGTGACATCTCAGAGTCACATCGTCACCTTCATGAATGTAGAGAGGAGCCTGCAGGATCACCCGGCCTGGAACATATCAATATATACAAATCACATTACAGCAAGATCTGTCTAACAATGATCTACCTCTTCCCAATATCTCCTCCCATCCCTCTGATATTATGTCAATTACCAACCTGAGGGACGAGTACCAAGACAGACAGCAGACCAGGAACCACTGACACCTATGCCTGGTCATTACCTTATATACAGAATGTTAGTTTACATCTGTGCATTTTGCAGCACCACGTTTTTTGAAAAGGGTCAGGCAACGCTGTATCCTGGCCTAGGCTGACAGGGCCCAGGCCTAGGGCAGCACTTTGCAGGAGGGCAGCACGGAAAGAGTCCCCGCCGGCTTGCGCTACACTGTTAGTGTAGCACCAGTCTTATGGGGCGGACTGGGCTGAGAGGCAAATTAGTCTAGCGCCCCCATAAAGCAGCCGCACTGGTTCCAGTATGCGGGCAGCCGGCATTCCGCAACTGTGGGGGGCGCCACTTCTAATTTTGACTGTCCTCTCATCCTGGACCACAAACCTTCCTCACTGTGCTATATGTTTTTTTCTGCACCATTGGCATGGTTATATCTTCTTAGCCCTCTCCATAAAATTATCAGAAATTTGTGCTTAAAGTAAAACTATGGGCAACACTTTTTTTTTCATTTTGGATAGAGTAAGGGAGGGTTATAACCCCTGTCAGTTTATTTTTTACCATCCCTGTCCCATTGCAGAGATTTCCCTTCACATCCTGCCCCATAGCCAAACAGGAAGTGAGAGGAAATCTATGCAAATTAAGGGAATCCATTGCCCCCCCCCCCTCTAGGCCCTCAGAACTAGTGTCCCCACTCAAAAATTTCAGGGCGGGTCTTAAACAGCAAGGGGTGTGGCCTTGACAGGAAGGGGTGGGCCATATTTAAATTAGGGGTACACGAGTTTAGTCAGGCCTAGGGCAGCACAAAACCTAATTACACTACTGGGGTCAGGGACTTTTTTCCTGCAGCAGATTGTGTTTTGCATGTAATAGACTTCAATGAAGTTCCACCAAAAACTCTTTCCTTTTTTTTCACTTTAAAAATACTGTGTACAGATGGGTGCTAAGGAGTGTGCCGGGAAGCCAGCCATTGCATCCTTAACCGCTTGCCGACCACCTCACATAGATGTACGTCAGCAGATTTGCACAGGCAGGCAAATGGGCATACCTGTACGTCCCTTTAAATTTGCCGCCTAACGGGTGCGCGTGCCCGAGGGTCCTGGGAACTCGATGTTCGCCGGCGGCCCGCGATTGCGGAGCTGAGAGGTAGAACGGGGAGATGCCTTTGTAAACAAGGCATTTCACCGTTCTGCCTAGTGACATAATAGGGATCTACTGCTCTCTGTAATCGGGAGCAGTGATCGCTGTCATGTCAGTGGAAACCCATCCCCCCCCCCCACAGTTAGAATCACTCCCTAGGACACACTTTACCCCTTGATCGCCCCCTAGTGTTTAACCCCTTCCCTGCCAGTGTAATTTACACAGTAATCAGTGCATTTTTATAGCACTGATCACTGTATAAATGACAATGGTCCCAAAATAGTGTCAAAAGTGTCCGATGTGGCTGCCATAATGTTGCTGAAATGATAAAAATCTCAGATCGCCGCCATTACCAATAAAAAAAAAAAAAAATAATAATACAAATGCCATAAATCTATCCCATAGTTTGTAGACGCTATAACAAACCAATCATACGCTTATTTCGATTTTTTTTTTACTAAAAATATGTAAAAGAATACATATCGACCTAAACTGAGAAATAAATTAGTTTTTTTATTTATTTTTTGGGGATATTTATTATAGCAAAAAGTAAAAATGATTGCTTTTTTTCAAAATTGTTGCTCTTTTTTTGTTTATAGCGCAAAAAATAAACGGAGGAGATCAAATACCACCAAAAGAAAGTTCTATTTGTGTGAAAAAAAGGACGTAAATTTTGTTTGGATACAACATCACACGACCGCGCAATTGTCAGCTAAATCGACGCATTGTTGAATCGCAAAAAATGCTCTGGTCAGGAAGGGGGTAAAATCTTCCAGAGCTGAAGTGGTTAACTGATGAGTCATCAGCTGTCAGCGGGGGGGGGGGGGGGGGGGTTCCCTGCTGACAGCTGGATGTAAAAAAAAGAATTGCCAGCAAAAACAAACATTTCAGGAAAAAAAACGTTGGACCCCCCCCCCCCCCCCCGATCCCTACCAGGCCCTTTTGTTCCCGATTTTTTATTTTTTTTGCTGCCAATTCTTTTTTTTTAATTCAGCTGTCAGTGGGGAACCTCGCTGACAGCTGATGACTTATCGGTTGTTAAGGACATGGCGGCCAGCTTCCCGGACGGCTCCTTAGCAACCAGCTATATACAGCGTGTTTAAAGAGAAAAAAAAGCAAAATGCATAAAACTGCATGCAAAACCGCATCAAAAACACGGGTTGAAAAACGCACCACAAAACATGCCTGAAAACCACATCAACCACAATCGCTTAGATGTGAACCTAGACTTAAGCCTCGTACACACGATCAGATTTTCCGCAGACAAAACCTCGGACTTTTGTCTGTAGGGCGTTGGCCAGGAACTTGTCTTGCATACGAACAGCAAGGAATTGTCAGCCAACAAACACGAACGTAGTGACGTACTACGTGTTTTTTCAGCTCTTTAGCGCCACCCTTTGGGCTCCTCCTGCTAATTTCGTATTAGTAGAAGTTTGGCGAGTGTTGATTTGCGCTTTTCATTTCACGCTTTTCATTTCACACTTTTCAGTTTGCTTCTGAACGGTCGTTCATCAACCAGACATGTTGCGGAATCGGAGGAGATAACGTGTTATTATTGGCCTTGGAGTTATTGCTTTGACCCAAGTCCAGTCCAGGAACAGGAGGAGGATTTCTTGGACCAAAAATTGGTTGCTTTATTAATCGTGACCAATTATGTCATATGCCTTTGCTGCGGAAGCTCCAGGAGAATAATCCGGATGATTTTCAGAATTATCTCCGGATGACGGACCCCTGCTTTCACCAACTCTTGGCATCTCACATGCATGAGACTTTTATTTTTTTGGTTAAATAATGATTTGATTTGTTATATTTTCTATATTTTTGGATGCATAGAATGTACTTTTTGGTTAAATTATATTGGCAGATAGCATGTCTAATTTTATTTGTTTTCTTTTTTAAATTCACAATAAAAAAATTGTGGAGAATAATATTTGGCTTTGTGTTTTACTTCAAATGACAGTTTGGGAGTAGGCAGTTACATTTAAAAAAATACAATGTAAAATTAACAAGGGACACCAACATAGTTGTATCTTTGATCTTAAAAACTACAGGATAAGGGTGTTGTGGTAACTTGCCCAAATAAAAAATAACAACCATAATAATATTATTCTTGATATCACTAGAAAAAAAAAGCCTTTGAAAATTTGTTTGCAATAACTCCATCAGTATTACCAGCAAAGCAGCTTCATTATTATCCCATTAAAGAAGAAGAGAATTGTGCGCTGCATTTTGAGTATTTATAATTTGCCGGGTCACAAATGTTAATTCTCCATTACTGTCGCTAGTTTACAAGACCGACCGCTTCTGGCTCATCCTTGCTTTCAAGCATGCACGCTCGGAAAATCCGACAACAGACCGATGTCCATGAAAAAATTTAAAGCCTGCCATCCAACATTTGTCCGCGGAAAATCCGACAACAATTGTGCGATGGAGCGTACAAACGGTCGGATTTTCCACCAACAGCCTTTCATCACACAATTCCCGTCGGAAAATCCAATCGTGTGTATGAGGCTTTACTCCTAGCAGAGGTGAAGTATATATAAACTCTAAAGCCTCGTACACACGATTGGATTTTCCGACGGGAATTGTGTGATGAAAGGCTGTTGGTGGAAAATCCGACCGTGTGTACACTCCATCAGACAATTGTTGTCGAATTTTCCGCGGACAAATGTTGGATGGCAGGCTGATTTTCCAATCGTGTGTACACAAGTCCATCGGACAAAAGTCCAAAGTAGAAACACGCATGTTCGGAAGCAAGGACAAGCCAGAAGCAATCGGTCTTGTAAACTAGCGTTCGTGATGGAGAATTAACATTTATGCAGCGCACAATTTTCTTCTTCTTTAATGGGATAATAATGAAGTTGCTTTGCTGGTGATACTGATGGAGTTATGGCAAATGAATTTTTCAAAGGTTTGGTGCAAGTTACCACAACACCATTATCCCGTAGTTTTTACGATCAAAGATACAACTATGTTGGTGTCTCTTGTCAATTGTACATTGTATTTTATAAAATGTAACTGCCTACTCCCAAAATGTAATTTGAAGTAAAACACATAGCCAAGTATTATTCTACACAATTTGTTTTATTGTGCATTAAAAAAAGAAAACAAATAAAATTAGACATGCTATCTGCCAATAGAACTTAACCAAAAAGTGCATTCTATGCATCCAAAAATATAGAAAATATACCAAATCAAATCATTATTCAACCAAAAAATTAAATAAAAGCCTCATGCATGTGTCCTGCTTCTTAATATGGGGGGTCAACAATGCCAAGAGTTGGTGAAAGCAGGGGTCCGTCATCCGGAGATAATTCCGAAAATTATCCAGATTATTCTCCTGGAGCTCCTACAGCAAAAGCATATGACATAATTGGTCACGATTAATAAAACAACCAATTTTTGGTCCAAGAAATCCTCCTACTCCTGTCCCTGGACTGGACTTGGGTCAAAGCAATAACTCCAAGGCCAATAATAACACGTTATCTCCTCCGATCCCACAACATGGCTGGTTGACGAACAGCCGTTCAGAAACGAACTGAAAAGCACGAAATGAAAAGCGCGAAATGAAAAGCGCAAATGAACACTCACCAAACTTCTACTAACATGAAAGGGTGGCGCCTGACAATTGAACTTCCTCTCTATCGGCTCGTAGTACATCTAGTACATCACTACGTTCGTGTTTGTTGTCCGACAATTCCTTGCCGTTTGTATGCAAGACAAGTTCCTGGCCAACGCCCTTCAGACAAAAGTCTGAGGTTTTGTCTGCGAAAAATCTGAATGTGTGTACGAGGCTTTACAGTACATTTCTTTTATTTGCTCTCTTGCGGTCTGTTAACCACTTCAATACCAGGCACTTAGACACCTTCCCGCCCAGGCCAATTTTCAGCTTTCAGCGCTGTCGCAATTTAAATGAAAATTGCGCAGTCATGCTACACTGTACCCAAACAAATTTTTTTATCATTTTTTGCGCAACAAATAAAAAAAGACCGAAAATTTTGAAAAAAAACAAGTTTTTCTTTGTTTCTGTTAAAACTTTTTGTAAATAAGTAAGTTTTCTTCTTCAATTACAGGCACTAATATGGCTGCACTGACGGTCACTGATACGGCAGCACTGATGGGCACCGATGAGGTGGCACCAATGAGGTGGCACTGATGAGGTGGCACTGATGGGCACGGATGATGGGCACTGATAGGCGGCACTGATGGGCACTGATAGGCGGCACTGATGGGCACTGATAGGTGGCACTGGTATACAGCACTGATGGGCACTCATAGGTGGCACCGATGGGCACTTATAGGTGGCACTGATGGGCACTCATAGGTGGCATTGATGGGCACTCCTAGGTGGCATTGATGGTTACTTATGGGTGGCACTGATAGTTGGCACAGATGGGCACAGATGGGCACTGACAGGTGGCATGAATGGACACTGATGGGTGGCACTGATGTCACTGCTTGTTTGCAGTGATGCCCCTAAGGGTGGCATTGCTGGGCATCACTGCAACATAATGCCCATTTGTGGGCACTGATTGGCACAGATTTGGCACACTGGGCACATGTGGATGGCCATGGGGTACATACCTGGCCATCCACATGTTGCCCCTTCCCTGGTGGTCCTAGTGGCGATCCCTGGTGGTCCAGGGTGGTGATCTGCGGGGGGCTGCGCTGATAAACAATCAGCGCAGACCCCCCCTGCCAGGAGAGCCACCGATCGGCTCTCCTCTACTCGCGTCTGCCAGACGCGAGTGAGGAAGAGCCGATCAATGGCCCTTCCTATTGACAGTGTGATCAGCCGTGATTGGACACGGCTGATCACGTTGTAAAGAGCCTCCGTCGGAGGCTCTTTACCAAGATCGGTGTAGCGGTGTGTCAGACTGACACACCGATCCACCAATCGCCGCGATGCGTGCCCCCGGGGGCGCGGTGCGGCATGTTATCCTGCTGGAAGTCATATGATGCCCAGTCAGGATAATAGAACCACTTCCCGGACGTCAATCCGCTATAGGGCGGGCGGGAAGTGGTTAAAGTGTCTCTAAACCCACATCATAACCCTTTCCCGCCGAGCGTACGCAGATGTGCGTACTCGGCTTTTGGGGGTTATCCCGGGATGATGCCCGCAGCTGCAGGCATCATCCCAGTACTGTTTTTTAGAGCCGGTGTCTTGTCGAATACAGTCCCCTATCCAAAAGTGTCCGCCCTGTACTGCGCAGGCGCAGTACGGAGGACAAACGAGACGCCGAAAGTCTCCGAAGTTCAACAGCTGATCGTCAGCTGTACACGGCGCCTACGCATTTATTCTTACCCTATGTCCAGGATCATTCCCTACTATCCAAGTGGACATAGAGTTAGAATAAATAGTTGCCGAGCGCAGCGAGGCCGTGCCCGAAGCGTGGCGAGCGAAGCGAGCCCGCGAGGGGCCCTCTTACACAGCCATCGCTAACAAGTGCCCGAGCGCCGTGTACAGCTGATGGTCAGCTGATCAACTTCGGACATTTTCGGGATCTCCTGCTCCTCCGTACTGCGCAGGCGCTGCGCCTGCGCAGTACGGGGCGGACACTATCTGATAGGAGGACACTATATGTCAGAACACCGGCAATCGGCTTTCCTGGTATAACAACCGATGCGGCTAAAAGCCGCTCGGCTGTTTTACCGGAGGAGCGGGAGGGGACGTCCCCCCCTCCCGCCGCTCTTACAGGGCTGGGGATAGGCGGAATGAAGCTGTGGTCAGCCTCCTAATCGTAAACACAGAAGCGACGTCATGACGTCACTTCCCGTTTACTCGGCTGCCAATGGCGCCGATTTAAAAAAAATACAAAGTATTCAGAATCGCTGAAAAGGCGATCAGAATACTTTGAAGTGCAAAGGAGGGATCGAGGGTCTTTTAGACCCCCGACCCCCGATCCCTCCATAAAGAGTCCCTTTCACCATCTATTACTGTCACAAGGGATGTTCACATTCCTTGTGACAGCAATAAAAGTCATCAAAATGTTTTTTTTTTAAACACAATTTATAAATATAAAAATAAATAAAATATATAAGAAAATTTTTTTTTTAAAGCGCCCCCGTCCCCGCGAGCTCGCGCAGCAAAGAAAACGCATAGGAAGTCACGCCCACATATGTAAACGGTGTTCAAATCACACTTGTGAGGTATTGCCGCGATCGTCAGAGCGAGAGCAATAATTCTAGCACTAGAGCTCCTCTGTAACTCTAACCTGGTAACCATAAAAAAAATTTAAAGCGTCGCCTATGGAGATTTTTAGGTACCGTAGATTGCCGCCATTCCACGAGTGCGTGCAATTATAAAGCGTGACATGTTTGTTATCTATTTACTCGGCGTAACATCATCTTTCACATTATACAAAAAAATTGGGGTAACTTTACTGTTTGTTTTTTTTTAAATTCATGAAAGTGTCCCTTTTCCCAAAAATTTGCGTTTAAAACACTGCTGCACAAATACCGTGTGCTATAAAATATTGCAACAATCGCCATTTTATTCTCTAGATTCTCTGCTAAAAAATATATATAATGTTTGGGGGCTCTAAGTAATTTTCTAGCAAAAAATACGGATTTTAACTTGTAAACACCAAATTTCAAAAATAGGCTTAGTCATGAAAGGGATAAAAATAAACTATCTATAAATGGTGTGTTACATGTTGTTCATACTCAGTCACTGTGGGATTTGTTTTCTGTATTCTGCAAAAATCCTGGATGATCCAGTTGCTCTCTATCTCCAAGTCCCCAATGTAGTTGGGGATTTTGCAGTGCAGTGTTGGCTGCTCTGCACATGCTCAGTTTTCAGTGAGTTTCTATGCTGAGCTTTTCCTCCCTATCACATCTGAGCAGCCCATGTGACCACTGGGCACTTAAACCCCCTTCCTAACCAGACCAATTTGCAGCTTTCGGTGCTCTCACATTTTGAATGACAATTACTCAGTCATGCAACACTGTACCTATATGAAATTTTTGTCCTTTTTTTCACACAAATAGAGCTTTCTTTTGGTGGTATTTAATCACCATTGGGTTTTTTATTTTTTGCGCTATAAAAGAAAAAAGACTGAAAATTTGGTAAAAAAATGAAATTTTCTTTGTTTCTGTTATAAAATTTAGCAAATTTAGTAATTTTTCTTTGTAAATTTTGGCCACAATTTCTACTGCTACATATCTTTGGTAAAAATAAGTACAAATCGGTGGATATTATTTGATCTTTGTGAAAGTTATAGAGTCCACAAGCTATGGTGCCAATATCTGAAAATTGATCATACCTAAATTACTGACGGCCTATCTATATTCTTGAGACCCTAACATGCCGGAAAAGTACAAATACCCCCCAAATGACCCCTTTTTGGAAAGAAGACATTCCAAGGTATTTAGAAAGATGCATGGTGAGTTTTTTGAAGTTGTTATTTTTTCCCACGATTCTTTGCAAAATCAAGATTTTTTTTTTTCTTTTCTTTTTTTTCCACAAAAATGTCATATTAGCAGGTTATTTCTCACACACAGCATATGCATACCACAAATTACACCCCAAAACACATTCTGCTATTACTCCCGAGTATGGCGATACCACATGTGTGAGACTTTTACACAGCATGGCCACATACAGAGGCCCAACATGCACGGAGCACCTCCAGGCGTTCTGGAGTGCCCAGGCCAATTCTGACATTTCTCTCCTACACGTAAAAAATCATCATTTATTTGCTAGAAAATTACATAGAACCCCAAAACATTATATATGTTTTTTTTTAGCAAAGACTCTAGAGAATACAATGGCGGTTGTTGCAACTTTTTATCTTGCATGGTATTTGCGCAGCAATTTTTTTAATGCTTTTTTTGGGGAAAAAAAACAGTTTTGTGCTTTAAAAAAAACAAAAACAGTAAAGTTGGCCCAATGTTTTTGCATAATGTGAAAGATGAAGTTACACCGAGTAAATAGATACCTAACATGTCACCCTTCAAAATCGCACACGCTCGTGGAATGGTGCCAAACTTCGCTACTTAAAAATCCCCATAGGCGACGCTTTAACATTTTTTACTGGTTACATGTTTTGAGTTACAGAGGGAGTCCAGGGCCAAAATGATTTCTCTCGCTCTAACGTTTGTACCAATACCTCACATGTGTGGTTTGAACACCGTTTTCATATGTGGGCGGGACTTACGTGTGCATTCGCTTTTGCATGCGAGCACACGGACAGGGGCGCTTTAAAATGTATTTATTTTTTTATTGTTCATTTTACTTTATTTATTTTAGTTTGACACTTTTTTCCCCAAAAAATTTTTTTGATCCCTTTTATTCCTATTACAAGGAATGTAAACATCCCTTGCAATAGGAATATGGCATGACAGGTCCTCTTTACAGTGAGATATGGGGTCAATAAGACCCCGCATCTCACCTCTAGGCTGGGAAGCCTGAAATAAAAAAAACAAAAAAAAAAAGGATCCTGGCTTTGATTGTAGCGGTGAGACGGTAGAAGCACCGGAGGGTGGCGGGAGGGGGGGAGGTCCCCTCTCGCCTCCCATAAGAACGATCAAGCAGTGGAACAGCCGCTATGATCATTCCTATGGTGTAGGGAATCACCAGCTGAAAAAGCTGATATCATTCAGATATCCCCGCACAAAGTCAAGGACGTCGTATGATGGCCGGCGGGCGGGAAGTGGTTAAAACACATTTTTTTTTTAACACAAAGTTGTCCATTTATACAATATTTCTAACACATAGCGTGTACATACCATGCGGGGTATTGCGGGGTATTGTGGGGTGTTGCGGAGTATTGTGGGGTATTGCGGGGTATTGTGGGGTGTTGCGGAGTGTTGTGGGGTATTGTGGGGTATTGCAGAGTAGTGCGGGGTATTGCGGGGTATTGCGGGGTATTGCGGGGTAGTGCAGAGTATTGCAGAGCATTGTGGGGTATTGCAGAGCATTGTGGGGTATTGTGGGGTGTTGCGGAGTAGTGCAGAGTAGTGCAGAGTATTGTGGGGTATTATAGTATGGAGGGATGGCTGAGCATGGAGGGATGGATGGATGTGACTATATTTGTCACAGAGCAGCGTTGTGGGCACTACAGATGCAGCCCACAACGCTGCTACCATCCAATCCCTCCCCCGCTCCTCCCCCTCTGTACCGAACGGTACACAGAGGGGAGGGAGGAACCGGCGTCATGACATGACGCCGGTTTGTTTACATGTGATCGCTCCGTCATTTGACGGAGCGATCACATGGTAAACGGCCGCGATTAGCGACCCGTGGACCCGGCGGTCACGGAAGTTCTCGGGTGCGCGCCCCAGGGGGCACGCGAGAGCAGTGTTCTGGGAGGACGTCCATGGACGCCCTCCCAGGATAAGCCGACCGCGCTGTGGGCATCTTTCGGCTATGGCCCGGTCGACATGTGGTTAAAACAGTTTTTTTTATAATACTTATTTATTTTTACTCTGTATTCCAAAGGCTGTTTTTTTTATATTGAACATGTGACCAGAGGCAGAGGACTAGAAGCTCCTCCTGCCTATGTTTCCCTGCAGGCAGGCTGGGAATGATCTGGGTCCTGGGTCATGTGACAGCTGTATATTGATTAGGAAAAGGGTACTTTTTTTTTTCAAAATAATCACAGTGCTATCATCCATATACAGAAATAGAAGGGACAATGTAAATTAATCAGTGTGTGTTTAAATATACCATTTGCAGAGCATTTTGTTATATCTGTTTGACAAGTGCAAAAACAAATATCTGTTCAATCAACCAGAAATCTTGAGAGCTGATAACTTTCTGTGCTCACAGACTGTTATCAGTTAGCATTGTTCCCTGCTATCTCTGTCACCTTATATAGTTATATAGTTCTAACAACCTCCCTTCCTAGGGTGACAATATTGCTTCTCCTAGATACAGTATGGTTGTCACTTGTAAAATTGGGGAATTCAGCTCAGTGGTAGATGCATTTTTAGTGAAGGCATGCAGTCCACAAAACATTTGCCCGTGCAGTGGATTTCCACCAGGGAGAGCCGAGACGAATAGGTGAGTCCAGGGGACTGAGCGAATATTGAAGCCTCAGAGGTGTGAGAGAGCCTGGGGTATCAGAAGAACCCTGAAGTAGAGGCCAGGGAGTAGGCCTGTGCAGCAGGGTGCTCTAAGAAAATGTTGAGAGAGCCAGGAGAACCCAGAGAGCTGGGTAAGACGGTCTGAGAAACCAATGTAAAGAGCAATAGTGCTGCTAAACAGATAACAGAAAATGTGCAGCATTTAGCAGCACTATTGCTCTTTACATTGGTTTCTCAGACCGTCTTCCCAGCTCTCTGGGTTCTCCTGGCTCTCTCAACATTTTGTTAGAGCACCCTGCTGCACAGGCCTACTCCCTGGCCTCTACTTCAGGGTTCTTCTGATACCCCAGGCTCTCTCACACCTCTGAGGTTTCAATATTCCCTCATTCCCCTGGACTCACCTGGTCGTCTCGGCTCTCCCCATCTTTAGACTCTTTTATGCCGCGTACACACGGTCTGACTTTTCGGCTACAAAAGTCCGACAGCCTGTCCGACAGACTTTCGATGGACTTTTGTCAGACTTTTGGTGGACTTTTGGCAGACTTGCGGCAGACTTTCTTACGAACGGACTTGCCTACATACGATCACACAAAAGTCCGACGGATTCGCACGTGATGACGTACACCGGACTAAAATAAGGAAGTTGATAGCCAGTAGCCAATAGCTGCCCTAGCGTGGGTTTTTGTCCGTCGGACTAGCATACAGACGAGCGGATTTCTGGGTCCGGCGTAGTTACGACGTAAAGATTTGAAGCATGTTTCAAATCTAAAGTCCGTCAGATTTGCGGCTGGAAAAGTCAGCTGAAAGTCCGCTGAAAGTCCGGGGAAGCCCACACACGATCGGATTGTCAGCCAGCTTTAGTCCGTCGGCGTCCGTCGGACTTTTGTAGACGAAAAGTCCAACCGTGTGTACGCGGCATTAGTCTCTCTGCCGTCTCAACTCTCTCTCTCTCAGTCCTGTGGACACAGAATCTCTCCTCCAGCATGAAGTTCTGTCTCTTGAGTAGAGCACCCCTGTCCCAAATCGGGGGCACACCTTAATGGAAGTCCTGAGCTATGCCCAAACCTACCATTATAAGGGCTGTGTGCACCTGGACCCACATCCTGCTGGTCCTCAGCAAGACCTGGACACTGGGTTAGAGATTTCTTCCCTCCCAAAGCACTTTTGAAATCTCCAAACTATGGAGCCCAATCTGAGAATACCAAAGTCTCCTCTCATAATCGATACTCCGTAGTTCTGCACTATTGTGTATGTGTGAACCCTGTGTGCTTTCTACAACCATTTTCACAGTGTCAGGACCTCGCACTGTCACACACCCTGGGACATCTAGGGAAAGGTAAGCTGCATTACATTCAATTTGTATTCTTGGGTTTAGATACACTTTAAGCCAAAAGGGATCTGGGTGATTTTCTTATATTAGTACAAGTTTGCCTTAAACATGCAGCCAGTGCTGGACTTTTTTGTAGAAATCCAAGAGTGCTTTGCAAAGCGAGTGTGATGGATTCACTCTGTATTAGTTGCCCTATTGTATATACGGTAGCATTGTAATAATACGTATCCTTTTATAAACTTGTGAATTTAACGGTAAATACATTGACCAAAGCCATAACACATTCCCTGTACAGAATATTTACTTACCAGAACTGACCTCCAGTCTGACGGAGTCACTTCTGTCAGTATTGGAGCCTTTACACTGGTAATTCCCACTGTTATGTTGTGCTGCATCTCCAATTTCAAAGCTTTGTCCTGTGTGTATCAGATTATTATCCCTGTACCAGGTGTAGCTCATTTCTGCTGGAATAGCTTTCCCCACATTACAGGTCATTGTTAGAGACTCAGTTGTGAAGATCTTGTCCCAGTTTGGGTTAAAGGTCACCACAGGTCTCACTGCATATCCTACAAGGTAGCACATTGTACATGACAATTAATAAAGAGACAGTACAGAAAAAAAAGATACAGTCAAAGATCTGTAAAACATTGTAGAATATATTTTCTCTGCAGCCAATACTTTAACCTGTGTTCTCTATGATATAAATCTGTTTTGGCCTGATGGTTTTTCACAGGTATAGACTGACACTGAATAGGCTTCTTAAACCAACCTGGTTTTGGCTGCGTTTGTTGCATGGCCTGTGAATTGGGTTCAATTAACCATAAAAGTGGGTGAAGGGTAGAGGTGGCAATCTGACTAATCCCGAAGGGGATTATGCGACCTCCAAAATAGAATAATGTGTTTGATTAAATTGTATTATATTATTAGGAGTATAGATACAGTTTAAACATGACAAAGGATTCCCAGAGCACTATAAGTTACATAAAGAGACAGCATAGCAGAATCTTCCCGCCTTTAGCCTTGCTTTGACTGCGAGAAATGTCTGATGAAGTGAGGGGGTAGAGAGATGAGTCAATTCTCTGACTACTTTACTTTTGTGTCTTCAGCTTGAGCTACCGAATTCTGTACACAACAGTCTGTTTTACAACAGGAGGTGCAATGGCCATCTAAACCTAACCTAAAGGAAGGATTATTTAATTTATTGAGTTTATTGACAAGAAGTTGTGTTGCTTTCAGTCGTCTCTCAACCAGTGTAGACACTTTTACTAGGGGGGTTGGTATAAAATTTTGCATGTTACCAAACAGCTGAAATAGAAGAGCTGATACATATAATGAAAGACAACCCTACCAGATTTAGTAAAACCTGGGCATGTTGGATCCACTACTCAAATTCTCTACACAGGGATCCCCCTAATTAGCCGACCAAACATTCTCTACAAGATATACCAACAAACCAACCCTTCTTCAAACATCCAAGTTATTCTCCCTTCCATATCCCCTTTTTATTTCAATAATAAGACCTTTGATACAACTTTGATAATACAATTAGATCTACTGACCCTGAAACCTATCTCAAAGCCAAAATGGCCTAAGAGTTAATTTTCTTTATTGTAAATTATAAATGCATTACTAATAGGTATTACGTTAATACAGTTTCTTTAACCGTTTCCTGACCGCCTCATGTCTTTTTACGGGGGCAGAATGGCTCCCCTGCATGAAACCCTGTACAGGTACGGGGTTCCTTCAAGGGCCGCCAGAGGGCGCCCTGTGCTAAAAGAGGAGAGGAGACATGTTGTTTGTTCCTCTCTTCCTAGTAAGTAGGAACAGCAAAATGTCACCTCATCTACTTAGTCCTATCCCCATAAAGTTAGAACACAGTGGGGGAAAACACATTTAACCCCTTGATCGCCCCCTAGTGTTAACGCCTTTTCTACCAGTTTCATTTACACAGTAATCAGTGCATTTTTATAGCACTGATCGCTGTGTAAGTTACAATAGTCCCAAAAATGTATCAAAGTGTCCAAACTGTCCGCGCAATGTCGCAATACCGCTAAAAATCGCAGATCACCGCCATTACAAGTAAAAAAAAAAATAATAATAAAAATGCCATAAATCTTCCCAATAGTTTGTAGACGCTATAGCTTTTGCGCAAAGCAATCAATATACGCTTATTGCGATTTTTGTTTACCAAAAAATATGTAGAAGAATATATATTGGCCTAAAGTGATGAAGAAATTTGTTTTTTAAAAACATTTTTGGGGATATTTATTATAGCAAAAAGTAAAACATTTTTTTTTTCAAAATTGTAGCTCTTTTTTTGTGTATAGCGCAAAAAATAAAAACTGCAGAGGTGATCGAATACCACCAAAAGAAAGCTCTATTTATGGTAAAAAAAAGGACGCAAATTTTGTTTGGGTACAGCATTGCAAGACCGCACAATTACCAGTTAAAGCAACGCAGTACCAAATTGTAAAAAGTGTTTTGGTCAGGAAGGGGGTAAAACCTTCTGGGGCTGAAATGGTTAAAAATAAGAAAAATATCGTACACAGTGTGATGATTGATCATGCTCCCACCCGGACACAGTATGCTCCCATAGGGGTGTCCAGGAGTACCGGTAGCATGGCCAATATCAACAATATGTTATGGAATTACAGTATCTCACATAAGTGAGTACACCCCTCAAATTTTTGTAATTCTTTTATTCTTTCTTTTCATGTGACAACACTGAAGAAATGACACTTTGCTACAATGTAAAGTAGTGAGTGTACAGCTTGTATAACAGTGTAAATTTGCTGTGCCCTCAAAATAAGTCAACACACAGCCATTAATGTCTAAACCACTGGCAACAAAAGTGAGTACACCCCTAAGTAAAAATGTACAAATTGGGCCCAATTAGCCATTTTCCCTCCCCGGTGTCATGTGACTCATTAGTGTTACAAGGTCTCAGGTGTGAATAGGGAGCAGGTGTGTTAAATTTGGTGTTATCGCTCTCACTCTCTCATATTGGTCACTGGAAGTTCAACATGGCACCTCATGGAAAAGAACTTTGAAAAAAAGAATAGTTGCTCAACATAAAGATGGCCTAGGCTATAAGAAGATTGCCAAGATCCTGAAACTGAGCTGCAGCACGGTGGCCAAGACCATGCAGCGGTATAACAGGACAGGTTCCACTCAGAACAGGCCTCGCCATGGTCGACCAAAGAAGTTGAGTGCATGTGCTCAGCGTCATATCCAGAGGTTGTCTTTGGAAAATAGACGTATGAGTGCTGCCAGCAATGCTGCAGAGGTTGAAGGGGTCGGGGGTCAGCCTGTCAGTGCTCAGACCATACGCCGCACACTGCATCAAATTGGCTTACATGGCTGTTGTCCCAGAAGGAAGCCTCTTCTAAAGACGATGCACAAGAAGCCTGCAAACAGTTTGCTGAAGACAAGCAGACAAAGGGCATGGATTACTGGAACCATGTCCTTCACCTCTTCCTCTTCGAGACCGATGTCCCTTCAACAGAAGCCAGTGTTCGGCTTTTTTTTTCTCCTCACGCTGTCAGCATGAGAAGAAAAAAAAAACCATTGCCGATCTTCTGTTTACATCACGTGATCAGCTGTCATTGGCTGACAGCTGATCACGTGGTAAGAGGGCCGGGATCGACCCCTTACTCCGATCTGTGATCATCCATGTCTCATGGACTTGGGTGATCACAGCGCGCACCGCACGCGCCCTTCAGGGGGGCGTGGTGAGGGTGCAAAGGGGAGGACGTCTATTGACAGCCTCCAGGCAAAGCAGATCCACGCTGTAGCAGTCATTCGGCTATAGCGTTGATCTGAAGGGGATATGGTGGGCAGGTGTGGTTTACCATTTGTGGTAAATAGGAATATCTCCCAACCTTTTAAGATGGGAAAAAGCGCAGAAAATTTGGCCAAAGGACACACACCGTGCCATACCCCGATAATGCCGTCATGACAAATTAAAGTGCAAGAATGGTCATAAAAACTCCACAAGGCTTTTTCACTGCTTATTTTCCTTTATATTTGCATCTATAATTAGCCAATGCAAGAATCTAAAGCAGCCATTCTCAACCAGGGTCCCTGCTCAGAATGCTGGGGGTTCCATAAGCTATGTCCCCATTTGGTGGTACCTCCACAGTTCAGGGGCCAACACTACTTGGCAAAGCCAGCAGCAAGGCACTAATGATCTTTTTTAGCTTTCTGTATGGGTGATATTCTGACCACCAATGTAAGGAGTATTCTTCCCACTGACCACCAATGTATAGAGCATTCTTTCCACTGACTACCACTGTAAGGTGTATTCTTCCAATTGATCATCAGGGGGCATTCTTCCCACTGACCACAAAAGTGAAAAGCTTTCTTCCCACTGACCACGAATGTAAGGGACAATCTTCCCACTAGCCACCAATGTAAGGAGCATTCTTACCACTGATCACCAATGTAAGAGGCATTCTTCTCACTGACCATCAATGTAAGGAACATTCTTCCCATTGACCACCAATTTAAGGAGTATTTTTTCCTCTGACTACCAATGTAAGGGATATTTTTTCCACTCATCACCATTGTAAGGGGAATTCTTTCTATTGCCCACTAATATAAGCATGGGTGGGTGCTTCCTCACCCTGCACATGGGGAGTACCTTTCTTCGTGTACATGCTCATCATTGCCCAGGACCAGGCAGGGCCGCATTCATGTGAAAATCTAACTTGGTGGTACCCCAACTTAGTGATGAGCTGAACCACTGTGTGCGGTAATAAAAGTGTAGCGTTCCTCTGGAAAGTACTGTCCTGTGTCACTATGCACTGTTGCCTAGTGTATGTTGTATTTAGGAGGGACACTGCAGAGCATATGCCCTATCCACCAGTCCAGTGTACCTCTGTGTGAGAGAATGGGGTCCCACCATTCTCTCACGTGGACCTCATGTGTGCACTTGTTAACTCTTTCCACTCTCCATACCATGTGGCCAGGCTATGGGTCTCCATAACGCATCTTCCATCCTGGATGCTTTGGTATACCACTAGGGAGAGAGCCAGAACACCGACTCCCTTGATACCAAAAGTCCCATCACCTACACTAGGCACCATGCTTCCCGACTGGCTGCAATTCACTTTACACTAGTTCTTGGTTCTCCATAGCAACTGCATTCCTCCTCAAACTTGTCCTTCCACGTTAACCTTGCAGTAGTGGCTTTACATATCCCATATGTGCTTTACTGACCCTAGTTCTTTCATAATCCCTGTACCATCATGCACCCCTTTAAAGAACTTCAGACCAGACTTCGAACATTTGATGCAACTTTTACTGAATTCTTTGGCAACACAGTCCCCTAACTATCTCTATTTCACTATAAAATGCATATAAAAGCAAAGGAGACGGCCTTAAAAAAATACAAGGTTGAGGGATCATCATCAGCGTTCAGACTTTGTAAAGATAGCAACAAGAAATCCCAAGAAATTATTTAAGTATGTAAACAGTAAAAAACGTAGGACAGACCATATTGGCCCCATAAAAAATGAGGAAGGACATCTGGTTACAAAAGATGGGGAGATGGCAAAGGTGTTGAATGTATTCTTCTCCTCAGTCTTCACGAGGGAATCGGGGGGCTTTAGTAACCAAAACTGCAGTGCTTATCCTCATGACACGTCACAGGAAGCACCCTCATGGCTACCAGAGGACAGAATTAGAATTAGACTCGGGAAACTTAACATTAATAAATCCCTGGGACCGGATGGCTTTCACCCGAGGGTACTTAGGGAACTCAGTCAAGTAATTGCCCGACCATTGTTCCTAAATTTTACTTACAGTTTACTGACTGGAATGGTACCATCGGATTGGAGAAAATGCCAATGTAGCACCATTATTTAAAATGGGCCAAAAATACATTCCTGGGAATTACAGACCAGTTAGCCTAACATCAATAGTATGTAAGCTCTTGGAGGGGATAAAAAGGGACTATATACAAGATTTTAGTAATGAAAACAGTATCATTAGCAGTAATCAGCATGGATTCATGAAGAATCATTCTTACCAAACCAATCTATTAACCTTCTATGAGGAAGTGAGTTGCCATCTAGATAAGGGAAGGCCCGTAGACGTGGTGTATCTGGATTTTGCAAAAGCATTTGACACAGTTCCCCATAAATGTTTACGGTACAAAATAAGGTCCGTTGGCATGGACCATAGGGTGGGTACATGGATAGAAACCTGGCTACAAGGGCAAACTCAGAGGGTGGTGATAAATGGGGAATACTCGGAATGGTCAGGGGTGGGTAGTGGGGTCCAACAGGTTTCTGTGCTGGGACCAATCCTATTTAATTTATTCATAAACGACCAGGAGGATGGGGTAAACAGTTCAATCTCTGCATTTGCGGATGATACTAAGCTAAGCAGGGCAATAACTTCTCTGCAGGATATGGAAACCTTGCATAAAGATCTGAACAAATGAATGGGGTGAGCAACTAAATGGCAAATGAGGTTTAATGTAGAAAAATGTAAAATAATGCATTTGGGTGGCAAAAATATGAAGGCAATCTATACACTGGGGGGAGAACCTCTGGGTGAATCTAGGATGGTAAAGGACCTGGGGGTCCTAGTAGATGACAGGCTCAGCAGAGGCATGCAATGCCAAGCTGCTGCTAACAAAGCAAACAGAATATTGGAATGCATTAAAAAGGGGGTCATCTCCGGGGATAAAGCGATATCTCTCCCACTCTACAAGACTCTGGTCCGGCTGCACCTGGAGTATGCTGTCCAGTTCTGGGCACCAGTCCTCAGGAAGGATGTAATGGAAATGGAGCGAGTACAAAGAAGGGCAACAAAGCTAATAAAGGGTCTGGAGGATATTAGTTATGAAGAAAGCTTGCGAGCACTGAACTTATTCTCTCTGGAGAAGAGATGCATGAGAGGGGATATGATTTTTAATTTACAAATACCGTACTGGTGACCCCACAACAACAAAAACTTTTTTGCGGCAGGGAGTTTAACAAGACACGTGTCCACTCATTAAAATTAGAAAAAAAGTGGTTTAACCATAAACTACGTAGAGGGTTCTTTACTGTAATGCCCCATACACACGATCGGATTTTCCGACTGAAAATGTGCGATCGGAGCTTGTTGTCGGAAATTCCGACTGTGTGTGGGCTCCATCTGACATTTTCCATCGGAATTTCCAACACACAAAGTTTGAGAGCATGTTATAAAATTTTCCGACAACAAAATCCAATCCTTTAAATTCCGATCGTGTGTAGACAAATCCGACGGACAAAGTGCCACGCATGCTCAGAATAAATTAAGAGATGAAAGCTATTGGTTATTGCCCCGTTTATAGTCCCGACGTACATGTTTTACGTCACGCGTTCAGAGCGATCGGATTTTCCGACAACTTTGTGCGACCGTGTGTATGCAAAACAAGTTTTGAGTCAACATCCATGGATTTTTTTGTCAGAATGTCCGATCAATGTCCGACCGTGTGTACGGGGCATAAGTGCGGCCAGGATGTGGCATTCCCTTCCACAGGCGGTGGTCCCAGTGGGGGGCATCGATAGTTTCAAAAAACTATTAGATAGGCACCTTAACGACCAAAACATACAGGGATATACAAGGTAATACTGATTTATAATCACACACATAGGTTGGACTTGATGGACTTGTGTCTTTTTTCAACCTCACCTACTATGTAACTACCCAGGCATACCTCCTTAAGGTAGTAGTCCATGTTTGGTGTTCTCCAGGATCTGGCAGATCTTTGGACTTTCGGTGCTTTCCGATGGACTGCAAGGGGCAGCAGTCCTCCACTTAAAAAGTTGTAACATTATCCTGAGTGGGAACTTTGGAAAGTAGCTGGGGATCACATCTTTAGGCTTGTCCTGCCTTTCTCCCATGCAGGCAGCAGCATCCCACCGTACAGAGCCCTTCCCCCCTTTATTTACAGCGAAGGGAAGAGGGCAGAGCCCAGAAAAGACTGGGAAACTGCAGAAGCAGGTTTAACCCCTTTCTAGCCTGGGCCAGCCAACTGCCTAACTAACATACTGCCTACACTAGGACCAGTCGTTCCACTGACTGCTGATGAATTGGTTTAAGTAGGGTTTCTTCAAGACCTAAAATTTATTTTAGAGGTTCATCTTGGTAAAAAATATTGAGACAGGCTAATCTAAAGAACGATTGAAAGGTTTGTTGCAAAAGAAACAACTATTCCTATACTCCAGGGGGAAAAAAGGGGCATTTAGGAATGAAAGACAAACAGAGGGATTTAGTTATAAAAACAGGACAGTCCCTCCAAATGAGGGACCACTGAGAGCTAAGCATAGGAAAAATTACCCCAGCAAATCATGTCTACTTACCTTTTTTCCCCACAATCAGCACTGTAAAAGAGACAAAAAGAGATTAGTAAAAAAATACATTGTACTATCTAACTATATAATTATTTAAATTAATAAATTGGGAGAGTTTCTTTCACAGTGGATAGTAAAGTGTCTAGGTCCTCATCTCCAAAATAAAAATATGTATTACCTTTTTCTTCAACAGGAATGAAAAATCTTGTTATAAAAGTGTTTCCCCAACACTTCTGCCTTTGCATGCACTCTATGATTGATGTGGCAGCATTTTCACCCTCTATGAACGCTCCCATATAGAGCTACAAATAGATGTGCCATTATCACTACATATTGCCATACATGGGTATGTGTGGCCACAGGAAATGCTAGTATAATGTGTGGTAAAGACATGCCTGGCTTTTAGGGGGGAGGGGTTTACAAACATTATGGAGGGACAGAGAGGACAACCATTCCTAAGAAGCATGAAGGAGGGCATCCACATCAAACTGTAACAACCATCCTTGAACAGGGTCGAGGGCCTTTTACACCACCTGTCTTCCATATGTAAGGCCATTGTACCATCTCTACCCAGCATTTTGACAATTCACACCTCAGTCATTGAATTCGAAGGATTAACTCTTATGAAGCCTTCTTGACACCAAGAACAAGATTATGTAACTAGAACAGGGAGGTTCCACAACTTTCACACCTCCCATCCTGTTCTTGAACAATGGACATCTATACATTCCATAGTGATTTGATGAAGGTGTCTATATTCCTTGTATGGATATAAATGTTGGGGTATCTTCCTGACACTCATAACTAAAGACGTGGCTGGAAGAATCTACGAAACGTCTTAAAAGAACAAGTCAAATGAATGCGACCAACTAATATTAAACAATTGCCCAATGTGCCTGAGACCTTGAGAAGAAAATAGCAATTTTCCATTTAATGCCTTCAGTTCTTTTGCAGAGAAAGACAAAACAAAAAATCCTGGACAGCAACGATCAAAAACCTAAAAACAAAATTCCTTCATGAACCTACATAGAGGTTGGACTAGTACTTTGGTTATAAAAAAAATAAATAAAAAAATCAAAATTCCACAATAATCTAATTAGTAATTGTAACCTTAGTGTGTTAGTAATGAGTAAATGAATGCAACAGGAAGCCATTCAAATCTGTTTTGTCCAACATACTGTATATATAATACAGTGACTTTTACTACGCAGTGAAGGCGACTTGCTGAATTTCAAACCGAGCATCAGAATGGGGAAGAAAGGGGATTTAAGTGACTTTGAATGGGGAATGACGTGCCAGATGGGCTGGTCAGAGTTTTTCAAAAACTGATGATTTACTGGGATTTTGACGCACAACCATCTCTCTGGTTTACAGAGAATGGTCCGAAGAAAAGAGAAAATATCCAGTAAGCGGCAGTTGTGTGGAGGAAAATGCCTTGTTGATGTCATTGGTCAGAGGAGAATGGGCAGACTGGTTCTAGATGATAGAAAGGCAACAGTAACTCAAATAACCACTCGTTACACCCAAGGCATGCAGAATACCATCTCTGAATGCACACACATCGAACCTTGAAGCAGAAGACCCCACCGGGTGCCTCTCCTGTCAGCTAAGAACAGGACATTGAGGCTACAATTCACAAAGGCTCACCAAAAGTGGACAATAGAAGATTGGAAAAACGTTGCCTGGTCTGATGAGTCTCGATTTCAGCTGCGACATTCAGATGGTAGGGTCAGAACTTGTTGTAAATAACATGAAAGCATGGATCCATCCTGTCTTGTATCAATGGTTCAGGCTGGTGGTGGTGTAATGGTGTTCGGGATATTTTCTTGGCACACTTTGGGGCTCCTTAGTACCAATTGAGCATCGTTTAAACGCCACGGTCTACCTGAGTATTGCTGCTGACCATGTCCATCAATTTATGACCACAGTGAACCCATCTTCTGGCTCCTTCCAGCAGGATAATGCACCATGTCACAAAGATCCAATCATCTCACCACTGGACTATGAGGTCACTGTACTCCAATGGCCTCCACACTCACCAGATCTCATTCCAATAGAGAACCTTTGGGATGTGGTGGAACGGGATGTTATCATGTCAATATGGACCAAAATCTCTGAGGAATATTTCCAACACCTTGTTGTATCTATGCCACAAAGAATGAAGGCAGTTCTGAAGGCAAAATGGGGTCCAACCTGGTACTAGCAAGGTGTACTTAATAACGTGGCCGGTGAGTGTATTTCTGCAATATTTTAAGCCCAATGCCAGACTTTTATATTGACTTGAGAAACGTCATGTGCATTTGGACATTTATACATGCATGTTCATTAAGATGCATGCAGGTAGATAGTAAGCGCCCATTCACACCTCAGTGTTTTGTAGCTTAAAGTTCCAAAATGCAGGAGTAAGAAATATAAATTATTCTCTTTGGAGATGGTTCAGATCTCCACTCCATGTCACCTGAAGCCAAACGCCTGAAGCTCAAAAAAGTTCTGGAGCTTTTTTTGTAGCTCAAATCGGGCAGATTTGAGCGTTTTTGGCGTGTTTGTATTCTCAAAACGGGCCATTCATGCGTTTTTGTTTGCTCAAATGAAAAAATGTTAAAATAAAATAGTAATAATATATAATAAATAAATGTAAAATACATACACAAATAACTAAAAGTCATCATAAATAAGTAAAATAAATGAATAATATGTGATAACACAATAAATAATAATAAATAATAAATACATTATTGTTGTTATTATTATTATTAATATATAATAATATAATATTAAAATAACAATATAATATATATTATTATAATATAATAATAAAATAATAATAAACACTCAAATTCTAACAAAAATACATTAATAATAATAATTTATTTTGTGTTAAGGTTAGAGTGTTTAGTTATTTATTATAATTTTATTTTTTTTAAGGGGTAAGAGTTAAAGTTAAGGGTCAATTATTTATTTATTGTTACTAATCTATTAATTAATTTATTTTTTATTTATGATTTTTATTTATTTTTTATTTATTTTACATTTAATTATTCATTTATTATTATTCATATAATAATAAAAAAACATTAATAAATAAAATAATAAATAACCCTAACCCCAACTCCTAATCCTAACCCTAACCTAAACTGAACTCGCACCCCTTACCGTAACGAAAAAACATTATAATAAAAGGAATAATAACAATAAAAGAAGAAATAAAAACTAATGGGAGCTAAAAGCTAAAAAAGCTGAAATACCTAGAAACAAATTATGCAACAGATAATAGTTTTCTCTATTGGCTAATAAAAAAACGCCAACGCCCTAAAAAGGTTGCATACAAATGCACAAGTCGCACATAAAACCACGCCAAAACCGCGCATAAAAACGCACAAAAAAAACATCAGAAAAGTGCTCAAAAAACCGCTACACTCGGGTGTGAATGTAGCGTAAGGGGTTGATTTACTTAAACTGCAGAGTGCAAAATCCGGTGCAGCTGTGCATGGTAGCCAATCAGCTTCTAACTTCAGCTTGTTCATCTAAGCTTTAACAATAAAAATCCTGAAAGCTGATTGGTTGTACCAGATTTTGAACTCTCTCCCTTAAGTGACTGTAAGGTGGCTGCAGGAGATCAGCAGCACTGAGCAAAAGATTAAAAAAAAATGGTGAAACATATATTGTATTTTAAATAAATGCAATTGTTTATAATACACAGCGCTTTAGCAAGCTAAATGTCATTTGAATAAGACTTACATCTACTTTAAATGTAAAGAAAAACAAAAAAAAAACATAACCAGTATTTTTTTTTCCTTTGACTAGCTTGGTGTGGACAGAACAATGAATTGATTGTTATAATATTTTTGTTCCCAATAATGAGGTATGTATGTAATGCTGCAACATGAGAACATGGTATAGATTTAAGTGAGCTGTACTTACAGACCAATATTACAGATAATTTCGGACACATGATGACAGAAAAATGTGCAAGAAGATTTTTTTTTTACCAATTTAACTATAAAAAGATGTGTCTGTAATATGAAGGAAGGAAGAAGGAGGAGATGTTATGTCCTCTGTGAAATCGCTATGAAGTATGAAACGTGCTTTGAAAATCTGTAGATTTACAGTATTATGTTTTTAAAATGTAAGGATTATGATATATTTACTTAATTAATCACATGAACATATAATAAATAAACCTTTCCTTTCCAACAATCACTTGCAAGTTCCCCTTACTCTTTCTATTTTTTAAATATTATTTTATGATTTTTTTCTTTTTTATTGTTCTGGCTGTTCTGTTTTTAGTATAACAGCATGAAAATCAAAAAGCAGTCACAATTATTGCCTTGACTAGTGACTGAGCACTAATTATAGAGAGGCATCAAATTTACCACAATAGAGATAACATTTATATACATTATATTGTCAAAAGTATTGGGACGCCTGCCTTTACACGCACATCAACTTTAATGACATCCCAGTCTAAAGCCTCGTACACACGATCGGATTTTCCGCAGACGAAACGTCAGACTTTTGTCTGAAAGGCGTTGGCCAGGAACTTGTCTTGCATACAAACGGCAAGGAATTGTCAGCCAACAAACACGAATGTAGTGAAGTACTGCGTGTATTTCAGCTCTTTAGTGCCACCCTTTGGGCTCCTTCTGCTAATTTCGTGTTAGTAGAAGTTTGGTGAGTGTTGATTCGCGCTTTTCATTTTGCGCTTTACATTTTGCGCTTTTCATTTTGCACTTTTCATTTCGTGCTTTTCACTTCGCGTTTTTCAGTTCGTTTCTGAACGGCCGTTCGTCAACCAACCATGTTGTGGAATCGGAGGAGATAACGTGTTATTTATTATTGGCCTTGGAGTTATTGCTTTGACCCAAGTCCAGTCCAGGAACAGGAGGAGGATTTCTTGGACCCAAAATTGGTTGCTTTATTAATCGTGACCAATTATGTCATATGCCTTTGCTGCGGGAGCTCCAGGAGAATAATCAGGATGATTTTCGGAATTATCTCCGGATGACGGACCCCGGCTTTCACCAACTCTTGGCATTGTTGACCCCCTATATTAAGAAGTAGGACACATGCATGAGGCTTTTATTTTATTTTTTGGTTGAATAATCATTTGATTTTCTATATTTTTGGATGCATAGAATGAACTTTTTGGTTAAGTTCTATTGGCAGATAGCATGTCTAATTTTATTTGTTTTCTTTTTTTAATGCACAATAAAAAAAATTGTGGAGAATACTTGGCTATGTGTTTTACTTCAAATGACAGTTTGGGTGTAGGCAGTTACATTAATAAAATACAATGTAAAATTAACAAGGGAAACCAACATAGTTGTATCTTTGATCTTAAAAACTACAGGATAATGGTGTTGTGGTAACTTGCATCAAAAAAAAAATAACAACCATAATAATATTATTCTTGATATCACTAGAAAAAAAAAGCCTTTGAAAATTTGTTTGCAATAACTCCATCAGTATCACCAGCAAAGGAACTTCATTATTATCCCATTAAAGAAGAAGAGAATTGTGCGCTACATTTCAAGATTTCATAATTTGCCGCGTCACGAATGTTAATTCTCCATTACGAACGCTAGTTTACAAGACCGACCGTTTCTGGCTCGTCCTTGCTTCCAAACATGCGTGTTTGTACTTTGTACTTTTATATGACAGACTTGTGTACACACGATCGGAAAATCCGACAACAGACATGTGGAAAATTTATAAGCCTGCCATCCAACATTTGTCCGCGGAAAATCCAACAACAATTGTCTGATGGAGTGTACAAACGGTCGGATTTTAGGCCAACACCCTGTCATCGCACAATTCCCGGCGGAAAATCTGATCGTGTGTATGAGGCTTTAGTCCGTAGGGTTCAATATTGAGTTGGCCCACCCTTTGCAGCTATAACAGCTTCAACTCTTCTGGGAAGGCTGTCCACAAGGTTTAGGAGTGTGTCTATGGGAATGTTTGACCATTCTTCCAGAAGAGCATTTGTGAGGTCAGGCACTGATGTTGGACGAGAAGGCTTGGCTCCGAGTCACTGCTCTAATTCATCCCAAAGGTGTTCTATCGGGTTGAGGTCAGGACTCTGTGCAGACCAGTCAAGTTCCTCCACCCCAAACTCGCTAATCCATGTCTTTATGGACCTTGTTTTGTGCACTGGTGTGCAGTCATGTTGGAACAGGAAGGGGCCATCCCCAAACTGTTCCCATAAAGTTGGGAGCGTAAAATTGTCCAAAATGTCTTGGTATGCTGGCAGCTTAAGAGTTCCCTTCACTTGGAACTAAGGGGCCAAGTCCAACCCCTGAAAAACATCCCTACACCATAATCCCCCCTCCACCAGTGCCCAAAGCAAGGTCCATAAAGACATGGATGAGTGAGTTTGTGGTGGAGGAACTTGAGTGGCCTGCACAGAGTCCTGACCTCATCCCAATAGAACACCATTGGGATGAATTAGAGCGAAGACTGTGAGCCTCCTTGTGTAAAGGCAGGCATCCCAAAAGAGAAAGGGAGAGAAAAAGAAAGAGAAAAAGAGGGATGGAGGGCCTGGGCTATCCCCTGAGACAATTCTAAAGGACTACAAGTACCAGCAAATGTCATTCCCTGTCAGCAGTTAGGCTGGAAGTTTTACAGGAAGACAGACAGTTGCCTACCTAGATTGGGTGTGCTGGCAGTTTTCTCTGTGTTGCTTTTAAGCTTGAAAAACCCATGGCCAAATGATGACCTGGCTTTAAGGGAACCAAAGACCTCCTCATCCCCTCCCGTGCTGTGTCTGGGGGGTCTTATCGGGAAGAGAGAGAGAGAGAGAGAGTGGGAGAGAGAGAGGGGGGAGAGAAAGAGGGAAGGGGGGAGAGAAAGAGGGAGGGGGGAGGGTGAGAGGGGGAGAGAGATAGGGGGAGAGGGAGGGGGGAGAAGGAGAGAGGGATGGGGGAGAAGAAGAGAGGAAGGGGGAGAGAGGGAGAGCGAGAGAGAGAGGGGGGAGAGGGGGGAGAAAGAGAGAAGAGGGAGTGTGAGAAGGAGAGAGGAAGGGGGAAGTGAGGGAGAGAGAGAAAGAAAGTAGGAGAGAGAGAGGGGTGAGAGGAAGGGAGAGAGAGAGAGAGGGGGGTGAGATGGAGAGAGAGAAAGAGAGCGAGAAAGGGAGAGGAAGAGGAGGGGGATGGAGGGTGAGAGGGGGGAAAGAGATAGGGAGAGATAGAAAGGGGGGAAGAGGGAGGGGAGAGAGAGCAAGAGAAGAAGAAAGAAAGAGAGGGGGTGAGAGGGAGAGGGGGGGAGAGGGCGAGGGAGAGAGAGAGGGGGAGAGAGATGTAGAGAGAGGAGGAGAGGGATGGAGAGGAAGAGAGAGAGAGAGAAAGAGAGAGGGGGAAGAGAGAGGGAGATAAAGAGTGAAAAAGAGAGGGGATGAGCGAGAGAGAGAGGGAGAAGGAGAGAGAGAGGAGAAGGAGAGAGAGAGAGAGAGAGAGATCGGAAGAGAGGGAGAGAGATAGAGAGAGGGGGGGAGAGTGAGAAAGAGAGAGGGCGAGGGAGAGAGAGGGGAAGAGAGAGAGAAAGAGAGTGAGAGGGACAGTGAGTGAGGGAGAGAGAGATACATATATAGAGAGAGGAAGAGAGATGTAGAGAGGGGGGAGAGGGAGGGAGAGAGAGAGAAGGAGGGAGAGAGACACTGCTGCATACAGGTTTGGCTATACTTTGTTCTTCACAGATTCCAGTACTGTTCACCTCACATGACAGTAACGCGGCTCCACAGCAGCTCCATGCACACTGCCGATAATGGTACCAGCGCACCCATTGGCTGGGATGCAGACCGGCTCTTGATACCTCCTCAGTCAGTAGCTGACTCAAGTTGTCTGTTACATCTCTCCCTTTATCACCCAGTCCCGACTGCCAGCCCACCCAGTTTACTATGTGGGCAGGCTAGGATGACACTGGGTGATGGCAGAGCGAGTTTTGTTATGGGGGATCAGACGCTCAGTCCACTCCTGCCTGGGACAAAGCCAGTTTCCTGGGATTCTGGCCGGGACATGGGTCTGAATGTCCCGGCCAAATCATGACTGTGGCAACTATACCTTATAGGGTGTATCCTTTGTCAATCTCCTGGAAAGTCTCCAACTGGCAGTCGGATTAGAGCAGAGACATATTGGGATATTGGGGAATCGCAGTATGACCAAGCAATATCATAGCAAAGGAAGTGCTCCTGTTGTATCCTGTGGTCTTTAGCTGCTTCCTGCACGTGTCATTGTAAAATGACGGGCAGGAACCCTATTGTTCTTGTGTGGCCGATCCAGGAAGTACTCCGGCATGATCTGTCCACCAGGGACACAGTAGATGACTGATCAGTGTATTGGCTCACTGCCGGTACAATGTGACTGCTGTGACCAATCACAACAGATCACATGACAGTTGTAAACAATGAATGGCTTCCTTTCGTGCCATTCATTGTAAACATTGTGATACTGTAGTGTAACGGTCACAGCCAAATAATCAGACCAGTGGTGATGTGCAATCTCTATTTTACTTAACAGTGAAGTTCAACATAAATTGTACCGGAAATCGTGTGAAACTGGGTATACAGTACAGAACATTAACATGAACCATAAAGGAAGAGGATATAACAATTTCACTGCCTTTCAACTAATGTCCACAAGGTGGCAGCAGCGTGTTCTGAGACCAATCTACAGATAGAAATGTAAACTTAAGAATCTCACGTGTTCCAACATAGTAATCGTTCATTCCACAGTCTGTGAGCTGAGTGGACCTCCTGCTGACACAAACTTCACGCTGGCACTGCTTTCTACTTGCTTTGGTCAGGGGGTTCTGGTGGCTGGAGATAGGGCCAACTCACTTCATGGACAGCTTCCACCAATGGACTGTAATAGAGTCCTCTCCAGTGACTGGGGCTTGGAAAGATACTGCGTGCTCTTGTGCTCACTGCTGGTGGCCCGCACACCAGACTTAACAGGGGAGGACCCAGCACCTGGGAACAGCTCACTTGCCCAGTCACTGCTGTCCCATCAGGCAGGATCTCTCTGAGCACAGGAAGCTGGGTGGAGCTGACTTTTATATCCCCCGGGCTCAGAGGATTGTGGGGAGTTGAGTTAAAGGGACCTGCACCAGAATCTGGACAAAAGGGCATCCCACTACACTCCACCCCGCTTGAACTTGCGATTCCAGGTAAGTTTACCGACCAGACAAAGTCCTCCTGTGCAAAACGTTCAGGTGGTTTCCCAAAGTTGTGTCTCTGAGAGCATCTCAAGGGTTGAGGTTCAGGCTCCTCTTCAGGAGCAGGCAAAGGTACATCTTCACTTTCAGGCATCTCAGTGGACAGTGGGTCAGAGGGCTCCACAGCAGGAGTAGGAATCCGAGCTGGGCAATCATTGGGCTGCCTGGCATTGTCTGTATCTGTAATCTCTCTTTGGAGATTTGGAGGCAACAGTGAAGGGACAGGGAGTAACCACCACTGATTCTCTGCTGGGACTGCTACGGGTGGCTTGGAAACCTGTTCCTCCGGCTCTCTAGTTAAGCTTTCAGGCACCTCTACGTAATTTCTAATAGGTTTGAGGAGCCGGCGGTGTAGCCTCCTTGGCCTATCTTGTGTATTTTCCTTCTGGACGTCATAGACTGGCACTCCTGGAATTGGTTGCTGTAGCACCACTCCGGGCACTTCCTCCCATGGAGTTTGTAGCTTGCCCTGCTGATGAGCACCTTTGCTCCTGATCAAGACCCTGTCTCCCGGCTTCAGGTCATAGACCTCCGTTCCTGACTCTTCTTGTTCCACCCAAGTTCGCTCCTTTACAAACTGTTGGACTTCTGACAGGCGTCGCCTCCACTCTCGAATCCAGGTTGCTGGAGTATACTCCAGATCTTCAGTAGGGACAGCACCCCATAGATCTGTGGGTCCCCCAAGAGTATGGCCAAACATTACGTGGTAAGGAGACCGAGCTGTCGCTGAGTGCACAGTAAGATTATACTTCCAAACTACTTCGGCCAAGTACTGGGTCCATCTGGTTAGTTTCTCACGGGCCAGTCCCCTCAACAGTTGTATCAGGGTACAGTTAAACCTCTCGCAGACTCCGTTACCGTGTGGGTGATATGGGGTCGTATGCGTCTTCTTGACACCTAAGGAGCGACACCACTCCTGGAAGAACTCACTTTCAAAGCAGGGCCCTTGATCTGAATGTATCTTCTGAGGGCAACCATAAGGGAGACAGAAGTGCTTCCACACTGCTTGAGCTGCAGTCTTTGCAGTTTGGTCACGAGTTGGTACAGCTACTGCAAACTTGGTAAAGTGGTCCACCTTGACAAGGACATGGCGATGTCTATCTTCCGACATGTCGAGGGTGAGGAAGTCAACTGTCAATACTTCCAATGGGGCAGACGTGTTCCAAGTCATGGGAGGCACCAGGACCTCAGCCCCCTTGGTCACAGAGCATACTGCACATTGCCGACATATCTGATCAATCAACTGGAACAGCCCCACACACATGGCTTGCCTTTTGAACCAGGCGAATGTCTTGTGGACACCCCAATGTCCTCCTTCCACATGGATCCTTTCTGCCACTGGTCGAGCTCTGGCCCGGGACAGTACGACCTGCCAGGTTACCGAAGAGTCATGGGGGAACATTATTCTGCGATACAATATGCCATTTCTCAAGAGGAGGCGTGACCATTCGTTCAGCAGTTTTTGTGTTTCTGGTAGCAGTTGTAACCTTTCAATTCTACTGGGCCAGCGCCGTAACTGCATTGCCTCTATGACTGGGGCAATCACAGGGTCATCCTTCTGCGTTTCTGCCCAGTTACAATCTTCCAATACCTGGATGAGGTCCACCCGTGGTCTACTCTTAGGTCTAGCCCCCATTAAGGGTGGGATTTCTTAGTCTTCGGCCTCTTCATCCGCATCTCGCTGTGGTTGGGCTGAAGGGTACCGTGATAGGGCATCAGCCACGTGATTCCCCTTTCCTGGGTGGTAATGCAGGGAAAAGTCAAACTTTGCCAGACGTGCTGCCCATCTTTGTTCCAGAGCGCCAAGTTTGGATGTCTGGAGATGTACTAAGGGGTCATTGTCCGTCCAGACTTCGAACTTAGACCCTGTGAGATACTCGGTGAAACGTTCTGTGATGGCCCACACCAGCGCTAACAGTTCCAACTTGAAGGAGCTGTAGTTTGCAGGGTTTCTCTCGGTTGGGTGAAGGCTGCGGCTGGCATAAGCAATAACCCGTTCCTTACCATCTTGCATTTGTGAGAGCACGGCTCCCAGGCCCTGGTTACTGGCATCAGTTTGTAACCTAAAGGGAAGGGAGAAATCAGCAAAGGCCAATACAGGGGCTGACACCAACCGTTGCTTTAAGAAGTCAAATGCCTCTTGCTGTTCCAGTCCCTATTCTACCCTCCTGTGACCTCCTTTCTGGTCTACTCCATGTAGTAACTTCTGGATTGGAGCAGCATGATGGGCGTAGTGCTTGATGAAGCGTTGATAGTGTCCAGCTAACCCTAGGAAGGCTCTAACCTCAGTCACGGTTGATGGTGCCTTCCATTCTTGTAGTACCTTGATTTTCTCTGCATTGGGGAGCACACCCTCTTTTGAAATGACATGTCCCAAATATTCAATCTTACTTTTGAACAGGTGGCATTTTTTTGGCTTAAGCTTCAGCCCATACTGATGTAGCCTGGCTAGAACAGCATCGAGGTGGGCGAGGTGTTCCTCGAAGGTGGCAGAGAACACCACGATATCATCAAGATAAATCAAGATGCTATCCAGGTTCATATCCCCAAGACAATGCTCCATTGTCCTCTGGAAGGTAGCAGGTGCATTGTTCAGTCCGAAAGGCATTCTCTTGAACTGCCATAGTCCCATAGGGGTGATGAAAGCAGTTTTTGGTCGATCGGCTTTGGCCACAGGTATCTGCCAATACCCACTGGCGAGATCAAGCGTGGAAAAGAACTTTGCTTTCCCTAGAGCTGTTAGGGACTCTTCAATCCGCGGCAGGGGATAGGCGTCTCTTGTAGTGACAGCATTCAATCGTCTATAATCTACACAGAAGCGGAGGGTGCCATCCTTTTTCCGCACTAATACAACGGGAGCTGCCCATGGACTTTTGCTGTCTTTAATTATGCCTTGTTGCATCATCTTTTCCAACATCTGCTTGACTTCCTGATAAAGGTGAGGGGGTATGCTTCTGTAGCGATCCCGGATGGGTGGATTTCCTCCTGTTGAGATCTCATGTTCAATTCCATTGCTACAGCCCAGGTCAAAATCCCCCTGGGAAAACGCCTCTGACCACTTATCCACCAGTTGCCTTACTGCTTCTATCTGGGTGGGTGTGAGTTCCTCAGTGGACAGCTGTAGAAGTGGAAGTATCTGTTCTCCCACCCATGCTGGGTCTGCTCCTGCTGAACATTTGGCAACATTCACTTTAGCTACATAGCGTCGTCCGTGAAATTTCTGGAGCTCTATGTGGTCCACTTTGGGAGAAATCACACCTGAAATCAGGACCAGTTCCGCCACTGGTGTCCCTGGGGGCAAGTGAAGTGGGATCGTCTTGCTGTTCCGCATCCTAACTAGCACGGTGCCTTGACGAACTACTGTGAGAGTTCTAGCACCAAACGGGGCCATATCTGAGGGTAAGGGTTCCACTAGCACTGGGACACCCTGCAGTCTATGGCATGATCCAACATTCATGGGGAGTACAAGTTCTTTGCAGGGAGGTATTACAATCTCTGTCCCAAAAGGAACCCTCACTACACCAGCCTTTTTATTAATGTTTGCGATACTTGCGTCAGAGCCCTTTAGTGCTGCCAAGGTAAGGAGCAGCTTTCTAACTTCTTTAGGTGGTCCCAGGTGTGTAGGACACCGTTTTAACAGCTCAGGCCTCATCCCCTGGATGATATTCATGCCCAATATCACCTGCGGTCGACCTTTTCCGGATGCTCGTGTAACCACAACACCTTTTTGGCCAAGGTCCTGTCCCCACAGTTCTACTTTCATCCAGGTAATCCCGACCACTTCTATAGGAAGTTCGTTGGCAGCTGTCAGTGAGATCCAGGGGGTATCCTGACTCATTTTCTTCTTTGGGAAGTATCGCTGGAACAAGGGTTCTGGTAGAATGGTGACTTGGGACCCCGTGTCGAAAAGACATTCGACCTCTTGGCCATCGAAGTACCCGTGTACCACAGGGCAATCGACCACCACGCCCTCCGTGTGTGACGGGGGGAGTCGTTTTGCTGGGCTGCCCCACTGCTTGACTCCTAGCGGCGGGGCGCTCTGAGTTTAATGGCTCCCTCGGTATTCGATCAGGACAGTCCCTCAAGCGATGTCCCTTTTGTCGACAGCCCCAACATGGAGAGGGTGACCTCTCCCGTCTTGGTCATCTGCGGGGTGGTGATCGGTTTCTCCATGAAGGGGTGTGTTCCCTTGGCCCCCTTGGATTGTCTCGCTCATGTCTCAGCGTGGCAAGTTCTGTCTGGAGCTGGGCTATTCCTTCTGTCAGCTTGTGGATGGCCACCTCCCACGGAGCTGTGTGTCCAGTTTGTGGCGGTTTACATGGTTTATCACCTGTGCTGGCCATGAGGACGTCCGTACTGGCACGTCTGGGTTCTGAATATAGTATAGCTGCTTCCAGAATTTCATGGAATTTTTAGTTTGGGTTACTTCTGTCCTTCTCTTGTAACTTCTCCCTGACTTTGTCAGACAGAAGCCCATCCACAAACTGATCCTTCAGCCACCCATCTGTATCACTCCAGCCAGCACGTCCTGCTCGCCTCCTCTCCTTGCGGCGGATCTCGGCTGCTATATCCTGCAGTTCCAGGGCATACTGCGGAATGGATTCTCCCACTCTTTGCCTTCTACTGATAAAGCGTGCTCTAAGATCCCCTAATGCAACCGTCTGGGTGTACACTGCTTCCAAGCGGCTGATTATCTTGTCTAGGGAGTCCTGGTCCTCTGCTGGAAGGTGTAGGATCAACTTCCTTGCTTCCCCTTCAAGGGCATTAATGGCCAGGTCTGCCTGCTGTGCAGGTGGGACCCCATATGACCGGATCAAGCCCCGCAACCTCCTAATCCAATCATCTAAGTCCTGATCCGGTCCTGTATACTTAGGCAGCTGTTGTGGTAGCAATCCTGCCAGCAGTAGAGAAGCTATGGCAGACTGTTTAACTCCCTCAGTGCCGCTGTGGGCTGGCTCTGCCCTTGTGCTGTTCTCCTTATCACTGTCTGACATGGCTGTACCTGTTCGTGACGCCAAGTGTAGTGTAACGGTCACAGCCAAATAATCAGACCAGTGGGGATGTGCGATCTCTATTTTACTTAACAGTGAAGTTCAACATAAATTGTACCGGAAATCGTGTGAAACTGGGTATACAGTACAGAACATTAACATGAACCATAAAGGAAGAGGATATAACAATTTCACTGCCTTTCAACTAATGTCCACAAGGTGGCAGCAGCGTGTTCTAAGACCAATCTACAGATAGAAATGTAAACTTAAGAATCTCACGTGTTCCAACATAGTAATCGTTCATTCCACAGTCTGTGAGCTGAGTGGACCTCCTGCTGACACAAACTTCACGCTGGCACTGCTTTCTACTTGCTTTGGTCAGGGTGTTCTGGTGGCTGGAGATAGGGCCAACTCACTTCATGGACAGCTTCCACCAATGGACTGTAACAGAGTCCTCTCCAGTGACTGGGGCTTGGAAAGATACTGCGTGCTCTTGTGCTCACTGCTGGTGGCCCGCACACCAGACTTAACAGGGGAGGACCCAGCACCTGGGAACAGCTCACTTGCCCAGTCACTGCTGTCCCATCAGGCAGGATCTCTCTGAGCACAGGAAGCTGGGTGGAGCTGACTTTTATATCCCCCGGGCTCAGAGGATTGTGGGGAGTTGAGTAAAAGGGACCTGCACCAGAATCTGGACAAAAGGGCATCCCACTACACTACTAGCTGTGATTGGTCACATGACGGGTAAAAGCAAAGCGCTCTCTCAAGACCTTTGCAACTTTATTGTTGCAAAACATACTGATGGCATTGGTTACAGAAGGATTTCCAAATTTCTGAATTGTCCAGTGAGCACCGTTGGAGCCATAACCCGGAAGTGGAAAGAACATCATTTATCCATAAACCAACCATGACCAGGTGCTCCTCTCATGATTTCTGATAGAGGAGTGAAAAGAATTATCAGAAGAGTTGTCAAAGAGCCAAGGACCACTTGTGGAGAATTTCAGAAAGACCTGGAATTAGCAGGTACAATTGTTTCAAAGAAAACAATAAGTAATGCACTCCACCGCCATGGTCTGTATGCACGCTCGCATATAGCCAACGTTGAAGTTTGGAGATGGGAACATCATGGTGTGGAGCGGTTTTTCAACATACGGTTCTCAAGGGTAGGCTTGAGGCCTGTTTGAACTCAGTCTTTGGTTCCTTAAGATCTCCTGTGTGGGACTACAGGTCCCAGCACACTGTGTTACAGATTCAGGTGTATAAAAGTGCGTTAGGAAAACTTTGGACAGCAGCCCTTTCACCCAACCAGGTCTGTATTGTAGGACAGTTCCGCTCCGGTGCACTCAGTCTTGCTCCTTCCCATCCAGTTCCGCTCCGCTCAGCAAGATGTACTGGGACCTGGCTCAGATGGGTATCTCTGGATCCTTCCTAGTGCTGCTACACCGTCTTTCCAGCCCGCTGCTACAAAGCAAAGTTGCTGTTCGTGCTGCTCCGCAGTAGGTCTAGGCCGGGCTCCAGGGCTGGACTGGCATAAAAATGTGGCCCTGGACTTTATCCAGACCGGCCCAGGGCACAGCACATCAGGGCACAGTGCACATCAGGGCACAGCGCACATGAGGGTACAAGCACATCGGGGCACAGCGCACATCGGGACAACAGAAGACAGCACATAAGGGTACATGGGGCACATGGGATACATGAGGGTACATGGGGCACATGAGGGTACATGGGGCACATCAGAGCACATTTGGGCACATCAGGGCACTTTTGGGCACATCAGGGCACATCAGGCACATGGGGTACCTCCGGGCACATCAGGGCACATGGGGTACATCAGGGAACATCAGGGCACATTCATGCACATGGGGTACATCAGGGCACATTCAGGGCACATTCAGGGAACATCAGGGCACATCAGGCACATGGGGTATATCAGGGCACATCAGGCACATGGGGTACATCAGGGCACATCAGGGCACATTCGGGGGAAACAATCAGGCACATTCAGGGAACATCAGGGTACATGGGGCACATTCGGCACATGGGGTACATCAGGGCACATTCAGGGAACATCAGGGCACATCAGGCACATGGGGTATATCAGGGCACATCAGGCACATGGGGTACATCAGGGCACATCAGGCACATGGGGTACATCAGGGCACATTCAGGGCACATTAGGCACATTCAGGGAACATCAGGGCACATTCAGGGCACATCAGGACACATTCAGGGAACATCAGGCACATGGGGTACATAAGGGCATATCAGGCACATGGGGCACATCAGGGCACATTCAGGGCACATCAGGGCACATCAGGCACATCAGGACACATTCAGGCACATGGGGTACATCAGGGCACATCAGGCACATGGGGCACATTCAGGGCACATCAGAGCACATCAGGCACATGAGGTACATCAGGGCACATTCAGGGAACATCAGGGCACATGGGGTACATTCAGGGCACATCAGGGCACATTCAGGACACATCAAGCACACGGGGTACATCAGGGCACATTCAGGGCACATCAGACACATTGGGTACATCAGGGCACATTCAGGGCACATCAGGCACATGGGGTACATCAGGGCACATTCAGGGAACATCAGGGCACATTCAGGGCACATGGGGTACAATCAGGGCACATCAGAGCACATAGGGTACATTCAGGGCACATGGGGTACAATCAGGGCACATGGGGTACATTCAGCACACATCAGGGCACATTCAGGGCACATGGGGTACATTCAGGGCACAGCGTTTACTTGTTGTTTTCTTCATATGCAGAGTAGCGCAGGCAGCCTCTGTAGTAAGTTCTCTCTCATATCACGCCGCTGCTGCTCCCCCTGGCAGCCCCTCCTCCTCCTCTCTTCTCGTCCATCCCAGATGATGTCACAAGCAAATGGAGATGGACGAGAAGAGAGGAGGAGGAGGGGCCGCCGGGGGGGGGCAGCAGCAGCGTGACATGAGAGAGAACTTACTACAGAGGCTGCCTGCGCTACTCTGCATGCATCTCGATCTACCCGTCAGGCGCCAGCTGTCGGCGCTTGACGGGTAAATCGTAGACACAATAGGCAGCCACTGAAACCGGCCCACCGGGAAACTCCCGGTAGTCCCGATGGCCAGTCCATCCCTGCTGGGCTCTCTGGAACACCTCCGCACAGGTCCTCACAGGCAGGCCACGCATCCAGAAGAGAGCTAAGATGGCCATACGGGGCCTTTTTATAGCCTACCCAGGATGCATTTCAGTGCTAAGTGTTCATGGGTAGGTCACCCGGCATTCTGGGTAGGTAGGTCATTTTAGCATGTAAACAGTCACTTCCTGTAACATTTCTCACATTCTTGAAAATAAAAAAATTAAATAAAGTCCATTCCACATTTTGTCCACTAGATGGTGCCAAATACTAAATTATAATACTGCTCATAAATTAACATTGCATTACATTAACAGGCAAATATGCTGGCGCTACACATGTCTTCCTCTCTTTATCTCCATTTTGAGAATGGTCATCCCTTGAACAGTAGCCAGTTTTCATATGTTTCCTGTATGTTGAATAACCACCTGGCTCCATTTGAATAGGATGATCTCCCCCTTTTATTATTTTTGGGGGTGATTGTGGGTCTATCCTTTTCCTGCTACATCTGGTGCTCCCTTTTATATTGGGATCTGTGAATCCTGTACAAGTTATATCTTGGACACAATCCAACCATATTGGAAGGGCACCATATATTTTCATATGAGCAGTCTCTTAACTGTGCTATTTTTCATCTGCACAGATGTATCTCCTAGTTTTTGTCCTGGTCACCTCTACCTGCTTGTGTGGAAAGATATTAGCTGCTTGTGCCCCTGTGCCCACCCCAAGCCTAGATGGGTGGATGGATCACCTGAGTTGCTTCCGATTGTGTGCTCCGCTCTTGGGTCCTGAAGAACCATATATCTGGTGATACGCGGTGACCTTTTAAGCATCAGATCCAATTTTGCACCATCCATATTGGACAATATCCATTTTGTGGTAGATGTGACTATACCTGTCCTTTGGAGCAACTCACAGCTTATGTAAAGGCCCTATTTCTCCTATATGTATAGGGGTGCATGTATATGTTTTTAACTACCTCTTTTAACAATGTATAATAAAATGTATGTTTTATATTATTTTTGATTTTGTCTCCTGTGTTTGGTTGCTATAGTCCACTTTTCTAAGGTGCCAGAGTCTCTTCTCCGGTCTATACCTTATTTTTTGTACTTTTCAAATTTGACAATAAAACCTGGAAGCTGACCAGTGACGCAACACGTCAGGTGGGGCCTGTTGCATAATTTCTGGTCTGACAAAACCCGGAAGTGTGGTGAGGAGCTGTATACTGGCCATTCATTTTTACTGTGCATACCTTATACAGTCAGGTCCATAAATATTGGGACATCTACACAATTCTAATCTTTTTGGCTCTATACACACGCACAATGGATCTGAAATGAAACAAACAAGATGTGCTTTAACTGCAGACTTTCAGCTTTAATTTGTACTTACATCCAAATCAGGTGAACGGTGTAGGAATTACAACAGTTTGTATATGTGCCTCCCACTTTTTAAGGGACCAAAAGTAATGGGACAATTGGCTGCTCAGCTGTTCCATGGCCAGGGGTGTGTTATTCCCTCATTATCCCATTTAAAAGGAGCAGATAAAAGGTCCAGAGTTCATTTCAAGTGTGCTATTTGCATTTGGAATCTGTTGCTGTCAACTCTCAATATGAGATCCAAAGAGCTGTCACTATCAGTGAAGCAAGCCATCATTAGGCTGAAAAAACAAAACAAACCCATCAGAGAGAGAGCAAAAACATTAGGTGTGGCCAAATCAACTGTTTGGAACATCCTTAAAAAGAAATAACGCGCCGGTGAGCTCAGCAACACCAAAAGACCAGGAAGACCTTGGAAAACAACTGTGGTGGATAACCGAAGAAATCTTTCCCTGGTGAAGAAAACACCCTTCACAACAGTTGGCCAGATCAAGAACACTCTCCAGGAGGTAGGTGTATGTGTGTTAAAGTCAACAATGAAGAGAAGACTTCACCAGAGTGAATACAGAGGGTTCACCACAAGATGTAAACCATTGGTGAGCCTCAAAAACAGGAAGGCCAGATTAGAGTTTGCCAAACAACATCTAAAAAAGCCTTCACAGTTCTGGAACATCATCCTATGGACAGATGAGACCAAGATCAACTTGTACCAGAGTGATGGGAAGAGAAGAGTATGGAGAAGAAAAGGAACTGCTCATGATCCAAAGCATACCACCTCATCAGTGAAGAATAGTGGTGGTAGTGTCATGGCGTGGGCATGTATGGCTGCCAATGGAACTGGTTCTCTTGTTGATGATGTGACTGCTGACAAAAGCAGCAGGATGACTTCTGAAGTGTTTCGGGCAATATTATCTGCGCCTATTCTGCAAAATGCTTCAGAACTCATTGGACGGCGCTTCACAGTGAAGATGGACAATGACCCGAAGCATACTTTGAAAGCAACCAAAGAGTTTTTTAAGGGAAAGAAGTGGAATGTTGTGCAATGGCCAAGTCAATCACCTGACCTGAATCTGATCGAGCATGCATTTCACTTGCTGAAGACAAAACTGAAGGGAAATGCCCCAAGAACAAGCAGGAACTGAAGACAGTTGCAGTAGAGGCCTGGCAGAGCATCACCAGGGATGAAACCCAGTGTCTGGTGATGTCTATGCGTTCCAGACTTCAGGATGTAATTGACTGCAAAGAATTTGCAACCAAGTATTAAAAAGTGAAAGTTTGATGGATGATTGTTAATCTGTCCCATTACTTTTGGTCCCTTAAAAAGTGGGAGGCACATATACAAACTGTTGTAATTCCTACACCGTTCACCTGATTTGGATGCAAATATCCTCAAATTAAAGCTGAAAGTCTGCAGTTAGAGGACATCTTGTTCGTTTCATTTCAAATCCATTGTGGTGGTGTATAGAGCCAAAAAGATTAGAATTGTGTCGATGTCCCAATATTTATGGACCTGACTGTATACAATCGTGAGTGCACTATAAGTATTGGATCTATATGAGGACTTGATTTTATTTGTTAAGTGTGTATGTGTCTTTACAGTTTAGAGTACATAACACAAGTGCATTTATGTGACACTTACCGGTACTTATCTGCATGGTTATATTATTTTTTTTCACAATTGGGACCTAGCAATTTTATTTTAGAGATATACTTGCTTACATTTATATATTATATTTTATTTCAAGTTCACTCTATTTAAGGTTTATTTAAATATATGTATTTAAAAGCGCAGCACACTGCACCACTATATTTACATAATTTTATATTTATTTTAGAGATTGAGTACACTTATCGAGTGGTTGCAGCGTTTCTACATCTGTCTGCTTACCTCTTTGATAGCAGCTCACACATTTTTTGATCATAATATTTCTATACAGAGCGCCTCCAGGTTTTGCATGCTCCAGTTTTTGCGATCTCGCCTTAGTGTCATACACAATGTGGTCAAAGCATGTGGATATTCCTCCAAATAACTGAGTTCAGGTCTTTCCTATGAAGGGCACTGTTAATGTTACATCATACAAAGACATTTTTGGACCTCCAAACTTGTGGTAAAAGCATAGATGTGTGCAGGGTGTGGGCCAGGTATGGGCACATCCTAATCACTATGTGCTGTGCCGATTACCCCTACTGCCCAGGCTCCCCCCTCCCTTGTTGGCCCCCCTGGTGCTGCTGGCTTCCCCCCTCTCCTCTCCCCTCAGATGCTGCAGGGGATGTTCCAGGATGGAGAGCAGGGGAAGGGGCTAGTAAACATGTAATTTTAGTAAACTGTGTTTATTATGCTTCAGTTTGTGAATGAAAAGGAAGCCACTCAGCATAGAGAACTTCCCATTCATTCACTGTCCCTTGCAACTGAGGCTGCAGCGAAAGGCATGTGTGTTTGAGCTTTGGGGTGCACACCCTAATGCAATAGGCTGCACACACTTATGGGTAACAGTTTGGTGAAGACCCTTTTCTGTTCCAGCATGGATTTGCCCCTGTATACATAGCCATTTCCATAAAGACGTGGTTTGACCAGTTTGGTGTGGAATATCTCAAGTGTCCTTCACAGAACCCTGACCTCAACTCTACAGAACACCTTTGGATTGCATTAAAACAGCATTTGCACGCCAGGTCTTCTCATCGAGTATCAGTACCTGATATCACAAATGGTGGTCACCTCCAAAAAGAAATGGTTGGACCGTTAGGTGTGGAGGAACTTAAGTGTCCTACACAGATCCCCTCACCTCAACCCTACTGAAAACCTTTGGGGATGAACTAGAAAGTCCATTGCAAGTCAAGGCTTCTTGTTCAACATCAATTCAACATCAATACCAGACCTCAAAAATGCTATTTTGGCTTAATGGACACAAAATCCCTCAGACACCCTCCAAAATCTTGCAAAAAGCCTTTCAAAAGAAGTTGAGGCTGTTATAGTTTCAAAGTTGGGGGAGGAGGGGGCAGCTCTATATTAATAGCCATGGTATTAGAATGGGATCTCCAACAAGTTATGTAGGTGTGAGCTACATGTACAAGATGATGTCTTATTAGACGAAACGCACCGGGACGAGCTCTGCTGATGCCACTGCGTCACTTTCGTTACTTTTTATTGCAAAGCGCTTTTTATCTTCACCAAGTGTGAGTGTTCCCTTTTTATATACAATGTTTTTTATTGAAATGGAATCACCATGGAAATGGCCTATTCCTTCTTCTTCCTATAAATTACACCATTTGGGGGAAACTTTCTGATCCATTCTTTGGCCATCATCCCTCCGGTGGGCATCCATTCGGAAGTAGTGCAGCGAAGGACTACATGAGGTTTATCTCCCATTGGATACTGTATGTGCTGATGAAATATTCCCTGGGTGTATTATACCACAAGCCTTACTGACTCATTAGGTGTATGCCTACTTGGATCCAACTTTTCCGGTAAGCCTTATATATATATATCGGTGGTGGATTAGCTATTGACAAAGTGTCTGCACCAAGTTTTTCAAGTCACCATGTCGTCATATACAGTTGTTCGTGGACTCTTATGTTCACTTATGAATGCACATATTCTTTTTTGCTTCACAATTATTATTTTATTACTTTCAATCATCTGTTTGTCCACTTTTTGGTCTATGTGACTGTATGGGGATTGTATGACCTTTCCATTATAGAAACATAGATTTACATTTACAATTAGCACTTGTTTCACTTGCATATGAGGTCACTGTACTAAATTTCATATAATATATAATGAAACCTTCAAGATTTAAAGACTGTTTGTGTGGAAGAATGGGCCAAAATCCCACCTGAGCAATACATGCGACTCGTTCCTCCATACAGGAGGCGTTTTGAAGCTGTCATTACCAACAAAGGATTTTGTATGAAGTATTAAATACATTTCAGTCAGCGTGTTCAATACTTTTTTCCCTGTGTCATTCCATTTGATTACACATAACTTAATTTGTTTTGGTTTCTTTGTATGTATGGATTGCATGGGTTGATACCGACATGTGGTGAAAATTTCATGTTAATAGCACCTTTCGAAATATTTTTACCTAGAAAAATTGTGACGTGTTCAATACTTATTTTAGCCGCTGTATTTTTTTTCTTGTGTTCTTGTTGAAGATTTTACCTCTCCTACTGGTCTGGTAAAGCCCATTGTTACTCTCAAGGCCCGTACACACTCTGCCATCCCTGGCCACTTCCCGGACATACTTGTCATGGATGATATTTAGGATCTGCCCACCCTTCACTTGATATAGGGAAGTGCATATATGTTTTTATATTCTATTTATATATTTAAATGGCTACATTTAGGTGGTGGCCCCATCTCTCATTTATTTATTAACCTTTGGGGTTTGCGCAACATTTTCCAGTCCGCTAAATGTACTGACAGTGTAACATAAAGGAATAGAATACAAAAACTGAAGCAGGATTATTAACCACTTGCTTACCGGGCACTTAAACCCCCCTCCTATCCAGACCAATTTTCAGCTTTCAGCGCTGACGCACTTTGAATGACAATTGCGCGGTCATACAACACTGTACCCAAATGAAATTTTTATCATTTTTTCCCCACAAATAGAGCTTTCTTTTGGTGGTATTTGATCACCTCTGCGATTTTTATTTTTTGTTAAAAAAATTTAAAAACACTGAATTTTTCAAAATTTTTTTTTTTTTTTTATATATTTTGTTATAAAAATTTTTAAAAGGGTAATTTTTCTCCTTCATTGATGTACGCTGATGAGGTGGCACCAATGGGCACTGATAGGTGGCAGTGATGGGCACTGATGGGTGGCAGTGATGGGCACTGATTGGTGGCAATAATGGGCACTGAACTTGTACACTGCTAGGTGGCACTGATTGGCACCACTGGTGGGCCTTGTTAGGTGGCAATGGTGGGCATTGATAGGTGGCACCTGTAGGCATTGATAGGTGGCACTTATGGGCATTGATACGTGGCACTGGTGGGCACTGTGGGCACTGTGATGTGGCAATGTAAGGTGGCACTGGCAGGGGGTACTGGTGGCACAATTGAGGCACAATTGAGGCATTATTGCCTCCTCCTGTTCGGGACCGATGTCCCTTGCTGGTGAGCCGGTGATCGGCTTTTTTTTCTCCTCGCACTGTCAGCGCGAGGAGAAAAAAAAAACGATCACAGAGCTTTTGTTTTGATCATGTGATCAGCTGTCATTGGCTGACAGCTGATCACATGGTAAGGGGCCGGGACCGGCCCCTTACTTGGATCGGTGATCACCCGAGTCTCAGTGACTCGGTGATCACAGCGCGCTCCACGCGCGCCCTGCAGGGCGCGCGCAGGGCACGTGCACAGGGGAGGCCGTCATATGACGGCCTCCCGGGAATGCAGGTCCGCGCTGTAGCCGTCATTCGGTTATAGCGCGGATAGCAAGCGGTTAAAGGAAAACTCTACTTTTATTATACAACATATCGCACATGTTTGCCAAAGAAAAGTTTAATCTGGAATTGGGCTTTTAAAAATAAATTAAGTCTAACATAGCATAGAGATTAATACAAAGATTTCTACTGACTCAGAATTCTAACTTGAATAGGAAGGAAGATGTATAGAGACCGGTCTTGTTGTGGCCAGTGATGATAGATTAGATCTCAGTCAGGCCTGTTTGTGGGTATAGGAAGCGAGCGGTGTCAGATGTCTTCGGCATTGTGTTTTGCAAAGACATTTTGTATGTACAGTAAAATACTATGAGGATACAGTGCCTTGAAAAAGTATTCATACCCCTTGAAATTTTCCACATTTTGTCATGTTACAACCAAAAACGTAAATGTATTTTATTGGGATTTTATGTGATAGACCAACACAAAGTGGCACATAATTGTGAAATGGAAGGAAAATTATAAATGTTTTTTTAAAATTATTTACAAATAAATATATGAAAAGTGTGGTGTGCATTTGTATTCAGCCCCCTTTACTCTGATACCCCTAACTGAAATCTAATGGAACCATTTGCCTTCAAAAGTCACTCAATTAATAAATAGAGTCCTTCTGTGTGTAATTGAATCTCAGTATAAATACAGCTGTTCTGTGAAGCCCTCAGAGGTTTGTTAGAGAATCTTAGTGCACAAACAGCATCATGAAGGCCAAGGAACACACCAGACAGATCAGGGATAAAGTTGTGGTGATGTTTAAAGCAGGATTAGGTTAAAAAAAATCCCAATCTTTGAACATCTCACGGAGCTCTGTTCAATCCATCATCCCAAAATGGAAAGAGTATGGCACAACTGCAAACCTACCAAGACATGGCCGTCCACCTAAACTGACCGGCCGGGCAAGGAGAGCATTCATCAGTGAAGTACCCAAGGCGCCCATAGCAACTCTGGAGGAGCTGCAGAGATCCACAGCTCAGGTGGGAGAATCTGTCCACAGGACAACTATTAGTTGTGCACTCCACAAATCTGGCCTTTATGGGAGAGTGGCAAGAAGAAAGCCATCGTTGAAAGAAAGCCGTAAGAAGTCCCATTTGCAGTTTGCGAGGAGCCATGTGGGGGACATAGGAAACATGTGGAAGAAGGTGCTCTGGTCAGATGAGACCAAAATGAAACTTTTTGGCTTTAAAGTAAATCGCTATGTGTGGTGGAAAACTAACACTGCACATCGCCCTGAACACACCATCCCTACCGTGAAACATGGTGGTGGCAGCATCATGTTGTGGGGATGCTTTTCTTCAGCAGGGACAGGGAAGCTGGTCAGAGTTGATGGTAAGATGGATGGAGCCAAGTACAGGGCAATCTTAGAGGAAAACATGTTAGAGTCTGCAAAAGACTTGAGACTGGGTCGGAGGTTCACCTTCCAGCAGGACAACGACCCTAAACATACAGCCAGAGCTACAATGGAATGGTTTAGATCAATGGTTTGGACCAGACCTAAATCCAATTGAGAATCTGGGGCAAGACTTGAAAATTGCTGTTCACAGACGCTCTCCATCCAATCTGACAGAGCTTGAGCTATTTTGCAAAGAAGAATGGGCAAAAATGTCCCTCTCTAGATGTGCAAAGCTGGTAGAGACATCCCCAAAAAGACTTGCAGCTGTAATTGCAGAGAAAGGCGGTTCTACAAAGTATTGACTCAGGGGGGCGCCATACAAATGTACCCCACACTTTTACATATTTATTTTTAAAACATTTTGAAGACCATTTATAATTTTCCTTCCACTTCACAATTATGTGCCACTTTGTGTTGGTCTATCACATAAAATCCCAATAAAATACATTTGCGTTTTTGGTTGTAACATGACAAAATGTGGAAAATTTCAAGGGGTATGAATACTTTTTCAAGGCACTGTAACTGACAGTAAACCTTTTTTGGTAAAATAAACCAAACCAGTGGTCTTCAAACTGCGGCCTTTTTACTTGCCTTTATTTTGCCCTTGAGGTAATATTCTGGTAACTGACACCAACAGTGGGGCATAATTCCTCCCACTGACACCAACGATGGAGGACTATTCCCCCTCCCCAATACCAAAGCTGGTGCATTGTTTACTCCCACTGGGCACAGTCTGGCCCTGATAAAATCTTAAGGACAGTAAACTGGCCCCTTGTTTAGAAAGTTTGATGATTTACTAAAGACAAATAGGTTGTCCACTTTGCAGTTGAACTCTACAAGTACAGTTGCTCCAGAGCTCAGTACATGAGGTAAACTTTCACTTTGCAAAGAATACCCAATCACGTGTAAGGAAAAAAAAAAAAAAAAGCATTTTTGCTTGCACATGATTGGATGATGGAAGTCAGCAGAGCTTCTGCTCATTTACTAAGCTCTGGAGCAACTGCCACAGTCTTATTTGCCTTTAGTAAATCCACCCAATAAGGTTTGTATACATTTTACCTACATGATGGAAGAGATAATATTGAAGAACAGTTTAGTCAGTAAATATCCAAAAACAACATTAAAATTTACTTAAAGCACAAATAAATGTTTGCAGGATTTCTCAGGTATTGTACAACAAAAGATAAGAGCAATGGTATTAAACTGGCTATAAACTGAAGGATATTTCAAGCCTTGACAGCACATCTTCTACTCCCAGCAACCAATCAAATTACAACATATCATTTAGTCCACTGTAGCTTAACTACTTGGCGCCGAAAGATGGCTGCAGCGCGGGCCTTAATTGCTGGGAGAGAGTCCATGGATGTGCTCCTGAGCAAGCGCAGTCTGCCTGACCATGCGGGCCGCGAGCGGCACGCTCTGTGATCAGCGAGTCTATGAAACTCGGCTGATCACAGATCCGAGTGAGGGGTCGATCCCGGCCCCTTACCACGTGATCAGCTGTCAGCCAATGACAGCAGATCACGTGATGTAAACAGAAGCTCGGTAATCGGTGTGGTTTTTTCCCTCACGCTGTCAGAGTGAGGGGAAAAAAAAGCCGATCACCAGCTTCTGTCAGAGGGACATCGGTCCCTCACTCAGAAAGCCGCAGCTGTTCCCACCGCCAGTGTTACCTGCCGGTGCCCACTGTGCCACCTACCAGTGCCACCTATCAGTACCCAAGGGCGGACTGACCATTCGGGCACTTGGGCACTGCCCGAGGGCCCCATGCCACTAAGGGGCCCCATCAGGGTTGCCAGCCTCAATAAAACCATGGGCAGTATGTAAAAATCTGTGTTTTTTTTTAAATCCCAAGATTATAGCTGCCCCGCCTCTCCAGTACCTTTTCAATGTGTGTGTATGTGTATTCTGTGTGTGTATACTGTATGTGTGTGTGTATACTGTGTGGCCCCATAATCTATTGCCTGGGGGCCCCATAATCTCCTATTGCCTGGGGGCCCCATAATCTCCTATTGCCCGGGGGCCCCATGAGTTGTCAGTCCGCCCCTGTCAGTACCCACCAGTGCCCACAGTGCCACCTACCAGTGCCCACAGTGCCACCCATCAATGCCCACCAGTGCTGCCAATCAATGCCCATCATTGTCTAATAATCAGTGCCACAGATCAGTGCTGCCTATCAGTGTCACCTACCAGTGCCCATCACTGCCACCTATCAGTGCCCTTCAACTCATGGTGGTCTTTTAGAAGGCAATACTTGCACAAATCTGCTGTTAAACTTCACAACTCAGATGCTTGTCTGTACTCTGACAACCAACTGCCAGTTTTCCCTTTCATCAACTGCCACTTTTTGCAATCAATCCTATAAAAATCCAAAAACACACCACCGAGTCAAACAAAAGACATGAAACCAACTTGTTATAAGTCAATCCATTAACATTAGTAGTTGGTAGGCCCAGTAGAAGATGGGTGAGGATTAGGTGTTCTGATAGATGCTTTCTGGCTCATCGGACATTTCTTGGGCGGCTGCCAAACGACGCATAGATTTGGGCCTCACAGCAGAGTAGGTAATATTCTAAAAAAAAAATAAACATAAATAAATTACATAGGTTGGACTTGATGGACTTAAAACTGGATGGACATAAAACTAAGTCATAATAAAACAATGCAACCACCTCCCTACTGCTGGACTGTATCAAAATGGCAGGGAGGCGGCAGTTTTTAAATGGCATTGCAGAAATAAAGTACGGGTGGCCAGTGCAACCATTGGGTACCAGGGCTGGACTGGGACAAAAATTTGGCCCTGGACTTCATCCAGACTGGCCCACTTTGACAGGTTTCTCCCATGCCGGCCGGACAAACCCCCCCCCAGCCGGCCAACCCCAATGGCCACCCAAGCCCCCCCCCCTTCACTAGCCATTAGCCGTTCTACTTTATTAGAGTAGAACGGCTAGTACCGGTGGAGAAGTTAGTCATTATTTCACCAAGAATCAGTTTGTTGCCCCCCCTAATGGGACAAGATTAGGCAGAAGTGAGAAACTCCCAGGCCATAGCTGTTGAGTCAGCTGTCTGTCCCCTCCCCCATGCTCCTTTTGGTTCCCCCATGCTCCTCTGCCCCCCCCCTGTGCTCCTCTGTTCCCCCACATGCTTCTCTGTTCCCCCCCCATGCTCCTCTGTACCCTTGTGCTTCTCTGGTCCCCCCTGTGCTCCTCTGGTACCCCCTTACTTCTCTGGTCCCCCACATTCTTCTGCATTCCTCTCCTGATCTTTTGTTTCCCCCAGGCTGCTCTGGTACCCCTGTGCTTCTCTGGTCCCCCCATGCTTATCTGGTCCCCCCAATGCTCCTCTATTCCCCCCATGCTGCTCTGGTCCCCCGTGGCCCTCTATTTTCCCCCCATGCTGCGCTGGTCCCCCATGTGCTACGCTGGTCACCATGCGCTGCACTGGTCCCCCATGTGCTCCGCTGATCCCCCACCTGCTCCTATGGTCCTCCATGTGCTCTGCTGGTCCCCCCATGCTCCTCCCCCTCAATGCTGCTCTGGTCCCCCGTGCTCCTCTATTCCCCCCCCTTTTCTGCTCAGGTCCCCATGCTCCTCTATTCCCCCCATGCTGCTCTGGTCCCCCGTGCTCCTCTATTTTCCCCCCATGCTGCGCTGGTCCCCCATGTGCTCGGCAGGGAGAGGAGGTGAGTGCGGCGGGGAGGGGGAGACAGAGGAGCGAAGGGGTGGCGGTCCGCTGTCACTGAAGCCGGCCCACTGAGCCATCGGCCCACCGGGAAACTCCCGGTAGTCCCGATGGCCAGTACATGCCTGTTGGGTAAAGAGACAATCTGATTAACTTTGTGCCTTTTGGTTGCTGTGATGGCCAATCACATCAAACACAAATGTAAAACAGTTTGAGATCCTGCCCCTTCTTCCTTTCGATTCTGATGATCTTCTGAAGTCCTCTTCTCCAGTGATCCTGAGGGTAAAACTGCTCATACTAACCACCAAAGGAAGGGGGCACATTGAGCAACAAGGAGGGGGGCCACTGACCACTACTGAGCATCAAGAGGATACAGAGTATATACACCAGTGATGGCAGACCTTGGCACCCCAGATGTTTTGGAACCACATTTCCCATGATGCTCAACTACACTGCAGAGTGCATGAGCATCATGGGAAATGTAGTTCCAAAACATCTGCGGTGCCAGAGTTCACCATCACTGATATAGACTATAAAGGGGGCACACTGACCACCAATGTTTTGGAGAAAAACACCATTCACCACCAGCAGTAATGGGACACTCACAACTTACCACCAACATTTAAGGGGTCACACACTACTGACATTTAAAGGGGCACTCATCACCCACAACTACTACGAGGCAACATCTACCAACCTTGTTCAAGGCACTTTGCGATACTCACATTTACTTCTCCTTCATCTGTCCTCAGTGGAGCACCTATAATATCAGCAATAACAAGTTATAAGAATTCAAAACTTGATGCACGGTGTTGAGTGAAGAGCGGTTTTGAATTTTCGCAACAACAAAGCCTAGTCCTGGAATCCAATTTTTCCACTTTGACTTGGAGCAAATATGCCACAAGTGAAACTGGAGGATCAGCATTAAAGACAGGAAACCAGCATCTTTAGAAAAAAGGGCACCAATAGTTTAATGTGTATTTCTCTTGGGAGTTTCCTTTAATAACAATAGGAGTGAAGAGGATGGTAATAGGTTTAACCTCTTGCTTACTGGGCACCTAAACCCCCCCCTCCTGCCCAGATCAATTTTCAGCTTTTAGCGCTGTCATTCTTTGAATGACAATTGCGCGGTCATACAACACTGTACCCAAATTCAATTTTTATCATTTTTTTTCCCACAAGTAGAGCTTTGTTTTGGTGGTATTTGATCACCTCTGGGTTTTTTATTTTTTGTTAAAAAAAAATTAAAAAAGACCGATTTTTTTTTTAAAAAATACAAAACCGTTTTATATTTTGTTAATGAATTTTGCAAAAAGGTAATTTTTCTCCTTCATTGATGTATGCTGATGTGGCTACACTGTTGGGCACTGATAGGCTGCATTGATGGGCACTGATAGGCTGCACTGATGGGCACTGATAGGCTGCACTGATGGGCACCGATAGGCTGCATTGATGGGCACTGATAAGGCGACACTAATGGGCACTGATAAGGCGGCACTGATGGGCACTAATAGGCGGCACTGATGGGCACTAAAAGGCGGCACTGGTGGGCACTGACAGGTGGCATTGGTGGGCACTGAGAGGTGGCACTGATGGGCAGCATTGAAGGGCATTGATAGATGGCACTGAAGGGCACTAATAGGTGGCACTGATAGGTGGCACAGATAGCTGACATTGATGGGCACTGAAAGGTGGCAGTGATGGACACTGATGGGTGGCAGTGATGGGCACTGATCAGCACTGGTAGGTGACACTGATAGGCAGCACTGCTAGGTGGCACTGATGAGGCACTGATTGACACCACTGGTGGGCATTGATAGGTGGCACTCGTGGGCATAGATAGGTGGCACTGATTGCTGGCACTTATGTACTTGTGGCCACTGATTTGTGGCACTGGCAGGTGGCACTGGCAGGCAGTACTGGTGGGCACATATGAGGTGGCTTCGCCTCTTCCTCTTCGGGAACCAATGTCCCTTCAACAAAAGCCAGTGATCTGCTTTTTTTTCTCCTCACGCTGTCAGCGTGAGAAGAAAAAAATAAGATTACCGATCTTCTGTTTATATCACGTGTCAGCTGTCCTTGGCTGACAGCTGATCACGTGGTAAGAGGTCGGGATCATCACTGACTCGGGTGATCACAGCGAGCACACTTTCAGGGGGCGTGGCAAGCCTGCAAAGGGGAGGACGTCAATACACGTACTCCCGGCAAAGCAGATCCGCGCTGTAGCCATCATTCGGCTGTAGCGTGGGTCTTAAGGGGTTAAGGTGGATTGCAGGATGACCATGCATTTGTTAATCCCGACCAAGGAGACACCCACCCCAACACATATGCGAGGGGCATGTGTATGTACAGCTGTGCGGCAGGGAATGCCTCAGGAGCTTATGATTGGTCAAGTACATTGACAGCTTCCTGGCGAGATTGTTGACGTGGGTTCAGACTATGATCGGAACATGCCTGAGTTCATCCCCACTAGACATGTGCAGAACGTAAAAAATTTGTTTTGTTTTGTTTTGGATAGATTTGTTATTTTACTAATTTTGTCTCATTGATTCGATTCGGAATTCTTTTGGTTTAATTTAGTTTAGTTTAATTTATTTATTTTTAAACCAATTCCAAATTTTGGGAATTATTCGAATTCAAGAAGATCGAAAAATGATCAACCGATCCGAATTCTGTGTGAAGAATACTGGCCTCCATATCTTTAACAACCAATGACTACATTTTTTATTGCCGGTGTTCACTTGTTTACATTTTAGCTGTTAGCAGGGATACCCACTGACAGCTAAAATGTAAACAAAAGAATTCCGACAATTAAAAATTCTGAAAAAAACAGTGTGGGGTCCCCCCAGGGATGCAGCCGTCTAACGGGTAAAACATAGGGGTGGAGGTTATCCAGTGACGTAACCGGATGACCCCTGCCCCCATATCTACCTCTCATTGGGAGAGTGTCATTCCCGAATGACAGATAAACATGGAGGAGGGGTTACCTGGGGCATACTCATTCACAAATAACCACCATTGCCTTCAGATGCATTGGAAAATACTTTTTACAGCTGCCTTTATGGTATGTTGACCTGTATTTATCAATTCTGCTCAACTAGGCAAACTGTGCAACAAGTTAACACAATGGGGCTGGTTTACTAAAACTGGAGAGTGCAAAATCTGGTGCAGCTCTGCAAAGAAACCGATTGGCTACCAAGCAGAGCTGCACCAGATTTTTGTACTCTCCAGTTTTTGTAAATCAACCCTAATGGCTTTCAATGGATCCTTTTTAACCGGTTCCCGACCACAGCTGAAGAATAACATTTCTTAGCATCGAGCCCTGAGCAGAGAACACTTTAATCTATGTAATATAATTTAATCTACACTATATTGTCAAAAGTTTTGTGACACCTGCCTTTACACACATGAACTTTAATGGCATCCCAGTCTTAGTCCATAGGGTTCCATATTGAGTTGGCCCACCTTTGCAGCTATAACAGCTTCAACTCTTCTGGGAAGGCTGTCCACAAGGTTTAGGAGTGTGTCTATGGGAATGTTTGACCATTCTTCCAGAAGAGCATTTGTGAGGTCAGGGACTGATGTTGGACAAGAAGTCCTGATTTGCAGTCTCCACTCTAATTCATACCAGTGGTGTTCTATCGGGTTGAGGTCAGGACTCAGTGTGCAGGCCAGTCAAGTTCCTCCACCCCAAACTCACTCATCCATGTCTTTATGGACTTTGCTTTGTGCACTGGTCAAAATCATTTGGTGGAGGGGGGATTATGGTGTGGGGTTGTTTTTCAGAGGTTGGGATTGGCCCCTTAGTTCCAGCGAAGGGAACTCTTAAGGTGTCAGCATACCAAGACATTTTGGACAATTTCATGCTCCCAACTTTGTGGGAACAGTTTGGGGATGGCCCCTTCCTGTTCCAAAATGACTGCACACCAGTGCACAAAGCAAGGTACATAAACATCTTTGATAGACAAATTTGAGAAAGAATTCTATAGTCTTATAGAAAATGCCTATACTGACAAAATAATTGACAAACAAATTTGGGAATTTGTTCGGACCCCATACCCAGTTATACCGACTTTTTATAGTCTACCAAAGGTACACAAGAATAAAATACCTCCTCCGGGACGTCTAATTGTGTCTGGGTGTGGATCCCAAACGGAAAATCTGAGCAAGTTCATTGTTGAACAAATTCGACCCTTTGTGAACAAGCTGCCATCCTTTATCAAAGACACTATACATCTCTTACAACTATTGGAGGTTATGTTGATACCACCCGATACCCTAGATGGTGGCAGTTGATGTTGAAGCTCTTTATAGCTCCATCCCCCACCAGCAGGGCAACAAGGTGATTAGCCATATTATCTCCCAGTCTTTTAGAGATAATCGTCCATTTAACTAATTCCTCTTGTCGGCCCTTGATTTTGTATTAACACGCAATGTGTTTTCATTTGATGGTTCCCACTACCTCCAGGTGCAGGGCATAGCGATGGGGACTTGTTGTGCCTCATCCTACGCCAATCTGTACCTGGGGGAGTGGGAACAGTCTTTTCTCTCTGACAATGTCTTTCTATGTATGACCCAACACATCATCAGTTGGCATTGTTACATAGATGACATTTTAATTATCTGGGGAGGCTCACCTGAGTTATTAACATCTTGCATCAGTGCCATGAACCAAAATTCTTATAATTTCAACTTCACTATGACATATAGTACTTCCGCTATGAATTTCCTCGACATTACTATTTCAAAAGAGAAAAACGGCACCCTGACCAGCTCTCTGTACCGTAATACTATTCTACATGCTGACAGTGCCCATCCTACGTCTTTAATTAGATCCATTCCTTATAGCCAATACTTGCGATCAGGGGCGTTGCTAGGTGGCAAAAAGACCAGGGGCTTCGCCCCAAAGTCCAAGGCCGGCACGGGGGGGGGGCCTCTAGTGGCGCTGGGTTTTTTTGGTTGGGCAGAGGGGTTGTGTGGTTGTGTGGCGGGGGTAGGCTGACTTGCTGGTTACTGCCTGGCTTACCAGTGCCCATCAATGCTGACCACTAAACTGACCTACCTACCTGACACACACTGACCTACCTGACATACACTGACCTACATACACTGACCTACCTGACCCACACTGACCTACATGACCCACACTGACCTACATACACTGACCTACCTGACACACACACTGACCTACCTGACATACATACACTGACCTACATACACTGACCTACCTGACATACACTGACCTACATACACTGACCCACACTGACCTACCTGACCTACATACACTGACCCACACTGACCTACATACAATGACCTACCTGACCCACACTGACCTACACTGACCTACCTGACCCACACTGACCTACACTGACATACACTGACATACACTGACCTACCTGACCCACACTGACCCACCCACACTGACCTACCTGACCTACATACACTGACCCACACTGACCTACATACAATGACCTACCTGACCCACACTGACCTACACTGACCTACCTGACCCACACTGACCTACACTGACATACACTGACATACACTGACCTACCTGACCCACACTGACCCACCCACACTGACCTACCTGACCTACATACACTGACCTACCTGACATACACTGACCTACATACACTGACCTACCTGACATACACCGACCTACCTGACCCACACACACTGACCTACCTACCTGACATACACTGACCTACCTGACATACACTGACCTACCTGACCCACACTGACCTACCTGACCCACACTGACCTACATACACTGACCTACCTGACATACACTGATCTACCTGACACACACACTGATCTACCTGACATACACACACTGACCTACCTACCTGACATACACTGACCTACCTGACATACACTGACCTACATACACTGACCTACTTGACATACACTGACCTACCTGACACACACTGACCTACCTGACACACACTGATCTACCTGATACACACTGACCTATCTGACATACACTGACCTACCTGACCCACACTGACCTACATACATTGACCTACCTAACATACACTGACCTACCTGACCCACACTGACCTACACTGACCTACCTGACCCACACTGACCCACCCACACTGACCTACCTGACCTACATACACTGACCTACATACAATGACCTACCTGAGATACACTGACCTACCTGACATACACTGACATACATACACTGACCTACCTGGCCCACACTGACCTACATACACTGACCCACCCACACTGACCTACCTGACCCACACTGACCTACATACACTGACCTACCTGACATACACTGACCTACCTGACACACACACTGACCTACCTGACATACCCACACTGACCTACCTACCTGCCATACACTGACCTACATACACTGACCTACCTGACATACACTGACCTACATACACTGACCTACCTGACATACACTGACCTACATACACTGACCCACACTGACCTACCTGACCTACATACACTGACCCACACTGACCTACATACAATGACCTACCTGACCCACACTGACCTACACTGACATACACTGACCTACCTGACCCACACTGACCTACATACACTGACCTACCTGACATACACTGACCTACATATACTGACCTACCTGACCCACACTGACCTACATACACTGACCCACCCACACTGACCTACCTGACATACACTGACCTACATACACTGACATACACTGACCTACATACACTGACCTACCTGACCCACATACACTGACCTACCTGACATACACTGACCTACATACACTGACCTACCTGACATACACTGACCTACCTGACCCACACTGACCTACACTGACATACACTGACCTACCTGACCCACCCACACTGACCTACCTGACCTACATACACTGACCTACATACAATGACCTACCTGACATACACTGACCTACCTGACATACACTGACCTACATACAATGACCTACCTGACATACACTGACCTACCTGACCCACACTGACCTACATACACTGACATACCTGACCCACACTGACCTACACACACTGACTTACACTGACCTACCTGACCTACCCACACTGACCTACCTGACCCACACACACTGAAATACCTGACGTACACTGACCTACATACACTGACCTACCTGACCCACACTGACCTACATACACTGACCTACACACACTGACCCACCTGACCCACACTGACCTACATACGCTGACACACACTGACTTACACTGACCTACCTGACCTACCCACACTGACTTACCTGACATACACTGACCTACCTGACCCACCTGACCTACACTGACCTACCTGACCCACCCACACTGACCTACCTGACGCACCCACACTGACCTACCTGACATACACTGACCTACATACACTGACCTACCTGACCCACACTGACCTACATACACTGACCCACCTGACCCACAGTGACCTACATACACTGACCTACCTGACATACACTGACCTACCTGACCCACACACACTGACCTACCTGACCCACACACACTGAAATACCTGACGTACACTGACCTGCATACACTGACCTACCCGACCCACACTGACCTACATACACTGACCCACACACACTGACCTAGCTGACCCACCTGACCTACCTGACCCACACTGACCTACCTGACCCACACACACTGACTTACATACACTGACCCACCCACACTGACCTACCTGACATACACTGACCTACCTGACCCACACGGACCTACACTGTCCTACATACACTGACCCACACACACTGACCTACCTGACCCACACACACTGACCTAAACTGACCTACCTGACCCACACACACTGACCTGGTACCTGCCATACACACACTGACTGACCTACCTGTGTTCAGGTCCTGCAGCAGCAGCTCAGCCGTGGTGCTGGTGTGTGAGGCAGCCAGAGGAGAGGAGGAGAGCTGCCCGCCCGAGCGCCGATCGATGTCGCACGGTGGCCAAATTGTGCTTGCCGCCTTCTTCCTCTTCCTGTCACAGCGCTGGGATAGTACTGGGCCGCTCCAGTCCAGAAATGGCAGGAGCACTAGCGCGGAGGAGGAGGAAGTGCAATCCTCCTCCGCTTTGAATGCCGGGCAGTGTGGGCACAGTGGGCAGTGACGTCACTGGTTGCTAGGTGGCTATAGCAACCAGTGACCAAGAGTAGAGTCGGGGGGCGGGGGCGGAGCTGGAGCCGGAGCCAGCACTACCACGGGCTCAGTCCGCCCCTGTCCCCTGCATTCTAGGACCGGGACAAGAGACTCGGGGCTATTGGCCCCAGGCTCGGGGCTGTAGCCCCAATAGCCACCCCCTGGTGACGCCTCTACTTGCGATTACATCGCAACTGTAGAGAGGACTCAGTTTTCCAGAAGGAGGCGAATGGCCTGAGAGATAGACTGCTTCTCAGAGGTTATTCTCCTACCTGTTTAAAGAAAGCCTACAAAAAGGCGACCTCTAAATCAAGACAAAATTTGCTATTTAACAAATCTAAGAGCTCCCATAGAAATGAGAACAAACCCAATGCTTTGAGAATTATTACTCATTATACTAAACAAAATCAGCAAATCAATAAAATTATCTCAAAATATTGGCATCTTTTGACCATTGTAAGAAGAGAAAGGAAGGGGTCAAGAGGAGGCCCCCTAAAAAAGATGGTCCGCTCAAGAACAACCAATTGAACCTAAAAAACTTTATTGTGTCATAATACTGAGTAGAAACATAATCCACTAACCATGTGTATTTTAAAAAATAGGGCAAAAAAAGTCCTATTATGTGCTGGTGGCCACCTCAGACATTACACATACATCATACATTCATGCACTCACACTCATCAGTTAAAGTCACTAGAGACCCGGGTCTATACAATTTCCATGGAATTCCAGAGCCAGATTGGCTACATAAGTAGGTAGACTTTGGTCCTTCTTAGATAAAGTGCAAGTGCTAATGAACAACAAAGATCCCTTCGGATGTGAGCCAATAACTAGTTAGACATATGTATGTGTCATTCGACCGGAACCAAAGAGGTAAGAGCGTCCTGGTTGTATGGTGAACAATTTCAACTCAAGCAAACTCACATAGAGGGCATTGAAGGTAGACGGAAAATGGCCATTAGTAAAGTGCCTCATATATGTAAGGGTACATTTTAGCTTACCGTCTGGCGTCTTCAGTGAAGGAAAAGTAAAGCCCAAAAGAGTTGCTGATGGCCGCGTTCGTGTGGGTTGAAGACACGTTCATGCGGCATATTGGCTTGTTGTGGACATGAGCGGTTACTTCCGGGTATCCTCCGGCAGAAGGTAAGGTGAATCACAAGGTTCAAACTTATTAGTGTTTCATACCCAGTGGTATATACAATCCGAAGAGACGCTCAGCGTCCATGTTCACAGCGGAGGCTTCACCTGATGTCCAAAATCTTGATTGATCCGATAAAGGTCGTCTAAGATGTTCACATCCAATTTAAGGATATCGTTGTTGAGGTGTGAGGGTCTGTGTGCCACCTGCACATGGGTCAGATGCTGAGCGCTTTCGCTTGTTTCCAAGCTTCTTCAGAGCTAGTGTGGTATCGGTAGCTGAATGTTTAAATAGCCAGATGGCTAATGTTCAATTTCCTGTCTTCATAATTAGCACCTGGATACCATAGCCTGACCATAATTACAATCACCAAAAATGTGCCAATCACACCCGTACATACATCCATTCAAACAAAACCATTGATGGTAGTGGATACATAGAAATTCAATCTGATTGACTTGTATATGTGGTCAGATTTGAATATTGCATCTCTTACCATCATGAAATAGCAGAAAAAAGCTTGTCAAGCAACTGCTCTCAATACATAGAAAACAATTGGGGAATGCTGCATTTTCCAACCAAGTCAGTGCATATATAGCCATATATTAAATAATAATGAGATGGTAACGATAATGATATATAAAGGCGAGAGGAAACAGTCTGTTGTTTCAATTAAATTAAATTAGATCTCATACAACATATATCATTATCCTGACAAAAAGCAGAAATGTCCCAGTAATTAATCAAAAAACTGCATGGTAGACACACACGGGATAAAAATAATGAATATAAATACATGCAACTAACCATCACTTTGGCCAGATTAAATAGCAGCTCACATCCCATGTATTGTCATCCACACATGGGATAGAGACATTGTTGCCAGTGAAATTGCCAGTGAAGTCACATGAGACAACTTAATACAAGGTGATTCCGGATAATCCGGATGTACAGTTACATATGGACATTACAATAGCATTGGACATCAGGTGAAGCCTCCGCGGTGAACATGGGCGCTGAGCGTCTCTTCGGATTGTATATACCACTGGGTATGAAACACTAATAAGTTTGAACCTTGTGATTCACCTTACCTTCTGCCGGAGGATACCCGGAAGTAACCGCTCATGTCCACAACAAGCCAATATGCCGCATGAACGTGTCTTCAACCCACACGAACGCGGCCATCAGCAACTCTTTTGGGCTTTACTTTTCCTTCACTGAAGACGGTAAGCTAAAATGTACCCTTACATATATGAGGCACTTTACTAATGGCCATTTTCCGTCTACCTTCAATGCCCTCTATGTGAGTTTGCTTGAGTTGAAATTGTTCACCATACAACCAGGACGCTCTTACCTCTTTGGTTCCGGTCGAATGACACATACATATGTCTAACTAGTTATTGGCTCACATCCGAAGGGATCTTTGTTGTTCATTAGCACTTGCACTTTATCTAAGAAGGACCAAAGTCTACCTACTTATGTAGCCAATCTGGCTCTGGAATTCCATGGAAATTGTATAGACCCGGGTCTCTAGTGACTTTAACTGATGAGTGTGAGTGCATGAATGTATGATGTATGCGTAATGTCTGAGGTGGCCACCAGCACATAATAGGACTTTTTTTGCCCTATTTTTTAAAATACACATGGTTAGTGGATTATGTTTCTACTCAGTATTATGACACAATAAAGTTTTTTAGGTTCAATTGGTTGTTCTTGAGCGGACCATCTTTTTTAGGGGGCCTCCTCTTGACCCCTTCCTTTCTCTTCTTACATATGCCCTTATGGTCCATTGAACAACTACTTGATAGCTAGTTAGCTACACACCATTGAGTTAATTGATCAATGATATGGGTGACATTAGAGATATATTAGTTTGATTAATTACCTCAGCGGGAGGGAAATCCCTTCCCCCCATCTGTCACCCCAGAACCTATTGCTGGATGACTTTAAGGTGTCCTCCCCTCCCCTTTTTCTTCATCTTTTGACCATTGACCCGTCCCTTAGTCCTTTTGTCCCTTTGAAACCCTCTATTTCCTATCGTAGGTCAAAATCTTTGAAAGATATTCTCACGCAGAGTGAATTCACTGGTGAATTCCGCTCTGATCCGTGCAAACGGCCTGGCACATTCCGCTGTGGTGGATGTCTTAACGACATAATAAGTTATCGACCTTTCTTAGAGGGTTTCTCTTCAGGAGGATGGGAAGATTAATTTTGTTCAATATTCTTATAATTTCTCTCTTATTGAAATAAATATATGTCTGCAGCTAAATATGCATAATACAATCTATCTATTCTGCTCTGCATATGTGGAGATGTATATTTTTATGCTCTCTGATACTGTTGCTCTGCTCTGGTAGCTGTGACTGTGCAATTATATCTATACCATTTTGCTGTTTTTTACTATGGTTGCTTGTGCCCTCCTTTCTGCCTTGGTCTTCTTAATTCCTAATATCTTTCCATGTATCCGTCTCACATGACACACAAGCTTTTCTATTTTTTTATTTATTTTTCCGTTCCCTTTGCTCCCCGGCTTTTTCCACCCGGCGCAGGGGGGGGGGGGGGGGGGGCGCATTCCGACATACACTTGCATGGGTGTTGGGCGCGCCCGTCATTTATTTCACTGCTTAGCTGTGAATCTGCGTCGTGCTCACTCCGCGCAGGACTCTGCCCCGTTTATCGGGGCTGGGCCCTGCGCTTCTTGAGCAGGGGATCCCTTTTTTGCCCATGCTCAGTGATCTCTTTCATTCGTATGTTTTTATTACAGCGCCGCAATGCCATTGCGCATGCGTAGTTATGTTTTTTACATGCAACCAATCACTGCGTGAGCGTTCTTTTTTTGCACTATATTAGAGCCACTCATAGGATAGACATACACAGTTGCGGCGGCTCCGCTTCAGAGGGCATATGTACGGCTCTCCCGGTCATCTCCACAGACAGGTACTTACCACAAATTAATGGGACATTCTCTACCCTTTTCTACCCCCTTCTCCTTATTTTTATGATTAGCCTTTATCTTTGGAGACTATGTTGTCTTCATATTTTTATCTGCTATTTACACAGCCAGCATACCAAGACATTTTGGACAATTTCATGCTCCCAACTTTGTGGGAACAGTTTGGAGATGGCCCCTTCCTGTTCCAACATGACTGCACACCAGTGCACAAAGCAAGGTCCATAAAGACATGGATGAGTGAGTTTAGGGTGGAGGAACTTGAATGACCTGCACAGAGTCCTGACCTCAATCTGTTAAAACACCTTTGGGATGAATTAGAACGGAGACTGCGAGCCAAGCCTTCTCGTCCAGCAACAGTGCCTGACCTCACAAATGCACTACTGGAAGAATGGTCAAACATTCCCATAGACACCCTCCTAAACCTTGTGGACAGCCTTCCCAGAAGAGTTGAAGCTGTTATGGTTGCAAAAGGTGGGCCAACTCAATATTGAACGCTACGGACTAAGACTGGGATGCCATTAAAGTTAATGTGCGTGTAAAGGCAAGCGTTCCTTTACTTTTGGCAATATAGTGTATTTGTTTAAAGAAATAGTTCACTGACAACCGGGAACCAATCAGCATGATTCCTAATCACGTGATCACCATGCCAGTTAATCATGGTGATCATATAGTTTGGTTTACAGTGAAATGCACAGTGACAGCTGAAGCCAGTCAATATCTATGTAATGTAAAGTCTATGCGAACCCATGGACAGCTGACTTTCTGCTTCAGTAATGGTACTGGCAACCTCAAGCAGCTTCTCCCCTTCCACAATCATCGATAACAGCAAATGCAAACAGTATTTAATTGATTACTATTACAAAACCTACAAAGTTTTAACATTGTATGTTTACATTATATCCAGCACCACTTTGAAATGTAAAGTTTACATATCCGTTAAGATAAAATTATTTATACTGTATTACCTGTCATTGGGTCTTGGTTGTTTACAGAAGAACGACGTTGACGGAACATGTAGAAAAACCCCAGGATAGCAAAGATGAGGAGAAGTAGAGTTACCGGGCAAATTATAAGGAGATATATGCTAATGGTTCCTGTGAAAAGACAGTACTCATCAACGTAAAATTTATCATTGCTACATGCAGGACTCTGTATATTTGTATTCCTATCCGCTCATTACTGAGGAAGTTGTCCAATATAAAGTCCTCTTTAAACCTTTATCATTAAGGGCTTCTCAAAAGCTTAGGGACCACTGAGAGAAGTTCAACCCTGGCAGAATTTAAGCTCATTTTCCCATTCTTAACTAATTTGGTCGCATGCCAAAATATTACATTATATTTATTTATTTTTTTAAATCAAATTTTATTTGGAAAAGTTTTTGATACATGAACATCAAACAAGACTGACAAATTATGCCACACAGGGCATTGAAGAAGAAAAACAAAAACATATCAATGGAGCATACCTATACAGTAAGAGGCACTTAAGTGATTGCTGTGACATCATATTGACTTCCAAACATTGATATCCAGAAAAAGATATCAAGGAAAAACAATAAAGAAAAAACAAAACTTGTACAGTTCAGTACGAGTACAGTTCAGTACAGTAACTTGTACAGTTACACTTAAGCATTAAGGAGCCTACCCCAGGGTGGGGCACATAAACTCAAGCCATTGTCACCAGATTGCATCAAACATTCTCATTGAGTTTCTAAGGAAATACAGTAGGTATGTTTTTAAACAAGATACTACCAGAGGTCTGATATCCAGTCAAATATGGTAGGAGGGCATGGGGAAGTCCAGCTAACGAGATTCAACAATGGGTCTGATATCCAATCAGATAAGGTAGGAGGACGTGGGAAAGTCCACCTAAGGGCAATTTGTCTGCAGGCCACAAATAAGGCACGTGAAACAGTAGTCAGTTAATGAGGGTCCAAAGAGGAGAAGTCAATGTAGCTCAATAAATAGGTGAGTGGTTCAACTGAAAGATTTACCTCCAATAGCCCACTAATTGTACCCACCAACTCGACTCAATACCTTTGGAGGTTGGGACAAGGCCATGAATGGTGAATAAGGGAGCCGGAAATTTAAAATTTGGTATTAAATTTGATCAAATTCTCAAATTAAATTAAAAATGAATTATACATTAATTAACTAATTGATGTCTTTTTAGCGTCCGTATTAACAACTTCTCTTTTTACCCCACATCCACCAATCACAAAAAGCTCTAGAAAATGGCCGATGAACTGTGAAAGTTTGAATCGGCTTAGCAACTTAAGAATGTAGTTATAGTTCTTAGGTCAGGAATATCTCATAAACAAAGATCACCTATCTCAACATTATGCTGTTGGTTGGTTTCTACATAGAAATAGAGTAGATTAAAATAGTGTTGGGCCAGTGACACCAGCTATACATGGTAGAATAAGGATGAAACCAGGATCTTGGGTATAAAGTACACTTCCTTATGAGAGGTGTGTTTGTTAAAGTGTTGGGTTGGTGACACTAGATACATAATGGTTGTAAGCATAAGGGTGGAACCAAGTTCTTGAGTACAAAGTAGCCTTCCCTATGGAAAGTGTGTTTTTTAAAGTTTAGGTAAACTCTACATCTATTTTTCAGTATGAATGACATCATGCCTCACTGCTTACAGTTTTCTTAAACAAATAAGAAGCAGTATTGTAAGCCTACAATGTAAGCTGCTTGAGTTGCCCATTGGGTTGCCCAGCTGGTGGATCTAATAGGCAGCCCAATGGCCAACTTTAGGATGCAAGCTGACAATGCTGCTGCTAATTGTGAGGCAGTTTGTAGGCAGGTGCAGTCTGTATTCTCCACTACAGGTGGTGCTCAACCAAAGCGGAAATGCAGAAGAGGAAGGAAGTTGTGAGGAACTTGGTTCCGCTATAACTTCCTGCGGTCACAAGGAGATCTCTCCCATGTGACTCCAGGGACCATCTAGGGTCAGGCACAGTCTACTTAAGACCATGACTCCCAGGCTTGGCACACTTTATGCGAGTGGCTAGTGTAGGTTTCCCATCTTGCAGGGACAGTACTTAGAGGTAGGTAAAGGTTCTGGAGGAGTTGGAACAGTGCAATGACTACAACCTTCTCTCTCTAGTAAGCCTCACACATTCCGCTCCTCCTTGCAGACACTGTCAGAATATTTAAGTCTTCAGACCGCTATTATAGTTCGTAAGTACCTCCGGACGGATGTGCCTACCCACCAGGTCTGATGAAGTTTTGTTGAACCTTTCTTAATTCATATCTTTTTATTGAGAAATTTCATTAAAAACACACAAGCAAAGGCTAACAAAGCCAGCATCTATACAATCCTTATATTTATCTCATTTATACATTGATTCAGAACATCTATAAACCATACTATATCATCAAAGAAGTATACAAGAATTTTTTTTCCCCCGTTACCCTTTAGTTAGACCCCTCCCCTATCCCCCCTCACCCCAACCCTCCCATTCCACCTTCACCCTACACAACATCCATTCTATGCTCCTCCCAGATCAACCATAACTTCCATATTTTTTCAAATTTTTTATAGTTACTCCTTTTCTTATATATATATTTCTCTCTACTAATCACCTCTCTTACTTCTTTCATCCATTCTTTGACCGCCGGGGGTTCTTTTCTCTGCCAGTTCTTAGCGATAAGTTTTTTCGCCTGAAACAGGCACCTAACTATTGCAGTCTGTGTGTCCCTTACGATCTCTTGTTCCTCCATCAGGCCTAATAGACAGGTCTTGACTTCCATGCCCAGCGATGTCCCAAATACAGAGTTTATTTTATCCACTATACCTTTCCAATACCTGTACAACTTGGGGCATCTCCAGAACATGTGCATCAGATCTCCTCTCTCTCCTCCACACCTTTGGCACTTCGCATCTGCCCTCTTACCAATCCTAAACAGCTTTAATGGCGTTAAATACGTCCTGTATATCAAATATAGATGAGAAACTGTCTGTAATGGAGAGAGAGAAACCCTGGGCCCAGAAGACAAAACATACTCCCATTGACCATCTGACAATGGCCCGACATCATCCTCCCATTTGATCCTATTTTTATCTTCCAGCCTGCCTTCCTGGCCCGATACTCTCAGGTTTCTGTATATATCAGAGATTAAACCTTTTGTAGATTCGGCATTAACCAATTTTCTCAGAGAGGTCATATCACTCCATAATGGCTCCTTTCCACTAAATTGCGCATCTAAAGCGTGCCTTATTTGCAGATACCTATAAAATGATCGGTTGGGGATTGCATATTCTTTCACTAACTCCTGAAATGTTTTTAGCTCATCCCTAGTGCCTACTAGGGATGAGCTTCGTGTTCGAGTCGAACCCATGTTCGACTCGAACATCGGCTGTTCGACCGTCCGTCGAATTGCGAACGTTATGGGCCGTTCGCGCCAAATTCGTGTGGCGCGTCACGGCCCATAATTCACTGCGGCATCGCAGTGCATTGCTGGCTGATGATTGGCCAAGCATGCACTATGACCCGCATGCTTGGCCAATCACAGCGCCGTCAGTAGAGAGAGCTGTAATTGGCCAAAGCCAGGGTGGCTTTGGCCAATTATGGCTCAGAGGATTTAGTACACGCCCCACACTATATAAGGCCGCCTGCACGGCGGCCCTGTGTAGTGTGTTCCGGTGTGCTGATAGAGAGAGAGACAGACAGTGTCATTTGATTTGAGTTAGATAGATTAGGCTAGATCTGTTCCTGCTATTTACATTTAGTGCAGTGCGTCCTGCTCACAGTGTTCAGCTAGATCCGTTCCTGCTATTTACATTTAGTGCAGTCAGTGCGTCCTGCTCACAGTGTTCAGCTAGATCCGTTCCTGCTATTTACATTTAGTGCAGTGCGTCCTGCTCACAGTGTTCAGCTAGATCTGTTCCTGCTATTTACATTTAGTGCAGTGCGTCCTGCTCACAGTGTTCAGCTAGATCCGTTCCTGCTATTTACATTTAGTGCAGTCAGTGCGTCCTGCTCACAGTGTTCAGCTAGATCCGTTCCTGCTATTTACATTTAGTGCAGTGCGTCCTGCTCACAGTGTTCAGCTAGATCTGTTCCTGCTATTTACATTTAGTGCAGTGCGTCCTGCTCACAGTGTTCAGCTAGATCCGTTCCTGCTATTTACATTTAGTGCAGTGCGTCCTGCTCACAGTGTTCAGCTAGATCTGTTCCTGCTATTTACATTTAGTGCAGTCAGTGCGTCCTGCTCACAGTGTTCAGCTAGATCCGTTCCTGCTATTTACATTTAGTGCAGTGCGTCCTGCTCACAGTGTTCAGCTAGATCTGTTCCTGCTATTTACATTTAGTGCAGTGCGTCCTGCTCACAGTGTTCAGCTAGATCTGTTCCTGCTATTTACATTTAGTGCAGTGCGTCCTGCTCACAGTGTTCAGCTAGATCCGTTCCTGCTATTTACATTTAGTGCAGTGCGTCCTGCTCACAGTGTTCAGCTAGATCTGTTCCTGCTATTTACATTTAGTGCAGTGCGTCCTGCTCACAGTGTTCAGCTAGATCCGTTCCTGCTATTTACATTTAGTGCAGTCAGTGCGTCCTGCTCACAGTGTTCAGCTAGATCCGTTCCTGCTATTTACATTTAGTGCAGTCAGTGCGTCCTGCTCACAGTGTTCAGCTAGATCTGTTCCTGCTATTTACATTTAGTGCAGTCAGTGCGTCCTGCTCACAGTGTTCAGCTAGATCCGTTCCTGCTATTTACATTTAGTGCAGTCAGTGCGTCCTGCTCACAGTGTTCAGCTAGATCTGTTCCTGCTATTTACATTTAGTGCAGTCAGTGCGTCCTGCTCACAGTGTTCAGCTAGATCCGTTCCTGCTATTTACATTTAGTGCAGTGCGTCCTGCTCACAGTGTTCAGCTAGATCCGTTCCTGCTATTTACATTTAGTGCAGTCAGTGCGTCCTGCTCACAGTGTTCAGCTAGATCCGTTCCTGCTATTTACATTTAGTGCAGTGCGTCCTGCTCACAGTGTTCAGCTAGATCCGTTCCTGTTATCTTCCTACTGACAGGCAGGCTTGTCTGGTTACAGTATATAAAGCTACCTGAAGAAAATTACAGGTGTTCTATCCCAGCTTAGTGCAGCTACAGGCCATTAGTATGTCTGGAAGGCCAAGAAGGAGAGGCAGACAGTCACAAGCCAATAAGAGAGGGCAAGCAGGCTCTGTGTCTAGTGCTGGTCGTGGAGACGGTGCATCCTCATCAGCACGTGGCCATGGGACACGCTTGGCCTTTTTTTCGGCAGCTGGCCGTGTTGAGCCGCAACATGCGGAAGACTTGGTCGAGTGGATGACCAAGCCGTCCTCATCCTCCTCATCCTCTCTCACCCATGCCCAGGGTGCTTTGTCTGGCAAAGCAGCGGCCTCTTCCCTCAGCTCAATGTCATCAGTGACTCCTTCCCTAGCTCCACCATGTCCTCCTGAGGATTCCCTCGAACTGTTTGACCACAGTGTTGGGTACATGCTCCAGGAGGATGCCCAGCGTTTGGAAGGCTCTGATGATGATACTGAGCTCGATGAAGGCAGTAACATGAGCACGGACAGAGGGGGTGCCCAAGAAGGACAGCAATCTGGCAGTCATGCTCCCCCTGCTGCAGCATACTGCCAGGTTTGCTCCAGTGATGAGGAGGGAGGGGATGATGAGGTCACTGACTCAACGTGGGTGCCTGATAGGAGAGAGGAGGAGGAGGAGGAGGAGGAGGAGACGGCACATCACCAACGAGGCAGGATGCCCTCCAGGGGCCAGCCTAAGGGCAGCACATTGACTGCATCACACCCCAAAGCTCCACATGTGCAGGGCGCTGCAGTCTCTGCGCGTTATTCAAAAAGTTCTTTGGTGTGGGCCTTTTTTGAGACGAGTGCATCAGATCGCACCGCTGCTATTTGCAACATATGTCTCAAGCGTATCTCGCGTGGCCAAAACATCTCCCGCTTGGGTACCACATGCTTGACCAGACATATGTTGACCTGCCATGCAGTTCGTTGGCAAGCATATCTAAAAGACCCACACCAAAGAACAAAGAGGATCTCTCCTTGCTCCTCATCAGCTGAGATTTCCAACCCCACTAGACCTTCAGTCCTCTCTGAGACCTGCAGTGAGAGGAATGAAGGTGTAGAATTAGGTGTGTCACAGCCAAGTACTTGTGGGCAATCTGCTTTTGGTACACCGACGTCAGATTGTACCAGGCAAATTTCCCTGCCCCAGCTGCTGCACCGCCGAAAGAAGTTTGCTCCCAGCCATCCACATGCCCAGCGGTTGAATGCTAGCTTGGCAAAATTGCTAGCACTTCAACTGCTGCCTTTTCAGTTGGTAGACTCTGCCCCCTTCCGTGAGTTTGTGGAATGTGCGGTTCCTCAGTGGCAGGTACCCAAACGCCACTTTTTCTCACAGAAGGCGATTCCGGCTCTCTACCGGCATGTGGAAGGCAATGTCCATGCCTCGCTGGACAGGGCGGTCAGCGGTAAGGTGCATATTACCGCTGACTCATGGTCCAGCAGGCATGGACAGGGACGTTACTTAAGTTTCACGGCGCATTGGGTGACTCTGCTGGCAGCTGGGAAGGATGCAGGACAAGGTGCAGTAGTGTTGGAGGTTTTTCCGCCACCACGCCTCCAAAATGCTGATTGTGACACACCTCTCTCCTCCACCCCCTCCTCTTCTTCTTCCTCCATGGCCTCTTCCTCGGAACCAGCGGTGCTCCGTAGGCGTTCAAGGGGCTACGCAAGTACGCAGGCCAAAAGATGCCATGCGGTGCTTGAGCTGGTGTGCTTGGGGGACAGGAGCCACACTGGGGCAGAGGTTCTGTCAGCCCTGCAGGGGCAGGTTCAGAGGTGGTTGACGCCACGCCAACTTAAGGCAGGAATGGTGGTTTGCGACAATGGCACCAACCTCCTCTCTGCCCTCCGACAGGGACAACTGACCCATGTGCCCTGTTTGGCTCACGTCCTTAACTTGGTGGTGCAGCGGTTCTTGGGCAGGTACCCGGGCTTACAGGATGTCCTGAGGCAGGCCAGGAAAGTCTGTGTGCATTTCCGCCGGTCATATAATGCCAGTGCTCGGCTGACGGACCTCCAAAAGGAGTTTAACCTGCCCAAGAACCGCCTAATCTGTGACATGCCCACCAGGTGGAACTCAACGTTGGCCATGCTGCAGCGGCTGCACACGCAGCAGAGGGCCATCAATGAGTACCTCTGCGACTATGGCACCAGGACAGGGTCAGGGGACCTTGGTTTTTTTTCCCCACGCCAGTGGGCCATGATCAGGGATGCATGCACTGTCCTGTCACCATTCGAGGAGGCCACGAGGATGGTGAGCACTGACAGTGCATGCATCAGTGACACTGTCCCCCTTGTCCACCTGTTGGAGCACACGCTGCGTGGAATAATGGACAGGGCACTTGAGGCAGAACAGAGGCAGGAAGAGGAGGACTTCCTTAGCTCTCAAGGCCCCCTTTATCCAGACAGTGTTCCTGCGTGCCCGCCGATCACACAGGAAGAGGACGAGGAGGAGGAGGAGGAGGAGGAAGATTGTGTCAGTATGGAGGTGGAGCCTGGCACTCAGCATCAGCAGTCTTTAAGGGATCAGTCCCAAGGAACACATGGACTTGTACGTGGCTGGGAGGAGGTGGCTGCGGACGTTCTTGTCCTTAGTGACCCAGAGGACTCCGGACCGAATGCCTCAGCAAACCTACGCTGCATGGCCTCCCTGATCCTGCAAAGCCTGCGTAAGGATCCTCGTATTCGTGGTATCAAGGAGAAGGACCAATACTGGCTGGCAACCCTCCTTGATCCACGTTACAAGGGTAAGGTTGCGGACCTTATCTTGCCATCGCAGAGGGAGCAGAGGATGAAACATCTTCGGGAGGCCTTGCAGAAAGGTCTGTGCAACGCGTTCCCAGAGACTGGGAGGTTACAAACTCCTGTTTCTGGACAACGTGTTGCTGAGGCTTCGGTCAGTCAAAGAAGGAGCGTTCAGACAATTTTTTGGTCCGCAGCCCCAAGGTATGATCGGTTCCAGCAACCATCGCCAGCGTCTGTTTTACATGGTGCAGGAATACCTAGGGGCAAGATCAGACTTGGACACCTTTCCCACCGAAAATCCTCTGGGTTACTGGGTCTTGAGGATGGATCACTGGCCAGAGCTTGCACAGTATGCAATTGAGCTACTGGCCTGTCCTGCATCCAGCGTTCTTTCGGAACGCACATTCAGTGCTGCTGGAGGCGTGGTAACCGATCACAGGGTGCGTCTGTCCACTGACTCGGTCGATCGGCTGACCTTCATAAAAATGAATCAGTCTTGGATCACCACCAGCTACCAAGCACCTGATGCTGATGTAACTGAATAATTTTTTTCAGATCCCTTCAAAGACTGCCTATGCTGATGCTGAGTGACTATCCCTGAGTAATTATCCTCTTCCTCCTCAATCATCACGCTGATAGCTTGTAAGAACATTTTTGGTTCTGGGCGCCACCACCAGTGCCTAAGGCACAATTTTTCAGCCCCTGTTTAACAGGGGCGTGTAATTACAATTTTTGATGTAATACTTTGCAGCAGGGCTCGTTCCTGCATTCCAACTAGAGTGTCTGTGAGGGGTTGCAGTGTTGTGGCACCAGCACCAGTGCCTAAGGCACAATTTTTCAGCCCCTGTTTAACAGGGGCGTGTAATTACAATATTTGATGTAATACTTTGCAGCAGGGCTCGTTCCTGCATTCCAACTAGAGTGTCTGTGAGGGGTTGCAGTGTTGTGGCACCAGCACCAGTGCCTAAGGCCCAATTTTTCTGCCCCTGTCTAACAGGGGCATATAATTACAATTTTTGATGCAATACTTTGCAGCAGGGCTCGTTCCTGCGTTCCAACTAGAGTGTCTGTGAGGGGTTGCAGTGTTGTGGCACCAGCACCAGTGCCTAAGGACCAATTTTTCTGCCCCTGTCTAACGGGGGCATGTAATTACAATTTTTGATGCAATACTTTGCAGCAGGGCTCGTTCCTGCGTTCCAACTAGAGTGTCTGTGAGGGGTTGCAGTGTTGTGGCACCAGCACCAGTGCCTAAGGCCTAATTTTTCAGCTCCTGTTCAACAGGGGCATGTAATTACAATTCTTGATCTAATATTTCACAGCAGGGCCCTGTGAGGGCTTACAGTGTTGTGGCCACAGCAACACCTAAGGCCCAAATTTCTGCTGAGTATATAGGGCAGGACCCTACTTTCAAACATCTAACTTACAAACGACTCCTACTTGCAAACGGAAGGAGACAACAGGAAGTGAGATGAAATCTACCCCTAGGAAGGGAAATTCTCTCCTGTAAGAGTTAATATGGGAAAACAATTTCTCCTTTCCACTGATGCTTTCCAATCCTTGTTCCACAAAAAAACCCAAATTTTCAAAAAACATTTTTCATTGGGACAAAAAAGTGAGGTGAAATCTTCTGAAGAGGAGGAAAGACAGCAAAACAAATGTCACAGGGGTGATAACCCTTCCCTATGTTTTCCAAAAAGCTTAAAAAAGATTTTTTGGCTGGAGCTAAACACGTTAAAAATGTACCCGTTCAAAATTACAAAGAGATTCTACTTAACAACAAACCTACAGTCCCTGTCTTGTTTGCACCGCCTCTATACTGCTGTTCAGAGTATATAGGGCCTTTCCTTATTTTAATTTGGGTGCGGGGTTCCCCTTAATATCCATACAGGACCCAAAGGGCCTGGTAATGGACTGGGGGGGTACCCATGCCGTTTGTCTCACTGATTTTCATCCATATTGCCATGACCCGACATGACATTAAACCCGCAAGCAGTTTTAAATGAGATTTTTTCCTTTAAAAATGACATTTGGTGCAGGGACTGTTCTAAACATGGGAAACACGCGTCACTTTACAGGCATACTATAGACACCCCCCAGGTACGATATTTAAAGGAATATTTCACTTTTTTTTTTTTTACTTTAAGCATCATTAAAATCACTGCTCCCGAAAAAACGGCCGTTTTTAAAAGTTTTTTTTGCATTGATACATGTCCCCTGGGGTAGGACCCGGGTCCCCAAACCCTTTTTCGGACAATACCATGCAAATTAGCCTTTAAAATGAGCACTTTTGATTTCGAACGTTCGAGTCCCATAGACGTCAATGGGGTTCTAACGTTCGTGCGAACTTTCGGTCCGTTCGCGGGTTCTGGTGCGAACCGAACCGGGGGGTGTTCGGCTCATCCCTAGTGCCTACCCACCAGGCCTGATGAAGTTGTGTTGAACCTTTCTACAATATAACTCTATTGCCTATCTTGGACTCTGTGTGTCCAGTGTCCACCATACCACGTTGCACCTTGCTCACAAGTTGGTTAGAATTGTTTTCTTGCAACAGAATGTGCACTTACTGGTAGGCTATCCTTGTAAGAAACTTTGCAATGGAGTCCCAAAAAATTCTACAATCATTATACTTCTGGTGTTGCCAGAACAGCCCTGTTTTTGATTTACATTGTTTCTATGTGGAAACCAACAGACAGAAGAGAACAAAATTTCACATTGAGGTAGATGGACCTTATTTTCAAAGTTTCCTTTGCTAAGAGCGTCTAGTGATGTGATGTCCATGTTCTCACTTACTGCTCTGTCCCTGATATCTTTTCTAGGTCTTCTTCTGGGTTCTTACTATTTTTGTAATGGCCAGGGATGATGTAGTTCTCCTGCATGAGTACAGGGCTTACTTTGTCCCGCCTCCCAACACTCGCTCACAGCATGTCGATATTTTACACCAAGCTGTACTGCTCTCAGTGTACAATTAGCCAGGGAAAGACCTTTTTTTGGCAGAATAGACTATGTGGGGTCAATTTATTAATATTTTTGCTCAAGATTCTTACCAAATGATCCACACATTTTTCTTATTGAATCTTGGGAAGTGCTGGATTATCAAATAGGCAGAGTCAGTGCCACACCATTTAAGGGCCCGGCGACAACAGATTAAAATAATATTTATTTGATCTCAAAAGAAAATTGCTATGAAGTTTTCTTAAATTGATTACAAAAAATAGAAAAAAATTATCAAGCCAAAGAAATAAAAACTTTACATTAAAGGAGAAGTAGGGCCAAAACTCTTTTGGCTCTACTTCTCATGTGGGTCACAGGAGTGCCGAACTATGGGCTAAAGCCTGCTGTCTGCTGATGATCAAAGAGCCGGTCCAGGCTCTGTAGGGATTCCGACAATATTGTCAAGATCCACCCAGATGCCTGACTGGCAGCTGGCCCAGCCTCTGAATGACCCACTGAGAGCTTGAGCCAGCCTCTTCCACCTCCTGCACAGTCTCGCACTCAAGTAAGCGCTGGAGGGACAGAACAGAGAGCTTATGACTGATCATTCTCAGTCTTAGAGGTGGCGAGGGATAGATGCCGCCTCCACCCAGGTGAGTATATCCACCTAGGTGTGGTCAGTCGGTCGGTCGGTCGGTCACCAGCCCCGCACTTACCACATCTAAGTCGCTGGCAGCACTTCCTCTGGGCGGTGTCTCCTCCTCTTGGTGCTTCACGGCAGCTTCCCCTGCATCTCCTCCCTAATGAAGTCACAATCTGCAATGAAATCGGCAGTGCGAATCGCACTGATGTACTTCAGCACCATTTTAAAGCCGCACTGATGTGAACCAAGGCTAAAAGCTCATCTTCTTTCAGCTGTTAGTTTGTAAAAAAAAAATTGGGTCAACCTACAAACATATAATGTACAGCAGTGATGGTCATCTCTATCTAGCGACCAACATGCATACTACTTAGTTCAATGATATCCCACTAGAGCTCACGCACGGAAAAACCTCCATAAACCTGCGAGTGGATCCCCAAGGTTTTGACTACGTAGGGGCCTTCACAGAGTTTAATCCAGCTCTGATCTTGAGTGGAGAATGTGTGAATTTTTGGTGACATTTGTGTAAAAATATTGATATATAGACCCCACAGAATCTATCCTGACATAAAAAAAAAACACCTGCTTCACGTTAAAATTCCTTCTTATGCTTTACTGACATTAAATATGTTCATAACTGACTATGCTCACCTTGAATGACCACACTTACTACTGCACTTCTTTTCTTCATCCCATTGTATAGCGTTCTTGCTTCACAGGAATAATTTCCAGAATCCTTCAGTTGAGCCAATGGGATTATATATTGACGTGATGAATTCAATTTCTGAACCTTCTTTTCATTCTGGTAGAACGCGAACTGCAGTTCAATGTCGCTTCTTAATGTGTTTATACTCGTGTTACATGTTAGAATAATTCTGTTGCCTTCTTTGGGGAAATCTGGGTTCGTTACAATTTTCGGGTGAGAGAAGAGCTCTGCATAGACATTAATACAATTGTAAGCAAAATCAGAACACAATAGTAAATAGAATGAAATTTGCAAAGAGGTAGTCTAGATCTTATTTTTCCTGTTGAATCGTGTCCTTCTCACCTTCTATTTGGACATTTATCTTTTTACTCTTCTTAGTTAAACCATTGGCTGAATTTCTGCCCTCACAGATATAATACCCAGAATCCTCCAGTTTAGCAAATAGGATTCCATATTTATTGGAAGAACCAAATTCCTGAACGTTCTGTCCATTTCTGTGGAAAGCAAACTGCACTTCTGTGGCTGATTCGAGTTGACTACGGCTAGTGAGACAAGTCAGTGTAATATTGTCTCCTTCTGCTATTGGGTTTGGGAACCCTTTGATTTCCAGGTCAGTGAAGGGTTCTGAAAGAGAGCAATAGAAATAAAATTCTTGGTTTGATGTCTGCTAAAGTATTGGAAGTAGAGTGCCATGTCCTGGGTAGAGATGAGTCTGGGTATGTTTGGACTAGGATCTGAAACCACGTGTGCAGGCCCACCAGGAAGCTGTCACCTGTATTGGGCCAATCATCTGCAGGTCTGAACATCCCCAAACTCATCTCTAGTCCTGAGTTTGAGATTGATTTTTCAATTAACAAATACTGGTCAGCGAAAGTTACAACACACACATTGTTTGTTTATGATTTTTGAGGTCTCTTAAATGTAGCCATTCATTCTGAACAATCATGGTACAGATTTTCATTTCTTAACCACTTGCCACCCATCCACATTACATTTTTGTTGGGCGACAGCTCCAGACTAAGCGACATACGGGTACATTGCGGCTTACTTCCTGGTTTTCGGGCATGCTGCACGCTTCCCCCCACTGATCTGTGCTGTGATTGGTTACAGCCAAAACAGATCACACAGGATCTGGCCAGTTTCTTCCTCCCTGAGCTCTTTTCATTCAGGTAAAAAAGAAATCCAGATTCTGTGCGAGTACAAGCAGCACATATACACTTTTAAGGCACATTTCACCCCTTTATTACCCTCCACAGTTAATCCTTTAATTGTCCTGACACCCAGCCAGTGTCATTAGTACAGTGACAGTGTATAGTATTATCACTGATTACTGTATTGGTGTCACTAGTAATGTCAGTGTCAGTCAGTTTGGAGTTGATTTACTAAAACCAGAGAGTGCAAAATCTGGTGCAATTGTGCATAGAAACCAATTCGTTGCCAGGTTTTTTGTCAAAGCTTAAAAGCTAAAGTGAAAAGCTCAATCATGGCTACCATGCAGAGCTGCACCAGATTTTTCACTCTCCAGTTTTAGTAAATTAACCCCTTAGTGTCCCTCCCAGTGTCCCTCTCAGCCAGTGTCAATTAGTCACACTATCACAGTCACACAATAAGTCCCTGATCACCGCCATTACTAGTATAGTGTCACCAAAAATGCAGTTTGGTTTTTATCACAGACATGTAGCAGAATACATTTTGGTCTAAATTTATGAAGAAATTAGATTTTATTGGACATGTTTATTAACACAAAGTAGAAAATATGATTTTTCTTTTTTCAAAATGTTCTGTCTTTTTTCGATTACAAAATAAAAAAATAAAAACCGAGTGGTTTCAAATAGGGATGGGCGAACAGTTCGGCCCGAGCATAAGTTCGGGCCGAACTTTCGCTGTTTGGACGTTTGACGAACAGCTGAACAAATGGGTCGTTTGACCATTTGTTTGGACCCCCGAACCGACCACAATGCATTGTGGCGCTGAACAGTGCATTGCAAGCCCCGATTGGCTGAAGCAGTGAAAGCTTCAGCCAATCAGGGCACAGAGCACTGTCAGAGTCATGATTGGACACTGTCATCATGACTTTATCCAATCATGGCTCATTCCTGCCCCACAGTATAAAAGTATTCTTTCAATGGCAACCATTTTCAGTGTGATTTTGGCGTGGAGAGAGATAGAACGGGGCTCTGTTCAGTGCTATTAGTTAGTTAGTGTGCTATACTGTGCTATTTTGCTTCAATTGTCAGTGTAGAATATTAGTTTAGTGTCAGTCTAGGGATAGTGTGAGTGTAGTGAGGAGGACCATCATTGGATAGTCTGCTGCTAGAGTAGGGACAGCTCAGATAGTTCCAGTGTAGTGTAGTGAGACCGTGTCAGTAATCTTGACATTAGTGTATAGCTAGAGTAGGGACAGTTCAGATAGCATCAGTGTAGTGACGGTTGAACACCATCTATTTTATTGAGTTACTGCCAGTTTAACGCCATTTACTTCTGTGTGCATTACTGCCAGTTTAACGCCATATAGTTTTGCGTGCGTTACTGCCAGTTTAACGCCATATAGTTTTGCGTGTGTTACTGCCAGTTTAACGCCATATAGTTCTGTGTGCGTTACTGCCAGTTTAACGCCATACAGTTTTGTGCATTACTGCCAGTTTAACGCCACTTACTTCTATGTGCGTTACTGCCAGTTTAAAGCCATATAGTTTTGCGTGCGTTACTGCCAGTTTAACGCCATATAGTTTTGTGCATTACTGCCAGTTTAACGCCACTTACTTCTGTGTGTGTTACTGCCAGTTTAACACCATATAATTTTGCGTGCGTTCCTGCCAGTTTAACGCCACATAGTTCTGTGTGCGTTACTGCCAGTTTAACGCAATATAGTTTTGTGTGTGTTACTGCCAGTTTAACGCCATATAGTTCTGTGTGCATTACTGCCAGTTTGACGCCATGTATTTCTGTGCGTCACTGTATGTTTGGCGCAATATATTGCAGTATATTATAGTGTATCCGTGGAGTGTGTCTTTGTAGTATGAGTACTCAAATTAAAGTGCACCAAACACCTCTTTACATTGATTAAAGTCCATCTATGTACAGATTTCAACTTCTTTTTTACATTTGCTTATAAGCACCGCCCCCTCCCTCCCAATAATTCCTGGGAGGACAACAAGGAGAGGCAGACATTCCCTTGGCACTGTAAGGGGGCCAGCAACAAATATGTCCACAGGCAAAGGTGGACGTGGTGGTCATTACTCAGGCAGGGGATCACTACCTCTGTTAGTGAGTTTGCCTGTGCTTTCCAGTATGCTTTCAGAACAGGCATTCAGTGCTGCAGGAGGTTTCGTTACTGATCATAGAACGCATCTGTCCACAGACTCCGTGGACCGTTTGACTTTTATAAAAATGAATCAGTCCTGGATTACCAGCTATGAAGCCCCTGATGCTGATGCCACTGATTAAGTCTTTTTGGGATGTGGAATGTCTGCAGGACTTCGAGGCTGCCTAGCTTTGAGGGTATTCAATCATTTCATCTGGAAGAATGTTTTTGGTATAGGTTTTATGGGCACAATTAACACCCAAAGACCAATTTTTCAGCACCTGTTTGACAGGTGCATATCATTGCAATTTTTTTACAGCAGGGCCAATTCTTGCTTTCATCAAGATTACCTCTATAACGTTACAATGGGAAGGCACCACGGACACCCAAAGACCAATTTTTATGCACCTGTTACTTCTATCCAAAATCAAAGTGACACCAGAATGTATCCAAAATATCTCTAATCTTGTTCCCAGTGCACTACATTGTGGCCTCATCATACACACTGGCTCCCCAGCTGTTGCTGAGCAAAATAAAGGCAGCTTGCAGGGAAAATTTAATTTTTTCTTGGCTTTATAAATGCAATTATCACTGCAGCAAATTCTCTACATGGTATAGATCTGCCACTTTACAGGTAGACTAAGGGGACCCCCCAGGCACTATATTGGAAGGAATTTTTCATTTTTATGTTTTGACTTTAAAAATCAAAAAAAATCACTGCTCCTTTAAAAATGAATTTTTTCACAAACTTTTTTTATTGATACATGTCCCCCAGGGCAGGACCCGGACCCCTATAACCATTGTATGCCCAATCACTTGCATATAAGCCTTCAAAATGGGGACTTTTGATTTTTGACATTCGTGTCCCATTGACTTTATTGGGGTTCGTTATTCGGGTTCGAACTTGCTTCAATTATTTTATTTATTGAAAGATAGGACACATTTGAGAACATACACAGGAGAAAAACATAACCGGTAAATTTAAACATATTCAAAACACAGCTTTCTAACAACCATGCAGTAAATTGGGTCACCATCTAAAATAACTCTAATCGACCAAATACCCTATATACTGCCTCCCCTGTAGTCTCTGACCCGTCCCAATCAATTTTGTACCTATATATCAACAAAAACAACAAAAAAAAGGGGGGGGGGGAATAAAGCCGATCCATGGAGATACACCTCCAGTGTGCTCACCCCACAACAAAGGGGGAATTGAGGTAAGGACTTTGAATATCCACCCTAACTGTTCAAATTATAATCAAGGAGGGTACTTCCCTCCTCCGAGGCCAAAAAGACATTCCAAAGCGACCAGGTCTTGGAATAACGCTCCTGCTGGTGTCATGCAGAAAGCACCAGATCTTCTAATTTGCTAATCTCTTTCACTTTGCGTAACCACATCCCTATCGTCGGGGGTAATGCTGATTTCAATGTCAATGGGACACAGGCCTTAGCGGCATCTAGAAGATGACGAGTAATAGATTCCTTATATAACTTTTCTGGTATGTGAGACGCACGGAGAAGAAAAAAGGCCGGGTCTTCTGGTATCATACAGTCCGTGAAAATTTGGAGAATGCGTCTGACCTCTGTCCAGAAATTCTTTAATTTTGGACATTCCCAGAAAATATGTAACATGGTGCCTCTATCTCCCTGGCATCTCCAACACAGATCAGAAGACGAGTCAGGGAAAAATTTCTTCAGTCTCACTGGCGTTCTATACCACCGAGTAAAAATGTTAAAATTAGTCTCTTGAGTTTTCGTTCCCATTCACGGACACAATTCAAAGAGTCAGTTTCTATTGATGAAATTAATAACTCATAATTGGCCGATAAAGTATGTGACATCCCATCTCCAAACAGAATTTCTCAAAAATAGTAGGGGGCCTAGTAAACTGTCTCGGAGATGGAAGAGTACCAAGGAAGTGGGTAATCTGGAGAGCACTCCAAAATTTTAATCTAAACATACCCACCTGTTCCATCAACTCCGGGATAGTCAACCATGTCCCCCCATTTATATAGCTGGACACTTGTGTACAGCCCGTATTCAATAAGTGCTTAAAAGCCCCGTCGTCAGTCCCCGGTGGAAAAAGGGGGTTCCCCAGCATTGGGTATAGAGGAGAGGTCTCCGGTATTATACCAATAGTGGGGAGCAGGGTTGAACAAAGTTTAACAGTATTGCCTATTAAAGGATGTTTGATAAGCTCTCTAGGAAGATATGCAAAGCACCAGGGAGCTCTTCCCAATGAAACAGGCGACCCTGGCATATTCAATCTGTACCCAAAGTTTAAGGTTTATATGTCTATTCCCCCATGTCTCTTAGGAAGTATTAATTGGCTGCGCTGCAACCGGGGCTGCTTATATGTTCGAAATTTCGCGGTGTTAGAAAGTTCTGGTGCGAACCAAACAGGGGTGTGTTCGGCCCATCCCTAAATACCACCAAAAGTAGACATGTGCAGAACAGATAAATATGTTTAGTTTTGTATAGGGATGAGCCCGCGGTTCGAGACGAACATAACTTCGACTCGAACATCGGGTGTTCGCTTGCTCGCAAACAAACCGAACATATAGGGCATTCGCGGCAAATTCGAGCGCAGCTGAATGCCCCATAATGCACTGCAAGATCACAGTGCATTGACGTCTGATGATTGGCCAAAGCATGCACCTGACCTGCATGCTTTGGCCAATCACAGCACGCTCTGCTGTACCAGAGTATCTGTCGCCATCAGAGTACCTGAGTACCTGTTGCCATTAGAGTACCCAAGTATCTGTCGCCATCAGAGTACCTGTCGCCATCAGAGTACCCGAGTACCTATCGCCATCAGAGTACCCTGAGTACCTGTCCCCAGCCAATCAGAGGTTGGAACCCGAGTACCTGTCACCAGCCAATCAGAGTACCCGGTACCTGTCACCAGCTCATCAGAGTACCCGAGTACCTATCTCCAGCTCATAAGAGTACCTGAGTACCTGTCACCAGCTCATCAGGGTACCCTTAGTTCCTGTCACCATCAGAGTACCCTTAGTACCTGTCATCATCAGAGTACCCGAGTACCTGTCACCAGCCCATCAGAGTACCCATAACCAGCCCATCAGAGTACCCGTCCCCAGCCCATCAGAGTACCAGAGTATCTGTTACCAGCTCATCAGAGTCATGTGATTTCACTTAATTGATAGTTATTTATGAGTATCACTATCGACATTATTTACATTATATTTTATTTTGTTTTACATTAGAGTGTGTTATCTGCACTTGCACTTTACAGGGAGCGCGGTTTGTAATTAATTTGTTAATTATTGTCTCTTCTCTTTTCAATTATTGTTATAACGAGCTGCTCCTTAATCAATTTTACATGAATCAATTTTTCTAACCAGCTTCCATTTGAGAGGGTTGGTAGTTCCTAACATTTTTTATACATCTCCCCTTTTTTTAAGTTACAGCAATGGATATTTTTGATGTTTTTGCTTCTGCTGAAAACTTAGCACTTAAAGATTTGGAACACAATTTCAAATCCTTAAAAAATATCCTGGATAAGAAAATCTTCTTTCAATTCTTTTCAAAATGGTGTCATTTTGAGGGGTGGTGCTCCAGGACCTTCAAAAGTGTAATAGGTCATCAGGAAACTAAATGTGTAATTTATGCTCCTAGAACGCTTGATGGTGCTCCCTGCATGTTGGGTCTCTCTATGTGGCCAGGCTGTGTAAAAGTCTCACACATGTGGTATCGTCATACTCAGAAGAAGTATCAGAATGTGTTTTGGGGGGTAATTTTTGCTATGTACATGCTATGTGTTAGAAATATCTTATAAATTGACAACTTTGTGTAAAAAAAAAATAAGTTTTTATTTTCTTTCCATGATTTTCAAAGATTTTTGGAAAAAGACTTATTATGCCTCATAGAATATACGTTGGGGTGTTTGGTTTCCAAAATGGGGTCATTTTGTGGGTAATTCCATTGTCCTGGTGCTCCAGGGCCTTCAAAAGTGTAATAGGTTGTTAGGAAATTTTATGTGGAATTTATGCTCCTAGAACGCCTGATGATGCTCCCTGCATGTTGGACCTCTGTATGTGGCCAGGCTGTGAAAAAGTCCCACACATGTGGTATCGCCATACTCAGGAGGAGCAGCAGAATGTATTTTGGGGTGTAATTGGAAGTATGCATATGCTGTGTGTGTGAGAAATAACTTGTTATTATGACAATTTTGTGCAAAAAAAAAATAAAAAATAATAATAATTTCTTAATTTTCCCAAGAATTGTGGGAAAAAAATTACAACTTCAAAAAACTCGCCATGCCTCTTGCTAAATACATTGGACTGTCTACTTTTAAAAAAAAGGGATCATTTGGGTGGTATTTGTACTATCCTGACATTTTAGGGCCTCAAGAAATGAGAAAGGCCGTCAGTGCATCAGGTGTGATCAATTTTCAATGATTTGCACCATAGCTTGTAGACTCTATAACTTTCACACAGACTAAATAATATACACTAATTTGGGTTATTTTTACCAAAGATATGTAGCAGCCCAAATTTATGAACAAAAATTACTTATTTGCAAAATTTTATCACAGAAACTAAAAAAAGTGTTTGTTTTTTTTCAAAATGTTCTCCTTTTTTTCACTAATGTCGCAAAAAATAAAAAACCCAGTGGTGATTAAATACCACCAAAAGAAAGCTCTATTTGTGTGAAAAAAAAATGATAAAAATTTTGTTTGGGTACAGTGTTGTATGACTGAGTAATTGCCATTCAAAATGTGAGAGCGCTGAAAGATGAAAATTGGTCTGGACAGGAAGGGTGTATAAGTGCCTGGTATTGAAGTGGTTAACAAACAAATCCGAAACTAAATTAATGTTTCCGTTGTGCACATTTCTAACATTCACCATCCACATATACAGGTATTTCAAACCTTGAATTATACTTACCATTTATTTGAATATTTAACTGATTGCTTCTCTTTTTCACATCACTGTTTAAAGTTTTTGCTTCACAATAATATTCCCCAGAGTCCTCCAGCTGAGCCTGTTGAACTCCATATTGGTTAGATAAAGTGAAATTCTGAACAGTCAGTTGATCTCTATAGAAAGCGAACTGAAGAGTCGCCTGTCTGTGTGGGCTGAGACTCGTGTCACATGTCAGGGTCATGTGATCTCCTTCCAGCACCGGGTTTGGTGTCAGCTTTATTTCAGGAGCTCTGAATAGCTCTGTAAAACACAAAGATCACACAGATTGGGCAAGTATTCTCCACATTATCAGCTCTATGCAGTTAATGAATGTTGTGATAGTAACACAGAGAGTGCAATGCTTTTAATATGTCTAGCACTGTGGCAAGGAGCTGGAGCATAGTGGCACAGGTGTAGTTCCCAAAATTGGCCACTAGACAATGCCATGGTGAGGGTGGAGAACCCTGTAGTTAAAAGTAGGCAGTGTAGGTACCTAGGTAGCCACAGGAGGTCCCCAGAATAGTGATTGGGGTGTACCATAGATAGTGAGGAAGTGTTCTGAATAAAAAGTGTTATGAGAGTCTACCTAGTGAAGTTGATCATGGGAAGCAGTGCAAGGACCAAACCGTGCAAGGATGTTTTCTTTGAGGTTTTATCTTGTGGGAGCTTCTCTTTAGGGTGGAAGCAAGGAAAGAGGGGTACAGGATTTATGGGACTTTTCACATTCTTTTGGCCTTGGATGTAGGGCTCTGGAAAATCCCCTAAAATATGAACTTTTCCTTGTTCCACCTCCCCTCTGCTGTTTTCTGTTTGCAACTAAGGTATGTCCCCTCACCGTTGAGATGACTGAAAAAAAACATGAATATGTAAATCAACCATGTTTTAGTAAGAGGTAAAAGGGCTGTCTTTGGGTGGACTCCAAACAAAAGTCTATTGACAATAATATACGAAAAAAGATGTTAACAGGATTACAGTAACACGATTGAAATAATATGTAATATACAAGTTGTATATCAACATGTTAACATCTAACAATGGAATGGAATAGAAATATGTCCAAAGGGGTCTATCAAACAAGAGTGCAGTATCATTGTTTCATGGACAAACAACATGTTGAAAAAATGGAGACAGAGACTTCGACAAACACAATATAATATATATTCTTCAGCAATTTTTTTTTCGCCAATGTCTTAATTTCTTTCCTAATGAAGCTTACACCAGAGGGCTATGATCAGGTGTCAAAGTTTGGCAGAGTGTAGGTTGATCTTGTTACAGGGGAATCTGCTAATTTGGGAGTGTTTGTGACCAGCACAAGCACTACCTTTAATGCCTCGTTTTGGATTTTAGGTGTTTACATGTTTAAAACCCTTTTTTTTGCTAGAAAATTACTTAGAACCCCCAAACATTATATATTGTTTTTTTTTTTCTAACACCCTAGAGAATAAAATGGCGGTGATTGAAATACTTTTTTTTTGCACCGTATTTGCGCAGCGGTCTTATAAGCGCACTTTTTTTGGAAAAAATTCGCTTTTTTGAATAAAAAAATAAGACAACAGTAAAGTTAGCCGAATTTTTTTTTATATTGTGAAATATAATGTTACGCTAAGTAAATTCATACCCAACATGTCACGCTTCAAAATTGTGCCAGCTCGTGGAATGGCGTCAAACTTTTACCCTTAAAAATCTCCATAGGCGACGTTTAAAAAATTCTACAGGTTGCATGTTTTGTGCTACAGAGGAGGTCTAGGGCTAGAATTATTGCTCTTCCTCTACTGGTCGAGGTGATACCTCACATGTGTGGTTTGACCACTGTTTTCATATGCGGGCGCTACTCACGTATGCGCTCGCTTCTGCGCGCGAGCTCGTCAGGAAAGGGCGCTTTAAAAATTTATTTTTTTTATTTTCTTATTAATTTTACTTTATTATATTTATTTTTGCACTGTTTAAAAAAAAAATTTGATTACTTTGTCGTTTGAAAAAAATGACAAAAAAAAAATATGCCTTTAAGACATATGGCCAGAGCTGACATCATGACGTAGCTTCCGCCCTCCTATGGTATGGGGACGGGTGGCGGCCATCTTAGCCTCACTCGTCTCCATACCTCAGCAGTGAGAGGTCCCGATCTCCTCCGCCGTTACCGACGGCTCCGGTAAGCAGCGGAGGGCACGGGAGAGTGGCGGTAGGGGGGTGGCACCTCTCCCGCCGCCGATAACGGTGATCTCGCGGCGAACCCGCCGCAGAGACCACCATTATCGTACACAGAACCGGCTCCTGTAAAGGTGGATACCTCGGTTGTGGCAGCAGTTGCTGCCGTTACCGAGATATCCATCTTCAAAGTGCCGACGTATATGTACAGGAGCCGGTCGGTAAGTGGTTAAGGTCTAGCGTGATCACAGGGGGTACAAGTGGGAAACATGTAAGAAAGAGCCGTTGGGTTGAGGGAGGTAGGTCTGGAGGTGAGGGCAGAATGTGACCCCAGGGAGGGGGAAGGAAGGAAGGGAGATGGGGAAGGGAACTCTTCCTACTCCTAACGTCATTGTAGGATGTCTTCTGAAAACAAAACTTGTGCTGGGTGTGGCTACTGTTGCCATAAAGCCTGGGGATGTATGGAATAGGCTACTAGTCGTGCTCGTTAGACCAGGCTGGTGGCCTCCCAGGGGTGCCTCAGGAAAGACCCTCAAAGGAGAATCCTATGCCCATATGCCAGGCAGCACACATGGAGGATATTCTCTTCATCACAGGACTAGGCTGTGAAACAACAGAGTCATAAAGGACAACCATTGTAATAGACCATGACTATGTAATGAGCAAATATGGCTTCTTCCCATGTACATATTGTATATAATTACAAAATATTGGTAAAAACTAGGTTTTTAAGACATTAACACACATTTATAACATTATATACATCAAGCTGTTCTCTTTTACTTGTATATCTAGAAAGTATTACCTTTGACAGAAATAGAAGCTTCTCCTAAATACTGCCCATAACTTCCATAGTGAAAGACCTCTTTTGTACATGTATATTTACCAGATCTTTGCAGTTTTATGTTTTTAATACGTAATTCAGGATCAGATCCCCACTTTCTTATTTCAGTGTTATCCTTGTAAAATATACTCTGTCTTCCAGAATATCCGGGATAATGGTGACATCTTAGAGTCACATCGTCACCTTCATGAATATAGAGAGGAGCCTGCAGGATCACCCAGCCTGAAACATTAAAATGGATTCAATTTGCATCACAGCAAGGTCTAAAGATGATCTACTCCTTCCTACTACCTGCTTCCATCCCTATGATATTATGCAAGTACCAACCGGAGGGGACAGGTACCAGGGTAGCAGCCTAACAAGCATGAACACTTACTCCTGGCCTTCACCTTATATACTATGAGTAAAGCTGTATAACATTATATTTTTCCCTGCTCGTTATTTATGAAAGGATGGAGGTAAGGGGACTTGTGTTGGAACTCCAGTTGACAGGCCTCCTCTTGGCAATTTCCAGTTCCAGAAATCCTCTACTAGTATTCAGGGGTGTATCTGCCATTACGCAAACAAGGCATTTGCCTTGGGTGGCATTTCCAGGCCACCACACTATAGCGGAATAATGGCTACAGCACAGTCATCCAGTTCTGGGGGAGCGTCTATTGACACCCTCTCAGAATTACGGCCCCTGATCGCCCACTGTGGCGTGCACCCGTGCGCTCTGTGATCACTGTGTCCTTCGGACAAGGGTCTCTTCCTGACAACCATTGGGCTGTGGTTGTCGGGGCCTGTGGGTGGGGGGCTTATCAGAACCTGAAAATCCCCTTTAACAAGGGGGCCCCCAGATCCCCCCCATGTGAATGGGTACGGGTACATAGTACCCATACCCATTCACCAAAAAAGTGTAAAAAAATCATAAAAACACAGAGACAGAGACAGTTTTCCTTTATTATAAAATAAAAAACAGTGTCCCCCCAATGTAGATTTGCTGTTAATCACGCCACCCGCTGACCCGAAAAAAAAAAAATCGCTCTTGCCGACGCGGAGGCTCTGTGCCTACTGCAGGCGCCTCCATTTGACAGTTCTTTTATAGGGAAGGGGCGGGGCCACCTGTCTATGTCACCTGGTGGCACCGCCCCCTTCTGACGTCACAGACCATTTTTTATTTTACATTCATCTGTCATTGGGGAAGCCCGCTGACAGATGATGAGTCATGGTTGTTAAGGACGTGGGAGCGGCCGGCTTCCTGGCCTGCTGCTTAACAACCAGCTCTTTCTTCACACAGAATTCGAATTGGTCGAATCGATCGTTTTTCGACCAATCTGAATTCTAATCATTCTGAAAAATTGAAATTTGTTAGAAAATTAATAAACAAAACAAAATTTTCTGAAAACGAAACGAATTCCATAACAAAACTAAATTAGTAACATAACAAATCTATCTGAAATGAAAAAAAAAAAATTTCAGTTCTGCACATGTCTATGTCACAAACCCTGGGAAAGGAAGTGTGTTCCTGGCAGGATTACCAGGTGTCAATAAAGAAGAAAAAAGTGTAAAAAAAATGAAACAAATACAGCCACCACATCTAGGGAAAGGTAAGCTGCAATGCATTCAACTTTTGTTTTTGGGTTTAGATACACTTTAAGCCAAAAGGGATCTGGGTGATTTCTTTATCTTAATACAGTGGGACCTTGGTTTACGAGTAACACGATTAACCAGCGTTTTGAAAGACGAGCAACTTTTTTTAAAAATTCTGACTCGGTTTGCGATTGTTGTCTCGCAAAACGATCAGAATTCAAGCTAATGGGCGGTGCAGTACCGCATTTGGCCTGAGGTTCAGGGGCACCGGGAACACTCAGAACGGTTCCTTGGCTTGAAGGAGAAACCAATCAGTAGTTCCGAAACGCGTCCCATTTTGATTACATATTTCCTGTTTGCGGTCCATGCTGGTTGTTGTCCCCTCCCACTGACATCATTTCCGGGATTCATGCTTCACGCTGACTCAGACGACACAATTGCTTCACCAGTGTTCCCAGAGCCTGGGGTGTTCACCTGCTGGTTATCCTGGGACCTTCTGCTGCTGCATATCGTTATCCCTGGAAAGCTGTGATACACTGGGACCTCCTGATGCCGGATCACCTGCTTCATACATCCATGTTATGCCTCTTCTTATCCTTTATTCTGTAAGTGTTTTTAATCTTGTTTGGGGATAATAAAAGTTTTAATTCTGCCCTTAGAGGCGCCTTTTTTCTTTTGCTTGTTTTCTATTAGAGATTGCTTCCCGCTTTGAGTGCAGCCCTAAGTGTTTGAAGACCACTTCAATCAATCCAATAAAGACAGTATCTGCCTAGTCCTGACATTCTGAGCGCCCTTGACATATGTTTTATCTAAGTTTCCCTTAAACATGCAGCCAGTGCTGGAGTTTTCTGTAGAAACCCAAGAGTGCTTAGTTGTCCATTTGTAAAGCTAAGATTGTATACAAGTATTGTAAAAATAAATATCCTTTTATAAACTTGTGAATTTAATGGAAAATACATTGACCAAAACCATAACACCTTTCCTGTACAGAATATTTACTCACCATGACTGACATCCAGTCTGACGGAGTCACTTGTGTCAGTATTGGAGCCTTCACACTGGTAATTCCCACCGTTATGTTGTGCTGCATTTCCAATAACCAAGCTTTGTCCTGTGTATATCTGGTTATTATCCTTGTACCAGGTGTAGCTCATATCTGGTGGAATATGTGACCTCACATTGCAGGTCATTGTTAGAGACTCAGTTGTGAAGATCTTGTCCCAGTTTGGGTTGAAGGTCACCACAGGTCTCACTGCATATCCTACAAGGTAGCACATTGTACATGTCAATTAATAAAGAGACACTACAGAAAAAAAGATACAATCAAAGATCTGTAAAAGATTGTAGATTATACAGCCGTGGCCAAAAGGTTTAAGAATGACACAAATATTAATTTTCACAAAGGCTGCTGCTTCTGTCTTTTTTAGAGGTAATATTTAGGTATATTTTATTGTTTGTTTCCATCAAAAGGAGCAATACAACAAAAGGTTATACCCAAACAGTACAAATTTTGTGAAAACAATGATATTGGGGTCCACATAAGTGGATAAGAAAAATCACCTTTAGCATTGTGAAAAGAATGGACAACCATTTCACAGACTTTATATAATAGAGCAAAAACAGAAAACATGTAGCACCAAAAAATACCAAGGAACAGGATGAAGTAAGGAAGAGCGAAAGAGAGAAAGTAGGGAAATAAAAAGGACTAGGGAGGCCCGAAAAGGGAAAGAAAGAGCTTGAGCGCCCCCATGACTGGTCAATAGAAAGGCAAAAGAAAACTGTAAGAATTTGAAAAAATATGAGAATAGACTGATCATACCATACAGTATCTCACAAAATCGAGTACAACCGTCACATTTTTGAAAATATTTTATTCTATCTTTTAATGTGACAACACTGAAGAAATGACACTTTGCTACAATGTAAAGTAGTGAGTGTACAGCTTGTATAACAGTGTAAATTTGCTCTCCCCTCAGCAGCCAGCAGCAAGACACCAAAGATCTTTTTGGCTGTCTGTTTGGGTGATATTCTGATCACCAATGTAAGGAGCATTCTTCCCATTGACCATCAATGTAAGGAGTATTTTGCCACTGACCACCAATGTAGGGAGCATTCTTCCCACTGATCACCAATTTAAGCGGCATTCTTCTAACTGACCACAAAAGTAATAAGATTTCTTCCCACTGACCACCAATGTAAGGGACATTCTTGTAAGGAGCATTTTTCTCATTTACCACCATTGTAAGGAACATTCTGCCCACTGATCACCAATGTAAGGGACATTCTTGCCGCTGACCACCAATATAAGCATGGGCAGGGCCTACTCACCCAGCACATGGGGGTACCTATCCTCATGTATGTGCTCATCAATGCCCAGGACCAGAAGGGGCCGCATTCATGTGAAAATCTAACATTATGGTGGTACCCCAAATTAGAGATGAGCCATACCACTGTGTGCAGTAATAAAAATATAGAGTCACTCTGAAAAGTGCTGTCCTGTGTCACTAGTACTACACGCTGTTGCCTAATGTATGTTGTATTTAGGAGGGACACCCATACCCTCTCTACTGGTCCAGTGTACCTCTGTCACTTCACTTCCAGTGACAGAATAGGGTCCCACAATGCACTGGACCTTATGTATGCACTTGCTAACATTGATTTAGTACCGGTTGCTTTGGGAAACCGACCTCTAGGGATGAAGCCAGAACACTGACCCCCTTGCTACCAGAGGCCCTGTCACCTACACTAGGTACCTCTGGTGCTCAACATTTTTTGGGGGGCACAAACAAACTGAATAATCCTGGAAAAAAACACATAAATTGCAGCCTCACAGTGCCTATTAAAGCAGCCACCGTGCAATGCATGAATCTATACATTATACACAGAGGGGAGTGGCTGGAGAGAGGGGGTGGCACCCGTGCGGCCTTAGTGGATGCACTGCCATTGGTACCACGCTTTACGACTGGCTGCAATGTACTTTGCACTAGTTTGTGGTTTCCAGGCTTCTAACAGTTGATGCAACATTTACTGAAATGCTTTGGCAATACAGTCCAGTCTGAACAAATACATTAGAGTGTCCCCTAACTATCTCTATTACACTACCCAGGCATACCTGGGTAGTGTAATACCTGGTGTTCTCCAGAATTTGGCAGATCTCTGGACTCCCTGTGCTTTCTGATGGACTGCAAGGCACAGCAGTCCTCCGCTGCAGACGTCGTAACATTCTCCTGAGTGGGAACTTTGGAGAGTAGCTGAAGAGCACATCCTTAGGCTTGTCCTGTCTTTCTCCCATGCAGGCAGCAGCAGCCCACTTTACAGAGCCCTTCTCCCTTTAATTTACAGTGAAGGGGAGAGGGCAGGGCCCACAAAAGACTGGGAAACAGCAGAAACAGTATTAACCCCTTCATAGCCTGAGCCAGCCAACTGCCATAACTAACATACTTTAGGCAATCTGCCTACACTAGGACCATTTGTTCCACTGACCACTGATGAATTGGTTTAAGTAGGGTTTCCTCAAGACTTAAAATTTATCTTAGGGGTTCCTCTGGGAAAAAAAGAATGAGAAAGGTTGATCTAAAGGAAGACTGAATAATTTATTGCAAAAGGGCAACTTTTGCTATACACCAGAGCAAAAGAGAGGGAAATTTAGGCAGGAATGAGAAACAGAGGGATTTAGTTACAAAAGCGGGACGGTTCCTCCAAATGAGGGCCACTGAGAGCTAGGCATAGAAAAAATCATCTCAGTAATTCATCTCCACTTACCTGTTTTCCCCACAATCAGCACTGTAAAAGAAACAAAAAAATAGTTTAGTAAGAAAAATCTAATTCATTTAATTAATACATTGGAGTGTTTCTTTCACAGTGGATAGTAAAGTTTCTAGGTCCTCATCTTAAAAATAAAAATATGTATTACCTTTTTCTTTAACTATTTTTTCTGCCACTCATCCTCTTGATCGTGCATGAAAAAACTTGATTTCAAAACAACCTCACATTTTGTATTTGCATACACTCTATGATTGATGTGGCAGCATCATCACCCTCTATAAACGCTCCCATATAGAGCTACAAATAGATGTGCCATTATCACTACATATTGTCATATATGGGCATGTGCGGTCACAAGTGCTAGTATAATGTGTTGTAAAGGCGTGCCTGGCTTTCAGGGAAGTTTACAAGCATTTTGGAGGGACAGAGAGGACAACCATTCTTACGAAACATGAAGGAGGCCATCCATATCAAACTGGAACAACCACCCTAAATAGGGCTGAGGGCCTTTTGCACCACCTGTCTTCCATATGTTAAGCGTTTTTATCATCTCTACCCTGCTTTTTGACAATAGTTCACACATTCAGCCATTTCCTTTGAAGAAATAACACCTATGAAGCCTTTTTGGCATCAAGAGTGGAATTTTGTAATGAGAACAGGGTGGTTCCACAACTTTCACACCTCCCATCTTGTTCTTGGACAATTGACACAGTCCCGTGATTGTATGAAGGTGTCTGTGCTCCATTTGTGGATATAAATGTTGGGGTATCTTCCTGACACTAGAAGGGTGAAGAACTGAAGACATGCCTTGGAGAAGCTATGGAACAAGTCGAGTTGAATGTGACCATCACCCACACTTTTTCTTGTAGGTATTAAGTCCTCAAGCACACCAAGCATTTAACCTTGGTGCATTAGGCTTCCGTGTTTAGGTGTAGATGGAAGACACAGGTGCACCGTCTGGCCCCACTGGCAGCAACCTAGAAAATAGGGATGAGCCAAACACCCCCCAGTTCGGTTCGCACCAGAATTTGCGAACAAGCAAAAATTTGTAAGAGCACGCGAACACTGATAAAGTCTATGGGACATGAACATGAAAAATCAAAAGTGCTCATTTTAAAGGCTTATATTCAAGTTATTGCCATAAAAAGTGTTTGGGGACCTGGGTCCTGCTCCAGGAGACATGTATCAATGCAAAAAAAAAGTTTTAAAAACGTCCGTTTTTTCAGGAGCAGTGATTTTAATAATGCTTAAGGTAAAACAATAAAAATGAAATATTCCTTTAAATATCGTGCCTGGGGGGTGTCCTTAGTATGCCTGTAAAGTAGCGCATCGTTCCCATGTTTAGAACAGTACCACAGCTAAAGGACATTTCTAAAGGAAAAAGTGTAATTCAAAACTGCTTGCAGCTGTAATATATTGTCAGATCCCGGCAATATAGATAAAAATCATTGAAAAAAATGGCATGGGGACCCGAGTCCTGCCCCAGGGGACATTTATCAATGCAAAAAAAGTTTTAAAAACTGACATTTTTTCAGGAGCAGTGATTTTAATAAATGCTTAAAGTCGGAGTTGGAGCTTCAAGGGAAGCGGAGACCTAAACTAACTCCCCAGGGCTTTATAGCGCACAATTCTCTCCCTGACAGCCCCAGCACCCCTGCAGGACCTGCGTGCATGTCGACATCCAAAAAAACCAAAAAAAATCGGCTCAGCGGTCCCTAACAAACTACCTCCTTTGGGTACGGGAACAGACTGCAATGTCACAAGATGGCGCTCAGCCGAAGCGTGCTCCTCCAGACATCCCTGATCCAGCGGCCTCTCCTACAGCCTCTTCAGAGGAGAGTGAGTACACTCCTCATCTCACTAAGGCTGACCTGGAGGACAGTTTGCCCACTATTTATGACAAACTAGCACATAAATTCCAGGTGAAATTACATAAATCCACCAATACTCTGACCCAGGAGATTGCGGCCCTAGGGGGGCGGATGGACATTTTAGAAATCAAACATGATGAATTACATCTTGCCTATGTAGACCTCCGCAATGATCACGAGGTCCTCTCAGACACAGTTCTTCAATTGCAAAATCACCTTGAAGATCTAGACAACCGTAACAGAAGAAACAACATCAGGGTCAGCGGGGTGCCAGAAACAGTCACTGACTTATCAGAGGCCATTAGGAGACTGTTTCACTCCTTGCTTCCAGACCAGCCTGAGGCCTCATTCACATGTACAGGATACATAGACCCTTAAGACCCAAACCACCACCTGCAAACCCCCCTAGGGACATTGTGATGTGCCTGAAAGACTTTCTTTTTTTCCCTTCTCTCTTTTTCCTTGCACAGAGAAAGTTTTTTATTGTTTTTTACCATACATAGAATGCATTAAAGTGGATGTAAACCCAGAATTTTTTTTTAATTAAGGCTTGTACCTTTTAGAGTATAGGATTTCATGTCATCTGTGCCCAGTCTTGCCACTCAGAGTTAATCCAGCTCTGAGCATTCGTCTTATTTTTCTTCAGTAAGATAAAAACTGACACACAGAGAAATAGGTGTCTGTTTCTTCCCCCTTGCTGTGAGTTTCAGGTGATTTCCTTTTTTCATGCACAAGTGTGAGAAAGGCATTCTGTGTACTTCACATCCCGCTCCTTTCTTCTTCAGCTCTCCCAGGATTGGCTGATCCACACCTCAGCATGATTGGCATGTTGAAGTCATGTGGTGCCTTTCCTGGGTTTTGACTGGATGTTAGTGATCATGGGGCATAATCCATGAGACCGGCAGAAGTTCAGTTTAAGAAATACACAGGAGAAAATATATGTTGCCAAGGGGAGTGTAGAGGTGGGTGGAGAGTCTACTGATGTCACGACTCTGCCCACCGAGCTTCAGACAACAGACACGCCCAGAGAATCCAGAGTTTTGCAGGGCTACAAACAGAAAAAGGGGAGATATTTGACAGGTAAAGATACATGCAGGAGGCATGTATATTCATAGAGATAAGCACTATGGCAGTAGTTTAGCACTATACTGAAAGACTTTCTAGTGAAGGAGGAAGTCCTGCGAGCATCTCGTAACACCCCTCGCATCCAGCTAGATGAGATCACGGTTCAAATATACCCAGACATATTCCCAGCAACCCTGGAGAAAAGGAGACGGATGAAGGAGGTCACTTCAAACCTGCAATCGGCTAGGATCCGCTACAGATGGAGGTTTCCGTTTAAGCTTTCGATCCCCCATAATGGCACCACCTATACCGCCACTATGGTCACTGATGGCAAGGAAATCCTTACGAAATTGGGCCTCCTGGAACTTCAGAGTACGCCGAGGCTCCCTTCAACTCCTCGCCCAACCCCATCATCTCAACAGGACAGGAGGAACCCCCAATGCTCCAGAAATCAGGTCGTCTGATTCTGGCTGATCAGAAGTGATCGTCATACGTCCCACACATGGAGGATGGTTGGAATTCCAGTACAGATTGTTTATTTTTTTCTATTTTTCACTATTTTTTACATTGAACTTAGCATTTTGGTCTCTAGCAAGTGTCTCTTCTCACCCGCTTGAACATCCCCCCACCCACAGACACTCTTATCAAGATATATATCTCTCTCACCTTTTATTGGAAGGGACAGACCCCAGGTTTACCCACTTATCCCCCCCCCCTTTTTTTTCCTCCCTACAAGTGGGAATTCAAGCGTATGTGGAGTATTGGACTAGATAGTCCACTGAATTTTGTTATGCAGGTCAGGGTGGTCTCCCCATCCTGGCCCCTTATAGGGCGTACACACGGTCGGACTTTGTTCGGACATTCCGACAACAAAATCCTAGGATTTTTTCCGACGGATGTTGGCTCAAACTTGTTTTGCCTACACACGGTCGCACAAAGTTGTCGGAAAATCCGATCGTTCTGAACGCGGTGACGTAAAACATGTACGTCGGGACTATAAACGGGGCAGTGGCCAATAGCTTTCATCTCTTTATTTATTCTGAGCATGCGTGGCACTTTGTCCGTCGGATTTGTGTACACACGATCGGAATTTCCGACAACGGATTTTGTTGTCGGAAAATTTTATCTCCTGCTCTCCAACTTTGTGTGTCGGAAAATCCGATGGAAAATGTCCGATGGAGCCCACACACGGTCGGAATTTCCGACAACACGCTCCGATCGGACATTTTCCATCGGAAAATCCGACCGTGTGTACGGGGCATTAGAGTTTGTTTACTTACTACTGTTTTAAGGTTTTGTTTTATATGTTTTTTCCATGTTGCTGAGCTAATAGAGATAGTCACTAGTACTATTAAGGAATGCTTACATATGTGTTCTAAGATATGCAGGGGTGCAGAGCCACGGTCCCCGAGCTCTCTGCCAGCCCCCACAGTGTTGGACTCATATATAGTTACGCTAAACTTTTGACGGGTTATCACACTTAAACTATCAGAGCTATCACAACTAGGATGGGTCGGCGAATAATATCTCACAATGTGAGAGGCTTTAACTCCCCACAAATGCGGAGGAAGGCCTTTAAGTACTATAAAAATATAGGGGAAGATAACATTCTCATGCAAGAGACCCACTTCTCCTCTACTACTCACCCAAAATTCTTTGATAAATCTTATAAACAATACTTTTTTTACAACTTTTGAGTCGAAGACTAGGGAAGTTGCAGCCTTTATCAAAAATACCATGTCATTTGATATTAAGCATATATACAAGGATCCTGCCATCAGGTTCCTGATCCTTCAGGGCGAGATACAGGGACGTGCACTGGCTATTGCAAATGTCTACGCCCCTAACAACTCAAAAAGCTCCTTCTTCAGATCCTTTTTTCAGGTGTTGGATAGGTACAACTCGACACACATGTTAGTTGGGGGGGATTTTAATCTAGTAGCTTGGACAGGAGTAAAGCTTTGACAGGATAAGACAGTGGTAAGCACAGCTAATGCCTTCCACAAGTTCTTACTGAGATCACTAGGGACTCAACTCTAATTGATACAGGGAGGGCCTTAAATAAGGGAGAGAGGGAGTTCACTCATTTCTCACACCCTCATGACAGCTACGCCAGACTAGATTATATCTTCAGCTCCCCAATCCTACTCGCTAACTCTTCCTCAGCTGCTATACACACCTACCCCTGGTCAGATCACCAAATGGTGTCTTTCCATACATCCCATATAGGACTCTCCCCCATGACAGCCTCCTGGAGACTGAATGATTCCCTGCTAGCGGACCTTGAGATAACCCCCAAATAGCGGACCAGTTAGCTGAATATTTTAGGCTAAATGATGTGTATGAAATATCACCTTCCATATTATGGGCAACACATAAGGCGGTCCTTCGAGGTCGCCTAATAGAATTGGCCACCATCAAGAAACATCAAAAGACGACCGAAATTAAAACCCTTACCATAGAACTAAGTAAACTACACCATACTCATATCCAATCTCACTCACCAGAAAAACTACGACAGATTAATCAAAAAAGAGTGGAATTGGATACAATCCACTCAGAACAAACAGAGAAATCCATACGCTGGTCTAAAGGCACTGATCCTGCTCCATAGTAACACTGCCTCAGTCATATTTACGCGCAAACTTCATCAACACCTTCAGCTGACACATGTTTATAAGTGAAGAAATAGATCAGGCCAAGGAGGTCCTACAAATATTTACATCCTTTTACCAATCTCTATTGTCATCTCCTGAATCCCCCCCCCCCCACCTCAAATGGCCTGGATTCATGGCTGAGCTTTCTGTCCCTCCCATCATTATCGGAGGAGCAATTACACAGCCTGAATGCCCCTTGCACAGAACAAGAGATCATCTCAATCATTAAATCCTTAAAAACCTCCAAGGCCCCTGGCCCAGACCAATACACCTCATTATATAATAAAAAATTTGACTAATAAAACGTATTAACCATATTCTACAAGGTCACAAACTCCCAGACGGCATGCTCTTCGCAAATATGGCACTCTTCCCCAAACTTAATAAGGACCATACCCTCCCACAAAACTGCAGACCGATATCTGTTCTCAATAATGATCTTAAAATACTAGGCCAAGTATTAGCAGATCGACTAGTACCCATTATCTCTACATTAATAGGCCCAGAACAAACCAGCTTCATCCCCACAAGACAAATTACAGATAACATTCACCTAGCTGCTAATATAATCCAGGAACGATTTTCTCCCGCAAAGTACTGATTCTAGGCCTAGACATACATAAAGCTTTTGATAGCATCCTCTGGTCTTATATTGACACTGTTCTTGCTGAATCTGGGTTTTCTGGAGAATTCGTAAATGGATTTAAAGCCCTTTATCATAATCCCCACACCCGAATGAAGCTGCCTGGCTGTTCCTCTGAGTATTTCCCCCTGGGCAGGGGAACAAGACAAGGCTGCCCTCTGTCACCTCTGATTTTTGCCCTAGCAATAGAACCTTTGGCCAGGGCAATTATCACAGACACAAACATTAACCACTTCAATACCAAGCACTTAGACACCTTCCCGCCCAGGCCAATTTTCAGCTTTCAGCGATGTAGCAATTTGAATGACAATTACGCGGTCATACAACACTGTACCCAAACAAATTTTTTTATCCTTTTGTTCCCACAAATAGAGCTTTCTTTTGGTGGTATTTGATCACCTCTGTGGTTTTAATTTTTTGCGCAACAAATAAAAAAAGACTGAAAATTTTGAAAAAAAACAAGTTTTTCTTTGTTTCTGTTAAATTTTTTGTAATAAGTATGTTTTCTTCTTCAATGATGGGCACTGATATGGCTGCACTGATGGGCACTGATATGGCGGCACTGATGGGCACCGATGAGGTGGCATCAATGAGGTGGCACTGATGAGGTGGCACTGACGGGAACTGACAGGCGGCACTGATGGGCACTGATAGGTGGCACTGATGGGCACTGATAGGTGGCACTGGTATGCGGCACTGATGGGCACTCATAGATGGCACCGATGGGCAATCATAGGTGGCACTGATGGGCACTCATAGGTGGCATTGATTGGTACTTATGGGTGGCACTGATAGGTGGCACAGATGGGCACTGATGGGCACTGATAGGTGGGAACTGATGGGCACTAATGAGCACAGATGGGCACTGACAGGTGGCACTAATGACACTGATTGGTGGCATTGCTGGGCAGAACTGAAATATAATGGTGCCAATCAGTGCCCATTTGTGGGCACTGATTGGCACAGATTGGGCACATTGGGAACATGTGGATGGCCATGGGGTACATACCTGGCCATCCACATGTTGCCCCCTTCCCTGGTGGTCCTAGTGTCGTCCCTGGTGGTCCAGTGTGGTCATTTGAGGGGGGGCTGCACTGTCAGGAGAGCCGCCGATCGGCTCTCCTCTACTCGCGTCTGTCAGACGCGAGTGAGGAAAAGCCGATCAACGGCTCTTCCTATTGACATTGTGATCAGCCGTGATTGGACACGGCTGATCACGTGGTAAAGAGCCTCCACCGGAGGCTCTTTACCAAGATCGGTGGAGCGGTGTGTCAGGCTGACACACCGCTCCACAGATCGCCGTGATGCGCACCCCCACGGGGGCGCAGCGGCATGTTATCCTGCTGGACGTCATATGACGCCCAGTCAGGATAACTGAACCACCGCCCGGCCGTCAATCTGCTATAGGCCGGGCGGGAAGTGGTTAAAGGCTACCAGAAAGGAGAGGAAGAATTTAAAATAAGTTTGTATGCAGACGACGTACTTATGTTTTTCCCAATCCCAATGGTGTCTCTCCCTAACCTGCTATCTACCTTACAGAAATTCCACACCCTTTCTGGGCTGGGAGTCAATCTGGCAAAATGCTCCACACTCCCAATCAACATCCCCCAATGTATAACGGCCAACCTCAGGGATTCCTTTGGTATCACCTTCACAGACAACACTCTTCAATATTTTGGTGTATGCCTGGCCCCCTCTCTTCGTGCAATCTATAATGCTAACTACCCACAAGCCTTCTCCAAGGTTAAACAGTGGCTGCACCTATGGTCAACCTTTCCTTTCTCCCTGATGGGAAGAATTACGGCCACCAAAATGTCCATTCTCCCGAAACTCTTATACTTCTTTAGAGCCCTTCCCATTTACTAACCCAACAAACCATTAATAGATTTATATGGAAGAACAAGACCCCCAGATATGGCAAATTGCTCACCGATAGGCCTTTATCACAGGGAGGTTTGGGAGTACCTAATATATGGCTCTATTATTTAGCTTCTAGATTGGCTCAAACAGCCCAAAGGCATGCCCCCCCCCCGCCCCCACCCTCACCCTCACAGATTCCCTGGCTTTTGTTTGAAGTTATCTCAGTTCGCCCGTTATACATACCGGGCCTACTTTGGAATGCTAAAATAAGACCCAGGGAGGTCAGCCCTCTAAATAGCATGGTGAGCCAAACTATTCATTTATGGACCCTGTACCACCAGAAATTTAATCTGAGATCATGCAGACCTCCCCTAGCTTCATTTCTGGGAGACACAAGATTCCCCCCAGCGTATGAATCTCCTGATGAATTTCTCTGGTGGTAAAAAAATTACCTGAGGTAATGACTAAGCGCTAACATTTGCACGAAACGCGTCTATCTTTTTGTCCCCTGCTCCATCTGTCAACCACTTGTCATATGAAGCTTCAATAAAAGGATTTTTGAACGTGAAGCCATCCAGAATCGTTTTCTTATGCTAGTATCTCTTGATGCATAGACCAGCTGCAGCAACTGTCAGCCTCTCATAGAATTTTGTAGGCCTTCCACAACAGGGCTGGACGGTGCACCTGTGCTTTCCGCTGGCAACAAAATGCCAGAGCCTCATGCATCAGGGCTAAATGCCCAGTGTGCCTGGGGCCCTGGGATGAAAATAGCAAATTTCCATTTAACCCCTTCAGTTTTGATGTAAAGATAAAACAAAAAATCCTGGACAGTAATGATCAATATCCAATGTGTGCAAAATAATCACTTCAGAATAGTGCTGTGATCATAAACATAACAACTTCATAGTAGAGTGCATTAATCATCACATAACAAATCTTTCATAATAAAGTGCATATACATCACATTAAAAGTCCTTATAAAAAAAGTCTATATATAATAGCGCATGAAAAAAAGTGCATAAAGCGTAAATTTTCTCCACCATACACCACTTGTGTTTGTGAAGTCCCTCACCCACAAGACAGACATTCACAGGAACTCTATGCCGCCCACTCTCATGGTTGGTATAGCTCACTTTATATGTAATTACACCACTGCTACCGGGATATAAAACCACCACATTACCCCTCCATCTGGCTCATAAAGCATTATGAATGTGACGGGAGTCACTTTGGGCGGGGGGGGGGCTTGTGGAGCTCAGTTTACTTTAAAGAGCTCTGGAAACCCATTTTCCAGCTACCCGGCCCCTCCTATGTGTAAGTTAACCTGTGTCTATTAGGGGCACAGGGTGACTGAGAACCGCAGTCGGGTCTGCACTAACCAGACTCACCGTACAACCACACCAGACTCAGCATTTCCTTTTACCCGTTATCCAGGGTTCTATATGTGTGGTTTGCGTTGAAAGAATGAAGGACCTCTTTCACGTGAGACATTTATATTCATGAACAATCTCCCTCAAGAAATAAATGAAGATAGATAATTCCAACTTTCAGACTGCTAGAATATTGTAGGAGTGTCTCAGACCATTGCTAGATAGTATAGGGTGGGGTGGGGGTTTGTTATGTGTTTGTTGAGTGGCTGTATCCCATTGTTCTATTGTTTCTGTCTGCCTTGGGAGCACAGTCTTATGGGATTTATATGTGTATGTGGATTAGCTGCTAGAGGAGAGGGGGGAATTTCTCCAGCACTCCTCCTAAATAGGGATGAGCCGAACACCCCCATGGTCGGTTCGCCACAGAACTTGCGAAACAGGCAAAGAATTTGTTCGAACACGCGAACTACGTTAACGTCTATGGGACACGAACATGAATAATCAAAAGGGCTAATTTTAAAGGCTTATATGCAAGTTATTGTCATAAAAAGTGTTTGGGGACCTGGGTCCTGCCCCAGGGGACATGGATCAATGCAAAAAAAAGTTTCAAAAACGGCCGTTTTTTCGGGAGCAGTGATTTTAATAATGCTTAAAGTGAAACAATAAAAGTGTAATATCCCTTTAAATTTCGTACCTGGGGGGTGTCTATAGTATGCCTGTAAAGGGGCGCATGTTTCCCGTGTTTAGAACAGTCTGACAGCAAAATGACATTTCAAAGGAAAAAAAGTCATTTAAAACTACTTGCGACTATTAATGAATTGCCGGTCCGACAACACACATAAAAGTTCATTGATAAAAACATCATGGGATTTCCCCACAGGGGAACCCCGAACCAAAATTTTAAAAAAAAATGACGTGGGGGGTCCCCCTAAATTCCATATCAGGCCCTTCATGTCTGGTATAGATATTAAGGGGAACCCTGGCCAAAATTAAAAAAAAAAAATGGTGTGGGGTCCCCCTCAAAATCTATACCAGACCCTTCAGGTCTGGTATGGATTTTAAGGGGAACCCCGCGCCAAAATTTAAAAAAAAGGCGTGGGGTCCCCCCAAAAATCCATACCAGACCCTTATCCGAGCATGCAACCTGGTAGGCCACAGGAAAAGAGTGGGGGACGAGAGAGCACCCCCCCTCCTGAACCGTACCAGGCCACATGCCCTCAACATTGGGAGGGTGCTTGGGGGTAGCCTCCCAAAACACCTTGTCCCCATGTTGATGGGGACAAGGGCCTCATCCCCACAACCCTTGCCCGGTGGTTGTGGGGGTCTGCGGGTGGGGGGCTTATCGGAATCTGGAAGCCCCCTTTAACAAGGGAACCCCCAGATCCTGGCCCTCCCCCCTGTGTGAAATGGTAAGGGGGTACAAAAGTACCACTACCATTTCACAAAAAAACTGTCAAAAGTGTTAAAAATGACAAGAGACAGTTTTTGACAATTCCTTTATTTAAATGCTTCTTCTTTCTTCTACTATCTTCTTTCTTCTATCTTCTATCTTCCTTTGGTTTCTTCCTCCATCTTCTTCTTCTGGTTCTTCTGGTTCTTCCTCCGGTGTTCTCGTCCGGCATCTTCCTCCGCGGTGCCGGCGTCTTCTTCCCTTCTTCTCCTCGGGCCGCTCCGCATACATAATGGCATGATGGGAGGCTCACGCTGTGTGACGCTTCTCCTCTTCTGACGGTTCACCCGGTGACACCGCCCCCCTCTGACGCACGGGGACTTGACGGGGACTTCCATGTGGCATTCCCCGTGACATCAGAAGGGGGCGGGGTTACGTAACGGGAGAAGAACCAGAAGAACCAGACGAAGAAGAAGATGGAGGAAGAAACCGAAGGAAGATAGAAGAAAGAAGATAGAACTTTTGTACTTTTGTACCCCCTTACCATTTCACACAGGGGGGAGGGCTGGGATCTGGGGGTCCCCTTGCTAAAGGGGGCTTCCAGATTCCGATAATCCCCCCACCCGCAGACCCCCACAACCACCCTGGGCAAGGGTTGTGGGGATGAGGCCCTTGTCCCCATCAACATGGGGACAAGGTGTTTTGGGGGGCTACCCCAAAGCACCCTCCCAATGTTGAGGGCATGTGGCCTGGTACGGTTCAGGAGGGGGGGCGCTCTCTCGTCCCCCCCTCTTTTTCTGCGCCTGGCCAGGTTGCGTGCTCAGATAAGGGTCTGGTATGGATTTTTGAGGGGACCCCACGCTTTTTTTTTTTTTTTTTTGGCGCGGGGTTCCCCTTAAAATCCATACCAGACCTGAAGGTTTTGGTATAGATTTTGAGGGGGACCCCACGCCATTTTTTAAAAAAATTTTGGCCGGGGTTCCCCTTATTATCCATACTAGACCTGAAGGGCCTGGTATGGAATTTAGGGGGACCCCCCACGTCATTTTTAAAAAAAAATTTGGTTCGGGGTTCCCCTGTGGGGAATTCCCATGCCGTTTTTATCAATGAACTTTTATGTGTATTGTCGGACCGGCAATTTATTAATAGCCGCGAGTAGTTTTAAATGACTTTTTTTCCTTTGAAATGTAATTTTGCTGTCAGACTGTTCTAAACACGGGAAACATGCGCCCCTTTAAAGGCATACTTTAGACACCCCCCAGGTAGGAAATTTAAAGGGATATTACACTTTTATTGTTTCACTTTAAGCATTATTAAAATCACTGCTTCCGAAAAATGGCCGTTTTTAAAACTTCTTTTTGCATTGATACATGTCCCCTGGGGCAGGACCCAGGTCCCAAAAAACTTTTTATGACAATACCATGCATATAAGCCTTTAAAATTAGCACTTTTGATTTCTCCCATAGACTTTTAAAGGGTGTTCCGCGGCTTTTGAATTTGCCGTGAACACCCCAAATTGTTCACTGTTCGGCGAACTGGCGAACAGCCGATGTTCGAGTCGAACATGAGTTCGACTCAAACTCGAAGCTCATCCCTACTCCTAAAGACTGTCTACTATTGAAAAGATGAATATACCTGTGTGCAGGGGAGTTGCTAGGTCTGCAAAAGATCTGGGCAGCGGTCACCAACCTTTTTGCATGCCCGCGCGGGGGGGGGGGGGGGCCAGTGGTAAGCAATTTTTCACGGGCGATGCCTGGTGTTGGTGCTTCAATCATCATGGCATAATGGTTGATATGGTGTCAGGGTCATTGAAGTGCATTATTTCTATTGTTACATTCTAATATATAATGAAGTGGTTCAACTCACAATACTGCAGAATCAGTGGGAGCCCTGGGGGTGTCACTTGCCACATCTCCTGCCACCATATGCAGCATGTCACTTGCCACCGTCGCCTGTCACCAGATGCAGCGTGTTACTTGCCACCGTCAGCTGCCACTAGATGTGGATTGTCACTTGCCATGTCGCCTGCCACCAGTGGTGGATTGTTACTTGCCACTTTCACCTGGCAGCAGATGTGGATTGTCACTTTCCACGTCTCCTGCCACCATTTGCAGATTGTCACTTGCCACGCCACCGGCCACTAGATGTGGGTTGTCACTTGCCAACTGATGTGGATTGTCACTTGCCATGCCAGCCAGTGCCACCAAATGTGCATTGATGCTGCATTGGTGGCAGGCTGACAGCACTGGTCCATTTAGTGAGAGCAGGAGAGCATTGATTTGTGGCGGACAGTAAGAGATGATGTCATCTCGCTGCTGCTCGCCGCACCTCGCTCCCAAATTGAAGAGGCCTGGCTATGAAGAGCTCACTTCTTTCCTCTCCTCCGCCTCTCTCATGCAGCCAGCTAGATCCAAATCATTTCGTGGAGGGGGGATTATGGTGTGGGGTTGCTTTTCAGGGGTTGGGCTTGGCCTCTTAGTTCCAGTGAAGGGAACTCTTATGCCCCGTACACACGGTCTGATTTTCCGATGGACATTGTCCGATCGGAGCGTGTTGTCGGAAATTCCGACCGTGTGTGGGCGCCATCGGACATTTTCCATCGGATTTTCCGACACACAAAGTTGGACAGCAGGAGATACAATTTTCCGACAACAAAATCCGATCGCGTCAATTCCGACCGTGTGTGGCCTGTTCCGACGCACAAAGTGCCACGCATGCTCAGAAGAAATTCCGACACGGGACAGCTCGTTCTGGTAAACTTAGCATTCGCAATGGATACAGCACTTTCGTCACGCTGCAATGTAAAAAATGGTTTAATACAGCGCACTCTCTTCTTCTTTATAATGTGACAAGAATTAAGTAGTTTTGCTGCTCATATTCACACACACTTCTCACAAAGTTTTATTTCTGTTTTTTTAGTGGGATTCCCTCAATATATTGTTATTAGTTGTCACATCTGACAGTTTTATATTTTTTATGTTTTTTTTTTGTTTTTAAGCCTTTTTTTTTCTTTAATGTTTGATTTTTTTCCAAGGCTGATCTTTGTTCAATGTTATTTTTATTTTTACTCGAGAATATTTTTGTGTGTGTTTTGTGTGTGAAGTTACCCCAACACCATTGATATCTTTTATTATTTAATCTCCAGGAGATTGTTTGTTGTTGGTGTCCCTTGTTCATTTCACATTGTATATTAGAAATGTACCTGAATCCTCACAAACAAACCATCATTTTTGAAGTAAAACACATAGGAGAGTATAATTCAAAACAAAAATCCTTTATTAAGGGCTCAGAACCAAACAAAGAGGAAGGCAACACTGGATCAACATGAGAAATTAGCGAAGCCTGGGACCCCCACGGCAGACATCAATTCTTAAACCTCAAAATTGGTGGCCTGAGGAGTCCATATATAAGGGAGGGCAGTCTGGTCCGGGATTCACAGAGACTCGGATAGCAGCAGATGACATCAGTGTCCCCAGGCTGTGGTACCACAAGAGGCTGCATCTTTTGGCCGACCAGACTGGATCCAGGGTCCTCACTGTCTGGTCTTCCTTTCACACTTCCTTCCGGGCTGTGGCTGTGCAGTTGGAGATGTGGCAGGAGGAGGAGTAGGACCTGGAGGAGGAGTAGGACCTGCAGGAGGAGGAGGAGGACCATCGCAAAGGTGTGTTTGAGGTGTAATTTGGCCCCTCATACCTTTCGCCAGAGCCTCTGATATGAGGGCCTCACACATGGCTTTTTGGCCCTCCTCCATCCTCTGCATTTTATAGGCTATGAATGCAGCAACGTTCTCCTGCCTGGTGTGGGGTGCTCCCAGGACCTCTGTAGCCCTACAAAAAAATCTGATAGCCGCCTCCTCTAGGGTACTCCTCCTCCTGCCACTTTCTGTTTCCAGGGGGGGTGGAGGGACCTGCAGATCAGCCAGCCGGCTCGGCCCGGCCACCTCCTGGCTGAGACTTCCCTGTGTATGAAAAAGGGACATGATTTTAGTTTTTGCATCATCAATCACAATCATAAATTAGTACTCCCAACTAACATCTAGTTAACATCATTGATTGGACAAGCAGAAATATTTAGAGGAATGCTATACCTGGCTCAATCTGGGCTCCTCCACATATGGCCTGGAAGGCCCAGGTTGGGCGTCAGAAGCCTCAGCCGGGGGGGAAGGAAGCGTGGAAGGAAGACTTGAGAGGGATGGCCTGGGTTCAGTCTGGCCTGCCAGAAAGTGCAGCCTGTCGTAGTACAACATCCTGGGGACATAGATGTCATCTGCTGCTCCGGATCTCTGTGAATCCAGGACTTTATTGCGCTCCCTTAGATATGTGCTTAGGCCACCAATGAAGATCTTTAAATAGGTGATGTCTGCCGTGGGGATCACCTGCTTCACAATTTCACACAATTGCTCCAGTGCTGCCTTCCTCTTTGCTTGGTTCTTGTAATGGGGGTGTTTAATCTCCCACAGACAGGGCAGCTCCCTTAGCATATCAATGAATAGTGACATGAAGTCCTGATTTTTCAGTACCATATCCATGTTCACTGCAAGACACAACACAAGACAAAGCCTAATGTCACACCAAACTCTCCTAATCTTGTTACAATATAGGCCTCAATCTATAGAAGCAGTATAGGCCCAAGTTTGTCTCTTACCTTCGTTCTTACGATCGCCACGTTCAATGCTCCTTCCTCCGCTCACAGATCATACGTAATACGCACGCGTGTTACGCTTTATATACACTGCGCATGCGTGTAACTCCGCCCGCCCCTGACGTTCTTTCTAGTGTATTCCCCGCCCCTTTTCGTTCGGCGCAGTGGGGGAAGAGCATGATGGCGGACATACAGCAGGTGCGGGCTAATTGTAGCAACGAGGAGGAGGAGGAAAGGGCGGATCCAGGCACGTCCCGATCCAGAAGGAGACGTTTTAAGGCCACAAATATGTCGTTTGGGGAGATGTTGGAGATGGTCGACATCATGAGGAAGTCCGACTATGACGGAAAATATGGGCCTTACCCCAACCCCAATATCCGAAAGGCCAAAATCATGGCGAAAGTGGTCAGGAGTCTAGAGCGGAATTTCGGGGTACGAAGGTCTAAAGATCAGCTCAGGAAGCGGTGGTCGGACCTGAAGTTGAGAGAGCCAGAGCAGTACCGAAAGATCCGGAGAGTGCTGCAAAAAAGTAAGTAGTTGTGCTGTGTTCCTATTCTTTCTGTCTTTATTACGTTCGTTCTGCTCCATATGCTTTGATTAGTTGTAACGTTTCCAAAGGTCAACTTTAATGTTCATGGGCACATTATTCGTTCGTATCAAACATTTTTCTTTCGGCCTCTAGAACACCATTGTTTAGGCCATATGCATTTTCACACATTTTTGGGGGCCTACTTGGATGCCAAATATTTGTTTGTGTAGATGGGTTTGTTACTAGAATGAAATGCAAACTAGATTGTGTGTAAGGAGAGGACACTGAGCAGCTGCTTTCACATCTGGACACTGGAGCACTAGTGTGGGACTCCAGAACACCATTTTTATTAGGGGGCCACACAGGTGCTCCAGTGTATACTATAGGGGGGTCTCCATCTGTGAAGCTTGTACCAAACAGGTAAAGTATTGCAGCTTGACAAAGGGCAATAAAAAATATACATCTTGGAACTCGGCTAAAATAGACAATTGTACCCCACTTCCAAGCAATGTTTCCTATTTCTATAGTTCTGCCATCAAATATCTGTGTGCTAAGTATACCATTTTTGTTTTACATAGGGGAGAAAAGACTCGGAGGACACCCCTCATCTGAGGAGACCAGAGACCCCCCACCTCTGGAAGAAGGGGAAATACCAACCCAAGAAGCTGAGCAGGAGGAAGAAGAAGACGTGGTGGAGATTGGCACCACAACAGATGAGTGTCTGCAACCACAGGCTCAGGTAAGAGATGGCTGGTGGCAGATTTTTGAGACCTTTTTTTTTGTTCTTTATCTCTTTTTAGGTGATCGTGATGTGAGGGAGAGAGAACGTTTCACATCTGAAAGTGCCCAGATACTGATCGGGGAGATCATGGGGTGTAATCTCGAATTGCAAAACATACATCAACAAATCAGTGATGTTATTAAAAAAAATAATAACATCATTGATGTTTTGGGGCGAATTTAAACCCCACAAAATCACCTGTTTTATCGTACCAAACTTTTTTCAATGTTTAGAAAAGCCAAATTTGGAGGATGCACACAGTGTGCCAACATGTGCTATCTGCCATCACGGGAGATCAATGGACGCGTTTTGGGGGGGAAACCCCTTCCTCAATTATAAAGTAGCGTTGAGGAAGGGCTTGCTCCCCCCAAACACGTCCCTTGATCCCCCATGATGGCAGATAGCACATGTGGACATTTGTAAATTGGTGTGCATCTTCCAAATTTGGCTTTTCCAGGGGTGATTTCCCCCCATCTGAACGCTATATCAAACCCAGTTCCTAAATACTGATGTCTGATATAGCCTTCAGGTTTTACCTAATGTGAACTTTGTAAGTTCAAGTTTTTTGGCTTTCTTGTTGGTTTTACACAGGCCTGTTTTATCTGAAATGGATATTTTGATTTTTCATAATGCTACTGCAAACATTGTTATACAACAAACATGTTGGTTTGTTTTAAAAACCTTTGGTAAATGTGCATGTGATTGTGCAGGTATAAAAAAGTGCCTTACTCAAGAATGTGTGGATTATTGTCTCAACACTACAACACTTTTGGGGTGATGTAATTGCTGTTTTATGCAAACATGGGGGTTATTTCCTAAGGGCAAATACACTTTGCACTACAAGTGCAGTTTCAGTGCAGTTGCAAGTGCACGTGTAGTGAAATGTGTTTTTGCATTTAGGAAGTACCAGCCAACACTGTTTTTTATAAGGTTACCCAATCACGACATTTTCTGCACTCAACACATTTCTGTCAGGGTCAGCTAAAACAAACACAAGCAGTAAATGTCCACCAAGAATTTCTTTTGGTTGTTTTTTATTTGAAAAAGGTGTCACATATTGTCTGGCATATTGATAGCCCCCCTACCCGCAAAGAACTCCAGGTATCGTAACCGGACATCACGGGCATTCAGGGAGGGCAAGCCAGGACGGCCGCTTTCAAGTGCCGTCATTGTTGATGTATTTGGGATTCCGGCCTCAGGCCCAACTGAGCCAGCATAGTTGGCTGAATGTTTTCGTAGAAAATTATGGAGAACACAGCAGGCAAGTATTATATGGTTCAGTTTATACTCCGCCATATGGATGGGTGTCATAAATAATCGGAACCGGCTGGCCAGGATTCCAAATGTGTTCTCCACCACTCTTCGGGCTCTGGCCAGCCGGTAATTAAAAACCCTCTGTTCCGGGGTGAGGGTCCTCATCGGGAATGGCCGCATCAGGTGGTCCCCCAGTGCAAATGCTTCATCAGCAACGAACACAAATGGGAGACCTTCAACATTGTCCTCTGGAGGTGGCAAGTCCAAGCTGCCATTCTAGAGACACCTGTAGAACTCCGTCTGGGCGATCACTCCACCATCGGACATCCGGCCATTCTTCCCCACGTCCACATACAAGAAGTCGTAATTAGCCGACACCACCGCCAACATCACTATACTATTAAACCCCTTGTAATTATAATAGTACGACCCCGAGTTGGGTGGTGGGACGATGTGGACGTGTTTCCCATCAATTGCCCCTCCGCAGTTAGGAAAGTCCCACCGCTGGGCAAAGTGGGAGGCCACAGTCTGCCATTCCTGTGGCGTGGAAGGAAACTGTTGAGGAAAAAACAATAAACATTACTATTTTTTCACAGAAACCTGGCAAGCAGATTAGACACAAACATTATGGGTCAACCTCCAGATAGCATTTATTAAGGGGAATTTAACAACAACAAAGTATAAGGTACACCTATCATATCCCCCCCCCCCCCTCTCATGGGCCATTTCTAACATTATAGGGGGGGGGAACTCTTGGACAGGTAACCCTCTTCACTTCATTGAGAGATGAATGCCTAAATACAGGGTATTACTTGGAACAGCCCCTCCTTAGTTACACTATTGGCAGCCCACTGGACAGGTAAGAAGTGTCATAATACAAAGATATAAATACACACTGTACACATTTGAGCACATTTGGACATTCTGCTATTACCTATTACCTATCAAGATCATAATAGGATACAAGAACTTTAAACAGTACCATTGGAAAGTATTCAGGCAGGCCCTTGCACTACATGCTTTGGGGAATTCATCCATAAATCTGAGCACTAAAGAGATGGGTAAAGTGTGTATGGGTTTGGCAAAGTCAGCAGATAGATGATTGAGGATAGAGAATTGGGATCAGCTGACTTAGCAGTTGGGGGAGGGAGGGTTACAAAAAATTTGGGGACACCACAAAAAAAAGCCTCTGGCCCTCTGCCTGAATTTAAATCAAAAATAACATTTCAAAACATTTTAGGGGGTGTTTGGGGTAAAGCACTACTATGGAGCTGATAAAATACATTGTTAAGTAACTACATGAGGTGAATATAGGCCCAGGAGACACCATGCTGGAGAGGTTATTGAAGGGCAAATATGTATGAAGGACCTAAAATAATAATTACATAAAAATCCAGCATGCATGAGGACAAAGGGGACATTCACAGCATAATACAATCATGGTAATTAGGGAATGAGGAAAGAAATACAATATATTATCAAACATTCAATACAATAAAATGTGACATAAAAGGATAAAAATCTTACCTTCATATACTCCTTCTGCAGGACCTGGATGATGGCAGAACAGGTCTCTGGGATAATGATCCCCAGAGCCTGGGGGGAGATGCCTGTCGAGAACTTGAGGTCCTGCAGGCTTCTCCCTGTGGCCAAATACCGCAAGGTAGCGACCAACCTCTGCTCCGGAGTGATGGCTTGCCTCATGCAGGTATCCTGCCTGCTGATATAGGGGGTCAGCGAAGCCAACAAACGGTGAAATACGGGGTCCGTCATCCTGAGAAAGTTCCTGAAATCATCAGGATTATTCTCACGGATCTCACGGAGCAAAGGCATATGAGAGAACTGGTCACGCTGAAGCAACCAATTCTTGGTCCATGAACTCCTCCCCACCCTGTTCATGGACTGGACTTGTGTCAAGGTCAGGACCCCAACACCAAGCCCCCGCACAGCACGAACTCTACGAGGAGTACACATACGCAACATGGCTAGAAAACGGTCGGCTGCTCAGAACAAAGTAACAGAACGCACTGAAGAACAGCAAGGCCTGTGAAGAGCGACCTGAAAAACAGCAACGAGCGGACAAGATCGCACAGAAAACTCCAATACGAACTGACTGCACGCACTGAAGAGCAGATACAAACCCACAAGCACAAACTGAACGGCAGAAAACGATCTGAAAGCCACGACTCTGAAAAAGCGCGAATCGTCGCTCACCAAACTTTTACTAACACGAGATTAGCAAAAGGAGCCCAAAGGGTGCCTCGCTTGGTTCTGAACTGGCCTTTTCTAGTCTCGTCGTACGTGCTTGACGTCACCGCGTTCTTGGCGATCGGAAATTCCGACAACTTTGTGCGACCGTGTGTAGGCAAAACAAGTTTGAGCCAACATCCGTCGTAAAAAATCAGAGGATTTTGTTGTCGGAATGTCCGAACAAAGTCCGACCGTGTGTACGGGGCATTAAGGTGTCAGCATACCAAGACATTTTGGACAATTTTATGCTCCCAACTTTATGGGAACAGTTTGGAGATGGCCCCTTCCTGTTTCAACATGACTGGGCACCAGTGCACAAAGCAAGGTCCATAAAGACATGGATGAGTGAGTTTGGGGTGGAGGAACTTGACTGGCCTGCATCTCAACCCGATAGAACACATTTGGGATGAATTAGAGCGGAGACTGCGAGCCAAGCCTTCTCATCCAACATCATTCCCTGACCTCACAAATGCACTTCTGGAAAAATGGTCAAACATTCCCATAGACACACTCCTAAACCTTGTGGACAGCCTTCCCAGAAGAGTTGAAGCTGTTATAGCTGCAAAGGGTGGGCCAACTCAATATTGAACCCTATGGACTAAGACTGGGATGCCATTAAAGTTCATGTACATATAAAGGCAGGCGTCCCAAAACTGTTGGTAATATAGTGTATTTTTGTTTACACATTTGTGATAGAGGAAATGTTTTTATTCCATAGCCCAAGGTTCTTTAAGACATTAGTAATGATCACTAACCAAGGAAAGAAAAAATCCTACATAGAGATTGGATTCGTTTTTTGGTTTAAAAAAAGAAAAAAAATATTCCATAATAATATAATTACAGGTTTAACTTTAGTGGGATAGCAATGAGTAAATGAATGTAATATACTATATGTATAATACAGTGACATTTGCTACACATATTTGCAATATTTTTTACCAACTAAGCTCAATGTCAGACTTCAGACCCTGACTTGAGAAATGCCATTTGCATTTAGACATGGATGCAGGTAAACAGTAAGCTCGGGTTCACACTGAAGACGGGTTTTAAATATCAAACCTGCATTTCAATCCAACTTCGGGAGCGATTCAGAGACATCTGTGTGGGTTCTTGCAAGGATGTCTATTGAAATTGCCCCCAAAGTCACCAAAAGTAGTGCAGGGACTACTTTTGGTAATCAATTTGGATGGTGCTGTTGCCGGCAATAGGCAGCAATATGACATGACAAATCGCATATCAAAACAGCCCGATGTAAACGGGGGCTGAGGGGGAGATTTACTAAAAATGGAGCACTCAGAATCTGGTGCAGCTGTGCATGTGCAGTCTAACTTCAGAATGTTCAATTAAGCTTTGACAATGAAACCTGGAAGCCGATTGGTTTCTATGCAGAGCTGCACCAGATTTTGCACTCTCCAGATTTAGTAAATCAACCCCTAAGTGACTATAAAGAGGCTGCAGGAGATCATCAGCACAGAGCAACAAAAGATAAAAAAAAAACCAGGTGAAACAGATAGATAGATAGATAGATAGATAGATAGATAGATAGATAGATAGATAGATAGATAGATAGATAGATAGATAGATAGATAGATAGATAGATAGATAGATAGATAGATAGATAGATAGATAGATAGATAGATAGATAGATAGATAGATAGATAGATAGATAGATAGATAGATTTTTTTTTTTATGCAATTTTTTTTTATAATCCGCAGTGCTTTAGCAAACTAAATGTCATTCATTTAAGACTTACATCTACTATAAACATAAAATATAAACCCGTAACCAGCATTTTATTTTTTTCTTTTACTAACTTGGTATAGACAGAACAATGGATTGATTGCTATAATATTTTTGTCCCCAAAAAATAGGTATGTACGTTTTGCTACAACACAAGAAAACAATATACATTTAAATGAGCTGTACTTACAGACCAACAACACGAATAATTCCGAGCACATGTTGACAGAAAAATGTGCAAGAAGGTTTTTATTAATTTACTATAACTAAATGTAAAATGTTGTATTTGTACTTTAAAGGAAGGAAGTAAGAAGGAGGAGATGTCAAATCCTCTCTGAAATTGCTATGGGGAAGTATGAAAAATGATATCACTTGCTAGTTCCATTACTCTTTCCATGTAAATAAAGAAAAAAGTGTTTGTGTATATATATATATATATATATATATATATATATATATATATATATACACACTTTTCCTTTATTTACATATATATATATATATATATATATATATATATATATCAACCTCCTAGACAGCCTGTTAGGCAAATTTAGTTTGGGCTTCTACTGTAACTACAGGAGCTGGGATTGTTTAGTCTGGTCTGCGTGGAGCTCCACAGGTTGAGTTTGATTACCTCCCCCTACCTCCAGGAGAAGCTTCTGGAGATTAGAGCGAGAGGTTTCAGATGCCTGAATATTTAATAGGACCTATCCAATCCCTGGGGAGGTGTGCCCAGATGGTGGATGGGTGCCTATTAAATAGTCTGGAGCACAGAGGAGAGGAGCTTTCCCTTCAGCAGGGTTGCCAACAGTCAGTAAATTCAATCTAGGGATTGTCTTTTTGTCTGTAGGCTTAGTAGAACTTGGAAGGGAATCTGGGGGCGATGTAGGATACTCCAAACAAATTGCTAATGGAGGACACTTCTATTTTAGTAGTAGTAGTATTCACATAGGCATTAGTAGACTAGGACAGCCTAAAAGGTGCATAGCTGAAGACCATGCAAATATAACGTGCTAGTGATAGGAAGCTGAAACAGTCCACGTTTCTTGGCTGGGGACCATGAAAAGTCTCAGCACAAGTAAAGATGCTTTACTCACTAGATTCTAGAACCCACATAGTTCATAGATGCAGCCTCCAACAAAGTAGTCCAGCATCCAGCCCAGGAGTGCTCCAAGGACAAGCAGCCCCCTGGAGCTCAAAGTTTCATTCCCACTCAAAGGCAGGGTTCCCAACTATCAGTAAATTCACAGACACTTTGTAAAATCTATGATTTTCACATCTGTCCATAAATGTACGTTACGGACATGCATGACAACAGACATTCACAGATGTAAAAGTCACAAATTTTACAAAATGTCTGTGAGTTGCCTGCAGCTGTGAAAGTCCCAGAAGGTCGGAGAGGGTCTGGAATCATCCTGTAAAGGCAGAGTGGAGTCACAGCCTTGTGACTCCCCCGCGAGCAGACATTGGAGGAGAAGAGACTGCTGTGACCTGTGACCTGGCCAGGGACCTGGCAACTGTGAGTACTGACCAGCAGGAACCAAAGTCCCTGAGGGGCCGGTCAACTCTAAGTCCCTTGTCATCTTAGTTCAGAAGGAGCCAGTGTCAGAGGTAGGTGTGCCTTCAGGTGAGCTGGACAGAGAGAGTGAGGATCGGGTCATTGATTGCGGTTTCCCCAGACTACAGACTGAGTTTGGATCCCTAGAAAGACTGGCGGAGTGGTCATCCCCGGGTGAAAGCTCAGAAGAGGAGTGGGGAAACTGGAGAATCTCAAATCCAAGAGGCTCAGTCTGAGAGTGAAGATGGGCCAGAGTCAGTGGTGGAGTCTGAAGAAGCCACAGGAACCCTGACCAGCAGCAGGCAGCTTTTTTTTTTAACAGACCCTCCACCACCCAGACCAGAGCACTGGCCTTCCATCAGTGGGTTGTGAGGTCCCAAGACGCATGTGTCCTTCCGGGGAAAGGAAGACTAAAGGAATTGCCAAGGTTTTCCTGGTTCCAGCGGGAAGTGCAGAGTAGGGTGGCTTTGGAATGGGGTCTGGATTATACCTATGTCCCTCCCCAGATCATGGACTTTGTGGAGAACACCCGGGAAGAGTGGGAGAACGACATGATTTGGAATTTCTTGCATATCCCCGAGCCTTTGCGGGTGCCACAGAGTGAGATCTGGGCCCGCTTCAAGGATATTCAGAGTGAGTGGCGGCTGGAAAAAGCCAATTACAAGGACCGGGTGCTCATTGCCAAGGCAGGACGGCCTACAAAGAGCCCCTCTGTCTCCATTTAGGAGGAAGGGAGAAGCCAGAAGAGGTTGCCCAACCCCATTTCTATGCCTAGGAGACTGTGAGGAGTGACAGTTGGCATGGAGACCATACGCATGAACTGCTGGGGAGGAGCAGAATGTGTTTTTGTTTCCTCCTGAATCTCCAGTGGGATCAGACCAGCCTGCCAAACCAAAGGACGGTTTCCCTTGTTGCAAGGACACTGAAGTATGAGGTCTGATTCTATTTGAACTCTTTTATGGAGCCTGTTTGTTTGGGGAGGGGCCCTCCCATCAGGAACTCTAAAGAAGAATTGTCCACCTTGTTTATATGTATTTTCTTCCCATTGTTTCTGTCAGCAGGCTATAACCCCCTATAACCTGACAGAATAAACAGGAAAAAATGTGTGGATTGGGTTTTTATTTTTGTTTCTGTTGACAGGATGTTAAGCCGCTCCCGACAGAAACCATGTACAGTGTATAGTTAGGCCTGAGTGTAGGATGTGTTAAACTGTTTTGTCTTCTCTTAGGATCCTTTGGGATGGCATGGCTGTCCATCCCCTACGGCTGAAGACAAGAAAATTCCTGAGGGAGTACCTTTCTCCTGGGAGAGATGCTCTGGCTGAAATGTATATTGATGGTAGTTACAAGGACCTGTAGCTAGGTGTGTGTATTACAGTAGGTGCCGCCGATATTGTGTCAATCCTGCCGCTATTAGTGCCGAGATTGACACCTGCGAGCCCGGTCGCGGGAGCCAGCGCCGAGCTTTGTCGCTCCTCCCGCTCGCCACCGCCAATGGATTCCTATGGATGCGCGGCATCTCATGGGGGCGAGCGCAAGAAGCACAGCCTCATAGCGGTGATTGACAGCGTGATCCCATCGCGCTGGAAACACAATATCGGCGGCAGGTACTGTATATTCTCTGTACAGATGTAAATACTTACCAGAAATCTTCATATATTTTTGTACATAATTTATTTGTACAGTTCCCCATCCAAGTTGTTTCCCTTTCCCCCTTCCATTTTATCAGATGGAAAGCCCTTGCTCCTGGGCCCAGGAGCCTTTTTCAATTTTTCCCAGCTGAGGGACCAGGTGGATTTTGGTGTTGGGTGAATGTAGCACCCTCTACTTAGGTGCTAGAGGTTAGGATTTTTTGTAAGTGCGAGTAAATTTAGGCAGGCCTAGCTGGAAGCTAGGCCTGTTTGTTTTGATCTGTGTGGACTGGGAGTGGCTCAGAGTAGCAGCAACAGACAGCATCACTCCACTGTCACTTCCCTCTTCCTTCTAAAGGATTCTACAAGAAGAGGGGAAGAGAGGTGGAGCTGTCTGGGGTGTCTGAGGGAGCACCGACCAATCCCCAACTAGGATTGGCAGGGGGCAGGCCTCCTTGAAATACCCAGGGTCAGCCCAGCTGGGGGGGGGATGTTGGGTGGAAGAAACTGAAGAGTACTAGGCTGTCTGGGCCTTTGAGGGAGCTCCCCAGTCTGGGGGGGGGGCCTTGGACCTGGGACTCGGGTGCAGGACGGAGCCCTTCAATAACTCATGAGGGATTCAAACAGGAAGCACACAGAGGAATCAGAGAAAACAGCAGGAGCTAGTACTGCCGGGCAAGTCTTCAGGAGGCTACCACCGGTTGCAGCCAGGAGGGCTGGTGAGTGACATGGGCAGTCGGGAGGACTGGAGAGGGAAAAAGTCAGAGCTGGGTGTGGAGCCAGTAGGGAGGATTGCAATGTCCCAGGCAGTGAATTCGGGCTGCTGCAGCCAGGAGGGCTGGCAGGGTCTGAAGAGGACTGACTGGGAGCGGTAGTCCACCAGGTGAGGACAGATAGCACTAACAAGACTTTTCCATATTTTCTGTTACACTATAGGGGCCCGTGGTCTCTGCCTGCAAAGGGCAGTTGCTAAGGCTTGGCTGAGTCAGTGTCAGGCCTAAACATGTGCTAGCTGTGCCTGAGAAGTAAGAGATCTGCTGGAGAGAAAGAGAGAGAGAGAGAGAAACAGTCTGCAAGCAAGAGATGTGCTGGAGGAGACAGGAGTAACTAAGTGTATATAGTTGTTCATTGTCTTGGAGTGTCTTGGCGTGTCTGGGAATTGAATGCTGGGCCAGGCAGGGTGACAGTTGGGCCACATCACTTAGCAGCCCCTATGGGGGTACCACTACAGTTATGACAAAGTTATTGCTGAATAAATGAGCCCATAGTAGTAATGTGAAAAATGCTCTGGTCTATATATAGTGGTGCACAGCCAACACCCAACTGCTACATATCTATATGTGAGAAATTCTCATGTTTACAGGAAATGGCTGTTGGCTTTTCTCTATTTGCAGTCTTTACCCACTAAATCTTTTGCAGTGCTAAATAGAGATGGGCAGGGCTATATTTTATACAGTATGTATCAGTATTATATGTCATTATAATTTTTCCTTTTTTTTAAAAGCCAAACCATTGATTTTATAAAAGTCTCCACTTTGTTACCTGAACAGAAAGTGAGGAAAAATGTCCCTCATGGGATCACAGATAAGAATAAAGTCCTACATACAGCAGTTTTTATCCCTTGCTCACTATACTGGAAAATGTTTTATTTGCTGCCTCTGTCCCCATTGGGGAGGAATTCCTTTAACATCCTGTCTCATCTGACATACTGTAATTAAAGCACACAGGAAGTAAGGGGAAATCTCCCAAATGGGGACAAAAGTGAAAGCAAACATTTGAAAGAGGTTCTAACCCTTACAAACTGTTTCTTGGACTTAAAAAGTTTTGGAAAGGGTTGGGCTTAAAAACTCAGTGCAAATCAAAGCAACAATACAGTTCATTTGGTAAAAGCTTTATTGGCGTATTTTACAAAAATATAGACCTCAGTGGCTGCACAGTTTCCTGTACCTCTTATTAAACAAATATTCCCTTTATACAGATCTATTATACAGTATGAGATGGTATCTCATATGTAGGGATGAGCTTCGTGTTCGAGTCGAACCCATGTTCGACTCGAACATCGGCTGTTCGACCGTCCGTCGAATTGCGAACGATATGGGCCGTTCGCGCCAAATTCGTGTGGCGCGTCACGGCCCATAATTCACTGCGGCATCGCAGTGCATTGCTGGCTGATGATTGGCCAAGCATGCACTATGACCCGCATGCTTGGCCAATCACAGCGCCGTCAGTAGAGAGAGCTGTAATTGGCCAAAGCCAGGGTGGCTTTGGCCAATTATGGCTCAGGGGATTTAGTACACACCCCACACTATATAAGGCCGCCTGCACGGCGGCCCTGTGTAGTGTGTGTTCCGGTGTGCTGAGAGATAGAGAGAGAGAGAGACAGTGTCATTTGATTTGAGTTAGATAGATTAGGCAGAACAGTCAGTCAGTTAGCTGCACTTACAGTGTATTGTGTATATATATGCATCCCAGGTGTTGCATATATATATATACACTGTATTCAGTTTAGCTAGATCCGTTCCTGTTATCTTCTATCTAGACTATTTAGTGCAGTGTGTCCTGCTCACAGTGTTCAGCTAGATCCGTTCCTGCTATTTACATTCAGTGCAGTGCGTCCTGCTCACAGTGTTCAGCTAGATCCGTTCCTGCTATTTACATTCAGTGCAGTGCGTCCTGCTCACAGTGTTCAGCTAGATCCGTTCCTGCTATTTACATTCAGTGCAGTGCGTCCTGCTCACAGTGTTCAGCTAGATCCGTTCCTGCTATTTACATTCAGTGCAGTGCGTCCTGCTCACAGTGTTCAGCTAGATCCGTTCCTGCTATTTACATTCAGTGCAGTGCGTCCTGCTCACAGTGTTCAGCTAGATCCGTTCCTGCTATTTACATTCAGTGCAGTGCGTCCTGCTCACAGTGTTCAGCTAGATCCGTTCCTGCTATTGACATTCAGTGCAGTGCGTCCTGCTCACAGTGTTCAGCTAGATCCGTTCCTGCTATTTACATTCAGTGCAGTGCGTCCTGCTCACAGTGTTCAGCTAGATCCGTTCCTGCTATTTACATTCAGTGCAGTGCGTCCTGCTCACAGTGTTCAGCTAGATCCGTTCCTGCTATTTACATTCAGTGCAGTGCGTCCTGCTCACAGTGTTCAGCTAGATCCGTTCCTGCTATTTACATTCAGTGCAGTGCGTCCTGCTCACAGTGTTCAGCTAGATCCGTTCCTGCTATTTACATTCAGTGCAGTGCGTCCTGCTCACAGTGTTCAGCTAGATCCGTTCCTGCTATTTACATTCAGTGCAGTGCGTCCTGCTCACAGTGTTCAGCTAGATCCGTTCCTGCTATTTACATTCAGTGCAGTGCGTCCTGCTCACAGTGTTCAGCTAGATCCGTTCCTGCTATTTACATTCAGTGCAGTGCGTCCTGCTCACAGTGTTCAGCTAGATCCGTTCCTGCTATTTACATTCAGTGCAGTGCGTCCTGCTCACAGTGTTCAGCTAGATCCGTTCCTGCTATTTACATTCAGTGCAGTGCGTCCTGCTCACAGTGTTCAGCTAGATCCGTTCCTGCTATTTACATTCAGTGCAGTGCGTCCTGCTCACAGTGTTCAGCTAGATCCGTTCCTGCTATTTACATTCAGTGCAGTGCGTCCTGCTCACAGTGTTCAGCTAGATCCGTTCCTGCTATTTACATTCAGTGCAGTGCGTCCTGCTCACAGTGTTCAGCTAGATCCGTTCCTGTTATCTTCCTACTGACAGGCAGGCTTGTCTGGTTACAGTATATAAAGCTACCTGAAGAAAATTACAGGTGTTCTTTTTGATCCTATTAGTACCACGGTCAGGCAGCTAGACTATTTACATTTAGTACAGTGTGTCCTGCTCACAGTGTTCAGCTAGATCCGTTCCTGTTATCTTCCTACTGACAGGCAGGCTTGTCTGGTTACAGTATATAAAGCTACCTGAAGAAAATTACAGGTGTTCTATCCCAGCTTAGTGCAGCTACAGGCCATTAGTATGTCTGGAAGGCCAAGAAGGAGAGGCAGACAGTCACAAGCCAATAAGAGAGGGCAAGCAGGCTCTGTGTCTAGTGCTGGTCGTGGAGACGGTGCATCCTCATCAGCACGTGGCCATGGGACACGCTTGGCCTTTTTTTCGGCAGCTGGCCGTGTTGAGCCGCAACATGCGGAAGACTTGGTCGAGTGGATGACCAAGCCGTCCTCATCCTCCTCATCCTCTCTCACCCATGCCCAGGGTGCTTTGTCTGGCAAAGCAGCGGCCTCTTCCCTCAGCTCAATGTCATCAGTGACTCCTTCCCTAGCTCCACCATGTCCTCATGAGGATTCCCTCGAACTGTTTGACCACAGTGTTGGGTACATGCTCCAGGAGGATGCCCAGCGTTTGGAAGGCTCTGATGATGATACTGAGCTCGATGAAGGCAGTAACATGAGCACGGACAGAGGGGGTGCCCAAGAAGGACAGCAATCTGGCAGTCATGCTCCCCCTGCTGCAGCATACTGCCAGGTTTGCTCCAGTGATGAGGAGGGAGGGGATGATGAGGTCACTGACTCAACGTGGGTGCCTGATAGGAGAGAGGAGGAGGAGGAGGAGGAGGAGGCGGCACATCACCAACGAGGCAGGATGCCCTCCAGGGGCCAGCCTAAGGGCAGCACATTGACTGCATCACACCCCAAAGCTCCACATGTGCAGGGCGCTGCAGTCTCTGCGCGTTATTCAAAAAGTTCTTTGGTGTGGGCCTTTTTTGAGACGAGTGCATCAGATCGCACCGCTGCTATTTGCAACATATGTCTCAAGCGTATCTCGCGTGGCCAAAACATCTCCCACTTGGGTACCACATGCTTGACCAGACATATGTTGACCTGCCATGCAGTTCGTTGGCAAGCGTATCTGAAAGACCCACACCAAAGAACAAAGAGGATCTCTCCTTGCTCCTCATCAGCTGAGATTTCCAACCCCACTAGACCTTCAGTCCTCTCTGAGACCTGCAGTGAGAGGAATGAAGGTGTAGAATTAGGTGTGTCACAGCCAAGTACTTGTGGGCAATCTGCTTTTGGTACACCGACGTCAGATTGTACCAGGCAAATTTCCCTGCCCCAGCTGCTGCACCGCCGAAAGAAGTTTGCTCCCAGCCATCCACATGCCCAGCGGTTGAATGCTAGCTTGGCAAAATTGCTAGCACTTCAACTGCTGCCTTTTCAGTTGGTAGACTCTGCCCCCTTCCGTGAGTTTGTGGAATGTGCGGTTCCTCAGTGGCAGGTACCCAAACGCCACTTTTTCTCAAGGAAGGCGATTCCGGCTCTCTACCGGCATGTGGAAGGCAATGTCCATGCCTCGCTGGACAGGGCGGTCAGCGGTAAGGTGCATATTACCGCTGACTCATGGTCCAGCAGGCATGGACAGGGACGTTACTTAAGTTTCACGGCGCATTGGGTGACTCTGCTGGCAGCTGGGAAGGATGCAGGACAAGGTGCAGTAGTGTTGGAGGTTGTTCCGCCACCACGCCTCCAAAATGCTGATTGTGACACACCTCTCTCCTCCACCCCCTCCTCTTCTTCTTCCTCCATGGCCTCTTCCTCGGAACCAGCGGTGCTCCGTAGGCGTTCAAGGGGCTACGCAAGTACGCAGGCCAAAAGATGCCATGCGGTGCTTGAGCTGGTGTGCTTGGGGGACAGGAGCCACACTGGGGCAGAGGTTCTGTCAGCTCTGCAGGGGCAGGTTCAGAGGTGGTTGACGCCACGCCAACTTAAGGCAGGAATGGTGGTTTGCGACAATGGCACCAACCTCCTCTCTGCCCTCCGACAGGGACAACTGACCCATGTGCCCTGTTTGGCTCACGTCCTTAACTTGGTGGTGCAGCGGTTCTTGGGCAGGTACCCGGGCTTACAGGATGTCCTGAGGCAGGCCAGGAAAGTCTGTGTGCATTTCCGCCGGTCATATAATGCCAGTGCTCGGCTGACGGACCTCCAAAAGGAGTTTAACCTGCCCAAGAACCGCCTAATCTGTGACATGCCCACCAGGTGGAACTCGACGTTGGCCATGCTGCAGCGGCTGCACACGCAGCAGAGGGCCATCAATGAGTACCTGTGCGACTATGGCACCAGGACAGGGTCAGGGGACCTTGGTTTTTTTTCCCCACGCCAGTGGGCCATGATCAGGGATGCATGCACTGTCCTGTCACCATTCGAGGAGGCCACGAGGATGGTGAGCACTGACAGTGCATGCATCAGTGACACTGTCCCCCTTGTCCACCTGTTGGAGCACACGCTGCGTGGAATAATGGACAGGGCACTTGAGGCAGAACAGAGGCAGGAAGAGGAGGACTTCCTTAGCTCTCAAGGCCCCCTTTATCCAGACAGTGTTCCTGCGTGCCCGCCGATCACACAGGAAGAGGACGAGGAGGAGGAGGAGGAGGAGGAGGAAGATTGTGTCAGTATGGAGGTGGAGCCTGGCACTCAGCATCAGCAGTCTTTAAGGGATCAGTCCCAAGGAACACATGGACTTGTACGTGGCTGGGAGGAGGTGGCTGCGGACGTTGTTGTCCTTAGTGACCCAGAGGACTCCGGACCGAATGCCTCAGCAAACCTACACTGCATGGCCTCCCTGATCCTGCAAAGCCTGCGTAAGGATCCTCGTATTCGTGGTATCAAGGAGAAGGACCAATACTGGCTGGCAACCCTCCTTGATCCACGTTACAAGGGTAAGGTTGCGGACCTTATCTTGCCATCGCAGAGGGAGCAGAGGATGAAACATCTTCGGGAGGCCTTGCAGAAAGGTCTGTGCAACGCGTTCCCAGAGACTGGGAGGTTACAAACTCCTGTTTCTGGACAACGTGTTGCTGAGGCTTCGGTCAGTCAAAGAAGGAGCGGTGGAGAAGGTGGCCGTCTGACCGATGCGTTCAGACAATTTTTTGGTCCGCAGCCCCAAGGTATGATCGGTTCCAGCAACCATCGCCAGCGTCTGTTTTACATGGTGCAGGAATACCTAGGGGCAAGATCAGACTTGGACACCTTTCCCACCGAAAATCCTCTGGGTTACTGGGTCTTGAGGATGGATCACTGGCCAGAGCTTGCACAGTATGCAATTGAGCTACTGGCCTGTCCTGCATCCAGCGTTCTTTCGGAACGTACATTCAGTGCTGCTGGAGGCGTGGTAACCGATCACAGGGTGCGTCTGTCCACTGACTCGGTCGATCGGCTGACCTTCATAAAAATGAATCAGTCTTGGATCACCACCAGCTACCAAGCACCTGATGCTGATGTAACTGAATAATTTTTTTCAGATCCCTTCAAAGACTGCCTATGCTGATGCTGAGTGATTATCCCTGAGTAATTATCCTCTTCCTCCTCAATCATCACGCTGATAGCTTGTAAGAACATTTTTGGTTCTGGGCGCCACCACCAGTGCCTAAGGCACAATTTTTCAGCCCCTGTATAACAGGGGCGTGTAATTACAATTTTTGATGTAATACTTTGCAGCACGGCTCGTTCCTGCATTCCAACTAGAGTGTCTGTGAGGGGTTGCAGTGTTGTGGCACCAGCACCAGTGCCTAAGGCCCAATTTTTCTGCCCCTGTCTAACAGGGGCGTGTAATTACAATTTTTGATGCAATACTTTGCAGCAGTGCTCGTTCCTGCGTTCCAACTAGAGTGTCTGTGAGGGGTTGCAGTGTTGTGGCACCAGCACCAGTGCCTAAGGCCCAATTTTTCTGCCCCTGTCTAACAGGGGCGTGTAATTACAATTTTTGATGCAATACTTTGCAGCAGTGCTCGTTCCTGCGTTCCAACTAGAGTGTCTGTGAGGGGTTGCAGTGTTGTGGCACCAGCACCAGTGCCTAAGGCCCAATTTTTCTGCCCCTGTCTAACAGGGGCGTGTAATTACAATTTTTGATGCAATACTTTGCAGCAGTGCTCGTTCCTGCGTTCCAACTAGAGTGTCTGTGAGGGGTTGCAGTGTTGTGGCACCAGCACCAGTGCCTAAGGCCTAATTTTTCAGCTCCTGTTCAACAGGGGCATGTAATTACAATTCTTGATCTAATATTTCACAGCAGGGCCCTGTGAGGGCTTACAGTGTTTTGGCCACAGCAACACCTAAGGCCCAAATTTCTGCTGAGTATATAGGGCAGGACCCTACTTTCAAACATCTAACTTACAAACGACTCCTACTTGCAAACGGAAGGAGACAACAGGAAGTGAGATGAAATCTACCCATAGGAAGGGAAATTCTCTCATGTAAGAGTTAATATGGGAAAACAATTTCTCCTTTCCACTGATGCTTTCCAATCCTTGTTCCACAAAAAAACCCAAATTTTCAAAAAACATTTTTCATTGGGACAAAAAAGTGAGGTGAAATCTTCTGAAGAGGAGGAAAGACGCAAAACAAATGTCACAGGGGTGATAACCCTTCCCTATGTTTTCCAAAAAGCTTAGAAAAGATTTTTTGGCTGGAGCTAAACACATTAAAAATGTTCAAAATTACAAAGAGATTCTACTTAACAACAAACCTACAGTCCCTGTCTTGTTTGCACCGCCTGTATACTGCTGTTCAGAGTATATAGGGACCTTTCCTTATTTTAATTTGGGTGCGGGGTTCCCCTTAATATCCATACAAGACCCAAAGGGCCTGGTAATGGACTGGGGGGTACCCATGCCGTTTGTCTCACTGATTTTCATCCATATTGCCAGGACCCGACATGACATTAAACCCGCAAGCAGTTTTAAATGAGATTTTTTCCTTTAAAAATGACATTTGGTGCAGGGACTGTTCTAAACATGGGAAACACGCGTCACTTTACAGGCATACTATAGACACCCCCCAGGTACGATATTTAAAGGAATATTTCACTTTTTTTTTTTTACTTTAAGCATCATTAAAATCACTGCTCCCGAAAAAACGTCCGTTTTTAAAAGTTTTTTTTGCATTGATACATGTCCCCTGGGGTAGGACCCGGGTCCCCAAACCCTTTTTAGGACAATACCATGCAAATTAGCCTTTAAAATGAGCACTTTTGATTTCGAACGTTCGAGTCCCATAGACGTCAATGGGGTTCTAACGTTCGTGCGAACTTTCGGTCCGTTCGCGGGTTCTGGTGCGAACCGAACCGGGGGGTGTTCGGCTCATCCCTACTCATATGTTCATACTTATAGGCTTTGACAAGAAAGAATTTTGATCAAGTTATGAAAGAATACGTGGTCTATAGGGATGAGCCGAACACCCCCCGGTTCGGTTCGCACCAGAACCTGCGAACGGACCGAAAGTTCGCACGAACGTTAGAACCCCATTGATGTCTATGGGACTCGAACGTTCGAAATCAAAAGTGCTCATTTTAAAGGCTAATTTGCATGGTATTGTCCTAAAAAGGGTTTGGGGACCCGGGTCCTACCCCAGGGGACATGTATCAATGCAAAAAAAACTTTTAAAAACGGCCGTTTTTTCGGGAGCAGTGATTTTAATGATGCTTAAAGTAAAAAAAAAAAAAAAGTGAAATATTCCTTTAAATATCGTACCTGGGGGGTGTCTATAGTATGCCTGTAAAGTGACACGTGTTTCCTGTGTTTAGAACAGTCCCTGCACCAAATGTCATTTTCAAAGGAAAAAATCTCATTTAAAACTGCTTGCGGGTTTAATGTAATGTCGGGTCCTGGCAATATGGATGAAAATCAGTGAGACAAACGGCATGGGTACCCCCCAGTCCATTACCAGGCACTTTGGGTCTTGTATGGATATTAAGGGGAACCCCGCACCCAAATTAAAATAAGGAAAGGTGTGGGGCCACCAGGCCCTATATACTCTGAACAGCAGTATACAGGCGGTGCAAACAAGACAGGGACTGTAGGTTTGTTGTTAAGTAGAATCTCTTTGTAATTTTGAACGGGTACATTTTTAACGTGTTTAGCTCCAGCCAAAAAATCTTTTTTAAGCTTTTTGGAAAACATAGGGAAGGGTTATCACCCCTGTGACATTTGTTTTGCTGTCTTTCCTCCTCTTCAGAAGATTTCACCTCACTTTTTGTCCCAATGAAAAATGTTTTTTGAAAATTTGGGCTTTTTTGTGGAACAAGGATTGGAAAGCATCAGTGGAAAGGAGAATTTTTTTCCCCATATTAACTCTTGCAGGAGAGAATTTCCCTTCCTAGGGGTAGATTTCATCTCACTTCCTGTTGTCTCCTTCCGTTTGCAAGTAGGAGTCGTTTGTAAGTTAGATGTTTGAAAGTAGGGTCCTGCCCTATATACTCAGCAGAAATTTGGGCCTTAGGTGTTGCTGTGGCCACAACACTGTAAGCCCTCACAGGGCCCTGCTGTGAAATATTAGATCAAGAATTGTAATTACATGCCCCTGTTGAACAGGAGCTGAAAAATTAGGCCTTAGGCACTGGTGCTGGTGCCACAACACTGCAACCCCTCACAGACACTCTAGTTGGAACGCAGGAACGAGCCCTGCTGCAAAGTATTGCATCAAAAATTGTAATTACACGCCCCTGTTAGACAGGGGCAGAAAAATTGGGCCTTAGGCACTGGTGCTACAACACTGCAACCCCTCACAGACACTCTAGTTGGAATGCAGGAACGAGCCCTGCTGCAAAGTATTACATCAAAAATTGTAATTACACGCCCCTGTTAAACAGGGGCTGAAAAATTGTGCCTTAGGCACTGGTGGTGGCGCCCAGAACCAAAAATGTTCTTACAAGCTATCAGCGTGATGATTGAGGAGGAAGAGGATAATTACTCAGGGATAGTCACTCAGCATCAGCATAGGCAGTTTTTGAAGGGATCTGAGATTTCAAAAAAAATTATTCGGTTACATCAGCATCAGGTGCTTGGTAGCTGGTGGTGATCCAAGACTGATTCATTTTTATGAAGGTCAGTCGATCGACCGAGTCGGTGGACAGACGCACCCTGTGATCGGTTACCACGCCTCCAGCAGCACTGAATGTGCGTTCCGAAAGAACGCTGGATGCAGGACAGGCCAGTAGCTCAATTGCATACTGTGCAAGCTCTGGCCAGTGATCCATCCTCAAGACCCAGTAACCCAGAGGATTTTCGGTGGGAAAGGTGTCCAAATCTGATCTTGCCCCTAGGTATTTCTGCACCATGTAAAACAGACACTGGCGATGGTTGCTGGAACCGATCATACCTTGGGGCTGCGGACCAAAAAATTGTCTGAACGCATTGGTCAGACGGCCACCTTCTCCACTGCTCCTTCTTTGACTGACCGAAGCCTCAGCAACACGTTGTCCAGAAACAGGAGTTTGTAACCTCCCAGTCTCTGGGAACGCGTTGCACAGACCTTTCTGCAAGGCCTCCCGAAGATGTTTCATCCTCTGCTCCCTCTGCAATGGCAAGATAAGGTCCGCAACCTTACCCTTGTAACGTGGATCAAGGAGGGTTGCCAGCCAGTATTGGTCCTTCTCCTTGATACCACGAATACGAGGATCCTTACGCAGGCTTTGCAGGATCAGGGAGGCCATGCAGTGTAGGTTTGCTGAGGCATTCGGTCCGGAGTCCTCTGGGTCACTAAGGACAACAACGTCCGCAGCCACCTCCTCCCAGCCACGTACAAGTCCATGTGTTTCTTGGGACTGATCCCTTAAAGACTGCTGCTGATGCTGAGTGCCAGGCTCCACCTCCATACTGACACAATCTTCCTCCTCCTCCTCCTCCTCCTCCTCCTCGTCCTCTTCCTGTGTGATCGGCGGGCATGCAGGAACACTGTCTGGATAAAGGGGGCCTTGATAGCTAAGGAAGTCCTCCTCTTCCTGCCTCTGTTCTGCCTCAAGTGCCCTGTCCATTATTCCACGCAGCGTGTGCTCCAACAGGTGGACAAGGGGGACAGTGTCACTGATGCATGCACTGTCACTGCTCACCATCCTCGTGGCCTCCTCGAATGGTGACAGGACAGTGCATGCATCCCTGATCATGGCCCACTGGCGTGGGGAAAAAAACCAAGCTCCCCTGACCCTGTCCTGGTGCCATAGTTGCACAGGTACTCATTGATGGCCCTCTGCTGTGTGTGCAGCCGCTGTAGCATGGCCAACGTTAAGTTCCACCTGGTGGGCATGTCACAGAGTAGGCGGTTCTTGGGCAGGTTAAACTCCTTTTGGAGGTCCGTCAGCCGAGCACTGGCATTATATGACCGGCGGAAATGCACACAGACTTTCCTGGCCTGCCTCAGGACATCCTGTAAGCCCGGGTACCTGCCCAAGAACCACTGCACCACCAAGTTAAGGACGTGAGCCAAACAGGGCACATGGGTCATTTGTCCCTGTCGGAGGGCAGAGAGGAGGTTGGTGCCATTGTCGCAAACCCCCATTCCTGCCTTAAGTTGGCGTGGCGTCAACCACCTCTGAACCTGCCCCTGCAGAGCTGACAGAACCTCTGCCCCAGTGTGGCTCCTGTCCCCCAAGCACAACAGCTCAAGCACCGCATAGCATCTTTTGGCCTGCGTACTTGCGTAGCCCCTTGAACGACTACGGAGCACCGCTGGTTCCGAGGAAGAGGCCATGGAGGAAGAAGAAGAGGAGGGGGTGGAGGAGAGAGGTGTGTCACAATCGTTAGCATTTTGGAGGCGTGGTGGCAGAACAACCTCCAACACTACTGCACCTTGTCCTGCATCCTTCCCAGCTGCCAGCAGAGTCACCCAATGCGCCGTGAAACTTAGGTAACGCCCCTGTCCATGCCTGCTGGACCATGAGTCAGCGGTAATATGCACCTTACCGCTGACCGCCCTGTCCAGCGAGGCATGGACATTGCCTTCCACATGCCGGTAGAGAGCCGGAATCGCCTTCCGTGAGAAAAAGTGGCGTTTGGGTACCTGCCACTGAGGAACCGCACATTCCACAAACTCACGGAAGGGGGCAGAGTCTACCAACTGAAAAGGCAGCAGTTGAAGTGCTAGCAATTTTGCCAAGCTAGCATTCAACCGCTGGGCATGTGGATGGCTGGGAGCAAACTTCTTTCGGCGGTGCAGCAGCTGGGGCAGGGAAATTTGCCTGGTACAATCTGACGTCGGTGTACCAAAAGCAGATTGCCCACAAGTACTTGGCTGTGACACACCTAATTCTACACCTTCATTCCTCTCAGTGCAGATCTCAGAGAGGACTGGAGGTCTAGTGGGGTTGGAAATCTCAGCTGATGAGGAGCAAGGAGAGGTCCTCTTTGTTCTTTGGTGTGGGTCTTTTAGATACGCTTGCCAACGAACTGCATGGCAGGTCAACATATAAGAACATATTTGGGGGGCACACCCTACAATGCATTTAAATTCAAGATGGTGCTGCTATAAGACCTACAAACAGTACAAAATATTTTACAGCGCACACATACAAGAATGACATTTCCTGCAGGGCTAGTTAAAAACACCTGAACACCTGAACATATTCAAAAATACGGGGGTTTGGTCACACTATATGGTCATATAGTGCTAAGCCCACTTACTGCGACAAAGTACCCCGAATTAGTGGGTCCTACACTAGTAATAGAATGGAAGATCCTTTGTCTCAACCATGGGAGCTGAACTCCTCTATGTGGGAGAACTGAAAGGGATACATCCTAAACACTGGTGGCCACTAAATAGGAGGTAATGAGGAGGGGGAGGGGTGCTCCAGCCCAAAAACCTGGTCAGGGCCTATTACAACATACAAGAACATATTTGGGGGGCACACCCTACAATGCATTTAAATTCAAGATGGTGCTGCTATAAGACCTACAAACAGTACAAAATATTTTTACAGCGCACACATACAAGAATGACATTTCCTGCAGGGCTAGTTAAAAACACCTGAACACCTGAACATATTCAAAAATACGGGGGTTTGGTCACACTATATGGTCATATAGTGCTAAGCCCACTTACTGCGACAAAGTACCCCGAATTAGTGGGTCCTACACTAGTAATAGAATGGAAGATCCTTTGTCTCAACCATGGGAGCTGAACTCCTCTATGTGGGAGAACTGAAAGGGATACATCCTAAACACTGGTGGCCACTAAATAGGAGGTAATGAGGAGGGGGAGGGGTGCTCCAGCCCAAAAACCTGGTCAGGGCCTATTACAACATACAAGAACATATTTGGGGGGCACACCCTACAATGCATTTAAATTCAAGATGGTGCTGCTATAAGACCTACAAACAGTACAAAATATTTTACAGCGCACACATACAAGAATGACATTTCCTGCAGGGCTAGTTAAAAACACCTGAACACCTGAACACATTCAAAAATACGGGGGTTTGGTCACACTATATGGTCATATAGTGCTAAGCCCACTTACTGCGACAAAGTACCCCGAATTAGTGGGTCCTACACTAGTAATAGAATGGAAGATCCTTTGTCTCAACCATGGGAGCTAAACTCCTCTATGTGGGAGAACTGAAAGGGATACATCCTAAACACTGGTGGCCACTAAATAGGAGGTAATGAGGAGGGGGAGGGGTGCTCCAGCCCAAAAACCTGGTCAGGGCCTATTACAACATACAAGAACATATTTGGGGGGCACACCCTACAATGCATTTAAATTCAAGATGGTGCTGCTATAAGACCTACAAACAGTACAAAATATTTTACAGCGCACACATACAAGAATGACATTTCCTGCAGGGCTAGTTAAAAACACCTGAACACCTGAACATATTCAAAAATACGGGGGTTTGGTCACACTATATGGTCATATAGTGCTAAGCCTGGAGGTCTAGTGGGGTTGGAAATCTCAGCTGATGAGGAGCAAGGAGAGGTCCTCTTTGTTCTTTGGTGTGGGTCTTTTAGATACGCTTGCCAACGAACTGCATGGCAGGTCAACATATGTCTGGTCAAGCATGTGGTACCCAAGCGGGAGATGTTTTGGCCACGTGAGATACGCTTGAGACATATGTTGCAAATAGCAGCGGTGCGATCTGATGCACTCGTCTCAAAAAAGGCCCACACCAAAGAACTTTTTGAATAACGCGCAGAGACTGCAGCGCCCTGCACATGTGGAGCTTTGGGGTGTGATGCAGTCAATGTGCTGCCCTTAGGCTGGCCCCTGGAGGGCATCCTGCCTAGTTGGTGATGTGCCGCCTCCTTCTCCTCCTCCTCCTCTTCTCTCCTATCAGGCACCCACGTTGAGTCAGTGACCTCATCATCCCCTCCCTCCTCATCACTGTAGCAAACCTGGCAGTATGCTGCAGCAGGGGGAGCATGACTGCCAGATTGCTGTCCTTCTTGGGCTCCCCCTCTGTCCGTGCTCATGTTACTGCCTTCATCGAGCTCAGTATCATCATCAGAGCCTTCCAAACGCTGGGCATCCTCCTGGAGCATGTACCCAACACTGTGGTCAAACAGTTCGAGGGACTCCTCAGGAGGACATGGTGGAGCTAGGAAGGAGTCACTGATGACATTGAGCCGAGGGAAGAGGCCGCTGCTTTGCCAGACAAAGCACCCTGGGCATGGGTGAGAGAGGATGAGGAGGATGAGGACGGCTTGGTCATCCACTCGACCAAGTCTTCCGCATGTTGCGGCTCAACACGGCTAGCTGCCAAAAAAAAGGCCAAGCGTGTCCCATGGCCACGTGCTGATGAGGATGCACCGTCTCCACGACCAGCACTAGACACAGAGCCTGCTTGCCCTCTCTTATTGGCTTGTGACTGTCTGCCTCTCCTTCTTGGCCTTCCAGACATACTAATGGCCGGTAGCTGCACTAAGCTGGGATATATATATATATATATATATATATATATATATATATATGTACTGATACTGCAGCTAGCAAAATCAACTGCCTGCCTGTAGTATGAGAACACCACCAACCTTCTACAGGTAGCTTTAGCTGAACACTGTGAGGTGGACGCACCCCACTAACTTGTAGGTTTAGCTGAACACTGTGAGCAGGACGCACTGCACTAAATGTAAATAGTCTAGCTGCCTGACCGTGGTACTAATAGGATCAAAAGAACACCAGTAATTTTCTTCAGGTAGCTTTATATACTGTAACAAGACAAGCCTGCCTGTCAGTAGGAAGATAACAGGAACGGATCTAGCTGAACACTGTGAGCAGGACGCACTGTACTAAATGTAAATAGTCTAGCTGCCTGACCGGGGTACTAATAGGATCAAAAGAACACCAGTAATTTTCTTCAGGTAGCTTTATATACTGTAACAAGACAAGCCTGCCTGTCAGTAGGAAGATAACAGGAACGGATCTAGCTGAACACTGTGAGCAGGACGCACTGCACTAAATGTAAATAGTCTAGAAGATAACAGGAACGGATCTAGCTAAACTGAATACAGTGTATATATATATATATATATGCAACACCTGGGATGCATATATATATACACAATACACTTTAAGTGCAGCTAACTGACTGACTGTCCTGCCTAATCTAGCTAACTCAAATGAAATGACACTGTCTCTCTCTCTCTCTCTAAGCACACCGGAACACACTGCACAGGGCCGCCGTGCAGGCGGCCTTATATAGTGTGGGGCGTGTACTAAATCCCCTGAGCCATAATTGGCCAAAGCCTCCTTGGCTTTGGCCAATTACGGCTCTCTGTTCAGGCGGCGCTGTGATTGGCCAAGCATGCGGGTCATAGTGCATGCTTGGCCAATCATCAGCAAGCAATGCACTGCGATGCCGCAGTGAATTATGGGCCGTGACGCGCCACACGAATTTGGCGCGAACGGCCCATATCGTTCGCAATTCGGCGAACGACCGAACAGCCAACACGAAGCTCATCCCTAGTGGTCTACCACTGTCCAAACATTTTTCCACCCTACTCTGTGGTCTACACTGCCACGTATGGGGTAAGGGATGGCTGAAGGGAATTACAGTTTTGCCATTTTAATATTTATTTATGAGTATATAGACCCTACACTGTCATATGTTACTGTTAGGGATGGGCGAACGGTTCGGCCCAAGCATAAGTTCGGGCCGAACTTTGGCTGTTTGGACGTTCTGCGAACACCGAACAATATGCGGTGTTTGGGGCACATTTGAAAGCCGTCGGAACACCGTTAAAGTCTATGGGACACTAACATGAAAAATCAAAAGTGCTCATTTTAAAGGCTTATATCCGAGTCAACAAGCATGTGGCTGGTATTAAGAAGGGCAAAAGTAAACATACAGTACCCCGGCACTATTTAGAGTGCCACAATAGAGACCCCACTGGGACTTTATTTCAGGTGATTGACAGGTTTGTCCCCCATTGGAGGGGAGAGTCACGTCTTCGGGGCGTTTCGCGTCTTGAGACTTACTGGATATATGAGTTGAGGTCCTACTTCCCGTTCGGGTTGAACGTGGAGTGGGACCTCAACTCTTTTATTAATCAATCTTGATTGTATACTTTTTAGTTTTCCACCCTCATTTCCCCCATGTTCGTTCTCAATAATCAGTCCCCACTCTAAAGTCTGTTATCATTGTAAGATCTATGGTATTTAGATTATTTTTTACAATGGTCCTTGGTTTCCCATGGGTCTAGTGCAATGAAGTTATTTATTAAGGAATTTACCATCAAACTTTCCTTTAATAATTTCTTCCAATTTTGTTTTTTTCTTTTTCCTTATACATTTATTGTTACTGTTTATGTATATTTCCTTTAGATTATTTGTACTGTGGTGCCCCTATCATTGCCATCTAGTTATCTCTTCCACCGAGACATTTTCTCGTCATGTGACCTTGTTGTTTACTTCTGGGTCCGCATGCGCAGTTTAACCATGGAGAACGGACTCCGCATGTTGCAGGACTTTCTCCTTGGCCCTGCGAGGTTCCCGTTGCTGGTCACGTGATGAGGGTTGGACGTTTGGCGCACTTCCAGGCGCCACGTCACTTCCCTCAGTTTGACACATGCATCGGCGGCCAGCGGAGCATGACTTTTAACCTGCTCTTGGATTGGCCGCCTGATCCAGTTGGGCGATGGACGCCGGGCACGCCTCTCGGCGTGACGTCATCCCCCCAGTTTGACATGTTGATCGGCGGACGTCGGAGCGGAACTTCGGCCAGCCGCCCGATTGGCCGGCGGATCCACCTGTCACATAACAACTTTGCTTTGATTTGCCCCTGTCACTGTCATTGTCAGAAGCCATTTCCTACTGTCAGCAGTGGGGTCTCTTGACAGGAAGTTTCACTGTATGGCGAATCCACTGTTGGCCGTGGGATCCTTTTGTTAACCCTGGGCCCTCTAGAGATTGGCTCTCATTTCTTTCTGTTATACTGGGTGATATCAGATGATTGCACAGGTCCAATGGGATTAGGCAATTACTTCCTGTTTTGCTATTCCAAGTGCGATCATGTGATTACACCCACCCAATGAAAATGGTTCAATTTTCACTCACTGCAATTGGTCCTTTTTAGATATTTTTAGTTATAAATATAGGCAACCTGGAGTGGATGGTTTATGCCTCTGTTGAAGACCCCTAGGTCGAAACGCGTCAGACTCATTTACCATCCTCCATGTTGCCCACTCCTTTTAATTTTTAATTTAATGTGATCACGCTTTTATTGTAAAAGTTTTTTTTAGAAATAAAAACACCCCCTTTTTTATCTGCACCATGTGGAGGCATATTTTTTCTTTCCACATACCTTCTGAATGAGGTCAAGTGCTTACCACAGCTCCACAAGTGACGTCTTTGCCTTCCTGATCCATATCCTGGTTATTTACTGTGAGGACCTGCCTGGCGGCCCCCGGAGGTCCATGCAGATTCCAGCCTAGAGGATTCGAGTGACAGAACGTCCCTTTCCACGCCCTTGGTGGCACACTGCTCATGCGATTCCCTGTCGCCGACATGGGAATCCACGGGATCTGGTAAGAGTTTTTTACACACCATCCTTTCCATGATTGCTCCATCCAGTGCTGGGACAAGGCCATCTGGTGCCCAGGGCGAAGATGGCAAACTGCGCCCCCCCCCCCCCCCCGGGTATAAAGAAAGAGTCAGTGACTTTCAAAACCAGAAAACACTTAAAACAATACAACATTACAATACAACAATACAATACTGTAGCTGCAGCCCTGTCGCAGTATATGTACTGCGACGGGTCGGCAAATGGTTAAATTGTAAGTTCACCGCACCTCTGGACCCCTTTACATTACACAGCACCCTTCACCTCTGGACTACTTTACATTACACAACTCCCTGCACCACTGGACCCCTTTACATTACACAGCACCCTGCAATTCTGGACCCCTTTACATTACACAGCACCCTGTACCTCTGGACCCCTTTACATTACACAGCACCCTGCACCTCTGGACCCCTTTACATTACACAGCACCCTGCACCTCTGGACCCCTTTGCAGTACACAGCACCCTGCACCTCTGGACCCCTTTACATTACACAGCACCCTGTACCTCTGGACCCCTTTACATTACACAGCACCCTGCACCTCTGGACCCCTTTGCAGTACACAGCACCCTGCACCTCTGGACCCCTTTACATTACACAGCACCCTGCACCGCTGGACCCATTTACATTACACAGCACCCTGCACCTCTGGACCCCTTTACATTACACAGCACCCTGCATTTTTGGACCCCTTTACATTACACAGCACCCTGCAATTCTGGACCCCTTTACATTACACAGCACCCTGTACCTCTGGACCCCTTTACATTACACAGCACCCTGCACCTCTGGGCCCATTTACATTACACAGCACCCTGCACCTCTGGGCCTCTTCACATTACACAGCACCCTGCAATTCTGGACCCCTTTACATTACACAGCACCCTGTACCTCTGGACCCCTTTACATTACACAGCACCCTGCACCTCTGGGCCCATTTACATTACACAGCACCCTGCACCTCTGGGCCTCTTCACATTACACAGCACCCTGCACCTCTGCGCCTCTTCACATTACACAGCACCCTGCACCTCTGGACCCCTTTACATTACACAGCACCATGCACCTCTGGGCCTCTTCACATTACACAGCACCCTGCACCTCTGGGCCTCTTCACATTACACAGCACCCTGCACCTCTGGACCCCTTTACATTACACAGCACCATGCACCTCTGGACTCCTTTACATTACACAACTCCCTGCACCTCCTGGACCCCTTTATATTACACAGCACCCTGTACCTCTGGACCCCTTTACATTACACAGCACCCTGCACCTCTGGACTCCTTTACATTACACAGCACCCTGAAGCCTTTGGGTTCACACTGGTGTCCTGGAGTTTGTCGCAGTGCTGGCATATACGCAGTTTTTTTTGCATTGTATCCCTATTTTTAGCTGCTGTTCCACAGAATTCTATTAGCTTGTGTAATTTTACTGTGTTTTCTGAAAGCACACCAAAGATTCAGTATAGAGGACATTTGGTGCACTTTCAGAAAATGTTGTAAAAATATGTAACCTAATAGAAGTCTGTGGGACTGTAGTGAAAATTAAGGTAAATGCAGGAAAACTGTGTATACACCAGCACTGCAACTGAACCACAGGGTATCAGGCTTGATTCACACCTATGCATTTTTAGTGCTTTTTGCATTTTGCAGATTTGCTCTACAGAAAGTGTTCCATAGGAAACCATGTTTAATGGGCTGTAGTGCAAATCTGCAAAATGCAAAAAGCACTAAAAATGCATAGGTGTGAATCCAGGCTTAGTGTGAACCCACTTGAGTCCTGGTTAAGGATGATCTCCGGCGTGTTCGCATGCTGCACGCGCCGAGCCCGCTAGGAAGTCGGCATTGCACGGCGCTAATCACAAGCAGTGAGACATTTCCCGATGTGCGGCTGCAGAGATCAGGAAATGTCTCACTGCCTGTGATTAGAGCATTGCCGACTTCCTGGCGGGCTCGGCATGTGCAGCATGCGAACACGCCAGAGATCATCCTTAGTCCTGGTTCACATATATGCGATGCGGGAATCCGACCGATTCCAGTGCGGATTCCTGCATTGCATGTTGCTTGTCGGCCATCCATGTTGCCCTTTGCAAACTTCTATGAGTGTCAATGTAAAATTAATGACACCCCCAGATCAGTTTGCAGATTGCAGTGAGAACTGTAAAATGGTGCAGGAATCGGATTGCATAGGTGTAAACACCCATCCAATCCGATTCCAGTGAAGACCAAAAAAAGGGTCCTGCACAGTTTTGGTGCAAATGCGATTTCAGCCATACAGTTTGTATGGCTGAATTCGCATTGCACAGACATTGCATGTGATTTGTACAGCAATGCGGTGCGAATCACATGCAATGTCTATGATCATACTAGTGAAAACCCTGGCTAAAGGAACATGATGGGAACATGATGGGGCCAACTATTAGCATAGAGTTAATGAAAGACTCTGCTGGAGGACAACAGAGGAAAGATTGGGAGTGAAAGATTTGGGAAAGAGAGAGCAGAGTCTGGACACAGTGACAGCTCTGATAACTCACTTGGATGTTCCCAGGTTGCTAAAACTAGTTCCATCGGCGGCTACTTGTTTAAATGTTCCCGCCCCCACATTCCTTTCAGAGGCAGCACACGGGCTGCACGGAGCATGGACGGGACACAGAAACAGAGGGGAGGGAGGGGCAGAGCCTCTTCCATCTCTGTGGAGGGAGGGGGGAGTTGAACTCACTGGGCTATTAGAATTTAACAGAGAGTGAGACACACAGCATTGTGACAATGGGACAGTCCGCCTGAGCTCTCCCAGCGCTGTCAGCATGTCACATCGCCGCTGCACAAGCAAGCCTGTCCCGCTCTCACTGTTTCATACAGGGGAGGATGAGGGAGCTGCCTGACACCCCCCCCCCTAGTTAGTACTCCACTGCTGCGCCCCCCTTCCTGCAATAAATTGATCCGCCCAGGGCATCCGCCCCTTCCGCCCACCCCTTGTACCGGCCCTGTGAAAGATACACCAAAACCTGTACCTTGTGCAATATGTTTGTCTTCTCGGATGAGGGTCAAGCACTCGTCATCCATGATACCATGGACTGAACCTTTCTCAGCATTTTATTGTGATATTCTGAAATTGGACGGTACTGATTATATGTCCCGCATGACATCCTCGCACTCTGAGACTCCATGCTCTTTCTACCCCCCCCCCCCCTCCTTTCCCTCCACTTACCCCAAACCCAACCCTTTTCTCCCTCTTTCTCTCATCTCACATTGGCTTTCCCTTTCTCCCTTTTCTTTTGCTTTACCCTTATGTTTTCACCTTTTTACCTTTCTTTTTATTCTGAAAAAAGGAAAAATTCTCCTGAGACAGTTCCAGAGGAGTGCCATGATCAGGTTCAATGTTGGTTCCTCTTTACACTTGAGACAATATCATGATATGATACCAGTGGCGGCTGGTTTTAAAATTTTTGAGGAGGTGCAAACGAACTGAAAAATACTGAAACAAAAACATCAATTGCAGCCACTGTACCCATCATATGCAGCCGCTCTGCCCATCATATGCAGCCACTGTGCCTATCATATGCAGCCACTGTGCCCATCATATGCAGCCACTGTGCCCATCATATGCAGCCACTGTGCCCATCATATGCAGCCACTGTACCCATAATATGCAGCCAACGGTGCCCATCATATGCAGCCAACTGTGCCCATCATATGCAGCCAACTGTGCCCATCATATGCAGTCAACTGTGCCCATCATATGCAGACTCTGTGCCCATCATATGCAGCCAACTGTGCCCATCAAATACAGCCACTTTGCCCATCATATGCAGCCAACTGTGCCCATCATATGCAGCCTCTGTGCCTATATTATGCAGTCTCTGTGCCCCATTAATTACAGCCTCTGTGCCCATAATATGCAGCCACTGTGCCCTGCAAATGCAGCCAACTGTGCTCCATCAATTGCAGCCTTTGTGCCCATAATATGCAGCCACTGTGCCCGCCTGCTGTCTGCCCGGCACTTACCCTATCGTGGTGGTGGGTCAGACGGCGAGCTGTGGGACGTGTAGTGCGGCGATGGATGCTGTGTCCTCTGTGCACATCTTCTTCCTGTTCTGCACTGCCAATGGGATCGCCTCTACCCTCAGCCAATCAGATGCCCGTTATTACATCCGGGCCTCCTGATTGGCTGAGAGGCGGTTCTGTGATAGCAAAGCAAATATTCATTTGCTTTGCTAACACACCTGGGTGCACTGCGATCGCAATGTTTTGTGCTCACAGTGCACCATTTTTTAAGCCTATTAGAGCCTATGGCTCTAATCAGGTGCTTTAAAAACATCACCGCCGTTGTTATTCAGGCGCCCGGCACCCAAAAAGGGGCTGGACGCCTCAATGGGGTGGCTACAGTGGCCGTGGATAGATTCATGCAATGCATGAATCTATCCATAGTACACAGAGGGGGTGGCTGGAGAGAGGGGGCGGCGCCTGAGCGTCCCCATTGAACACACCACCACTGTATGATACTCAGCATACAATCACCTAGAATACCTTGTGCAGAATTAATTCTAGATCTATATGTTACTATTGTTTGTTATTTGTAGTTCTTACATGATGCTATCTTTAACCTGTACCTCTATAATTCTGATGTTATGGAACATGTCTCTTGAATAAATAAGAGAATAAAAATTGAAAAATAAAAATAAAATAGCAAAAATGAATTCGCTATGGGCACACAATTGGGTGGGATTGAATTTGACTTACTGCTCTACCTTCTCCAGACGATTCCGATTGCCAGTCCCTTTTGAGTAGTAGACTCAATAGTTGAAAGCTCTGCTTACGCCAGAGTTGAATAGCTCAGGTACTCTCGCCTCTTTGGTCCCATTAGCCGATATATCCACACAATTTGAAGATAACAGCTGAAGCCGGCCGGGACACACTGGTTACACATCCGGGCAGTGGCGGCCTGTGCATTGAGCGCGCACGGGCGACGCCCCGAGCCCACCCTTTTTTGAAGCCTATTAGAGCCTCTGGCTCTAATCAGGTGCTTAAAAAAACACCCCCGCCCACTCCCACCATAGGAATCCATGCACCCGGCGTCCTAAAAGGGGCCAAGCACATTGAATAGGGGGCAGCGGTAGGGACAGGGAGGCGTCGCCCGTGCGCCCTCAATGCACGGGCCGCCACTGCCCGGATGTGTAACCAGGGTGTCCCCATGCCACGCTGATACACACACACTAACAGTTAATTACATAGCCGGCCGGCTTCTGCTGTTATCTGCGAATTGTGAGGATATATCAGCTAATGGGACCAAAGAGGGGAGAGTACCTGAGCTATCCAACTCTGGCGTAAGCAGAGCTTTCAACCATTGAGCCTACTACTCAAAAGGGACTGGCAATCTGGATGGTTTGGAGAAGGTAGAGCAGTAAGTCAAATTTTATCATTCAACTTTGATACCAACACTTATGCCCCGTACACACGGTCGGATTTTCCGCTGGAAAATGTTCGATGGGAGCTTGTTGTCGGAAATTCCGATCGTGTGTAGGCTCCATCAGACATTTTCCATCAGAATTTTCGTCACACAAAATTTGAGATCTGAATCTCAAATTTTCCAACAACAAAATCCGTTGTTGGAAATTCCGATGGTGTGTACACAATTCTGACTAGAGTTGCCACCTCATCCCTTTAAACCCGAACACATATTAATTACACAGGTTCTGTGGCTGGTTAAGGTGGTAATTAAACTCACTTGTTGCCTTATCTGCATTTAATTAGCCTGAGAACTCGTGTAATTCACATGTGTACGATTTTAAAGGGGTGAGGTGGCAACCCTAATTTCGACGCAGTTCCACGCATGCTCGGAATCAAGCAGAAGAGCAGTACTGGCTATTGAACTTCATTTTTCTCGGCTTGTCGTACGTGTTGTACGTCACCGCGTTCTTGGCGTTCGGATTTTCCGACAAGATTTGTGGGACCGTGTGTATGCAAGACAAGTTTGAGCCAACATCCGTCGGAAAAAATACATGAATCTTGTTGTCGGAATGTCCGATCGTGTGTACGCGGCATTACAGTATTACAACCTTCTCTATAATTGACTTGCTCCCTTCTTGAAAATTCCTTATGAGAGACATTGGAGACATGAATTATATGTAAGGAAGTCTGAGTCACACAGAGTCACACCTCATAGAGGTAACATTAATATTTATCATTGTGCTATAATCGCCTTATGCATATCTATGTCATTGCCTCTCATTACTAACTAGCATTTATTGCAATTCACCGGTTTCAGCTCTGTTCATCGCCCTAGGCTACAGGAGACCACTCCTACATCATATTCCACCTCTTATCTATCTAAAATGATTTTTTGGATTAACATTCTGAGTTTGAGCAGCACTATGATGTGATTCCTGATAGACACTTAGTACGCTTGAAATTGCTACCCATAGCCTTTTTCATATTAATCACCATCATCAGTAGAGATACATGTTCAACATCTATCCTTTCATTTGGAATCACTTATCTTGAATCTACTGTGACTGCACTGAAAATCCAATGTATGACTGCAATAAATCAAGGTTATACTGCGTCATTTAGCAGTCCATTCAGGAATTAGCTGTTATAACTGCATGGGATACCAGAATGAATTTTACAACTATTGTATATCATCAGATGATTTCTTTCTCTTTGGGAATTTTTACTACCCTGAGTAACTACCGGGTTTGCTTTTATTATTGTATGTGTGTATGTTTTGTGTCTTTTCCAATTTTGGAAGGTTTCGATATGTCAACATAGATGCTATTTCATACATTTTAAAAAAAAATTTTAATAAAACTTTTTCTATTACACTGGTCACCTTTTTGCCCCCATATCCAGCAAAGAGACAGCCAATTCAGCAAACAGACATCCCCATATCCAGCAAAGAGACATCCCCATATCCAGCAAAGAGACATCCCAATCCAAAAAAGATACATCCCAATCCAGCAAAGAGACATCCCCCATATCCAGCAAAGAGATAGCCCAATCCAGAAAAGCAACATCCCCAAATACAGCAAAGGGACATCTTCCATATCCAGCAAGAGAATCCCCCATATCCATCAAAGAGACATTCCCCATACCCATCAAAGAGACATCCCAATCCAGAAAAGACACATCCCAATCCAGCAGAGACATCCCCATATCCAGCAAAGAGACATCCCTCATATCCAGCAAAGAGACAGCCAATTCAGCAAACAGACATCCCCATATCCAGCAAAGAGAAATCCCCCTTATCCAGCAAAGAGATAGCCCAATCCAGCAGAGCAACATTCCCAAATCCAGCAAAGGTACATCCTCCATATCCAGCAAGAAAATCCCCCATATCCATCAAAGAGACATTCCCCATACCCATCAAAGAGACATCCCCCATAGCCATCAAAGAGACACCCCCATATCCAGCAAAGAGACGTCCCCCATATCCAGCAAAGAGACGTCCCCCATATCCAGAAAAGAAACATCCCCATATCCAGGAAAGAGACATCCCCATCCAGCAATGAGACAGCCCAGAGACATCCCACATCCAGCAAAGAGACATCCTCATCCAGCAAAAGGACAGCCCAGTCCAGCAAAGAGACATTCCCATTTCCAGCAAAGAGACAACCCAGTCCAGCAAAGAGACAGTCACAGCAAGCACAGCACAGCCCCAATCAGCAGCATTGTCAATTGATTTACCAGAAAACTAAAAACTTGTCTCTATAGCAGTCAGATCAAAGTGAACACTACACTACAGCAAGGACAGTTAACAGTCAGGAGGCTAAGGAGGAGGACAGGCTAGCTACCCACGTGATCTATTATCCGCACCTGTTACACAGCGAGTTGGATGGTGCCAAAACGAGATTCTGGTTGGTCTGCAAGGTGAAGCGGAGCAAAGTGCAGATCGATCCACCTTCCACTCTCTCAGGCTGCGGCTGTATAATCACTCTACGGCTGCCCTGAGAGTGTATAGGGACATAAAGCACTTGGCTTCCAATTCGTCTCCCACAATGTCTCTGGCGGAGGTGCCAGAATGTTGTTCCGCCAAAAAAAAAAGCATAAGAAGAAAAAAAGGGGCTTTGAGGCCATATATTGGCCCCAGGGACTTTTAAAACGGTGCTAGAATCAATGAAATCAAAAGTATAAGATAAAACACATCTTTTATTAGGTACTAATTAAAAGAACAGACATTTCGTCACACAGTGACATTGGACAATAAATGTACAAAGCAGATACAAAAAGTATTGACATAGATGCAGAGATTAATACCACTCTCTCAACATGTTTCGCTTTCCTAAGCTTCTTCAGGAGATGTGTTGTGGTATTATAATCAACTATAAAAATAGAAATATATATATTACATGCCTGCTAATGAATTACAATCTCATAAATTTATATTAGTTTGATCATAACAAAAAGTGAAAATATATATGAAAAGGGCATATTTTAACAAAATTGGTATATGTACAACTGAGTATAAAAAAAAAAAAAAAAAAAAGCGGCACCAAAACACCAATCGCACACCGATCCATACTAGAGCCACTACGGCAAAAATTAACAATCCCACACACGCACTGGGACACCGGGACACCCTTTCTAATACCCATTTAAGTACTCCATCATCTCAAACAATGGCACCTTCAAATACCAACACCAATGAATCTACTAGTCAGTCGGATTTTCGCCCGGCTCCTATCTTTACTCAACCAGTACACGAGTCGAAGAAAATGACGGCCCTGGAGGGCCTTCAGAAACAGGCCAGAAATTTGAAATAATTAATTTATCTTCCATTCCTTTGAGTGCTGATCAAGTTTCTGTCTTAGAGTTAGGTTTAACCTTTTGTCCGACACAGAAAATTGATCAGTTTGAACTGATAAAAGATTTGAATTTATTCGTTCGTAAACTAATGCTTCGCATTAATTTTGACAAACCCATACAATCCAGCTCTACGTCATCTCATGATGAACCGAGAGTGGAAAATATTACTTTAAATGAAATCAAAGCAATGGAAGACCTTATGCAACTTTGGGACGAGGGACACATAGATGAAATAGATCTTTTGGAAGCTCAGTCCCTTGACCGGGAAGTATCTCCCGATCAGGGGCCATGTGCCTTCCCTCTAAGAGTACCGTTTAGACCCAAGGAATACAGACCCAAATCAAAAACGTTCCCCACACCACAGAGTAATCCCAATGTCTGGGCGTTTATCCATCAGGTCACAGAGGACATCTGTAAGACCAAATGGAAGGGCCTAAAACATTCAAACCTTACAAGCAAACAAAAACTGGCTTTAAAATCACTACAGTCAGACCCGCGTCTGGTGGTTAAGCCCTCAGACAAGGGAGGTAACTTAGTGGTGATGACCATAGAACAATACGAATTGATGGTCCTACGCCTTCTACAAAATCGTAATTGGTATAAAAAAGTAACTGAGACACATGTTACCAATATGACCATGCGCTATAGAAAATTAATTGGAACAGCCTACCACCAGGGTCTGATTACTAAACCAACATGGGAGTTCCTTAATGTGCCCTGCCCTCGGATTCCCACACTGTACGCCCTCCCCAAGGTACATAAGGACATAATAAATCCCCCTGGCCGACCAATAGTGTCCGGAAACGGATCACTCACTGAAAATGCGAGTCAACTCATAGATGAATTCCTTAGGCCCCATGTGGAGGGCCTTACATCATACCTGCAAGACACTAATGAACTTCTTCGAACTCTGGACGGTGTTACCGTTCCAGAGGAAGCATGGCTTGTGGCGTTGGATGTGGAAGCCCTCTACAACTCCATCCCCCATGATTTGGGGGTGGCAGTTGTGGAGGGCTTCATTTCCCACGATGATGATGTCCCTCAGACTTATAGAAGGTTCATTTTGGACCTTCTGAGTTTTATCCTTACCAATAACATCTTCTTATTTGCACGCTCCCACTACCTCCAGGTGCAGGGGGTCGCTATGGGGACCAGATGTGCCCCCTCCTATGCGAACCTGTACCTGGGGGAGTGGGAGCAAAAACTGTTCTTCAGGGAGGATATGCAGGCCCTGGTGGAAAATATACCGATTTGGAAACGGTATATTGACGATGTATTCTTTATTTGGACAGGCAGCAGAGAAGATCTTTCTCACTTCTTTGAGGGATTGAAAATCAATTCCTATAACCTCACCTTTACCATGGAGGCAAACCAATCCAGTTTAACCTTCCTAGATATCACCCTTTTCATTAATCCTGATAGAACCATTGGAACCACTCTTTTTCGTAAACCATCAGCAGGAAATTCACTCCTGCACGCTACCAGTTCACATCCCCTACCACTCATTAACAATGTCCCCTATGGACAATATTTAAGACTGAGGAGAAATTGTAGTGACAATGTCTTTTTTGAATCCGAGGCCAGGGCACTGAGAGAACGCCTTAGGGCACGTGGCTATAGCAATAAATGCCTTAAACGAGCCTATGTTAGGGCCAAAAAAAGCAACCGCAGCCAATTAATTCATGGATGTTCCAAACCAAAGTCAGACCCAGGCTTAAGAGTCATTACTACCTTTTCTGGGCAACATCAGCAGGTACGTGAGCTGCTACAAAAGCACTGGTACTTATTGATGGGTGACCCTAAAGTGTCTAAACATCTAAAAGATCACCCAGAGATCACTTATCGACGATCTCGGTCACTCAGAGATCACATTGTCCATAGCCACCATACCTCTTTGCCTGTAACCACTACCAAAAACAAAGGTACCAAACCCTGCCACAAATGTGACTTCTGCAGGTACATTTATGCATCCCGGAATATCATTCTCCCAAATGGACAATTATACAACCCCAACTTCATTGTCACATGCCAATCCATTGGCGTTGTCTACATAATGTTATGTGAATGCAATGCATTCTACATAGGGAAAACCAAACGTCCCTTTTTCCACCGAATTAGAGATCATGTCACTCTAGTGAATAAGAAAAAGATGGAAACCCCTATAAGCCGACATATGGGTTTATGCCATCAGTTCGACGACAGTAAAATGCACTTCTATGCCCTTGAATACGCCCCCCCTAATGAAAGAGGGGGTGATTATGATAAGACCCTATTGCAACGCGAGACTAAGTGGATTTTTACTTTGAATGCTTTGCAATATCCTGGCCTAAATGATGTTTTGAGTTTTAAACCTTTTCTTTAATTGTTTTTTTTTTTTTTTTTTTTTTTTTTTTTTTTTTTTACATCTGATCTGCTATATCTGATATAATTGCTTTTGTATCTATATGTCAACATCTATGATACCACCATTTAATATGTGTCTGTATTTTTATTTTATATGCCTAATGTTTTTGTATGCGATAGAACTGGTTTCTTAAACGCTCTTCAGTCTGCTTGTCATTGGTTTTTTTTGGGCATGTACGGACACTCGGGGCACCCAGCATGGTAGGTCCTAATCAATGTCCCTTCAGCTGGGTTGCCCTTTAATTGACAACTAGTGCTGCTGTCCCCCTTCCCCCTTCTTTGTTTCTTTTGAATCTGCCCTCGGCCCTTTGGCTCAGGTGACGCCTACTTTTAAAATATCTGATCTCCTAAAGATGACCGCTGATCAGACTCATCTACATGATGCCGCCAATGTACTCATCCATAGGATTAATACTTAGCCTCAGCGGCTTCCGTATTTCACTATTTCTGGCACTGTATTTTCAAAAATGGCCGCGATTCAGTCGCGCCGTTCAGATGCGGCTGACGTCATTCATTATCAAGCCGGGACACGGGCGCATGCGCAGTTGTCTTTTTTCGGTCCGCAGCGTGACGGTGAGTCAGACGCCGTCACGCTGGAGGGGTTCAAAAGCGGGGAATCCCCTGCCAATCTCTGTCATTTCTGTTTGGTGATGTGCTGGGCAGACGGAGGCTTTTCATGTGAGCGTTGCTAAGACCGATATTATCCATTAACAGTAAGTTGTCTTGATTTCCTTTGATTTTTTATCAGAAACTTTTTCCTTGATGTTATTGAAACTCAGAAATTCAAGCTTAGCTTTTGTTTTATTTATATATCTTTAGATTACTTCGGTGGCAGACTGCAGATGAACTTCTAGGTCTAGTTGCTAACTAGTGATTGGTCAGCGGTCTGGTCCTGTGTGCTGCCCATTCTACTGCCGTCCTGCTGCACTATAAGTACCACCGATCTAGCAATCTGGCTTTTTATCATCCCTCGGATGTAATCTTTACTTATGAATTGATTCTACTAAAGGTATATCAATATATGTTCATCTTTGGATGATTTTTTCATTCATTCATATATTCAGTATCTACATCAGTTAAATCTAGTATAGAGTTCTTGAATTAATAATATTAATAGTCCTGTATTTGATTTGCTTCTCTTTGTAGAGAATCTCATCCATTCATCAACTTCTCTTAATTTAATTTTTGTGCCTCTCTGCATGCCTTCCCAGTGATTTTCAGACTGAAGAGCAAAACGCCAATAAAGCACAAATTCTTCTCTCAGTATATAGTTTGTTCTTTCTCTGCGGGTAAGATCGTATAGCAGCTTCTAGTGTCAATTTGTTTTTTTTTTTTTGTTTTTTTTTTTTTTTTTTTTATACTCAGTTGTACATATACCAATTTTGTTAAAATATGCCCTTTTCATATATATTTTCACTTTTTGTTATGATCAAACTAATATAAATTTATGAGATTGTAATTCATTAGCAGGCATGTAATATATATATTTCTATTTTTATAGTTGATTATAATACCACAACACATCTCCTGAAGAAGCTTAGGAAAGCGAAACATGTTGAGAGAGTGGTATTAATCTCTGCATCTATGTCAATACTTTTTGTATCTGCTTTGTACATTTATTGTCCAATGTCACTGTGTGACGAAATGTCTGTTCTTTTAATTAGTACCTAATAAAAGATGTGTTTTATCTTATACTTTTGATTTCATTGATTCTAGCACCGTTTTAAAAGTCCCTGGGGCCAATATATGGCCTCAAAGCCCCTTTTTTTCTTCTTAAACTTCATTATTGGGACGTGGTGCTCTTGAATTTTTGGTTTCCTCTTCTCCAATTTATCTAGTTCCAAAAAAAAAAGCAGTGATTACCACCTTAATCAGCCTCAGAACTTGTGTAATTCATAGGTGTTGGGATTTAAAGGGATGAGGTGGCAACCCTAGTTGCCATGCATTGCAGTCCAGATTCTGTCTGCTCGAGTTTTGATAAATTCCCCCCTATGACGTTTGCAGCTTGGATAAGAGGTACAGGCTTTATGTATCCTCACTTTACATACACTTGTCCATCTCGTTGATATGTCCGGTTTCTGTGAAGTTTAACTTCTGCCAACCATTTGAATACCACCATCCTTCGGAGCACATTCACCTTCCTGTGCAGCGGGACATTATATCCCACATATAAACATTTATCCAGTGACTTTATGTTTATCACCTGCCATTCGGCTGATGTTTCACTATCATTTTTTAGATTGAAGTTCAAATTAGGAATTGTTTGTCTTTGATCACATACACATTTATTATGCGCTACATTTTCTATTTTATAAATTTATTGTCATAAAAAGTGTTTGGGGACCCGGGTCCTGCCCAAGGGGACATGTATCAATGCAAAAAAAAAATTTAAAAAGCGTCGGTTTTTTCGGGAGCAGTGATTTTTTCAATGCTTAGAGTGAAACAATAAAAATGAAATATTCCTTTAAATATTGTGCCTGGGGGGGTGTCTATAGTATTCCTGTAAAGTGGCGCATTTTTCCCGTGTTTAGAACAATACCACAGCAAAATTGCATTTCTAAAGGAAAAATTGTCATTTAAAAACTGATTGTGGCTGTAATGAATTGTCGGGTCTCGGCAATATAGATACAAATCATTGAAAAAAGAGCATGGGATCCCCCCCAGTCCATTACCAGGCCCTTTGGGGCTGGTATGAATATAAAAAACACAGCTTGGGACAAGACCTTTATTAAAAAATAAAAGAATAAAAATGTCCCACGATGTCCATTCATCTTCTTGTATCATGCCGCCCGGACCAAAAAAGAAAAAATAATAATCCGCAAATGATCCCCCTCTGAAGCGTCTTCGCTTGTGACAACTCTTATATAACTGAGGGCGGGGCCACCCGGTGATGTAACTGGGTGACCCCGCCCCCCTCTGACGCCACGGGGACTTCCCCATGGCTTTCCCGTGGCATCAGAGGGGGGCGGGACCACCCGTTTACGTAAATGGGTGACACAGCCCCCCTCTGATGCCATGGGGAAGCCATGGGGAAGACCCTGTGGCATCAGAGGGGGGCGGGGTCACCCTTAACGTCACTGGGTGGCCCCGCCTTCAGTTATATAAGAGCTGTCACAAGCGAAGATGCTTCAGATGGCGGGAGCCTCCCATGGAGGCGGAACGATCACTGATTTTTTCTTTTTTTTTTCTTTTTCGGTCCGGGCGGTGTGATAGAAGAAGATGAATGGACATCGTGGGACATTTTTATTTTTGAATAAAGGACTTGTCCCAAGCTGTGTTTTGTCGTTTTTAACATTTTGACACTTTTTTTGTGAAATGGTAGGGGTACATTTGTACCCGTTACTATTTCACACAGGGGGGGAGGCCGGTATCTGGGGATCCCCTTGTTTTTTTTGTTTTTTTTTTCAATTATTTTATTCATTTAAACATAGGACACATTTGAGAACATACATAGGAGGAAAACATAACCATTAAATTTAAACATAATTAATGAAAACACAGTTTTATAACAGTCATGCAGCAAGTTGGGGCACACTCTAAGATGACTCTTATCAACCAGATACTCTATCTACTGCCTCCCCTGTAGTCTTGGGCCCGTCCCAGTCAATTTTTTACCAATATATATTAATAAAAACGAAATACCTAAAAAAAAAAAGGCATTCCAAAGTGAAGAAATAACTCTCTTGCTGGTGTCTTGCAGAAAGAACCAGATCCTCTAGTTTGCTAATCACTTTACGCAACCACATCCCTATCATCGGGGGTAGCTCAGATTTCCATGTCAATGGGACACAAGCCTTAGCAGCATCTAAAAGATGACAAATAATAGATTCCTTATATACCTTTTCTGGCATATGAGACGCATGGAGAAGAAAAAAGGCCGGGTCTTCTGGTATCCTACATTTCATAAAAATTTGAAGAATGCGTCTGACCCCTGTCCAGAAATTCTTTAATTTGGGGCATTCCCAGAAAATATGTAACATGGTGCCTCTATCTCTCTGGCATATCCAACACAAGTCCGAAGAGTGAGGGAGAAACTTCTTCAGTCTCACTGGCGTTCTATACCACCAAATAAAAATTTTAAAGTTAGTCTCTTGAATTTTCACGCAAATAGACGATTCATGTATAAACCTAAGAATATGTTGTAACTGTATTGTACGGAAGGTTTTTCCCAGCTCTCGTTCCCATTCACAAACACAATTCAAAGGATCATTTTCCCTTGCTGCGATTAATAAATCATAATTGGCTGATAGAGTATGTGACATTGCTCCCACCTCCGAGCAGAATTTCTCAAAAATAGTAGGGGGCCTAGTAAACTGTCCCGGGGCCAGGAGGGTACCAAGGAAATGGGTAATCTGGAGAGCACTCCAAAATCTTAATCTAAGCATACCCCCCGTTCCATCAACTCCGGGATAGTCAGCCATGTCCCCTCCTTTATATTAAATTAAAAACAAGATAAAAGCTACTCACAAAAGTCGCAGGTAAAATTGCATATCGAGCACACAGAGGCAATAGTTCCAGTGGTAGGCAGCTGTCCAGGTCCCAGGGGGGAGGCACACGGACCGCCGCTGGCTTACGCGTTTCAAAGGTTTGACCTTCTTCCTCAGAGCCTCTGAGAAGGCTCTGAGGAAGAAGGTCAAACCTTTGAAACGCGTAAGCCAGCGGCGGTCCGTGTGCCTCCCCCCTGGGACCTGGACAGCTGCCTACCACTGGAACTATTGCCTCTGTGTGCTCGATATGCAATTTTACCTGCGACTTTTGGGAGTAGCTTTTATCTTGTTTTTAATTTAATAAACTCGCCAAGGATAATGCACTAGGCTGGTGCGCTCTCTTTTTTCTCTCTTTTTCTTTCAATACTAGGATAATCCCATCCTTTGAGAGCAGCAAAGCCGAAGTCCATAGTCCTTCTTGAACTTCTTTAGCCAACACACCAGTGCGCAAGAGTACTTTTTTCGTTTCTTTATACCCCTCCTTTATATAACTGGACACTTGTGAATGGCCCATATTCAATAATTGCTTAAAGTGGAAGGCCACCCTGAAAAAAAAACTACACCAAAAATCCTAAAAAAAATAAAAAATAAACATTTGAAAAAAAAAAACAATTTTTAAACTTACCTAAACCGTTGTTGCTAGGCAGTCTTCCTAATATGCCTCTTCCTTTTCGCTGCGTCTTCTGCTCCTCGGTGAGCGGCCCCGTTGTCTTCTGGGAACTGTGTGTGTTCCCAGAACACCACGGGGCCATTCACAGAGCGCCGCGCCGCTCGCACGTACGCAGTAGGAAACTGGCAGTGAAGCCGCAAGGCTCCACTGCCTGTTTCCCTTACCTAGGATGGCGGTGTCGGGACCCGAGAGCTGAGGGACGGGTGAGCCTCAGTCGGCCGACATCACGGGCACCCAGGACAGGTAAGTACTTATTTAAAGTCAGCAGCTACAGCGTTAGTAGCTGCTGACTTTGAATTCTTTTTTTTTTTTACAGCCGGAATCCCGCTTTAAAAGCCCCGTCATCAGTCCCTGGTGAAAAAAAGGGGTTCCCCAATATTGGGTACAAAGGAGAAGTCTCAGGTATTATACCCATAGTGGGGAGCAGGGTTGCACAAATTTTAACAGTATTACCTATTAAAGGATGTTTAATAAGCTCTCTAGGGAGGTTTACGAAACACCAAGGGGCTCTTCCTAATTAGACAGGCAACTGCGCATATTCAATCTGTACCCAAATGTCATGAGCAGGTGTGACCAGAACCGTGTGATCTGCGACAGAGGACACCAAACGTATATAAGTGAAAATATATATATTTATTAAGGAAAGTGAGTAATAAATAACAACCAACTCCAATATGACACAGTGCAATAACCAACCACAGACAGAGACCCACAAATAACAACAGACAGAAAAGTGCAATAAATGGGAAATACCAGGTTCATAAACAATAGCCAGGCCAGGGTCATACACAGCAGATCAGCAGATGGACAGGGGATGTTCCAGAGACAAAAACGTAAGCCAGGCCAAGGTCATACACAGGGAAGTCAGCAGATGGGGTATGGAACACAGGACAGGGAGAGGGATGGATGGGTCAGACTGCAGGCAGGGATGCAAGGTAACAGGTGGGACAGGAAAGGGTCCGAGACAGGATCAGGTTTAGGGCACAGGATCAGATCACAGGTTCAGGGCACAGGTTACAGGATCAGATTGCTAGCAGGTCAGGAGGCAATGAAGAAATCAAGGCAAACATGTGAATGTTTGCCAGGTATTTATAGGCCTGTGATTGGCCTCAAGTGACACCTGATTGTAGGAGGTACTGTCTGCTCCACACTGCCAGGATCCATCCGCTGGTGGACGCCAGTACTGCGGCCCAAAGATGATATACTATTAACAGGGAAAAGCTCTCCTGACAGTTCCAAACTGCCAGGAGACACCTGCTGGTGGACCTCAGTACTGCATGCCAAATAACAGGTCTTACCAGCGGATGGAACATTTCCTGACAGTACCCCCCCTCAAAGGAGCGGCCTCCGGACGCTCCAATTGGTTGTAATTGTCCATAGTCTATGGTATTAAGCAGAACAACAGATGGTGGCACAACAGGCAGAACAGGTGGTGGCACAACAGGCATGGGCACTTCAAGCTGGGCAGCGGGCTCATCAAGCTGGAGGGCAGACACCGGGACATCAGGCTGGAGGGCAGACACCGGGACATCAGGCTGGAGGGCAGACACCGGGACATCAGGCTGGAGGGCAGACACCGGGACATCAGGCTGGAGGGCAGACACCGGGACATCAGGCTGGAGGGCAGACACCGGGACATCAGGCTGGAGGGCAGACACCCGGACATCAGGCTGGAGGGCAGACACCCGGACATCAGGCTGGAGGGCAGACACCCGGACATCAGGCTGGAGGGCAGACACCGGGACATCAGGCTGGAGGGCAGACACCCGGACATCAGGCTGGAGGGCAGACACCCGGACATCAGGCTGGAGGGCAGACACCCGGACATCAGGCTGGAGGGCAGGCACCCGGACATCGAGCTGGGCGGCAGCAGGCACCCGGACATCGAGCTGGGCGGCAGCAGGCACCCGGACATCGAGCTGGGCGGCAGCAGGCACCCGGACATCAAGCTGGGCGGCAGCAGGCACCCGGACATCGAGCTGGGCGGCAGCAGGCACCCGGACATCGAGCTGGGCAGCAGGCTCCGGGTCATCGAGCTGGGCAGCAGGCTCCGGGTCATCGAGCTGGGCAGCAGGCTCCGGGTCATCGGGCTGGGCAGCAGGCTCCGGGTCATCGGGCTGGGCAGCAGGCTCCGGGTCATCGGGCTGGGCAGCAGGCTCCGGGTCATCGGGCTGGGCAGCAGGCTCCGGGTCATCGGGCTGGGCAGCAGGCTCCGGGTCATCGGGCTGGGCAGCAGGCTCCGGGTCATCGGGCTGGGCAGCAGGCTCCGGGTCATCGGGCTGGGCAGCAGGCTCTGGAACATTGGGCCGAACAGCGAGCACCGTAAGGGCAGGCCGGATTACAGGCACCGGCTCAGCAAGCTGGGTAACGGACCCCGGCCCAGTGGGCTGGGTAACAGGCCCTGACTCAGCGAGCTGGACACCGGGCACCGGTTCGGCAAGCCGGATAACGGATACTGGCTTGACAGGCAAAGTGATGGACTTCGGTTTAGCAGACTGGGTAACGGGCACCAGTTCAGCAGACCGGGTAACGGGCACCGATTCAACAGACTGGGTAACGGGCACCGATTCAGCAGGCCGAGACACGGGCACCGAAACTCCAGGCTGAAACACGGGCACCGAAACTTCAGGCTGAGACACGGGCACCGAAACCTCAGGCTGGGATACCAACATCACGACATCAGGCTGGAAGACAGATACCAGGATATCAGGCTGGAGGATGGACACATCAAACCGGAAAGCAGGCTCATCAGGCTGAACAGTGGGCACATCAGGCAGAACAGCAGGTACATCGGACTGGTCAATAGTCGCTGGAGCGTCAGACTGGAACATGGACACTGGGGTTTCGGGCTGGAAGGCAGGCATATCAGACTGGAGAGCGGGTGAACCAGACTGGAAGGTGGGCACACCAGACTGGAAGGTGCGCACACCAGACTGGAAGGTGGGCACACCAGACTGGAAGGTGGGCACACCAGACTGGAAGGTGGGCACACCAGACTGGAAGGTGGGCACATCAGACTGCAAAGCTGGAACGTCAGACTGCAAAGCTGGAACGTCAGACTGCAAAGCTGGAACGTCAGACTGCAAAGCTGGAACGTCAGACTGCAAAGCTGGAACGTCAGACTGCAAAGCTGGAACGTCAGACTGCAAAGCTGGAACGTCAGACTGCAAAGCTGGAACGTCAGACTGCAAAGCTGGAACGTCAGACTGCAAAGCTGGAACGTCAGACTGCAAAGCTGGAACATCAGACTGGAAATTGGGAGCAGGTTGGGTTACTGGCAGGATTGTATGAGTAGGGAAGAACTTCCGTTTCTTCTTTGGCTTAACTGCTGGAGATCTGTAGGTGGCTGTAGGACTGTAGACAGGAGGTGAGGCATACTGAAAGGAAGGGCTGGGATATGGCAAGGAAGGGGGAACAGCAGCCAGAGGGAGTTCTTGTGGGAAAGTTGCAGGTATTAGAGAAGAGGCAGGTGGGTTAAAGGCAGGATAGGTACAGGAAGGAGAAACAGGGCATTGATACTTGGTGGGGAGCAGGGTATATTGGGCTGTAGCTGAGGTTGCCATGAGCGATGGGGGAATAGATTCTTGGGAAGGCAGGTGATTAATGGCAGGGCTGGGTTGTTGTGGCTTGGCTAAATTAAGGAGATCTGACCATGCCTGTAGCACAGGATGAACAAACATTGATTCACACACAGCCAGACTAACCAGAGATTGCACTGAATGGATGCAATCAGACAACACCTGCGGGGAACAAGAGGCATAATGTTCCTTGAAAAAGGCTGGGTCATCCTCTAATAACCACACCAGAGACTCAACCTGATCAAAACTGAAGGGGGGAGAAAAATCATCCCTGCCCTCTGGAGTACTGGACAAGGCTAGCTCTGCACACAGCTGGATCAGAGGCTGAACATTTTCAAATAGCAATCTACCCTGATCAACCAGAGAATGGGCCAGATGGATACACTCCAGGAGCTGATCCCTGGCCCACTCTTTCAATACCAGACGACAGTAATTGTTATCCTCCAACACCAGTGAGGCAAGGAGAACAACTGTTTCTGATTGCATTTTCATAGCACTACAATGGTTCCTTTGCGCAGTCACTTCTGGTCAGAGATGGCCTTGATTTACTGTCATGAGCAGGTGTGACCAGAACCGTGTGATCTGCGACAGAGGACACCCAAACGTATATAAGTGAAAATATATATATTTATTAAGGAAAGTGAGTAATAAATAACAACCAACTCCAATATGACACAGTGCAATAACCAACCACAGACAGAGACCCACAAATAACAACAGACAGAAAAGTGCAATAAATGGGAAATACCAGGTTCATAAACAATAGCCAGGCCAGGGTCATACACAGCAGATCAGCAGATGGACAAGGGATGTTCCAGAGACAAAAACGTAAGCCAGGCCAAGGTCATACACAGGGAAGTCAGCAGATGGGGTATGGAACACAGGACAGGGAGAGGGATGGATGGGTCAGACTGCAGGCAGGGATGCAAGGTAACAGGTGGGACAGGAAAGGGTCCGAGACAGGATCAGGTTTAGGGCACAGGATCAGGTTTAGGGCACAGGATCAGGTTTAGGGCACAGGATCAGGTTTAGGGCACAGGATCAGATTGCTAGCAGGTCAGGAGGCAATGAAGAAATCAAGGCAAACATGTGAATGTTTGCCAGGTATTTATAGGCCTGTGATTGGCCTCAAGTGACACCTGATTGTAGGAGGTACTGTCTGCTCCACACTGCCAGGATCCATCCGCTGGTGGACGCCAGTACTGCGGCCCAAAGATGATATACTATTAACAGGGAAAAGCTCTCCTGACAGTTCCAAACTGCCAGGAGACACCTGCTGGTGGACCTCAGTACTGCATGCCAAATAACAGGTCTTACCAGCGGATGGAACATTTCCTGACACCAAAGTTTAAGGTCTATATGTCTATCCCAATCGATTACCCTGCTAAGATGTATAGCTTGATCTGGCACTGCTAATCCCCCATGTCTCTTAGGAAGTATTAATTGACTGCGCTGCAGCCAAGGCTGCTTATATGCCCATATAAAATCGAAGATTATCTTCTGGCACTGTTTAAAATATATAGATGGAATACGTATTGGTAGTGCTCGTAACAGATAAAGAAATTTAGGAAGGATACTCATCTTAATGATATTTCAGCGCCCTAGCCATGAGTGCAGGTCTGATTTCCATTTACCCAGTAAAGTATTCACTCTTTGAAGCAATGGGGGAAAATTTAACCCAAAAATCTTGGTTATGTTAGGTGAAAGCAGCGTACCCAAATATGTAAGCACTTTATCAGTCCATTTATAAAAATGTTAAAGTTTAATATTAAAGTTTTGCTTAAGTTGTTCAATTGATGTTTGAGGGCAATTAACCCCCATTGCCTCCAACTTAGTAAAATTGATACAAAGATTAGAAAGCAAACTATACTTCTCAAACTCCATCATTAAATTTGGAATCATAATCATGGGATTCGTAAGAGAAAAAATCATGTCATCTGCGTAGGCCGAGATCTTAGATTGAACCTCTCCTATCTGTACTCGTGTGATATCTTGGTTTAAACGTACTGTGCAGAGAAACGGTTCCAACAACAGGGCAAAAAGGAGTGGCGACAAAGGACACCCTTGGCGTATCCCATTCGAAATATGGAAGGTTTCTAATAGTACTCCATTGGCCCGTACCTGGGCCGCCGGGCAGGAGTAGATGGAAGTGATCCATTGCAACATTTTACTCCCGAAGCCTCCATACCATAAAACTGCCAACATAAAACTCCAATTCACCCTGTTGAAGGCTTTCTCTGCATCTGTATTTACAAACACACATTGTGTCTGAGTTTTTTTCACTACATGTAGGCGATTAAGGACCTTCGTGGTGTTATCTCTTGCTTCCCGTGTGGGGACAAAACCTACTTGATCTAAATGTAACAGGTTCGGGATTTACTGTTGGATCCTATTTGCCAAAATTTTGGTAAAAAGTTTAAGGTCTAAATTAAGTAAGGAAATTGGACGGTAACTTGCACAGGAAGCCGGATCCTCTCCCTCTTTTGGTATTACCGAAATATGGGCTAACATTGTATCCTTTGTGAATGTTGCTGACAACCCCAAAGCATTAAATAGTTTAATCATATATTGAGCAAGAGAAGGAAACTAAATGTTATAATATTGGGCTGCCTGACCGTTGGGACCCGGTGCCTTACTCAATTTAGTGGCCTTTACCGCTCCCTGAAGTTCTTCCATTGTAATGAGATTCTCAAGATCATCTCTGTCTGCATCTGATAATCGAGGCATTAGTGACCGTGAAAAATACAGATCGATTTGAGCTTGAGTAGGGGGCTTAATCTGCAGGTTATACAGAGACTTGTAAAATTCTTGAAATTCCCTAACTATATCATATGGTTTTGTAACCTTAGGCCTATTAGATGGAACAAGATGGTGGTATGTAAATTATTAATTTCTGCTCTCGTAAAGTCCTGGCCAAAAAACTCCCACATTTGTCCCCAGACTCATACGAGAACTTCCTACAAAGCTGTAATGCTGCTTCAGCCTTAAAATAAAGAAGGTCTGAGATTTGTATTTGTTTAGCCGTTTATGACGGACCTCCAGAATAGCCAATTCTTCCAGTAATAGTTTTAACTGTTCTGCCCGCTTCCGTTTGATCCTGGGCCCATGTTTAATTAGCACTCCTCTGATAACCACTTTGTGTGCTTCCCATACAATTCTGGGATCAGAGTCTGGGGTATCATTGATGGTAAAATAAAAGTCTAATTCCTTTATTACCTCTTCTAGGACTTCTTTGTCCTGTAAGAGGCTCTCATTCAATCTCCACTGAGTTGGTCCCTTATTCAGAGGGTCCTGCAAGTCATAAAAATAGGTGCCTGGTCTGACCAGGTAATAGAGCCTATAGTTGCCTCTCGTACTGAGTGAAGTTGGGCATGTGGAACCAGGAAATAATCTATACGGGAGTAAGACTTATGGGCAGAAGAATAAAAAGTATAATCTCTCTCTGTGGGATGGAGTAAACGTCATATATCAATCAGTTGGCTTCTATGTAAAGTTTGAGCGATGCGGTTACATGCGCTAAAAGAGATAGATGACAGTCCAGAGGAAGTGTCCTCAACTGGAGTCAGTGGAATATTCAAGTCTCCCCCAATGATCAACTGGCCTTCTGTAAATTCGATCAGCTGCTTAAGCACTTTATTTATAAAGGCCTCTTGGTGATCATTGGGGGCATACACTGTCGCCAGGGTGATCCTAACGTCACCCACTTTGTCCTTCACAAACAGGAAACGTCCTCTAGGGTCTCTGACCGAGTCTATAAAGAACCATGGTACCCTACCTGAGAGGAGGATAGACACCCCCCCCGACTTCGCCTTTTGATTTGTAGCATGATAAACCGTCGGAAATGACTGTCTTTTTAGGATAGGTACTTTATCATCTCTAAAATGTGTCTCCTGTATAAATGCCACATCTGATTTATAACGCTGCAAATCATGTAGGAGTATCCAAGTTTTTTCCGGCGTAATTAGGCCCTTAGTGTTCAACGAAAGCACACTGAGGGTCTCCATTGAATGACTCTAAAAAAAAAAAGAAAAAAAAAAAAAAGGGGAAGCCGCACCTAAAAAAAAAAACAAGTAAAAATATATTGCTAAAAACGTTCACCATTTAAGCCCGGTATCTGAGCGTCACCCTATGTAGGGTCGTGGACAGAGATAATCGGATATAGAGCTCCAGGACTATCTGCTCCTCTCAAACATCTAACATTTTAACATTTAAAAAAAAAACAAAAAAAAAAAGAAACTGGAAGGGGAGAGATCCGTCCTTTTAAATCATATCAAGCAGCCTACATTACTGTAAATATTATTACAACCTGATTATTTACCGGTCGTGGAAACACTAACCTAGAATAAACAATTTATAATCTAAATAAATAGATACATCTTTCTTTTCCTTCCCTTCCCCTCTCTCCTCCCCTTTCCCTTCCCCCTCCCTCTCCCTCTCCCCCTTTATGTCTAGATGCTTCCCATTTTCCTAAAAGAGCAAGAAGGAGAGAAAAACAAGGGAGGAGGCAAGAGAAAAGGCCAACTTTTTAGGCTATGTCAATCCGTCTCTATCACAACACATTTTGCTAGAACCTAATGGTTTTACGGGTCCTGAAAGCAAATCCCTGGGATAAGCAACTTATAATCTAAGCACCTATGATAAAAATAAGTTCCCTTTGATATCTAAGAGCTCCCCTTTCCCAAGAAAATGAAAAAAGGCAACATAAAGGCCCATCCTATTCATAAGACCTGCCTTTAGGTCATATTCTAAAGGGCAATCCGTTGTGTAACCATACCCTCTCTTATTTTACCCATTAGGGTACCAATTCAGAGAGGGTAACCAACCCCCTTCCTCAGAAGTACCCTAATCCTGTATTAAGGGGGTCCTGAGTGGAATCTATAATATAGTCTATTCCCCCCTCTACAAAAAAAAAAACAAAAAAAACCCAAAACAATCCTTTGGGGTTCCTCTCTGTCGCTATAGATTCCTTTCCCCTCTCATCCTCTACCGGTCATATCCCCCAGCAGGAGGTGAGGGGTCCGGGGACGTCCTCCATTCAGGGGTGTCTCTAAAATCCCCCCCCAAAAAAAATAAATTTTAATATAAAACTCCCCCCTTGAGGTTGATTCACTTTATATAATATTATCCTTATATAGAACTCCTAAGCAAAAAGGAAATAAAAACATATAATATTCGAAGTGAAAAATAGTGACTTAGGTGAGAAAAACAAATTCCGATAAGCCCCCGCCCGCAGACCCCCACAACCACCGGGCAAGGGTTGTGGGGATGAGGCCATTGTCCCCATCAACATGGGGACAAGGTGCTTTGGGGGCTACCCCAAAGCACCCTCCCCATGTTGAGGGCACGTGGCCTGGTATGGTTCAGTAGGGGGGCGCTCTCTTGTCCCTCCCTCTTTTTCTGCGGTCTGCCAGGTTGCGTCCTCGGATAGGGGGTTGGTATGGATTTTGGGGGAACCCCTACGCTATTTTTAAAAAATTTTGGTGCATGGTTCCCCTTAAACCCTTCACCATTTAAAAAAAAAAATGGCGCAGGGTTCCCCTTAATTTCCATATCAGACCCGAAGGGCCTGGTATGGATTTTAGGGGGACCCCACGCAATTTTTAAAAAAAATTTTGGTTCGGGGTTCCCCTTAATATTCATACCAGACCCAAAGGGCCTGGTAATGGACTGGGGGGAGTCCCATGCTCTTTTATTCAATGAGTTTTATCTATATTGCCAAGACCCGACAATTCATTATAACCGAGATCAGTTTTAAATGACAATTTTTCCTTTAGAAATGCCATTTTGCTGTGGTACTGTTCTAAACACGGGAAAAATGCGCCACTTTACAGGAATACTATAGACACCCCCCAGGTATGATATTTAAAGGAATATTTCATTTTTAATGTTTCACTTTAAGCATTAAAAAAAAAATCACTGCTCCAGAAAAAACGGCCGTGTAAAAAAAAAAAAATTTGCATTGATACATCATGTCCCCTGGGGCAGGACCTGGGTCCCCAAACACTTTTTCTGACAATAATTTGCATATAAGCCTTTAAAATGAGCACTTTTGATTATTCATGTTCGTGTCCCATAGACTTTAATGGTGTTCGTGTGTTCTGCCGATTTTTTTGCTTGTTCGCATGTTCTGATGCGAACCGAACAGGAGGGTGTTCGGCTCATCCCTAGTTACTATAGATTGTCAGGAGCAGAAACAATTACATAAACTATGTATACTTTTTAAGTGGAACTCTGGCCAAAAATAACAAGTTATAATTGAACAGCCCATTAAAAGATGAAAAAAATATTTTCCTGCAATGATTACCTTTAATACAAAGAACTCTTCCACAGTACCTATTTTCTGCTGTTAATTGTCCCTCATTTTAATGGCCAGCATCATTCAGCCCACTGAGCACAGGTCATCCTGGACCAGCCCCCAACTTGTGACTGATCAGTGAAAGAAGCAGCACAGTGATGAGCTCATCTCTTTGTTACTCTGATCTCTCCTCCTATCAACATTCTTCTTGTCAGCATATGATTGGATCCTTGTGCTGCTTCTTCTTCTCACACTCCAGTCCTGCTGTATAAGCACACCACAAGAGGCCGATACTAGGTCATATTCAGGTATATACACTGCTTCTATATATAAAATATACTTATTCGATAATGTATTTATGATTACAGAGCTGCAATGATTTGTGTTTTTTTAAATCTGCTTAGAAATCAGCTTTAAGGAGAAACCTGCTAAACCATCCCAACTTCTGTCTCTATCTCCTTTCCCATAATTCCCTATTACTGACAACATACAGTTGGTGCTTTATAGTTATTGAGATCACAGTTGTTGCTCTTCCACCCTATCCTCCGCATCTTCAACATTCATGGTCTTGGCAACCCTTACAGTCTTCATATGGGAGTAGAAAATAAAGGCCCCTATAAGTATTATGATCCCAGATGCCAACAGCCGAACTATGTTCTGTAGTGTGTAATCCATGTCCTTTTTACCTTGATAAATAAAAAGAATGAACAGTATGAATGGGCTATCACAATTAAAGTACAACTAAAGGCAAAATTTGGTTTTATTTTTGGATAGTACAGAGGGTTTAGAACCTTTGTCAGGTTTATATTGCTGTTAGGGAGATTCACTCTCTCTATTTGTCCTGTTTACCATTATCATCGAAAGTGAAAGAAAAAACCCAAACATTGGCATATAAAGAGTTTGGGGACCCAGGTCTTGCCCCAGGGGACATGTATCCATGCAAAAAAAAGTTTTAAAAACAGACGTTTTTTCAGGAGCAGTGATTTTAATAATGCTTAAAGTGAAACAATAAAAATGAAAATGAAAAATGAAATATTCCTTTAACCACTTCAGCCCTGGAAGGATTTACCCCCTTCCTGACCAGAGCACTTTTTACAATTTGGCACTGCGTTGCTTTAACTGCTAATTGCGCGGTCATGCAATGCTGTACCCAAACCAAATTTGCGTCCCTTTCTTCCTACAAATAGAGCTTTCTTTTGATGGTATTTGATCACCTCTGGGGTTTTTATTTTTTGTGCTATAAACAGAAAAAAAACAAAAATTTTGAAAAAAAATGATATTTTCTACTTTTTGCTATAAAAAAAATCCAATAAACTCAATTTTAGTCATACATTTAGGCCAAAATGTATTCGGCCACATGTCTTTGGTAACAAAAAGTCAATAAGCGTATATTTATTGGTTTGCGCAAAAGTTATAGTGTCTACAAACTAGGGTACATTTTCTGGAATTTACACAGCTTTTAGTTTATGACTGCCTATGTCATTTCTTGAGGTGCTAAAATGGCAGGGCAGTACAAAACCCCCCAAATGACCCCATTTTGGAAAGTAGACACCCCAAGGAAATTGCTGAGAGGCATGTTGAGCCCATTGAATATTATTTTTTTTGTCCCAAGTGGTTCAATAATGACAAAAAAAAAATTTACAAAAAGTTGTTACTAAATGATATATTGCTCACACAGGCCATGGGCATATGTGGAATTGCACCCCAAAATACATTTAGCTGCTTCTCCTGAGTATGGGGATACCACATGTGTGGGACTTTTTGGGAGCCTAGCTGCATACGGGGCCCCGAAAACCAATCACCGCCTTCAGGATTTTTAAGGGCGTAAATTTTTGATTCACTCCTCACTACCTATCACAGTTTCGAAGGCCATAAAATGCCAAGATAGCACAACCCCCCCCAAATGACCCCATTTTGGTAAGTAGACACCCCAAGCTATTTGCTGAGAGCCATGGTGAGTATTTTGCAGCTCTCATTCGTTTTTGAAAATGAAGAAAGACAAGAAAAAAAAAATGTCTTCTTTTTTCAATTTTTAAAACTTTGTGACAAAAAGTGGGGTCTGCAAAATACTCACTATACCTCTCAGCAAATAGCTTGGGGTGTCTACTTTCTAAAATAGGGTCCTTTGGGGGGTTTTATGCCACCTGGGCATTCCATTGCCTCCGAAACTGTGATAGGCAGTGAAGAGTCAAATCAAAAATTTACGCCCTTAGAAAGCCTGAAGGCGGCGCTTAGTTTTCGGGGTCCCGCACGCGGCTAGGCTCCCAAAAAGTCTCACACATGTGGTATCCCCGTACTCAGGAGAAGCAACAGAATGTATTTTGGGGTGTAATTTCACATATTCCCATGGCATGTTTGAGCAATATATCATTTAGTGACAACTTTGTTAAAAAAAAAATTGTCTTTTTCCCGCAACTTGTGTCACAATATAAAATATTCCATGGACTCGACATGCCTCTCAGCAAATAGCTTGGGGTGTCTACTTTCCAAAATGGGGTCATTTGGGGGGGGGTTTGAACTGTCCTGGCATTTTATGCACAACATTTAGAAGCTTATGTCACACATCACCCACTCTTCTAACCACTTGAAGACAAAGCCCTTTCTGACACTTTTTGTTTACATGAAAAAAAAATTTTTTGCAAGAAAATTACTTTGAACCCCCAAACATTATATATTTTTTTAAAGCAAATGCCCTACAAATTAAAATGGTGGGTGTTTATTTTATTTTTTTCACACAGTATTTGCGCAGCAATTTTTCAAACGCATTTTATTTGGAAAAAACACACTTTTTAAAATTTTAATGCACTAAAACACACTATATTGCCCAATTATTTGATGACATAAAAAATATGATCTTAGGCCGAGTACATGGATACCAAACATGACATGCTTTAAAATTGCGCACAAACGTGCAGTGGCGACAAACTAAATACATTTTTAAAAGCCTTTAAAAGCCTTTACAGGTTACCACTTTAGATTTACAGAGGAGGTCTACTGCTAAAATTACTGCCCTCGATCTGACCTTCGCGGTGATACCTCACATGCATGGTGCAATTGCTGTTTACATTTGACGCCAGACCGACGCTTGTGTTCGCCTTTGCGCGAGAGCAGGGGGGTACAGGGATGCTTTTTTTTTTTTTTTTTTTTTTTTGCTTTTTTATCTTATTTTTAAACTGTTCCTTTCATTTTTTTTAATCATTTTTATTGTTATCCTAAATCTCTCCTCTGGTCTCAAAGCATCTGACCACACCAAGATCGGTGTGATAAAATGCTTTCCCAATTTCCCAATTGCGCTGTTTACATCTGGCGAAATCGAAGTCATGAAATGCTCATAGCTTCCGGTTTCTTAGGCCATAGAGATGTTTGGAGCCACTGTGGTCTCTGATCAGCACTATGGTCAGCTGGCTGAATCACCGGCTGCATTCTCAGGTTCCCTGTTGGGACAGGAGAGCCAGAGAAAAACATGGAAGACGGTGGGGGGGGGGGCATTCCCTCCCACTGCTTGTAAAAGCAGTCTGGAGGCTAATTAGCTGCTAGGATTGCTTTTACATGAAAGCCAACCGCTGGCTGAAAAGAATGATACCAAGATGATACCTAAACCTGCAGGCATCATTGTGGTATAACCACTCAAAGTTCAGCAACATACCAGTACGTTGCTGGTCCTTGTTGGGCATATATTGTAAACTTTTTTTTCATGCAGCCTGTGGGCTGAACGAAAAAAAGAGATTGATCGGTGGGTATGCCCACCATTAGAATACCTCCCTTCATCCACCCACTTCTAATGATGGGCATACATGCACCGTATATATATGCCGAAGCATGGGGACATCCTCCCACAAAAGTTAGGAGCAAATCGCTCCTCCACCCACTGCTGTCCCCACGCTTCGGCATATATGCTGAAGTATGTAACTGTGGTGGTGAAATCACCTCTGACAGCGCTGGAGTCACAGCTTTATGTATCGTGGGAGCAAACGCTGTTGCTGTCAAGATAAATAAATCCGCGCTGCAACTGAATGGCGTACCTGCTAAGCAAATGATGAATAACAATAAAACAAAGTAACATTACAGTATAACAGTAAGACTTACCATACCTGCAAAGCAAATACAAAAAAAAATAGTAAAAAATAAAACATTTAACGCAACCTGTGCCTAAAATGTATATATGCCGAAGCATGGGGGCATCCTCCCACAAAAGGTAGGAGCAAATCGCTCCTCCACCCACTGCTGCCCCCACGCTTCGGCATATATGCTGAAGTATGTAACTGTGGTGGTGAAATCACCTCCGACAGCGCTGGAGTCACAGCTTTATATATCGTGGGAGCAAACGCTGTTGCTGTCAATATAAATAAGTCCACTCTGCAGCTGAATGGCGTAACTGAAAACAAAAAAATGGTTACCAATAAAACACAGCAAACAGTAAAGTATAAAAAAAATGCATATCTGAAAAGCAAACATGGTAAAACATAATAACAATAAAACATTGCAAAATAGAATACAGTAAAAAAAGAGCAGAACAATAGAGAGAGAATAGAGAGAGAGAGAACAATAAAACAACAACTATTTTTGGTTTTTTTATTTTATATTTTTTTGTGTTTTTATTTTTTTTATTTTTTTTTTTACACTTTTTTAGTAACTTTAACTTTTGTAACTGGTACCAGATTTGGGTCTCTCAAAATGCGATGGCATCTTGGGAGACCCTGTGAAAGTGTGTCCTAGTCTGTGCAATGCTGTACTCTACGGTAAAACTCAACTAGTGTATGGTAGCGTTCAAAACATTCACCAATGCATAGACCAGGATTGTCAGGACAGGAGGGACAATAATACCGGGTGTCACGCCTATATCCATGCTTGCTGCATGCTCCATACGAGAGCCCTGCGGTTCTTGCACTTCAAGGACAGAAGAAGAAGTTTGGGGTCTGGTATGCCTGACCTTGGCAGGGACCACAACTCCGTCGTCAGAGCTATCTGTCATGGAGCCGCTGTCTTCTACAGGATCGTATTCTGAGCCTGAATCTGACAGATGAGTGACTTCCTCTTCACTATCTGTCATGCTCAGAAACGTGTAGGCCTCTTCACTAGTGTACCTTCGATTTGCCATTTTGGGCTCTAAATTTAGGGGTACACTAGTGAGACTCACAGGTAAAAAATCTCCTGACTGTTAGCGACTGTATCAAAACGCTACCAACAAAAACTGTTAGCGATCGCAGGGATCAGGCCTGACTCTGCGAACGCTGCAGTTATGTGTGCTTAGTGTTTTGTAAGTGACAGTGAATGATCGATCGATACTGCACTTGGATGGGCTGGACAGGGCTGGGCCGAGGGGCAAAACGCAGGTGCTAGCAGGTATCTGGGCTGATCCCGCTAACACTGCGTTTATGGGAACCCTAAACTGCTGGGGATGCTAGTATAGATCTGATCGGATCAGATATCGATCCGTTCAGATACTATAGCACTAAGGGAGGTGTATGCTGCGTGTGTGGGTGTTAGCGGTACTGGCACTAACCTGACGCTGCCTGGTGCGACGCAGACTTTATCTGACCCTAAAAACGTAACTTATATCACCGCCGGGCAATTAGGGGGTTAAACCTTTATTAGGTAATAAACAGCGGGTGCCCTAAAACTATAATAAACAAACTAACTAACCAGCATCACCCGTAACAGTTATATGGTGATCGCTGGTGAAAGGGTTAACTAGGGGTCAATCAGGGGGTTAAAACCTTTATTAGGTAGTATATGGGGGTCCCTGTCGCTATAAAACACTGACGGCGAACCTATAAACTTACCTGCCTAACTAGCGTCACCAGTGACACTAAAACAGCGATCGGAAAAACGATCGCTTAGTGACACTGGCGACGGGGGGTGATCAAGGGGTTAATCTTTATTAGGGGGTGTTAGGGGGGTATCCTAGACCTAAAAGGGGCTAATACTAACTGCCCTACCACTTATAACTGTCACAAACTGACACCAATGCAAAAAAAAAAACTGCTACTGGTGCCACTGTGACAGGGGGTACAGGGGGGTGATCGGGGGGTGATGGGGGGTGAAAAGTGTGCCTAGTGTGTTCTACTAAAAGTGTAGTGTTGGTGCAACTCACATTGATGTCTTCTCTCCTCGGCGCCGGAACGAAAAGACCGGCTCGAGGAGAGATGACGTCACTTCCTCTGCCTCTGTTTACATTACAGAGGCAGAGGAATGATTTAATTGGCCGGGAGCGATCGCGAGGGGGTGGCCACGAATGGATGGCCTCCCCTTCACCTCCGATTGCCGGGGAGAAATGCCGACCGCTTCGGGCACCGGGGAGGTGTCCGATCGGACCACCCGCCCACGGGAGGCAAGTAACGTACCTGTACGTTACTTTGCCTGCCCGTGCCATTCTGCCGACGTATATCGTCGTGAGGCGGTTGGCAACTGGTTAAATATCGTGCCTGGGGGTGTCCTTAGTCTGCCTGTAAAGTAGCGCATCTTTCCCGTGTTTATAAGTGTACCACAGCAAAATGACATTTCTAACCACTTCAGCCCCGGAAGATTTGGCTGCTTAATGACCAAGCCATTTTTTGCGATACTGCCCTTGCTCTGCTTTAACTGACAACTGCGCGGTCGTGCAACGCTGTTCACACAAATAGAGCTTTCTTTTGGTGGTATTTGATCACCTCTGCAGGTTTTTATTTCTTGCACTATAAACAAAAAAAGAGCGACAATTTTGAAAAAAAATCACAATATTTTGTACTTTTTGCTATAATAAATATCCCAATTTTTTTTTAAATTTTTTTCCTCAGTTTAGGCCGATATGTATTCTTCTACATAATTTTGGTAATAAAAATCGCAATAAGCGCATATTGATTAGTTTGCGCAAGTTATAACGTCTACAAAATAGGGGATATATTTATGGTATTTTGTATTATTATTATTTTTTTTTTACTAGTAATGGTGGCGATCTGCGATTTTTATCGAGACTGCGACATTATGGCGGACACATCGGACAATTTTGACACATTTTTGGGACGATTGACAATTATATAGCAATCAGTGCAATACAAATGCACTGATTACTGTATAAATGTCACTGGCAGTTAAGGGGTTAACACTAGGGGGCGATCAAGGGGTTAACTGTATTCTAACTGTAGGGGCAGTGCACTGACTATAGGAGATGACAGATCATGGTTCCTAGCTATTAGGAACTCACGATCTGCCTCTCCTCTCCTCACAGTACAGGGATGTGTGTGTTTACACACACGTCTCTGTTCTGCTTCTCGTGCCCCCGACCACCGGTCACGAGCATCGGCACCCCCACAGTGCAGCAAGCACGCATGCGCACCTGCTATCCTGCTAAAAGGAGCCGACATACAGCTATGACAGTTCGCGCTGACCTGCCGCAGTATAATGCTGGCTGGTCAGCAAGTGGCTAAAGGAAAAAATATAATTTAAAACTGCTCGCATCTGTAATTGTCGAATCCCGGCAATATACATAAAAAAATTACATTGAAAAAAAAATGGCGTGAGTTCCCCCCCCAGTCCATTACCAGTCCCTTCATGTCTGGTATGCATATTAAGCGGAACCCTGCACCAAAATAAAAAAACACAATTGCGTGGGGGTCCCCCCAAAATCCATACCAGGCCCTTCAGGTCTGGTATGGATTTTAAGGGGAACCCAGTGCCAAAATAGAAATAAAAATGGCATGGGGGTCCCACCAAAAATCCATACCAGGTCCTTATCCGAGCATGCAACCTGGCAGGCCAAAGGTAAAGGGGGGGACAAGAGTGTACCCCCCCTCCTGAACTGTACCAGGCCACATGCCCTCAACATGGGGAGGGTGCTTGGGGTCCCCCCCAAAACACCTTGTCCCTATGTTGATAGGGACAAGGGCCTCGTCCCCACAACCCTTGCCCGGTGGTTGTGGGGGTCTGCGGCTGGGGGGCTTATCAGAATCTGGAAGCCCCTTTTAACAAGGGGACCCCCAGATCCCGGCCCACCCATGTGAATGGGTACATTGTAACCCTTACTTAATCACCAAAAAAAGTGTCAAAAAAGTAAAAATGACAGTAGACAATTTTGAACAATTCCTTTATACAAAAAAAGTGTTCCGCGATGTAACTTCATCTTCGATGACAGCGCCGCCGGTCCTGAGAAAAACAAAACAGAAAAACTCTCCCTCGATGGGAGGCTCCCTCGGACTGCAGCCTTTTTGTGTTGACAGCTCTTATATAGCTGAGAGCAGGGCCACCCGGTGACATAAATGAGTGACCCAGGCTCCTTCTGACGTCATGTGATGTCACATGACATCAGAGGTGGGCATGCTCAACCATTTACGTCACCAAGTGGCCCCACCCTCAGCTATATAAGAGCTGTCAGGGCAAAAAGGCTGCAGTCGGCAGGAGCCTCCTGTCAAGGCAGAGTTTTTCTGTTTTGTTTTTTTTCTCGGGATCAGCGGCGCTGTGATTAAAGATGGAGTTACATTGCGTGATATTTTATTATTATTTTTTTTCTAATAAAGGACTTGTCCAAAACTGTGTCCTGTCATTTTTACTTTTTTGACACTTTTTTTGGTGAATGGCAGGGGTACAATGTACCCGATACCCATTCACATAGGTTAGGTGGAATTTGGGGGTCCCCTTGTTAAAGGGGGCTTCCAGATTCTGATAAGCCCCCCACTCACAGACCCCCCACAACCACCGAGGGTTGTGGGGAAGAGGCCCTTGTCCCCATCAACATGGGGACAAGGCGTTTGGGGGGGACCCAAAGCACCCTCCCCATGTTGAGGGAATGTGGCCTGGTATGGTTCAGAACGGGGGCGCTCTCTCATCCCCTCCCCCCCTTTTCCTGTTGCATGCTCGGATAAGGGTCTGGTATGGATTTTGGGAAGACCCCCACGCTATTTGTTTTACATTGGAGCGGTGTTCCCCTTAAAATCCATACCAGACCTGAAGGGCCTGGTATGGATTTTGGGGGGCCCCCACTCCATTTTTTTTATTTTGGCGGGGGGTTCCTCTTAATATCCATACCAGACCTGAAGGGCCTGGTAATGGACTGGGGGGGAACTCACGCAGTTTTTTTCAATGATTTTATGTATATGTATATTGCCGGGATCTGACAAAACATTACAGCCGTGAGCAGGTTTAAATGACATTTTTTGCTTTCCAAATGTCATTTTGCTGCTCTCATTCATAACACTATGTACGGCCACTATGTAAGCAGCCTTACATAGTGTGGGGCATGAACTCAGCCCCCTGAGCTATGATTGGCCAAAGGCACCCTGCCTTTGGCCAAACATGGCTCTCACAGCAGACCGCGCTGTGGTTGGCCAAAGCATGCAGGTCAGGTGCATGCTTTGGCCTGTCAGCATTGGCCGATCTCGCAGCGCATTGACAGTCTCGCCGTTCATTATGGGGCATGCCATGGACGCTAAAATTTCCCACAAATGCCCCATAATGTTCTAAATTCGGCTAACACCGGATGTTCGAGTCGCACTTACGAACATCCCCACCTCCCCCACACAGTTAGCAAGCAAGCACTGCCTAGAAACACATTTAACCCTTTGATCACCCCTGATGTTAACCCCTTCCCTGCCAGTGTCATTAATACAGTGACAGTGCATATTTTACTAGAAAAAAAAATTAATACATAAAAGTTCCAAAAAATTACCCATAGAGTGTAGACACAATAACTTTTGCGCAAACCAATCAATATATGCTTATTGGTTTTTTTTTACCAAAAACATGTAGGCAAAATAGCTAAATTGATGAAGAATTTTTTTTTTTTTATATTTTTTTTTATTGGATGTGTTTTATAGCAGACAGTAAAAAATATTGTTTTGGTTTTTTTTTTCAAAATTGTCGCTCTTTTTTAGTTTGTAGGGCAAAAAAAAAAAAACACAGAGGTGATCAAATACCACCAAAAGAAAGCTCTATTTGTGGGGAAAAGGACATCAATTATATTTGGGTACAGCGCCGCACGACCACACAATTGTCAGTTAGAGTAATGCTGTGTCGTATCGCAAAAAATGCCCTGACCATGAAGGGTAGTAAACCATCTGGAGCTGAAGTGGTTAAACTAACTGTTCTTTCCATTAGTGCTTTTAGGGATTATTTGATTAGGATATAGTGCTGAGGTCTGTGTCAGCAGGCTTTTGTTCAGAACAGCTTTGCAACCCATACAAGTCTATGGGAATGCAAAAGCATACCTCCCAACTTTTGAACTTTAGAATGAGAGACAATTGAGGGAGTAAGTGAGCTGGGACGCGCGTAGCAGCAAAATGTGGGTGTGGCCAAAATCTTAATGGTGGGAGGGACCTAATGGGTATGGTTAAACAAAACCCAGCTCTCTCACCAATGCCCTCAGCTCTCACTAATGCTTCCCATCTGTCTCCCCTCTCACAATTGCCCCCCCAGCTCTCTCATCAATTCCCCCACCCTAACTTTATAAGCAATGCCCCTCCAGCTCTCTAAGCGATGCCCCTCCCCACCCTGTCACCAATGCTCCCTTCAGCTCTCTCACCAATGCTCCCCCTCCTCTCTTTCTAATGCCCCCCCAGCTCAAATCCATTGCCCCCCCAGCTTTCTCAACAATTCCCCCCTCCTCTCTTACCAATGCCCCCCAACTCACTCACCAATGCCCCCCCCCAGCTTTCTCACCAATTTCCCCCTCCTCTCTTACTAATGCCAACCAGCTCTCTCACCAATTCCCCCCTCTTCTCTTACTAGTGCCCCCCAGCTCTCTCACCAATTCCCCCTCCTCTCCTACTAGTGCCCCCCCCGCTCTCTCACCATTTCCCTCCTCCTCTTTTACTAGTGCCCCCCCAGCTCTCTCACCAATTCCCCCCTCCTCTCCTATTAGTGCCCCCACCTCTCTCACCAATCCCCCTTCTTCTCTTACTAGTGCCACCCCAGCTCTCTCACCAATTTCCCCCTCTTCTCTTACTAAAGCCCCCCTCTCCTCTCCTACTAATGCTCTCCCAGGGCTCTCTTACCAATACCCCCTTCTTTCTTAATAATGCTCCCAGCTCTCACCAATTCCCCCCTCTTCTCTTACTAATGGCCCTCCCCCAGGTCTCTCACCAATTCCCACTCCGCTCTTACTAATGCCCCCCCCAGCTCTCTCACCAATTCCCCATCCTCTCTTACTAGTGCCCCCCCCAGCTCTCTCACCAATTCCCCCCCTCCTTTCTTACTTGTGCCCTCCCACTCTCTCACCAATTTCCCCCTCCTCTCTTACCAGTGCCCCCCAGCCCCCTCCCGCCGCGCTCCGGTCATCTCCGCCGCTTACTGGAGAAGCTGATAGCGGCGGAGACGATCCGATCTGTTACCCTCACAGACCAGGAGCCGAGTGAGGGAAAGATGGCCCCCACTCAGCTCCATAACATTGGATGACGGAAGCAATGTTAAACGTCACTTCTGTCCAATAGTCTTAAAGGGGAATTTTTTTTTTTTTAAAGACATTTATTTAATTATTGCATTTAAGTGTAAATATGAGATCTGAGGTCTTTTTGACCTCAGATCTCACATTAAAGAGGTCCTGTCATGCTTTTTTTCTTTTACAAGGGATGTTTCCTTTTGGTGGTATTTGATCACCTCTGCAGGTTTTTATTTCTTGCACTATAAACAAAAAAAGAGCGACAATTTTGAAAAAAAATCACAATATTTTGTACTTTTTGCTATAATAAATATCCCAATTTTTTTTTTAATTTTTTTCCTCAGTTTAGGCCGATATGTATTCTTCTACATAATTTTGGTAATAAAAATCGCAATAAGCGCATATTGATTAGTTTGCGCAAGTTATAACGTCTACAAAATAGGGGATATATTTATGGTATTTTGTATTATTATTATTTTTTTTTTACTAGTAATGGTGGCGATCTGCGATTTTTATCGAGACTGCGACATTATGGCGGACACATCGGACAATTTTGACACATTTTTGGGACGATTGACAATTATATAGCAATCAGTGCAATACAAATGCACTGATTACTGTATAAATGTCACTGGCAGTTAAGGGGTTAACACTAGGGGGCGATCAAGGGGTTAACTGTGTTCTAACTGTAGGGGCAGTGCACTGACTATAGGAGATGACAGATCATGGTTCCTAGCTATTAGGAACTCACGATCTGCCTCTCCTCTCCTCACAGTACAGGGATGTGTGTGTTTACACACACGTCTCTGTTCTGCTTCTCGTGCCCCCGACCACCGGTCACGAGCATCGGCACCCCCACAGTGCAGCAAGCACGCATGCGCACCTGCTATCCTGCTAAAAGGAGCCGACATACAGCTATGACAGTTCGCGCTGACCTGCCGCAGTATAATGCTGGCTGGTCAGCAAGTGGCTAAAGGAAAAAATATAATTTAAAACTGCTCGCATCTGTAATTGTCGAATCCCGGCAATATACATAAAAAAATTACATTGAAAAAAAAATGGCGTGAGTTCCCCCCCCAGTCCATTACCAGTCCCTTCATGTCTGGTATGCATATTAAGCGGAACCCTGCACCAAAATAAAAAAACACAATTGCGTGGGGGTCCCCCCAAAATCCATACCAGGCCCTTCAGGTCTGGTATGGATTTTAAGGGGAACCCAGTGCCAAAATAGAAATAAAAATGGCATGGGGGTCCCACCAAAAATCCATACCAGGTCCTTATCCGAGCATGCAACCTGGCAGGCCAAAGGTAAAGGGGGGGACAAGAGTGTACCCCCCCTCCTGAACTGTACCAGGCCACATGCCCTCAACATGGGGAGGGTGCTTGGGGTCCCCCCCAAAACACCTTGTCCCTATGTTGATAGGGACAAGGGCCTCGTCCCCACAACCCTTGCCCGGTGGTTGTGGGGGTCTGCGGCTGGGGGGCTTATCAGAATCTGGAAGCCCCTTTTAACAAGGGGACCCCCAGATCCCGGCCCACCCATGTGAATGGGTACATTGTAACCCTTACTTAATCACCAAAAAAAGTGTCAAAAAAGTAAAAATGACAGTAGACAATTTTGAACAATTCCTTTATACAAAAAAAGTGTTCCGCGATGTAACTTCATCTTCGATGACAGCGCCGCCGGTCCTGAGAAAAACAAAACAGAAAAACTCTCCCTCGATGGGAGGCTCCCTCAGACTGCAGCCTTTTTGTGTTGACAGCTCTTATATAGCTGAGAGCAGGGCCACCCGGTGACATAAATGAGTGACCCAGGCTCCTTCTGACGTCATGTGATGTCACATGACATCAGAGGTGGGCATGCTCAACCATTTACGTCACCAAGTGGCCCCACCCTCAGCTATATAAGAGCTGTCAGGGCAAAAAGGCTGCAGTCGGCAGGAGCCTCCTGTCAAGGCAGAGTTTTTCTGTTTTGTTTTTTTTCTCGGGATCAGCGGCGCTGTGATTAAAGATGGAGTTACATTGCGTGATATTTTATTATTATTTTTTTTCTAATAAAGGACTTGTCCAAAACTGTGTCCTGTCATTTTTACTTTTTTGACACTTTTTTTGGTGAATGGCAGGGGTACAATGTACCCGATACCCATTCACATAGGTTAGGTGGAATTTGGGGGTCCCCTTGTTAAAGGGGGCTTCCAGATTCTGATAAGCCCCCCACTCACAGAAAAAAACATGTAGGCAAAATAGCTAAATTGATGAAGAATTTTTTTTTTTTTATATTTTTTTTTATTGGATGTGTTTTATAGCAGACAGTAAAAAATATTGTTTTGGTTTTTTTTTTCAAAATTGTCGCTCTTTTTTAGTTTGTAGGGCAAAAAAAAAAACACAGAGGTGATCAAATACCACCAAAAGAAAGCTCTATTTGTGGGGAAAAGGACATCAATTATATTTGGGTACAGCGCCGCACGACCACACAATTGTCAGTTAGAGTAATGCTGTGTCGTATCGCAAAAAATGCCCTGACCATGAAGGGTAGTAAACCATCTGGAGCTGAAGTGGTTAAACTAACTGTTCTTTCCATTAGTGCTTTTAGGGATTATTTGATTAGGATATAGTGCTGAGGTCTGTGTCAGCAGGCTTTTGTTCAGAACAGCTTTGCAACCCATACAAGTCTATGGGAATGCAAAAGCATACCTCCCAACTTTTGAACTTTAGAATGAGAGACAATTGAGGGAGTAAGTGAGCTGGGACGCGCGTAGCAGCAAAATGTGGGTGTGGCCAAAATCTTAATGGTGGGAGGGACCTAATGGGTATGGTTAAACAAAACCCAGCTCTCTCACCAATGCCCTCAGCTCTCACTAATGCTTCCCATCTGTCTCCCCTCTCACAATTGCCCCCCCAGCTCTCTCATCAATTCCCCCACCCTAACTTTATAAGCAATGCCCCTCCAGCTCTCTAAGCGATGCCCCTCCCCACCCTGTCACCAATGCTCCCTTCAGCTCTCTCACCAATGCTCCCCCTCCTCTCTTTCTAATGCCCCCCCAGCTCAAATCCATTGCCCCCCCAGCTTTCTCAACAATTCCCCCCTCCTCTCTTACCAATGCCCCCCAACTCACTCACCAATGCCCCCCCCCAGCTTTCTCACCAATTTCCCCCTCCTCTCTTACTAATGCCAACCAGCTCTCTCACCAATTCCCCCCTCTTCTCTTACTAGTGCCCCCCAGCTCTCTCACCAATTCCCCCTCCTCTCCTACTAGTGCCCCCCCCGCTCTCTCACCATTTCCCTCCTCCTCTTTTACTAGTGCCCCCCCAGCTCTCTCACCAATTCCCCCCTCCTCTCCTATTAGTGCCCCCACCTCTCTCACCAATCCCCCTTCTTCTCTTACTAGTGCCACCCCAGCTCTCTCACCAATTTCCCCCTCTTCTCTTACTAAAGCCCCCCTCTCCTCTCCTACTAATGCTCTCCCAGGGCTCTCTTACCAATACCCCCTTCTTTCTTAATAATGCTCCCAGCTCTCACCAATTCCCCCCTCTTCTCTTACTAATGGCCCTCCCCCAGGTCTCTCACCAATTCCCACTCCGCTCTTACTAATGCCCCCCCCAGCTCTCTCACCAATTCCCCATCCTCTCTTACTAGTGCCCCCCCCAGCTCTCTCACCAATTCCCCCCCTCCTTTCTTACTTGTGCCCTCCCACTCTCTCACCAATTTCCCCCTCCTCTCTTACCAGTGCCCCCCAGCCCCCTCCCGCCGCGCTCCGGTCATCTCCGCCGCTTACTGGAGAAGCTGATAGCGGCGGAGACGATCCGATCTGTTACCCTCACAGACCAGGAGCCGAGTGAGGGAAAGATGGCCCCCACTCAGCTCCATAACATTGGATGACGGAAGCAATGTTAAACGTCACTTCTGTCCAATAGTCTTAAAGGGGAATTTTTTTTTTTTTAAAGACATTTATTTAATTATTGCATTTAAGTGTAAATATGAGATCTGAGGTCTTTTTGACCTCAGATCTCACATTAAAGAGGTCCTGTCATGCTTTTTTTCTTTTACAAGGGATGTTTACATTTCCTGTAATAGAAATAAACGTGATCCAATTTTTTTTTTTTTAAAAGGACAGTGTAAAAATAAAAAATAAAAAGTAAAATAAATAAGAAAACATTTTTTTAAAGCACCCCATCCTGCTGAGTTAGCATGCAGAAGCGAACGCATACGTAAGTTGCGCCCGCATATGAAAACGGTGTTCAGACCACACTTGTGAGGTATCGCAGGAATCTTTAGAGTGAGAGCAATAATTTGAGCACTAGACCTCCTATGTTACTCAAAACTGGTAACCTAGAGAAATTTTTAAATGTCACCAATGGAGATTTTTAGGTGCCAAAGTTTGTCGCCATTCCACGAGCGAACGCAATTTTGAAGCAGGACATGATGGGTATCAATTTAATTGGCATAACATTATATGTCATATAGAAAAAATTGGGCTAACTTTACTGTTGTCTTATTTTTTTAAATTAAAAAAAGCGTATTTTTTCCCCAAAAAAGTGGGTTTGTAAGACCGCTAAGCAAATACATTGTGACATAAAGTATTGCAACGACCGCCATATATATTATATATATATATAATGTTTGGGGGTTCTAAGTAATTTTCTAGCAAAAAAAAATGATTTTAACTTGTAAATAACAGATTTCAAAAAGAGGCTCGTACCTTAAAGGGGTTGTAAACCTTTGTGTTTTTTCACCTTAATACATCCTATGCATTAAGGTGAAAAAACACCTGGCAGTGACCGGCCTCCCAGCCCCCCCATTTTACTTACCTGAGCCCTGGAATATCTCACAGCAGAGACGCGCTCTTCCTCTGCCCGGGGTTCTCGACTCTTGATAGGATAGATGGATAGCAGCGCAGCCATTGGCTCCCACTGCTGTCAATCAAATCCAATGACGCGGTGATGAGGGGCGGGGCCAAGTCCGGCATTCTGTGTCTATGGAGGCAAATTCTGGACTCGGGAGCGCGCCTGCAAGGTAACTCCCTGGGAGAGCGCTCCTCCTAGGGGGTTATACGATGTGGGAGGAGCTACCAGCGCCGCCGACATCAGGTTCACATTGAAGTTTGTCTCTTAAAAGCTCATCTTCTTTCAGTTGTCAGTTTGTAAAAAATTTTGGGTCAACCTACAAACATGCAATGTACAATAGTAATGGTCATTTCCATCTAGAAGCCGACATGCACACTACTTAGTTCAATGCTATCCCAGTGGTGCTCACAAGAAATCTCCATAAACTTGCAAGTGGAGCCCAAAGGTTTCATCTATGTAGGGGCCTCCACAGGGTTTAATCCAGCTCTGATCTTTGGTGGTCAATGGGTGATGTTTTTGGTGAAATTAGAATCTATCCTGACATAAAAAACCTACCTGCTTCGCTTTAAAATTTCTTTTAATGCTTTACTGACATTAGATATGTTCAGAAATGACAATGCTCACCTTGAATGACCACACTTACTACTGCACTTCTTTTCTTCATCCCCTTGTATAGAGTTCTTGCTTCACATGAATAATTCCCAGAATTCTCCAGTTCAGCCAATGGGATTATATATTGATGAGATGAATTACATTTCTGAACCTTCTTTTCATTCTGGTAGAACGCGAACTGCAGTTCAATGTCGCTTCTTAATGTGTTTATACTCGTGTTACATGTTAGAATAACTCTGTTGTCTTCTCTGGGAAAATCTGGGTTTGTTACAATTTCCGGGTGAGAGAAGAGATCTGCATAGACATTAATACAATTGTAAGCAAAATCAGAACACGATAGTAAATAAGTTACATTTTGCAGAGGGGTAGTCTAGATCTTAATCTTCTCCCTCCTCTTGTATCGTGTCCTTCTCACCTTCTATTTGGACATTTATCTCTTTACTCTTCTTAGTTAAACCATTGGATGACCTTCTGACTTCACAGATATAATACCCAGAATCCTCCAGTTTAGCAAACAGGATTCTATATTTACTGGAGGAACCAAATTCTTGAACGTTCTGTCCATTTCTTTGGAAAGAAAACTGCACTTCTGTGGCTGATATGAATAGAGAAGGTCTGGTGAGACATGTCAATGTGATATTGTCTCCTTCTTCTATTGGGTTTGCGGACGCTTTGATTTCCGGGTCAGTGAAGGACTCTGAAAGAGAGAGCAATAGAAATAAAATGTATTCTTGGTCTAATACTTCATAATGGAGTCAATGACAGCTGATCATGTGATGTAAACAGAGTCGGTAAAGAAAAAAACCTGTTCACCGGCTTCTGTCAGAGGGACATTGATCCCGTTGCCTCACCTGTGTCTACCAGTGTCACCTGCCAGTGCCGATCAGTTCTGCCAATTAGTGCCTCACCATCAGTGCCACCTATTAGTGCCCATCAGTGCCACCTATTAGTGCCCTTCAGTGCCGCCCATCAGTGCCACCTATAAATGCCACCTATCAGTGCCCACAAGTGCCGCCTCATCAGTGCCTCTTTATCAGTGCCCATCAGTGCCTCCTTTTCAGTGCCCATCAGTGCCGTCTATCAGTGCCACCTATCAGTGCCCATCAGTACAGCCTTTCAGTGCCCACCAGTGCCACCTATCAGTGCCCATCAGTACAGCCTTTCAGTGCCCACCAGTGATGCCTCATCAGTGCCCATCAGTGCCTCCTTATCAGTGCCCATCAGTGCAGCCTACCAGTACCTATCAGTTCCCATCAGTGAAGGAGAAAAATTACCTGATTGCAAAAATTTTATAAAATAAAAATGAAAACTTTTTTTTTTTTCTTTTTTTTTGTTTGTTTAGAAAAAAATAAAACTCCAGTGATTAAGTATCATCAAAAGAAAACTCTATTTGTGTGGAAAAAAATAATAAAAATGGAAACTGGGTAAAGTGTTGCATGACCACGTAATTGTCATTCAAAGTGTGACAGTGCTGAAAGTTACAAATTGGCCTGGGCAGGAAGGGGAAGGGACACTAAATAGACTTACGGTATTTTCCAAAAATAACATATACACATCTAGTATCCAAGTAGAATTCAAACCTTGAATTATACTTACCATTTATTTCAATATTCAACTCATTGCTTCTCTTTTTCACATTACTGTTTAAAGTTTTTGCTTCACAATAATATTTCCCAGAATCCTCCAGCTGAGCCATTTCAGCTCCATATTGGTTGGATAAAGTGAAATTCTGAACAGTCAGTTGATCTCTGTAGAAAGCGAATTGAAGATCCGTCTGGCTGTGTGGACTGAGACTCGTGTCACATGTCAGGGTCATGTGATCTCCTTCCAGCACCCGATTCGGCTTCACTTTTATTTCAGGAGCTCTGAATAGTTCTGTAAAACACAAAGATCACACAGTAGGCCTCTGTTATTCTACCAATCTACAATTTACCTTGATAGTCATTGAAAAAAGAGTTTTATCAGATTGGGCAACTATTCTCCACATTTTCAGCTCTATGAATGTTGTAATAGTAACACAGAGTGCAGGGGCAGTCCATCCATTAAGGGTGCATGGGCGCCACCCCCTATCCATGCGTCCGGCCCCTCGCAGGGCGCCAGATGCATGAATTCCAATGGGAGGTATATTTTTGAAGCACATAAGCAGAGGCTCTAATTGGCTTCAAAATAGGGTGGGCTCGGGGTGCAGAGCACTGCCATCCAAGCCAACCCAGTTGTGCGACAACAGTGAATTAATATTCGCTATTTTCACACTGATTCTCCTCCATGTGTGGGTGCACCATTTGCCGACCCCCCCCCCCAAAGAAAATTACCACCAGCCGCCACTGACAGCAGAGAGTAAATTGTTTTACTATGTCTAGCATTGTGGGAAGAAGCTGTAGTGTAGTGGCACAGGTGTAGTTCCCTCAAACTGGCCACTAGATGACGCCATGGTTAGGGTTGGGACCCTTATAGTGCATAGTAGGCAGTGTAGGTGTCTAGGTAGACACTGGAGGTCATCAGATTAGTGACTGAGTTGTACCATAGATAGTGAAAAAGTGCTCTGGATAAAAAAAAGTCTGGTGAGAGTCTACCGACTAAAGCTGGTCATCGGAAGCAATGCAAGGACCGAGGCATACAGGAAAGAGAGTCCCGGAGCTAAGGACAGGAGGAAAATGGGCGCAGGGACGGCATGATAGTGCTGGACTGCACAGCTGCCGTGTTAAGAAGAAAAAGTGGTGTTCTCCCTTTAATTGAATAGGGGGAGGGGCTGGGTGAGGGCGGCGCTCGAGCCTGTGAGAGGAAGAGAGAGGGGGAAGTGACGTCAGTTGGCAGAGCGGAGGAAGAAGCGATTGGACGCCTCACCCTCACCGCTCCAGGTCCTCTTCCTTCACAGGGCAGTAAGGCGGCATTGAAAATGTTTTTCTACCCAGCTTAGAGCGGCGGTGCACACTAGGAACATACAGGCGGTGTGCCCGGTCCACGGCTGGAGCGCCTGACGGCGGAACGGCAACGGGGGGGGCACGGCCGCCGGTAAGGTTAGCCTGGCTGCAGGCCCTGGAGGCTCACAGAGCAGGCTGCATGGAGCAGGGATGAGTTAACCCCCTAACCCCCAGGGCACACAGGGAGGAGAGTGGCACTCGGCAAAGAGGCAGGGACGCGGCGGGGGGGGGCCCTGTACAGCGTACGCCCCTGCTCCCCTGGCTTTTACAGGAGCGCAGTGAAAGTGGCCAGCCGGCCCAGCGAGGAAATGCCAAACTGCAGGATGGGGGCCAGACAGCCAGCATGGCCCACAGTCACACGCAGCCCGGAAGAAGTTCCACGCAGAGCGCAGGGTTGTGGGGGGAGCGAAGGCTGAGGCGGGTGACGAGGACCCGGTCCAACAGGAGGTCAGAGGACAGAGTGGGAGCAGCACCACAGACCCACGGCAAACGGAGCGGGTCCATCGGGATGCAGCCTGCAGTCGGTCAAATGACAAGGGCAGCGACAGGCATGAAGGTGAACGGTCCGTGTCGGAAGGTGGCGATGAACTAGGACATCCAGCAGCGTTGGTTCCCGGAGTGACGGCTGGTGGGCCCTGGCCTGGGCAGCCTGGTGAGTTATTTCTTTACTTTTCTTTATACTTTTACTGTATAGTCCGTTGGGTCAGGGTAGTAAAACCAGGGAATCAGGTTTAGGGGTAATTTGCGGGAGTCGGGAGGGGACAGGTCTACTCCCGTGCCGTGAAGAGACGGTATTCAAGGCTTGGATCCATGGGGTGCTAGGTGAGTTAGTGGTAGGGTGCTTTGAGCCGGACGCAGGAAGTAGTCCTGGTCAGGCATGGGCAGTGACGCATTTCACAACTCCGGCAGGGGGCACACCCAGGGTTGCGGGAGATTTGGCTGCGACAGCCATGGGTATGGCCACGGCGGTCGGTGAGTCTCCCGGTTTATCAGAATAGGCTCCGAATAGCCAGGGCAAGACAGGGGACGAAACAGCGGACTCGGTCAGGTTGGCGGATTCCGCGCAAGTGGTACACATCTGCTTTGAGGGCCTCCTGGAGCCCCACATGTGCAGTCAGCAATACCAGAAAATGTTCGAAAGGTGAATGTGTAGCGATAGTCACGTTATGGCATTCGTAGAAGTTCAACCTGGCCAGGTCGAAGCCAGAATAGAACGAGGAAGTATAGGAACAACGCAGGTATCGGTGGATTCCCCGTACCCCTGCCACTTAGATACCGGCGTTCGCCATATGGGCGAGTGTAATAGAGAAAAACAACCCCGAAAAATGTTCGGCTCGGTTAGATTATTTGCAGGTGTTGGTTAGCTCACTGGATTTATGGCAGTGTACTTGGCTTAGGCGGGTCGAATAGTTTAGGCAGCGGATGGCCGTCCGGCTGTCACTCCGCTGGGCCCATAGGGACATCAGCCGGGGGTATGAAGCTGTATGGCAGCGTCGTGGACTCATAATCAGTTTCAGGCTAGTGAAAATTTGGCAAACTATCAAGTAAAGCACATGGGTTCAGGAGAATGGGATCCCTTTAACTGTCCAGAGGTTTTGAGTGCGAACAAGTACATGTGTAGGTTTGAGTAGCAAGAGGGATTACGCTGGGGCGGTTGGAGAGGATGCTTTCTTTCCTCGGTAGATGCGAACAGCGGCGCACATGTTAGGCACCGCCTGGGGCTGACAATTTACGGGTGGCCATGGTTCATACAGCTGTGGTTTTGAGAAAACTAGGGAAGGAGGTTATTTTCATCTTTAGTAGGCCGCTTCCAGGGAGGGTGGTCTCTCCACTGTAAGTGGTTCCCCAGAAAGAGCCCAACAAGCTCGGATTGATTCATCACCTGCCCGTCAGTAAGGTGGTCTGGTCAGCGATTCAATTGCTCCGGAGGAGGGTATCGTTCACTTCTTTCAATGGAGTGGTTGCATAAGTGCGGCGGTATGGCCAGGGGTCATTGTTGGCCCAGTCAGACATTGTATGGGTTTTTTTCAACTATTTCGGTACATTCGGCCAGCTTGCGGCTGAGGAGCGGCATAGGGAATGGGGCACAGTAGGTGGATCATTTACCGCTGATGGGTGGCTCCATTTAGTGTGCATTCTGCAAAACGTTTAGCTCCTTCTTATAAGGGGCAGTCTGGGATGTTTTGGGTATCAAATGTAGCTTGCATTAGATGGATCAGTTTGTAGGGTTGGTCCAGTGGTTGCAATATATACGCAGTCTTGTTGAAAGTTGCAAAATTTGGCAGTATGTTTCGGGGTTCCTTTAGCTCCGAGTACAACAGCGGGCCCTCAATTGATTCTATTGGGATGAATGCGGGCCGCCGAGGGACAAGCCAGGGGGGATAAAAAGACGAGGTGCAAGGGACCTTTTGATCAGCAAGGGACAGTTACGTCAACTATGATATTTGCTGGGTAGCTGAGCGGGCTCGCTGCAGCATAATCCCCATGGGTAAGGTTTATTTTGCCTTCGGCTGGTGCCAGAAGCTACGGGAGTATGGTGGGCCACTCACGTTTAGCCGTAACAGAATTACAGGGAGGACTTGCGGGTGAGGCAGGATTTCCTGGAATCGTGCAGCGGGCGTGCTTTTGCAGGTCAGGTTCCGTCAGCGTTTTTGACTTGGAGCTACTCACGCATGCCGCAGGCTCCAGGGGGCTGTTGTTTCAGGGGAATATGGAGTGCAGCTCGGTCCCCCCCCCCCCCTCCAGCTGGTCGCCAGGCAGGGTTTTTGCAGAACCTCTTTCGGGTGGAATTGTTCCAATTGTAGCGGCCTTGAAAGTTCAGGGGGAATTCTTCAGCATCCAGAAGGTTTGAGGCAACTGGGTCGATTTGAGGTGGTGCAGGGGGTTTATATACTGACCACGACATACGTGGCGGTGGTCAGGTTGGTGCGACATTTGGTACTGCGTGGCTTACAAGGGATGCATTAATCTACGATGTACTCTTATCAGGGTGTGATTACATTTGGTCTGACGCTTTGTCTCGTTTTCAGTGGGACAGGTTCCAGGAGTTGGGGATCATTAGCAGGCACTACATGGGGTTTGTAGCAAAGGGTATCAAGCAACTTGGGAGTATGGCTACTTGGTATCCCACTCAAATGATATGGCAGGAATGTTTTGCTTTATTGACGGGATTGTCATGGCCCCAGAAGGTCATTACACAGCTTATGCAGTTATCTTAGATATTAACGCGGCATTTGACGGGGTATCTCAGCAGCTGCTTTTTACCACGGGTTGGTGGTTTTGGCCTTTCGTTTTACGTGTCAAAGGAAAAGTTACCACGCCAAAGAGTTCAGGGGAAAAACAAACGGTGTCAGGGTACAGGATGGGTACAAGTAAGGGTATGGGAGGCACCCGGCCTCTGGTAAGATTTTACAGGTTTTGGCGTGCCAGTTTGGAGAAGGTCTACGTTCTTGTTTAGCATGAGCTCTATTACGGGCAGCATTTGCATTAGCTTTCTTTGGTCAGGACATGCGGCCTGGGGTTTAGGAGTCCTTTTTTAATACGTCAGGACAAGTGCGTCCTTATCACATTTACAGAGTGTAACGGTGTCTGAAGATGTGTGTCATCAGCTGGGCATGACCCAAAAAGTTTCTCTGGTCAGTCTTTTTGAAGGGGGCAGCCATGAAGGCGTTCATGCCGGGTCTTGGACATGAAGCGGTCGGGCACATTGGCAGGTGTGCCTCGGAGAGATGTTAAGTGATACATTTCCCACATATGGACGGTTGTATGTTTCACATGACTTTGGGCTGTTGTTATATGGTACTTCTGATCGATACTTTATGTGGTTGGTGCGGTCATGTATTTTTGTTCACAGGTCGGTTGGCGGGCCTGGTGGTTATACTTGGTTATTCCTTAGTTTATTGGTGGGGCCTGACGGGCGTAGGTTCGGCCGAACGGTAGGCATTTACGCTACCCCAGGCTGTGGCTCAGCAGGTGCATTGGTCCCAGGCATGCAGAGAACAGGGTGCTGGGGGAAGTACGCAGGTTCTCCTGTTTGTACAGTACCCCGGATGTTTTTGCTGCTACATGTGGGAAAAATGGTATGGGATCCAGATCTATGTGGGACCTCATTTGTGACGTAAAAGGTGAATTGTTATGTTTGATGGAGCTGGTTTTGGTTTTTCATCAATAGATGGGGTTGGCTATATGCCACGGTGAGCCGTAGGTTGATCCATGGAGGGATCTGAACTGCAGGTTAATCCATGGAAGGATCTGTGTAATAGTGGGGTACATCTTAATGATGGGGTGAATGTTTTTTGTGGGCACAGGACCTTCCAGGAAGGTATACAGCGAGGGCTGAGGGTGTGGGGGCGCACGCAAGGGTAAGGTGTTACCCCTTTCGTGCTGTGGCAGTGTTTGGTCGCTGGAGAAGGAGAAGTTAGAGGTTACATTTATAGAACATGTTGTACCCATCCATGGGATGGGGGTTGTTTCGGGTACCCATCCATGAAAGGATGGGGGTTGTTTCTGGTACCCATCCATGAAAGGATGGGGGTTGTTTCTGGTACCCATCCACGGGATGGGGGTGGTTTCTTGTACCCATCCATGAAAGGATGGGGGTTGTTTCTGGTACCCATCCAGGAAAGGATAGGGGTTGTTTCTGGTACCCATCCATGAAAGGATGGGGGGGTTGTTTCTGGTACCCATCCATGAAAGGATGGGGGGTTGTTTATGTACTTCCAGGTTACGAGGGTTAACCTGGAAGGGTTAATAAGGGTAGGCCACTGCGAAGGTTGGGCACCGCCTCCAAGTCAGGGGTTTCCGACTGGAGGCCTAAAGTTTAAAAGAAGTTGTTCGCAGTGACCAGTGGTATGTTGTTTCCCTATATGATACTAAGAAAGTATATTAAAAGTTTAATGGTTATTTATGAAGATGTTATTTATTTAATTGTATAATCTGTTAATAAAAAGGCCGTCAAGGCCATTTACTCCAAAACCTGGTCAAGTCATTTGTGAAGGGTTTGGAGGTGGGGGAGTTTTTTGGGAGATATAAGGTATGATCAGGAGACTGGGCTTAAGTCCTACAAATGTCATGCAATCTGAGGTTTTCCATCTTCTGGCAGCTTTCCTTTTAGGGGGGAGCAAGAAAAGAGAGGTGCAAGAATTATGGGCCTACTCATATTCTTTTGGCTTGGGATGTAGGGCTCTGGGAAACCCCTAAAGGTATGGGTTGTTCCTTGATCTGCCTCCCCTCTGCTGTTTTATGTTTGCAGCTAAGGAATATGCGGTCATGTGAGATACAAACAATTAGGCAGTTCCCTGACTTAGAGATGAGCTATGTCACTGTGTGCAGTACTAAAAGTACAGAGTACCCCTGAAAAGTGCTGTCCCATGTCACTACCTAGTAAAGAGGAGGGACCCTCCTTGCTTCCTGTACCATGTGACCAGGTCATGGATCTCTGTAATGCGGGTTTGGTTCCCGTCGCTCATGGAACCCGACCACAGGAGAGGGAGCCAGAACATCGACTTCCTTGCTACTGGAGGACCCGCCATCTATACCAGCTACCACACTTCAAGACTGGCTGTAACTTGCTTTAGACCTTTACCCAAAACAACTGCATTACACCTCCTACTTGACTTGCTGAGTTAATCGCTTGTTGTAGTCCTGACCTTAGTCCTTTGAATATGCCAGAACCAACATGCACCACTTTGAATAACTTCAGACTTAGAACAGTTGATATAATGCTACTTAAAAGTCTGTAGCATTACAGTCCATGATGAACATTAACTTCAGAGTAATCCTAACTATCACTAGCTGGCTGCCCAGGCATAACTTTACAAGGTAGTAGTCCAAAGGTGGCCTTCTCCTTCTTGGTTGATCTCTAGATCCCCCCCGAAAGACTGAAAGACACAGCAGTCCTCCTCCACAGAAATCACAGCATGTCCTGTGAGTGTGGCTGAACCTAAAGGGCAAGCCCCGAACCCAGACTTACCCCAAAATTAAACCACTGGTGGGAATTTATACCACCGGTAGGCATACCTCCTAACTTTCTGAGATGGGAATGAGGGACACCTATTAGCAAAGTATGTGAACATAGAACACACCCCTTATCACACCCTCCTTAAAGGAAGAATTGTACAGAACAAATGATTGGTTAAACCCACAACTGCTTTTTAACCACTACTATTCCTTTATATTGGCCTTTGGAAATTAACAAATGCAGCAATTTAGAAATTGGATGCAAGGTTTAGTACTGGGAAACACTTTTTGATAGATAGTGATAAAGTGCATTTTATATACAACTATATAGATCAGACTAAAATGAGGGACAAATGAGGAGGAAAGAGGGACTCTGTTTTCTGAATGAGGAACAGTCCCTCGAATTCAGGGACAATTGGGAGCTATGCCAGTGGGTAGGCGGGATCCAAAATAAATGGGAACCACAACACACACATTAACTCTCTCTCCCCCAGCCTGGGTCAGCCACTAACTAAAACCAGCATACCTGTAGGCAACCTGCCTACATGGGTGAGGCTACTATTGGGGTCTATTGCCATAAGACCTTAGGAAGGTAAGGAAGGAGCTACTGGTGGTGCTGGTAAGGCCATGCTGGTGCCCCCCCAGGAGTGCCTCAGGAACAGCACTGAAGGGAGAATCCCATGCCCATATGGCAGGCAACAGACATGGAGAACATGCTCCCTAGCACAAGGCTAGGCTGCAATACAACAGAGCCATAAAGCACAACCATTGTGTATCATTACAAAGGAACCAGAGCCTGACTGGGTAATGAGCAAATATAGCTACTCCCACGCAGGGCCGTCTTTAATATTGATTGGACCCTGGGCAAACATTTTATTGGGCCCTCCCTCCCATTCTGAGACATACAAAAATATAGCAGGTTGACTCAAAATCAGTTTACTGTAGCAGATCACGGAGCAATTGCAATTGGTTGCCAGAGGATATAACCTATCACTACTGCTCACTGACTGGTTGCTAGAGGTTACAGCACATCATTACTGCTCACTGATTGGTTGCTAGAGGTTTAAGCACACTATTACTGCTAACTGATTGGTTTCTAGAGATTACAGCAGATCACTACTGTTCACTGATTGGTTGCTACAGGTTACTGCACATCATTACCACTCACTGAGCAATAGAGCAATGCCAAATAATTGAGCAAGTAAAGCGGTACATTAATATACATACTACAGGAGACGATCAGAGAGTGTGGACATACTGCAGGGGACGGACAGAGACTGCAGACATACTGCAGGAGACTGTCAGAGAGTGAGAACATACTGCAGGATACGGTCAGAGAGTGTGTACATACTGCAGGGAATGGTCAGAGAGTTTACATTTCACAGAACAGCTCAGGGTTTAGAATAGCAGTCAGGCAGACTATGGGGGGAGGGGACATACTTGGCCAGCCGGGCTCACCATGCATGTTCAGAGGTCTGGGGGAGGGGCTCCCACACAGCTCTCCACACCTTTTACAGCTGCTCCCTCCTGAGCATACAGGCTGCATGGGGCGGGGTGAGAGCGTCAATAGAGCCCCCAGCCCCGCCCCCTCTCTGCTGGCTGGGGAATACAGCACTGCTTCCCTAGTGCGCTCTGCGGTGCCATCATCGGGGCTCCAATTTGTGGGCAGCGCGGGCTCGAGGGGCAACTGCTTTGGGCCCCCCAACAAAGACTAGGCCCGGGGCAGCTGCCCTGTTTGCCCCGAGTTAAAGGCAGCCCCGCTCCCACGTACATATGGTAAATAATTACAAAATATAGAAAATCAATATGGAGGTGCAGGGAGAATGCTAACCTGACACAAAGATGGCACTGATGACATGTGGCACTGATGAAAGATGGCACTAATACATGGCACTGATGACAGATGGCACTAATACGTGGCACTGATGACAGATGGCACTAATATGTGGCACTGATGACAGATGGCACTAATATGTGGCACTGATGACACTGATGACAGGTGGCACTAATACGTGGCACTGATGACAGATGGCACTAATATGTGGCACTGATGACAGATGGCACTAATATGTGGCACTGATGACACTGATGACAGGTGGCACTAATACGTGGCACTGATGACACGTGACACTGATGACAGATGGCACGTGACACTGACAGGTGGCACTGATGACAGATGGCACTGATGACAGATGGCACTATGTGGCACTGATGACAGATGGCACTATGTGGCACTGATGACAGATGGCACTTATACGTGGCAGTGGGGACAGATGGCACTGGGGACAGATGGCAGGGGCAGATGGCAGGGCAGATGGCAGGGGCAGATGACAGGGCAGATGACAGGGCAGATGGCAGGGGCAGATGACAGGGCAGATGACAGGGCAGATGACAGGGCAGATAGCGGGGCAGATGGCAGGGACTGTTAACAGCGGGACACCTTTTTTTCCTTTTTTTTTTTTCTTTTACACTCACCGCCGCAGCGGTTCCGCTCTCCCTCCTCACACACTGTCTCTGTGTGAGGAGGGAGAGCCGGCGATGAGAGATGATCTCATATGTTTACATATGAGATCCTCTCTCATTGGCACCGCCGATCGCACCGTAAACGGCCGCTGTCATTGGCCGTTTACGGTGATCTGTGACTGGCTGTGTCCGAGGGACACGGCCAGCACAAAACTTCCGCGATGCGCGCTCGCGGGAGCGCGCAATGCGGAAGTAAACAGGAGGCCGTCCAGGGACGCCCTCCCGGCAATTGGAGTCCGCGCTGTAGCCGTCTTTCGGCTATAGCGCGGACGCCTAGTGGTTAATAATGTTTGATGTAATAAGGATTTGTAAATATTTTTCTATATCAGTTTGGAAGTTATTTGTCTGTATCCCTCCTTCCAATAGTCCTTTAACCACTTCAGCCCCGGAAGAATTGGCTGCTCGATGACCAGGCCATTTTTTGCAATTCGGCACTGCGTCTCTTTAACTGACAATTGCGCGGTCGTGTGACGTTGCACCTAAACAAAATTGATGCCCTTTTTTTCCCACAAATAGAGCTTTCTTTTTGTAGTATTTGATCATCTCTGTGTTTTTTATTTTTTGCGCTATAAACAAAAAAAAAGCGACAATTTTGAAAAAAAAACGCAATATTTTGTACTTTTTGCTGTCATAAATAGCCCCAATTCTTTTTTTAACCACTTCCCGCCTGGCCTATAGCAGAATGACGGCCGGGCGGTGGTTGTTATCCTAACTGGGCGTCATATGACGTCCTACAGGATAACAGCCGCCGCGCGCCTGTAGGGGCGCACATCGCGGCGATCGGTGGTGCGGTGTGTCAGTCAGACACACCGCTACACCGATCTCGGTAAAGAGCCTACGGCGGAGGCTCTTTGCCACGTGATCAGCCGTGTCCAATCACGGCTGATCACAATGTAAACAGGAAGAGCCGGTGATCGACTTTTCCTCACTCGGGTCTGACAGATGCGAGTAGAGGAGAACCGATCGGCGGCTCTCCTGAAAGGGGGGGTCTGTGCTGATTCTTTATTAGCGCAGCCGCCCCTCAGATGCTCACACTTGACCACCAGGGAAGCCCCCAGCATGTGGATGGCCGGGTACATCTCACATGGCCATCCACATGTTTATCAGCGCAGCCGCCCCTCAGATGCCCACACTGGACCACCAGGGAAGCCGCCAGGACGACCAGAGAAGCCTCCAGCATGTGGATGGCCAGGTACATCCCACATGGCCATCCACATGTGAAAAATAATGCCAGACATATGCCAATCAGTGCCCATGAATGGGCACTGACTGGCACCTCTGTGGAACAATTAAAAACAGTGATGCCCAGCAATGCCACCCATCAGTGTCATCAGTGCCACACATCAGTGTACATCAGTGCCACTTATCAGTGCCCATCAGTGCCCATCCGTGCCACCTATCAGTACCCATCAGTGCCACTTATCAGTGCAAATCAGTGCCCATCCGTGCCACCTATCAGTACCCATCAGTGCCACCCATAAGTACCCCTCAGTGCCGTCTATGAGTGCCCATCAGTGCTGCCTACGAGTGCCCATCAGTGCCGTCTTTGAGTGCCCATCAGTGCCGCATACCAGTGCCACCTATCAGTGCCCATCAGTGCCACCTATCAGTGCCCATCATCAGTGCCCATCATCAGTGCCCATTAGTGCCACCTCATTGGTGCCAACTCATCGGTGCCCATCAGTGTAGCCATATCAGTGCCCGTCATTGAAGAAGAAATCGTACTTATTTACAAAAAATTTTAACAGAAACCAAGAAAAACTTTTTTTTTTTTCAAAATTTTCGGTCTTTTTTTATTTGTTGCGCAAAAAATAAAAACCACAGAGGTGATCAAATACCACCAAACGAAATCTCTATTTGTGGGAACAAAATGACAAAAAATTCAGTTTGGGTACAGTGTTGTATGACCGCGCAATTGTCATTCAAAGTGCGACAGCCCTGAAAGCTGAAAATTGGCCTGGGCAGGAAGCTGTGCCTGGTATTGAAATGGTTAAAAAAGCAAATTTTTTCCTCAGTTTAGGCCAATATGTATTCTTCTACATATTTTTGGTAATAAAAATCGCAAAAAGCGTATATTGATTGGTTTGCGCAAAAGTTATAGCGTCTACAAAATAGGGGATAGATTTATGGCATTTTTATTAGTAATAGCTGTGATCTGCGATTTTTATCGAGACTGCGAAATTATGGCGGACACATCCGACACTTTTGACACATTTTTGGGTCTATTGACAATTATACAGCGATTAGTGCTATAAAAATGCACTGATTACTGTATAAATGTCACTGACAGGGAAGGGGTTAACACTAGGGGGCGATCAAGGGGTTACCTGTTTCCCTAGGTGTGTGTTTCAACTATAGGGGGAGGGGACTGACTATAGGAGATGAGAGATCGTAGGAACTCACGATCTCTCTCTCCTCTCCTCACAGAACTGGGATATAAGTGTTTACACACACGTCCCTATTCTGCCTCTCGTGCCTGCGATCATTTGTGGCCGGCGGTCATCGCGACCGCCGGTCACGAGCATCGGCACCCCTGCTGTGCAGCGGGCGCGCACCCGCTTAAAGGGACCGACGTATAGCTACGACGGTTCGCGGGATCGTGCCAACCTGCCGCAGTATAATGACAGCGGCTGGTCGGCAAGTGGTTAATAAGGAGGGTATTCCTTTCCCTTAAAGTGTTACTAAACCCACAACAGTAAAATCAGTCTGTATATGCAGTAAAGCATGCTTGTTATACTCACTGTGGAACCTAAGGGGTTAATCCTCCACATTGTGTAAAAAGGCTGCTTGATCCTAGCTTCTCTAATCCTCCCCTTCTTCCACAGTCCTCAATCCATCTGCTGATAGAACAGAGCATTAGAGGCGCTCTGCACATGCTCAGTTTGGTGTGTATCGCTAGAGAGTTTTATTTTTCTTGGGAGGGAGCATGTAGTCAGCAGAGGGCCAATCAGCATTATCCAGACCAGTGGTGGGCCATGCATTAGGGGCGCATAGGCGCCGACCCCCCCATCCATGCGTCCGGCCCCCTAATCTACATGCAGGGCGCCGCACGCATGGATGCCAGAGGCTTTAATAAGCTTTTAAAAAAGGGTGGGCTCGGGGCGCAGAGCACTGCGCTCCAAGCCCACCCAGTTGTGTGACAATAGCGAATGAATATTGAATATCCTCCTCCCGGCCAATCAGGATGCGGGTCCTGAGACTTGTCACCTGGTTGGCTGAAAGGACAGGCAATCCTATTGAACGCCTAGGAGGAGGAGGGTGGAAACATACAGGGGAAGCCACCGTGATGCAGAGGAGGAGGAGACGTAGTAGAAGCTGCTGCCCACTGCCTGTAGGAGCGCTACCCGCCCGCAACCTAGATGGGGTAAGTGCGGGGCCGGATGACCGACCACGGGGGGGGGGGGGTTGCTGCTGGCTGACATTGTGGTTGTTTGCCACTTGTCGGCCGCCACTGATCCAGACAGAGGATAAGGGGTCATGCAGCCTCAGCAGCCTCATAGGACAGTCAAAGTAGAATGAAAACTTCACTTACAAGCTTTCCCTAGACAATGATAAAAGTCACAAGGCGGCTCTAAACTGCTGATGAGAAAAGGTATTTAGCAGTTTATATTTACTAAAATCAGGGCTTTTTTTCTCAGAGAATAGGTGCAGGAACTCCCCCCGTCTGAGTCACCCCTTGTCTCTGCCCCCTACCCACCTCTGACCACCGTCCCTTGATTCCACCCCCTACCCACCTACCAGTACTGCCCCTTTTAGAGAATACAGAACCAAGTATCATTTTGTGGTGCTAAATCATTTGTATGGAACATGTTGATGATAAAAAGAAAAGCAGTAAAATAGATCCCCTGCAGCCAGCAACAATAGAATCCCAGCAATAGATCCCCACACAACAATAGACTCCCCCAGCAACAATGGACTCCACCCCAACAAGAGATTCACTGCAGCAACAGTGAACAACCCACAACAAAATATCACACCCAGTAATAAAATATCCACCCAAACAACATTAGACCCCCCCCAGCAGCAACAACAGATCTCCCAGCAGCCAGCAACAATAGATTCCCCATCAGCAACAATAGACCCTCACACAAAATCAGATCCCCACCAGTGACAATAGATCCCCCAACAGACAACATCATTAGACCCTCCAGCACACCCCATGCTATAATATACATTCAGTGCTGGAGGTGCCGGAACTGCTTTCCCCCGCGTTCACACTGAAAAAAAGCCCTGACTAAAATAATTGCATTTTCATGTTTTGTGTACTGTGGGAGACCAGATATAGTGAATGCAGCGTCCGGGGTTTAGTAACACTTTAAACATGCTGCTAGTGCTGGATTTTTCTGGAGTGCTTTGCAAAGCGAGTGTGGTGGATTCACTGGGTATTACTTGCCCATTTGTAAAGCTAAGATTGTATTTTATTGCAAAAATACAAATCATTTTTATAAAATTGGGAATTTAAGGGAAAATACATTGGCCAAAGCCATTACACATTTCCTGTAGAGAATATTTACTCACCATAACTGACATTCAGTCTGACAGGGTCACTAATTTCCATGTTGGTGCCTTTACACCGGTAATTCCCACTGTTATCTTGTTTTGCACTTTGGATTTCATAGCTTTGTCCTGTGTATATCAGATTATTATCCTTGTACCAGGTGTATCTCATATCTGCTGGAATAGGTTTCCCCACATTACAGGTCATTGTTAGAGACTCAGTTGTGAAGATCTTGTCCCAGTTTGGGTTGAAGGTCACCACAGGTCTCACTGCATATCCTACAAGTTAGCACATTGTACATGACAATTAATAAAGCGACTGTACAGAAAAAAAAGATACAATCAAAAATATAAAAAACATTGTAGAATATATTTTCTCTGCAGCCAGTCCATTCATCTGTGATCTCCATGCTATAAATATGTTTTGGTCTGGACAGGTATAGACTGACACTGAATAGGCTCTCTAAACCAACCTGCTTTTGGCTGGGTCTGTGAATTGGGTTCAATTAACCCTATAAGTGGGTGATGGGTAGGGGTGGCAATCTAACTGATCCAGAAGGGGATTATATGACCTCTAAAATAGAATAATGCTTTTGATTCAATTGTATTATATTATTAGGAGTATAAATGCATTTTATAGATGACAAAGGATTCCCAGAGCACTAGAAATTACATAAAGAGACAGCATAGCAGAATCTTCCCGCCTTGACAGACTGCCAGAAGTCTGATTAAGTGAGAGGGTAGGGAGATGAGTCACGGCTCTGACTACTTTACTTAGGTGTGTGAAGTTCAGCATGAGCTACTGAATTCTATATACCACAGGCTGTTTTACAACAAGAGGTACAATGGCCATCTAAACCTAACCTAAAAGGCCAGCATAATGTAGCGCCCTGGGGTTTAGTCAGGGAGCTCCTCACAAATTTACTTGCTAGGAGTAGTTACCCTGGTCAATTGCTAGCGATCCATTGAAGTTTGGCCTTGTTGCACTTTTCTCTTCTACCACTAGGGGGCTGGGCACTTGGTGGTAATAGATACAAGAAGGGCAACCCAAGGTCAGGTTATGGGTATATGGGGTATCTCAGCCAATGGGCAGAGGTTTTCTTGAATCCCTTGGCCTGCTGGGAGAGCCTATATATTTGGGTGTCAGGTGATCTATGTTCTGTGCCACCTGGACAGCTGTCTGGGTTGGCATGTGTCGTATGCCCAGGGTTGCTAGGCCAGAGATTGGGCCTATCCCGGGGGCATCTGGCTGCCAGGCTGTCTGAGGGCCTATCCGGAAGTAAGAGGGCAGCGTAGGGTTGGGATTGCGGGTTGCAATCCAGCCAGAAGTGACGGTTCTGCGGGCCGGAGAACCTGTCAGTGGTCGAAGGTAATGGGGAGGCTGTCATCACTAAGGGACCAACCACCTTTATCAAGGACCATAGTGAGTAACTGAAGCAAGTACCGGAGCAGTATTCTCACCGAACCGACACGGTGGAGAATCGGGAAACTTCAGGAGGTGACCCAGCCAGAGGTGCTGATACTTGCAGAGCAGCCTTGTGAGTCAAGCCAGGGACCGAGCTGGTCAGCAGGGTTGAAGCTTGAGAAGTATCTGGAGTGCCAAGCTAGGGACCCAGCAGGGAAGCGTGGGTGACGCTTAAGGGGGATACCACCGCAAAGATTGGAGGAGCTCCAGGGATTCAGAGTTAGTGAATCAGAGGGTCCAGTGAGAGACCGGGAGCTCAAGGGGCTGAAGAGCTACAAGTAGAAGTTGTAGTGAAGCAAAGAGGACTGTAACGATTTGTGTTAGGCACTGTTAAAGACTGTCGCCATAGGAGACAGCAATCCTGCACTTGCAGAGGTGGCACCTTGCTGGGGGCCTTTCCCTGTATGGCTGTCCTCCTATTGGAGTCTGCTTATTGAAATTGCAACTGCTTAAGGGTGTCCTGGCCCTAACCCTCTTTCCCCCTCAAAATATAAAAGGGACTGTTAAGAGAAATAAAACCTCTTTTACATCCAAAAAGTGTCTGGTGCCCAATAACTTTATTCATCTTGCACCCACTATGCCTCGCAACCCACCACATACAGAAGGATGTCAGCTATCTTTGGCCCTGAAGGTTCTCATTAGACTGCAGGAGGCTGGAGACTTTGCTACAATAATTATTAATCTAGTACTCTGAACCATGACCACATCTTTATAGACCATATTTCATTGATCACTGGTTTGAATTGCAAATTGTTCATTGTGATTGTACATTACATTCAGTACATTTCCACATGTTGAAGTGTGATTCTTTTCATGTTTGTATGTAGTTTGAAAACGGTAAACATATGTTTGTCACTAAAACTAACCTAAAAGAAGGTTTATTGGATTTATTTAGTTTATTGACAAGAAGTTGATGTTGCTTTTGATCGTCTCGCAACCAGTGTGGACACTTTTACTAGGGGGGTTGGTATAAAATTTAGCATTAAGTGTACGGATAAATTGAGTATGAAGAAGAGTCATAGATCATAAAGGGCAGCCAGGTTTACTTTAAAACATGAAAAATGTTTGTATTATCTACCATTGGGAAGGCCATAGTTGATATATAATCTATTGCTACTTTTATGCCCTGTACACACGGTCGGACATATGTGCAAAATGATTAATTTTTTTTCTTGTTTGATCCACAGTTTCCTTCCAACCCACAGGAATGGCAGACTGTGGCCTCCCACTTTGCCCAGCGGTGGGACTTTCCCAACTGCGTCGGGGCAATTGATTGGAAACACGTCCACATCGCCCCACTTCCCAACTCGGGGTCATACTATTACAACTACAAGAGGTTCAATAGTATTGTGATGTTGACGGTGGTGTCAGCTACTTACAAGTTCCTGTATGTGGATGTGGGGAAGAATGGCCGGATGTCAGATGGTGAAATAATCACCCACACAGAGTTCTACAGGCATCTCCAGAATGGCAGCTTGGGCCTGCCACCTCCAGAAGACAAAGCGGAAGGACTCCCATTCGTCTTTGTTGCAGATGAAGCGTTTGCGCTGGGGGACCATCTTATGCGGCCATTCCCTATGAGGACCCTCAGGGTTTTTAATTACCAGCTGGCCAGAGCCAGAAGAGTGGTGGAGAACACGTTTGGAATAATGGCCAGCCGGTTCCGCCTATTTCTTACACCAATACACATGGCGGAATATAAACTCAATCACATCATCCTGGCTTGCTGTGTTCTCCACAATTTTTTAAGGAGAAATTCTGTTAACTATGCTGCCTCAGTTGGACCTGAGGCCGGAATTCAGAATGAACCAACCCTGATGGCGCTTGAAACTAGCCGTCCTGGCTTGTCCCCCCAGAGTGCCCGTGAGGTCCGTCTAAGATACATGGAATACTTTGCGGGTAGGGGGGCCATCGATATGCCAGACAATGTCTGAGACATTTTTTAAATAAAAATATATTTTAAACTGAACAAATATTTGCTTAGATTTACTGCTTGGCTTTCTTTTAGCTGACCATGACCGAAATTTGGGGAGTCCTGAAAATGGCGTGATTGTGTAAAATTATAAAGCACTGTTGGGTGTTATTTACTAAAGGAAAATACACTTTGCACTACAAGTGCACTTGAGACTGCACTGAAACTGCACTTGTAGTGCAAAGTGGATTTGCCTTTAGTAAATAACCCCCATTGTCACTGAAAACATCAACTTTATACTCCAAAAAATGCTTTAGAGCATTGAAAGAAGAAGTCACACATTGTTGATTATCAATCTTTTTAATCAAAGCACAATCACATGTGCGTTTAGAAAAGGGTTTTTTAACAAACGAACATGTTTTTTTCTAACAATTTTTTAGGTCACATTAATAAATAGAAATTGCCTTTTAAGGTAAAACGGGCATGTTTTAAACAATAAAAAACAATTAAAAAATACACAACTCTGGAACTTACAAAGTTCAACTTTTATAGAAAGTGAAGGCGATATCAGACATGAGTATTTATAAACTGTGTTTGATATTGCGTTCAGTAGATGGGGTGATGTCACCCCTGGAAAAGCCAAATTTTGAAGATGCACACAAATTGCCGAATGTCAACATGTGCTAGCTGCCATCATGGGGGATCAATGGACATGTTTTGTGGGTGCAACCCCTTCCTCTCAGCTACTTTATTATTGAGGAAGGGGTTGCACCCACAAAATGCGTACATTGATCTCCCGTGATGGCAGATAGCACATGTTGACACACTGTGTTCATCTTCAAAATTTGGCTTTTCTATAATATGTCAAAAATTAATCATATAAATAACAATAAAGCTGCAATAATTTAGGGATTTCTGGGTGTTTTATATTCTCCCTAAAACATCAATGATGTTCTTCATTTTGCTTTGAACATCATTGATGTTTTGCTTAATGTTTTCTAAATCCCTATTACACCCCATTATCTCCCCGATGAGCATCTGGGCACTTTCACTGGTGAAATGACATTCCTCTCCCACAACATCACGATCACCTAAAAGAAAAAACAAAAAAACACATCATTTATTATAAATATGCCGGCATCCATCTCTTACCTGAAGCTGTGGTCACAGACACTCACCTGTTGTGGTGACAATTTCGATAACGTCTCCCTCCTCCTCTGGTTGGGTTTGGGGGATTTCCCCTTCTTCCTGAGGTGGGTGATCTGTGGTCTCCTCTGATGAGTGGTGACCTCAGAGTCTTTTCTCCCCTATGTGAACAAAAATAGGTATACTTAGCACACAGATATTTGAGGCCAGAAATAGGAATATGAAACATTGCTTAGAAGTGGGGTACAATTGTCTCTTTTGGCAGAGTTCCAAGATGAAGAAATATTTTTGTCCTTTGTAAAGCTTGAATACTTACCTGTTTTGTGCAAGCTTCACAGATGGAGACACCCCTATAGTATACACTGGAGCACTTTGTGGCCCCCCTAATAAAAAGGGTGTTCTGGTGTCCCACACTAGTGCTCCAGCGTCCAGATGTGTAAAAAGCTGCTGAGTGTCCTCTCCTTACGCAGAATCTAGTTTGCATTTCATTCTAGTTACAAACCCATCTAGACAACAAACAGATTTTAAGAGAAGTAGGGCACAAAAAATGTATTGACCTGCATCTGGACAAAACATGGTGTTTTAGTGGCCGAACGAACAATGTTTCCTACGAACGATTAATGTGCCCATGAACATGAAAGTTGCCATTTTAAAATGTACAACAGTAAAGAAAAGCACATGGAGCAGCACGAACATAATGAAAAGAAAGAATAAGAACACAGGAAACTACATACTTTTTTGCAGCACTCTCCTGATCCTTCTATACTGATCGTGCTCCCTGATTTTGAGGTCCGACCACTGCTTCCTCAGTTGACCCTTGGACAGCCGTACCCCAAAATTCTTCTGCAGACAACTTTCGCCATGATCTTGGCCTTTCTGACATTTGGGTTGGGGTAAGGTCCATGCTTCCCGTCATAGTCGGTCCTTTTCAATATGTCGACCATCTCCACCATCTCAACAAAGGCCATATTTGATGCCTTAAATCTTCTCCTCCGGGATCGTGACGTTTCTGGCTCCGGGCTTTCCTCCTCCTCCTCATTGCTGCTATTATCATGCACCTGTTGTCTCTCCGCCATGTGCTCTTCCCCACTGCGCCGAAAGAGAAGCGGCGGGGAATAGACTAGAAAGAACGTCAGGGGCGAGTGGAGTTTCACGCATGCGCAGTGTATATAAAGCGTAACACGCGTGCGTCGTACGTTCGATCTGTGAGCGGAGGAAGGAGTATCGAAGCGATGACGTTTATGTACCCAGGCTGTGGTACTATGAGAGACTGCATTTTCTGGCAGGCCAGACTGAACCCAGGCCAGCACTCTCCAGTCTTCCTTCCACACTTCCTTTCCCCCCAGCTGAGGCTTATGACGTCCAACCTGGACCTTCCAGGCAGCAACATGTGAAGGAGCCCAGCTTGAGCCAGGTATAGCATTCTTCTAAATATTTCTGTTGATAAAATCAATGATTTTAAATCTATGTTAGTTTGGATTCCTAATTTCTGATTTCACAAAGTGTTTTACATATCAATAGACAGTAGTGGCCACAAATTATTAGGACAAGAATGAAAAATGCTCGGCTCAGAATGATAGTCTTTTTATTAACATTCAATTTGCAACAGTCATGAGATGAAAATTGTGTGTGATTGATGAACCAAAAACTAAAACTATGTCCCTTTTTCATACACAGGAAAGTCTCAGCCAGGAGGTGGCCAGGCCCAGTAGCCTGCCCGATATACAGGTCCCTCCCATCCGCCTTCAACCAAAAAGTGGCTGTCACGTACCTGGTAGGTTGTGAGCCTGAAGTGCAGGGAAAGACCTCCCTTACAGCTCCCACTCCCGTTCCCCTGGAATGGAGACAGAGGGCCAGGAGTGAAGAGTGGTATGGGTGCCTGGCAGGATCAACAGTTGCTGGAAGTCCAGTAGTGGTGGCACCCTCTGGAGTCAGGAACCTGAAGAGAAGACTGAAGACAGAGACTGGAATGCAGATAAGACCAGGAACCCAACAGGTAAGCAAGTCGGATAATAGAGCGCTGGACTGGAACCAGGAACAACAGCAGGTGATAACCTGGAACGCTGGACTGGAACCAGGAACAAGCAGTAGGTAGCAGACTGGAACGCTGGACTGGAACCAGGAACAACAGCAGGTAATAGCCTGGAACGCTGGACTTGAACAACAGCAGGTAATAGCCTGGAACGCTGGACTGGAACAACAGCAGGTAATAGCCTGGAACGCTGGACTGGAACAACAGCAGGTAATAGCCTGGAACGTTGGACTGGAACAACAGCAGGTAATAGCAGACTGGAAGCCGGTATACACAGCGGAGGGTCAACAAGCCGGTGGTCAGTAGCGTCGGACAGCAGAGGTACCAGGGGTAATGCAGAGGGATGGTCAGGCAAGCCAAGAGGGTCTGGTGCAGGCAGATAGCAGGATAGTCAAACAGGAAGCCGGGTCAGATAACAGGATACACAGATCAGATCAGGTAACACTCACAGAACGCTGTAGAGCAGACAGCGGGGATGGAGTGTGACAGACCGGTTTAAATAGCCCGCCTGACACCAGCGGGAGTGCGCGCGCGCCGTGGCCGTGTTCCCGTGCGCCTGGGTCGCTGGTTACTGGCAGGATCTTCATGACATTGCCCCCCCCCCCCAAGGGGCAGCCTCCAGATGCCCCTTTGAGAAAATCTTTCTGGGTGGGATCTTTTAAAGGTCTTAAAGATCTTTTAAAGGTTTGTAACAGGTCTTCAGCAGGAATATTATCTTCTGGTTCCCAAGAATTCTCCTCTGGACCAAACCCTTTCCACTTAATCAAAAATTGATTCTGGTTACCTCTCTTCCTATGGTCCATGATAGCCTCCACCTCAAATTCCTCCTCCCCATCTACCAGGATTGGATCAGGAGGATCCGTACTTCGACCTGGAAATGGGTTGGCAATAGATGGTTTAAGCAAAGACACGTGAAAAAGTGGATGTACCTTTAGTGAATCCGGGAGTTCAAGTTCGTAAGCAACTTCATTAATTCTCCGTTTAACAGAAAACGGTCCAAGAAACTTGGGACCCAATTTCTTGGAGGGGCAAGCCAACCTGAGGTTTACTGTGGACAACCATACCTGATCCCCAGGTGCAAGTAAGAGCTCACCTCACCTCTTTTTATCGAAGGTCGCTTTATTGTACTCCTGGGTCCTGGTCATGGTGTCTTGTAACACTTGGTTGTTGGAGGTAAAGAAATCCATTTTCTCCTGGACTGCGGGTACTGTGCACTCTGGAAGAGAGTTAGGTAAAAATGAAGGGTGGAAACCATAATTCGCAAAAAACTGAGTCTGTTTGATAGCAGAATGAATAGAATTGTTATAAGCGAATTCGGCCAAGGGCAGAACAGAAATCCAATCATCTTGGGCAAAGGAAGAAAAACAGCGCAAACATTGTTCAAGGGTCTGGTTTGTTCTTTCTGTTTGCCCATTAGTCTGGGGATGATAAGCCGATGAGAATGAAAGTTCAATGTTCAAGGTTTTACACAAAGCCCTCCAGAATCGAGAGGTAAATTGTACCCCTCGATCTGAAACGATATTAACTGGTACCCCATGGAGCCTGATGACCTCTTTAATGAATGCTTTTGCCGTTTTTGTGGCTGAAGGGGTGCCCTTCATTGGGACAAAGTGAGCCATCTTCGACAACCGGTCCACTATGACAAAGATTGAAGTGAAGCCCCCAGCCGGGGGTAATTCTACAATAAAGTCTATAGAGAGCATTTTCCAGGGCCTATCTGGGACAGGCAAGGGTTTTAGTAGTCCCCATGCCTTTGTTTTGTGCCCTTTGTTCCTAATGCAGGTGGTACAGGACTCTACAAACTCTTTACAATCTCTGCGTAGCTGAGGCCACCAGAAGGCACGCTGTACCAAATCAGTGGTCTTAGCTACGCCAAAATGCCCAGCCAACGCATGATCGTGGCAGAGCTCTAATACTGAAACTCGGAATGTTTCGGGTATAAAGATCCTACCCTCATGCCACCATAACCCATCCTTAACCTGGAGCTCTGTTTTAATGGCAGATACCAATCCTGCGGAAGCCTGCTTGATCTGGGAAAGCAGGTCTCCCTGAAGTAACAGAAAATTCCCTGGAGACAGAATGGTGTCTGGAGGGGAAATCTCTTGGGATTTGTGAAACATCCTAGATAGGGCGTCAGGTTTGGTATTCTTGGAACCAGGGCGGTAAGTGACATGAAAGGAGAACCTGGAGAAAAAGAGAGCCCACCTGGCCTGACGTGGTTTCAACCTTTTTGCAGATCTCAAATACTCCAGGTTCTTATGATCTGTAAAAATTAAGACTGGATGAGCGGCACCCTCTAACAGATAGCGCCACTCCTCTAATGCTGACTTGATTGCCAACAACTCTCTGTCACCCACATCATAATTTCTCTCTGCCGTGGACAATTTACGAGAAAAGAAGGCCACAGGATACAGCAGGGCCTTAGTTCCCTGTCTTTGGGACAACACTGCCCCTACTGCAATTTCAGATGCGTCCACTTCTAGTAGAAATGGCAGAGAGGAATCTGGATGCTTTAGTACAGAGGCGGAGGTGAAAAGACCCTTGAGAGTCTCAAAAGCCTTCTGAGCTTCAGCAGACCAATGGAAGCGTGTACCTTGTTTGGTTAGTTGTGTGATGGGTGTAATGATGGCTGAAAACCCTTTAATAAATTTACGGTAGAAATTAGCGAATCCAACAAATCGCTGGATTCCTTTCTTGTCTGTCGGGACTGGCCAATCTAGGACTGCAGTGACCTTTTGAGGGTCCATTTTAATGTCCTTACTGGAAATGACTAACCCCAACAATGGAATACTTTCCTGTTCAAATTCACATTTTTCAGCCTTTGCATATATACCGTGTTGTCGAAGTCGGCCCAACACACTTCTGACGTGCCTGCGATGGGATTCAAGGGAACAAGAAAAAATCAATATGTCATCTAAATAGACGATGACAAACAGGTCTAGAAAGTCACGTAACACATCATTAATAAAGTATTGAAATGTAGCAGGAGCATTACACAGGCCGAAAGGCATCACGAGATACTCAAAGTGTCCATAGCGGGTACGAAAAGCCGTCTTCCATTCGTCTCCATCCCTAATACGAACTAAATTGTAGGCCCCACGGAGATCAAGTTTGGTGAATATGGTGGCCGTACCCAGTCTTTGGAACAACTCTGGTACTAGGGGAAGAGGGTACCCATTCTTCACAGTGATTTTGTTTAGTTTGCGGTAATCCACACAAGGCCTGAGGGTTTTATCTTTTTTGTGCACAAAGAAGATGCCAGCACCTGCGGGAGACGTGGATGGACGAATGAAGCCTCTTTTAAGATTTTCATCAATGTATTCTTTCAATGCCCCTTGCTCCACTTCAGTTAAAGGAAATATTCTTCCAAAAGGTATTTCAGCACCGGGAAGTAACAGGACAGTCATAGGCCCGGTGAGGGGGTAACACCTCTGCCCTCTGTTTGCTAAATACGTCCAGAAAGTCATGATAGGCAGAAGGAATGGAAGGGTGTAAACTAGGATCCGTATCTAGGCATAGCAGAGTAGAGTTCTCCTGGGTATTCTGAGTTCTGCAGAACTGTTGGCAATAAGGAGAGGGGAAGGTAACCTCACCTGTGACCCAATTAATGTCCGGATTGTGAGCCTGTAACCATGGCATGCCGAGAATTATGGGAAACAGGGGTGAAGCGATAATGTCCAAGCGTAGCTGTTCCTGATGGGTGTTGAAAATGGAAACGGGTATTGGGATAGTCTCTTGAGTAACCGGTCCAGACTTGATAGCGGTTCCATCAGCTAGATGGATAGAGAGTCCATGGGCTTTAGGCGACAGAATTATTTGGTGTTGGATGGCAAAAAGAGAATCCATGAAACAGCTGCAAGCTCCTGAGTCAATAATGGCAGTTATTTGTAGGGTCTTTCCTGGAAGCTGTAGCAGAAGAGGAATAGCAAGGTGAGTGGTATTTTTAACCAGAGGTGTCACATAGTCAGTAGATAGAGATAAACACTTACGGAGTTTAAGGGGACAGTTCCTGACATAGTGCCCAGGCTCCCCGCAATACAGGCACAAATTATTTGCTTGATGACGTTGTCGTTCCTCTTGGGTGAGTGAAGGCCGCAAGACTCCCACTTGCATCGGCTCAGGTAAGTTAAACGTGGAGGAAGGTGGTGTTGCTGATGCATGATGGGGAACCTTAGGGGTAACCCAAGTTGGACGAGAAGACCCCATAGCTCTCTCAGACCTACGCTCTCGTAGGCGTCGATCGATCTGGATGGCTAGATCGATTAAAGCATTTAAAGTCTGTGGTGTACCCACCCTGGCCAACTCATCCTTCAGAGAATCAGAAAGTCCCAACCGAAACTGATAGCGGAGGGCCGCATCATTGCAATTAGTATCCGCACTCCACTTCCTGAATTCCGTCACATAGTCTTCTGCTGCTCTGCGACCCTGTTGAAGGGTGTGCAGAGCCATCTCCGCAGTTACGGACAGCTGGGGGTCATCGTACAACTGACCCAGTGCATCAAAGAAGGTGGAGAGGTTGGTCAGGGATAGGTCCTTTTGCTCTAAGATGCGATGGGCACAGGTTTGGGGGTCACCGGAGAGTAGAGAAATCACATAGCCCACCTTTGTAGCCTCTAGGGAAAAGGTACGTGGCTGAAGAGCAAAAAATAATTCGCAGGAGTTGCGGAAGGCTCTGAACTTATGGCGATTCCCGAAGAAACGTTCAGGTGTAGGAACCTTAGGTTCTGGAGGGAGCATTACCACCGTTGAGGAAGGCCCGACTGAAGGAGCAGGAGCAGAGGGGACTCCCTGGACCCCAATGGGATTAGACAGGGTTAACACTCGTTCCTCCAGCCTGGTGTATCCTTGCTGTAAGTTCTTGACTGCTTCAGTCAATCCTGCCAGGTGTGCACAGAGTTCCTCCATGGGAGACGTTCCCTGCTCAGGCTCAGACATGGCTGTCTGCTACTGTCACGTACCTGGTAGGTTGTGAGCCTGAAGTGCAGGGAAAGACCTCCCTTACAGCTCCCACTCCCGTTCCCCTGGAATGGAGATAGAGGGCCAGGAGTGAAGAGTGGTATGGGTGCCTGGCAGGATCAACAGTTGCTGGAAGTCCAGTAGTGGTGGCACCATCTGGAGTCAGGAACCTGAAGAGAAGACTGAAGACAGAGACTGGAATGCAGATAAGACCAGGAACCCAACAGGTAAGCAAGCCGGATAATAGAGCGCTGGACTGGAACCAGGAACAACAGCAGGTGATAACCTGGAACGCTGGACTGGAACCAGGAACAAGCAGTAGGTAGCAGGCTGGAACGCTGGACTGGAACCAGGAACAACAGCAGGTAATAGCCTGGAACGCTGGACTGGAACCAGGAACAAGCAGTAGGTAGCAGACTGGAATGCTGGACTGGAACCAGGAACAAGCAGTATGTAGCAGACTGGAACGCTGGACTGGAACCAGGAACAACAGCAGGTAATAGCCTGGAACGCTGGACTGGAACAACAGCAGGTAATAGCCTGGAACGCTGGACTGGAACAACAGCAGGTAATAGCCTGGAACGCTGGACTGGAACAACAGCAGGTAATAGCCTGGAACGTTGGACTGGAACAACAGCAGGTAATAGCAGACTGGAAGCCGGTATACACAGCGGAGGGTCAACAAGCCGGTGGTCAGTAGCGTCGGACAGCAGAGGTACCAGGGGTAATGCAGAGGGATGGTCAGGCAAGCCAAGAGGGTCTGGTGCAGGCAGATAGCAGGATAGTCAAACAGGAAGCCGGGTCAGATAACAGGATACACAGATCAGATCAGGTAACACTCACAGAACGCTGTAGAGCAGACAGCAGGGATGGAGTGTGACAGACCGGTTTAAATAGCCCGCCTGACACCAGCGGGAGTGCGCGCGCGCGTGCCCGTGCGTGACCGCACCCGTGAACGCGCGCGCATGCGCAGTGGAACCCGTGGCCGTGCTCCCGTGCGCCTGGGTCGCTGGTTACTGGCAGGATCTTCATGACAGTGGCAAGAAGAGGAGTAACATGAAGGAGGCAGCAATTGGCCTATTTTGGAAGGCTACTGCGGCCCTCAGAAACCCCCCCCCCAGTGTTCAAGAGGACTTTGCATACATAACAGCCTGCAAAATGCTGGAAATGGAGGAGGGCCAACGCCTAATATGTGAGTATATCATCTTACAAGCCCTAAATAAGGGGTTGAGGGGCCATCTCACAAGCCAAAGCCACGTTTGTGAGTTTAACCATGGTCCTCCACCTCCTCCTCCTCCTGCCACACCTCCAACACCAGAGCCATAGCCTGGAAGGAAGCGTCTAAAGAAGACCAGAGAGTGATGACCTGGGTTTAGTCTGGTCTGGCAAAAGATGCAGGCTCTTGTATGACCACAGCCTGGGGACATGTATGTCATCTGCTGCTGTTCATGAACTCTTGGACTACTGGACCAGATTGTACTCCCTTAGATAAGGACTCCTCAGGCCACCAATTTTGCATTAAAATAGTTGATGTGTGCCCTGGGGACCTTCCTCTTTATTTGGTTATGACCCCTTAATAAAAGGTATTTTTTTTCTATTATACTCGCCTATGTGTTTTCCTTCAAAAAGGACAGTTTGTGTGTGAGGAGGCAGGTACATTTCCAAAATACAATGTGATATTAACAAGAGACACCAAACAATCTCCTTGAGATTAAATAATACAAGATAATAATGGTGGTAACTTGACACACAAAACACACCCAAAACTATTCTGGAGTTAAAAAAAAATAAATAAAAAAAAATAACAGGAGATCAGGATTTAAAAAACTAAAAAAAATACAAAATCTAAAAACATAAAAACAACAAATTTTTTCGGGAGATGTGACAAATCAAAATATTATATTCATGAAATCACGATAAATAATAAAGAAAGAAGTTTGTGAGAACTCTGTGTGAATATGAGCAGCAAAACAACTTCATTCTTCTAGCATTATAAAGAAGAAGAGAGTAAAATAATTAAACAATTTAAAACATTGCAGCGTGACGAAAGTGCTATATTCATTACGAACGCTAATTTTACCAGACCGAGCAGTTCCGTCTCGGAATTTTTTCTGAGCATGAGTAGCACTTTATGCATCGGAATTGGCCACACGCGGTCGGAATTTACGCAAACGGATTTTGTTGTCGGAAAATTTTATAGCCTGCTCTCAAACTTTGTGTGTCGGAAATTCCAATGGAAAAAGGCCGATGGAGCCCACACACGGTCGGAATTTCCGACAACAAGCTCCGATCGCACATTTTCCGTCGGAAAATTGCAGGGTAATACAGGCCATTAATGTTGATGTATACCACACTTAATATTATACTACCTAACACGTTCTACATGTCTTCATACTCTTGTACTTAAGGAATTTTTTTACTGTCTAATATTGAATTTTTTTACTCTTGAAAATAAAACAAAATCAAAATATAATGAATCAGACATACAGTATTTGTGTTATAATATGGTGGGCACTTGTGGTTTCCCATTTGTGGTAAATAGGAATATCTCCCAACCTTCTAAGATGGGAAAAAAGGAAAACCTTTAGCGCAGAAAAATTGGGCAAAGGACACACTCTGTGCTATACCCTGATAATGCCGTCATGACAAATTAAGGTGCAAGAATGGTCAATAAAACTCCACAAGGCTTTTTCACTGCAGCTTTTCTTTTATATATGCATTTGGAATAAGCCAATACAATAATGTAAAGCAGCTATTCACAACCAGAGTCCCTGCTCGGGATGCTAGGGGTTCCATGAGCTGTGCCCCCATGTGATGGTGCCTGCACAGTTCAGGGGCCAACACCACTTGGCAAAGCCAGCAGCAAGACACCAATAATCTTTTTAGCTGTGTGTGTGATATTCTTATCACCAATGTAAGGAGTATTCTTCCCATTGACCACCAATGTAAGGAGTATTCTTCCCTTTGACCACCAATGTAAGATATATTCTTCCTACTGATCACCAATGTAGGGACATTCTTCCCACTGATCCCCAATGTAAGACGCATTCTTTCCACTGACTACCACTGTAAGTTGTATTCTTCCAATTGATCACCAAGGGATATTCTTCCCACTGACCACAAAAGTGAAAAGCTTTCTTCCCACTGACCACCAATGTAAGGGACATTCTTCTCACTGATCCCCAATGTAAGGATCATTCTTCCCACTAGCCACCAATGTAAGGAACATTCTTCTCACTGACCACCAATGTAAGGAACATTCTTCACACTGATCACCAATGTAAGGAACATTCTTCTCACTGACCACCAATGTAAGGGACATTCTTCTCACTGATCCCCAATGTAAGGATCATTCTTCCCACTAGCCACCAATGTAAGGAACAGACCCAGACTGGCCATAGGGCAGACCAGGCATGTAAATAATGTATCGAAACAATTTTTTTTGTTCTGCACATGTCTACTACATATTGCCATACATAGGTATGTGCGGCCACAGGAAATGCTAGTATAATGTGTTGTAAAGACATGCCTGGCTTTCAGGGGGGTTTACAAGCATTATGGAGGGACAGAGAGGACAACCATTCTTAAGAAGCATGAAAGGAGGCCATCTACATCAAACTGAAACAACCATCCTTGAACAGGGTTGAGGGTCTTTTACACCACCTGTATTCCATATGATAGGCCGTTTTACCATCTTGACAATAATTCACACCTCAGCCATGTAAATTGAAGGATTAACACATATGGAGCCTTCTTGAACCAAGGATGGGATTATGTAGCTAGAACAACTTTCACATCTCCCATCCTTTTCTTGGACAGTTGACATCTATACATTCCATAGTGATTTATTGAAGTTGTCTGTGCTCCATTTGTGGATATAAATGTTGGGGTATCTTCCTGACACTCATTATACAGTCAGGTCCATAAATATTGGGACATCGACACAATTCTAATCTTTTTGGCTCTATACACCACCACAATGGATTTGAAATGAAACAAACAAGATGTGCTTTAACTGCAGACTTTCAGCTTTAATTTGAGGGTATTTACATCCAAATCAGGTGAACGGTGTAGGAATTACAACAGTTTGTATATGTGCCTCCCACTTTTTAAAGGGACCAGCTGCAGCAGCTGTCAGCCTCCTATAGAGTTTTAAAGGCTGTTGGCAGCAGGGCTGGATGGTGCACCTGTGCCTTCCATCAGCAACCAAATGCCAGAGCCTCATGTATCAGGTCTAAATGCCCAATGTGCCCAATAGCAAATTTACATTACAAAGCTCTGGTGCAACCAATTACCTTCAGAAGTCACATAATTAATGAAATGATGTCCACCTGTGTGCAATCTAAGTGTCACATGATCTGTCATTACATATACACACCTTTTTGAAAGGCCCCAGAAGCTGCAACACCTAAGCAAGAGGCACCACTAACCAAACACTGTTATGAAGACCAAGGAACTCTCCAAACAAGTAAGGGACAATGTTGTTGAGAAGTACAAGTCAGGGTTAGGTTATAAAAAATATCCAAATCTTTGATGATCCCTAGGAGCACCATCAAATCTATCATAACCAAATGGAAAGAACATGGTACAACAGCAAACCTGCCAAGAGACGGCCGCACACCAAAACTCATGGAGCGGGCACGGAGGGTATTAATCAGAGAGGTAGCACAGAGACCTAAGGTAACCCTGGAGGAGCTGCAGAGTTCCACAGCAGAGACTGGAGTATCTGTACATAGGACGACAATAAGCCGTACGCTCCATAGAGTTGGGATTTATGGCAGAGTGGCCAGAAGAAAGCCAATACTTTCAGCAAAAAATAAAATGGCACATTTTGAGTTTGCAAAAAGGCATGTGAGAGACTCCCAAAATGTATGGAGGAAGGTAATCTGGTCTGATAAGACTAAAATTGAACTTTTTGGCCATCAAAAAATAAAACGCTATGTCTGGAGCAAACCCAACATATCACATCACCCAAAGAACACCATCCCCACAGTGAAACATGGTGGTGGCAGCATCATGCTGTGGGGATGTTTTTCAGCAGTCAGGACTGGGAAACTGGTCAGAGTTGAGGGAAAGATGGATGGTGCTAAATACAGGGATATTCTTGAACAAAACCTGCACCACTCTGTGTGTTATTTGAGGCTAGGACAGAGGTTCACCTTCCAGCAGGACAATGACCCCAAACACACTGCTAAAGCAACACTTGAGCAGAAGTTAAGGGGAAACATGTAAATGTGTTGGAATGGCCTATTCAAAGCCCAGACCTCAATCCAATAGAAAATCTGTGGTCAGACTTAAAGATTGCTGTTCACAAGCGCAAACCATCCAACTTGAAGGAGCTGGAGCAGTTTTGCAAGAAGGAATGGGCAAGAATCCCAGTGGTAAGATGTGGCAAGCTCATAGAGACTTATCCAAAGCGACTTGGAGCTGTGATAGCCGCAAAAGGGTGCTTTACAAAGTATTGACTTTAGGGGGATGAATAGTTATGCACATTGACTTTTTCTGTTATTTTGTCCCATTTGTTATTTGCTTCACAATAAAAAAAAAAAAAAAAAAAAAAACATCTTCAAAGTTATGGGCATGTTCTGCAAATTAAATGATGCAAATCTTCAAACAATCCATGTTAATTCCAGGTTGTGAGGCAACAAAACACAAAAAATGCCAAGGGGGGGGGGGGGGGGGAATACTTTTACAAGGCAGTGTATTTCTGCAATATTTTTTTTACAATAACAGACTTCAATTCTGACTTGAGAAATGCCATGTGCATTTAGAGTGAGGAAAAAAAGTATTTGATCCTCTGCTGATTTTGTACGTTTGCCCACAGACAAAGAAAAAATTAGTTTATAAATGTAATGGTCGGTTTATTTTAACAATGAGAGACAGAATAACAACAGAAATATCCAGAAAAACGCATTTCAAAAAAGTTATAAATTGATTTGCATTTTAATGAGTGAAATAAGTATTTGATCCCCTATGAATCAGCAAGATTTCTGGCTCCCAAGTGTCTTCTATACGGGTAACAAACTGAGATTAGGAGCACTCTCTTAAAGGGATTGCTCCTAATCTCAGCTTGTTACCTGTATAAAAGACACCTGTCCACAGAATCGATCAGATTTCTTTTTTTTTTTTTTTTTTGAGTTTGAAAATAAAGTTTATTGTATTATTGACAAATTACATCAAGCAGGAGAAAGAAAAAAGAGCAAAGCGCTCATCGTATACATGGTATAAAAGTGATACAGCGGTTGTCTAGGATGCCAACATCAAATTTTCAATTGCCTTAATCTTATAACATAAAGAAATACGTTTCTATGGGCGCTGGGGTTCTCGACACCAGAGCCCCTTCTGGCAGCTAACTGCTCTGATGAACCAGGAATCCCCGAGCCCACCTCGTTACCAAATGTGGTAAAATGTCTAAGGTATAGATACATAACCCTAAAAACAGGAAAAAATAATAAAAAGGAGAAAACTAAAAGGGGGTTTGTGTCTATATGACAATTGAATACCATGTTAATAACGTATTTATATAATCATTACTTAAACAAAGAAGCGAACTGGTGAGTCGAACTCTCCGGGCAGACTGAACCTTGGCCGGTTGGTCCAGACTGAAACATATAATGCTTAGGAAATAACGTTTGAGAGTCTGCCTCGAGAGCCTCCCTGAGGCTAATAACCTAATTGGTAGAGAATACCGAGAGCCTGAGGAGACAGTATTAAAAAGGACACAGCTGAAGAGTGAGGAGGGAAAAGAAAGAATCAATCAGATTTCAATCTCTCCACCATGACCAAGACCAAGGAGCTGTCCAAGGATGTCAGGAACAAGATTTTAGACCTACGCAAGGCTGGAATGGGCTATGAGATCATTGCAAAGCAGCTTGGTGAGAGGGTGACAACAGTTGGTGCGATTATTCCCAAATGGAAGAAACACAAAAAACTTTCAATCTCCCTCGGTCTGGGGCTCCATGCTAGGTCTCACCTCGTGGAGTTTCAATAAGCAGCTGGGACCATAGTCACCAAAAAAACTATTGGTAACACATTACGCCATGAAGGACTGAAATCCTGCAGCACCCGCAGGGTCCCCCTGCCCTAGAAAGCACATGTACAGTCCTGTCTGAAGTTTACTAGTGAACATCTGAATGATTCAGAGAACTGGGTGAAAGTGTTGTGGTCAGATGAGACTAAAATCGAGCTCAACTCACCATGTTTGGAGGAGGAGGACTACCGCTTATGACCCCAAGAACACCATCCCCACCATCAAACATTGAGGTGGAAACATTATGCTTTGGGGGGTGAAAGAGACGATGGATGGGGCCGCTTGTACTGTCAATCTTGGGTGAGAACCTCTTTCCCTCAGCCAGGGCATTGAAAATGGGTCATGGATGGGTATTCCAGCATGACAATGACCCAAAACACACGGCCAAGGCAACAAAGGAATAACTCTAGAAGAAGCACATTAAGGTCCTGGAGTGCGTTTTTCTGGATATTTTTGTTGTTATTCTGCCTCTCATTGTTTCAAATAAACCGACCACTAAAATTATAGACTGATCATTTTTTTGTCAGTGGGCAAACGTACAAAATCAGCAGAGAATCGAATACTTTTTGTACGTCCCTTTGAATTTGCCACCTTGCGGGCGTGCACCCGCCGCACGCCGCGGGAGCATGTCTGCGGGTCCCGCGTACTTGATGTTTTCCGCCGGCCCGCGATCGTGAGAAGGAGAAGCAGAACGGGGGGATGCCTATGTAAACAAGGCATTTCCCTGTTCTGCCTTGTGACATGACAGGGATCTACTGCTCCCTGTTATCGGGAGCAGCGATTGCTGTCATGTCAGTGGTAGCTCATCCCCCCACAGTTAGAATCACTCCCTAGGACACACTTAACCCCTTGATTACCCCCTAGTATTTAACCTGTTCCCTGCCAGTGTAATTTATACAGTAATCAGTGGCTATTTATAGCACTGATCAATGTATAAATGACAATGGTTCCAAAATAGTGTCAAAAGTGTCCGATGTGTCCGCCATAATGTCGCAGTCCCGATAAAAATCACTGATCGCCGCCATTACTAGTAAAAAAAAAATAGAATAATGAAAATGCCATAAATCTATCCCCTATTTTTTAGACACTATAACTTTTGCGCAAACCAATCAATATACGCTTATTGCGATTTTTTTACCAAAAATATGTAGAAGAGTACATATCAGCCTAAACCGAGAAAGAAATTAGTTTTTTTATATATTTTTTGGGGATATTTATTATAGCAAAAAGTTAAAAAATATTGATTTTTTTTTTCAAAATTGTCGTTCTTTTATTGTTTATAGCGCAAAAAATAAAAACCGCAGAGGTGATCAAATACCACCAAAAGAAAGCTCTATTTGTGGGAAAAGAAGGACGTCAATTTTGTTTGGGTACAGAGTCGAACGACCGTGCAATTGTCAGCTAAAGCAACGAAGTGCCGAATCGCAAAAAATGCTCTGATCAGGAATGGGGTAAATCCTTCCGGGGCTGAAGTGGTTAATGTCATTCAATTAAGACTGATATCTACTTTAAATGTAAAAAAAAAAACTGTAACCAGTATTTTTTTTTTTCCTTTGACTAACTTGGGGTAGACAGAACAATGAATTGATTGTTATAATATTTTTGTTCCCAATAATGAGGTATGTATGTAATGCTACAACATGAGAAAATGGTATAGATTTAAGTGAACTGTACTTACAGACCAATATTACGGATAATTCTGGACACATGATGAGAGAAAGTGCGCAAGAAGGTTGTTTTTTTACCAATTTAATTATAAAAAGAGGTGTTTGTAGTATGAAGGAAGGAAGAAGGAGGAGATGTCAAGTCCTCTGTAAAATCACTACGGGGAAATATGAAAAATGCTTTAAAATCTGCAGACCTAAAATGTTTTTATAAAATGTAAGGATTATGATTTAATTACTTAATTAATCACATGAACATATAATTAATAAACCTTTACTTTCCAACAATCACTTGCATGTTCCAGTCTCTTTTTCAATGGTTTTGGTTGTTCTGTTTTTATTATAAACGGCATGTAAACCAAGAAGCAGTTACAATTATTGCCTTAACTAATGACTGGGTACTAGTTATATGGGGGTATCAAATCTATCACAATAGCAATAAAATAAATATATATACACACTATATTACCAAAAATATTGGGACACCTGCCTTTACATGCACATGAACTTTAATGCATCCCAGTCTTAGTTCATAGGGATCAATATTGAGTTGGCCCACCCTTTGCAGCTATAACAGCTTCAATTCTTCTGGGAAGGCTGTCCACAAGGTTTAGGAGTGTGTCTATGGGAATGTTTGACCATTCTTCCAGAAGCAGATTTGTGAGGTCAGGCACTGATATGGACAAGAAGGCCTGGCTCAGTCTCTGCTCTAATTCATCCCAAAGGTATTCTATTGGGTTGAGGTCAGAACTCGGGCTGTGCAGGACAGTCAAGTTCCTCCAAGCCAAACTCGCTTATCCATGTCTTTATGGACCTTGCTTTGTGCACTGGTGTGCAGTCATGTTGGAACAGGAAGGGGCCATCCCCAAGCTGTTCCCACAAAGTTGGGAGCATAAAATTGTCCAAAATGTTTTGGTATGTGGACGCCTTAACCACTTGACGACCGCCTCACGCCGATGTACATCGGCAAAGTGGCACGGACAGGCAAAATCACGTACATGGTACGTGATTTGCCTTCCGCGGGTGGGGGGTCCGATCGGACCCCCCCCCCCGGTGCCCGAGGCGGTCGTCGTTTGTCCAGCGGCGATCGGTGGTGAGGGGGAGACCATCCGTTCGTGGCCCCCCCCTCGCGATCGCCGCTGGCCAATCGAATCATTCCTTTGCTGCTGTATGCTAAACAGCAGCAAAGGAAATGATGTCATCTCTCCTCGGCTTGGTAATTTCCGTTCCGGCCCGAGGAGAGAAGACATCAATGTGAGTGCACCAACACACACACACACACAGTAGAACATGCCAGGCACACAAAACACCCCGATCCCCCCCCCCCGATCGCCCCCCGATCCCCCCCAATCACCCCCCCCCCCCCCTGTCACAAACGGACACCAGCAGTTTTTTTTTTTTTTTTTTTTTCTGATTACTGCATAGTATCAGTTTGTGACAGTTACAGTGTTGGGACAGTTACTGTTACCCCCCTTTAGGTCTAGGGTACCCCCCTAACCCCCCCTAATAAAGTTTTAACCCCTTGATTACCCCCTGTCACCAGTGTCACTAAGCGATCATTTTTCTGATCGCTGTATTAGTGTCGCTGGTGACGCTAGTTAGGGACATAAATATTTAGGTTCGCCGTCAGCGTTTTATAGCGTCAGGGACCCCCATATACTACCGAATAAATGTTTTAACCCCTTGATTGCCCCCTAGTTAACCCTTTCACCACTGATCACCGTATAACCGTTACGGTTGACGCTGGTTAGTTTGTTTATTTTTTATAGTGTCAGGGCACCCGCCGTTTATTACCGAATAAAGGTTTAGCCCCCTGATCGCCCGGCGGTGATATGCGTCGCCCCAGGCAGCGTCAGATTAGCGCCAGTACCGCTAACACCCACGCACGCAGCATACACCTCCCTTAGTGGTATAGTATCTGATCGGATCAATATCTGATCCGATCAGATCTATACTAGCGTCCCCAGCAGTTTAGGGTTCCCAAAAACGCAGTGTTAGCGGGATCAGCCCAGATACCTGCTAGCACCTGCGTTTTGCCCCTCCGCCCGGCCCAGCCCAGCCCACCCAAGTGCAGTATCGATCGATCACTGTCACTTACAAAACACTAAACGCATAACTGCAGCGTTCGCAGAGTCAGGCCTGATCCCTGCGATCGCTAACAGTTTTTTTGGTACTATTTTGGTGAACTGGCAAGCACCAGCCCCAGGCAGGGTCAGGTTAGCGCCAGTACCGCTAACACCCACGCACGCAGCATACGCCTCCCTTAGTGGTATAGTATCTGAACGGATCAATATCTGATCCGATCAGATCTATACTAGTGTCCCCAGCAGTTTAGGGTTCCCAAAAACGCAGTGTTAGCGGAATCAGCCCAGATACCTGCTAGCACCTGCGTTTTGCCCCTCCGCCCGGCCCAGCCCACCCAAGTGCAGTATCGATCGATCACTGACACTTACAAAACACTAAATGCATAACTGCAGCGTTCGCAGAGTCAGGCCTGATCCCTGCGATCGCTAACAGTTTTTTTGGTAGTATTTTGGTGAACTGGCAAGCACCAGCCCCAGGCAGCGTCAGGTTAGCGCCAGTACCACTAACACCCACGCACGCACCGTACACCTCCCTTAGTGGTATAGTATCTGAACGGATCAATATCTGATCCGATCAGATCTATACTAGCATCCCCAGCAGTTTAGGGTTCTCACAAACGCAGTGTTAGCGGGATCAGCCCAGATACCTGCTAGCACCTGCGTTTTGCCCCTCCGCCCGGCCCAGCCCAGCCCACCCAAGTGCAGTATCGATCGATCACTGTCACTTACAAAAGACTAAAACGCATAACTGCAGCGTTCGCAGAGTCAGGCCTGATCCCTGCGATCGCCAACAGATTTTTTGGTAGCGTTTTGGTGAACTGGCAAGCGCCAGCGGCCTAGTACACCCCGGTCGTAGTCAAACCAGCACTGCAGTAACACTTGGTGACGTGGCGAGTCCCATAAGTGCAGTTCAAGCTGGTGAGGTGGCAAGCACAAGTAGTGTCCCGCTACCACCAAGAAGACAAACACAGGCCCGTCGTGCCCATAGTGCCCTTCCTACTGCATTCGCCAATCCTAATTGGGAACCCACCGCTTCTGCAGCGCCCGTACTTCCCCCATTCACATCCCCAACCAAATGCAGTCGGCTGCATGAGAGGCATTTTCTTTATGTCCTCCCGAGTACCCCTACCCAGCGAACGCCCCCAAAAAAGATATTGTGTCTGCAGCAAGCACGGATATAGGCGTGACACCCGCTATTATTGTCCCTCCTGTCCTGACAATCCTGGTCTTTGCATTGGTGAATGTTTTGAACGCTACCATTCACTAGTTGAGTATTAGCGTAGGGTACAGCATTGCACAGACTAGGCACACTTTCACAGGGTCTCCCAAGATGCCATCGCATTTTGAGAGACCCGAACCTGGAACCGGTTACAGTTATAAAAGTTAGTTACAAAAAAAGTGTAAATAAAAAATATATATATATATATATATATATATAAAATAAAAAAAAATAGTTGTCGTTTTATTGTTCTCTCTCTCTCTATTCTCTCTATTGTTCTGCTCTTTTTTACTGTATTCTATTCTGCAATGTTTTATTGTTATTATGTTTTATCATGTTTGCTTTTCAGGTATGCAATTTTTTATACTTTACCGTTTACTGTGCTTTATTGTTAACCATTTTTTTGTCTTCAGGTACGCCATTCACAACTTTGAGTGGTTATACCAGAATGATGCCTGCAGGTTTAGGTATCATCTTGGTATCATTCTTTTCAGCCAGCGGTCGGCTTTCATGTAAAAGCAATCCTAGCGGCTAATTAGCCTCTAGACTGCTTTTACAAGCCGTGGGAGGGAATGCCCCCCCCCCCACCGTCTTCCGTGTTTTTCTCTGGCTCTCCTGTCTCAACAGGGAACCTGAAAATGCAGCCGGTGATTCAGCCAGCTGACCATAGAGCTGATCAGAGACCAGAGTGGCTCCAAACATCTCTATGGCCTAAGAAACCGGAAGCTACGAGCATTTTATGACTTAGATTTCGCTGGATGTAAATAGCGCCATTGGGAAATTGGGGAAGCATTTTATCACACCGATCTTGGTGTGGTCAGATGCTTTGAGGGCCGAGGAGAGATCTAGGGTCTAATAGACCCCAATTTTTTCAAAAAAGAGTACCTGTCACTACCTATTGCTATCATAGGGGATATTTACATTCCCCGAGATAACAATAAAAATGATTAAAAAAAAATAAAAATGAAAGGAACAGTTTAAAAATAAGATAAAAAAGCAAAAAAATAATAAAGAAAAAAAAAAAAAAAAAAAAAAAGCACCCCTGTCGCCCCCTGCTCTCGCACTAAGGCGAACGCAAGCGGCGGTCTGTCGTCAAACGTAAACAGCAATTGCACCATGCATGTGAGGTATCACCGCGAAGGTTAGATCGAGGGCAGTAATTTTTGCAGTAGATCTCCTCTGTAAATCTAAAGTGGTAACCTGTAAAGGCTTTTAAAGGCTTTTAAAAATGTATTTATTTTGTTGCCACTGCACGTTTGTGCGCAATTGTAAAGCATGTCATGTTTGGTATCCATGTACTCGGCCTAAGATCATCTTTTTTATTTCATCAAACATTTGGGCAATATAGTGTGTTTTAGTGCATTAAAATTTAAAAAAGTGTGTTTTTTCCCCAAAAAATGCGTTTGAAAAATCGCTGCGCAAATACTGTGTGAAAAAAAAAAATTAAACACCCACCATTTTAATCTGTAGGGCATTTGCTTTAAAAAAATATATAATGTTTGGGGGTTCAAAGTAATTTTCTTGCAAAAAAAAAAACTTTTTCATGTAAACAATAAGTGTCAGAAAGGGCTTTGTCTTCAAGTGGTTAGAAGAGTGGGTGATGTGTGACATAAGCTTCTAAATGTTGTGCATAAAATGCCAGGACAGTTCAAAACCCCCGCAAATGACCCCATTTTGGAAAGTAGACACCCCAAGCTATTTGCTGAGAGGCATGTCGAGTCCATGGAATATTTTATATTGCGACACAAGTTGCGGGAAAGAGACAATTTTTTTTTTTTTTGCACAAAATTGTCACTAAATGATATATTGCTCAAACATGCCATGGGAATATGTGAAATTACACCCCAAAATACATTCTGCTGCTTCTCCTGAGTACGGGGATACCACATGTGTGAGACTTTTTGGGAGCCTAGCCGCGTACGGAACCCCGAAAACCAAGCACCGCCTTCAGGCTTTCTAAGGGCGTGAATTTTTGATTTCTCTCTTGACTGCTTATCACAGTTTCGGAGACCATGGAATGCCCAGGTGGCACAAACCCCCCCCCAAATGACCCCATTTTGGAAAGTAGACACCCCAAGCTATTTGATGAGAGGTATAGTGAGTATTTTGCAGACCTCACTTTTTGTCACAAAGTTTTGAAAATTGAAAAAAGAAAAAAAAAAAAGTTTTTTCTTGTCTTTCTTCATTTTCAAAAACAAATGAGAGCTGCAAAATACTCACCATGCCTCTCAGCAAATAGCTTGGGGTGTCTACTTTCCAAAATGGGGTAATTTGGGGGGGGTTTGTGCCACCTGGGCATTCCATGGCCTCCGAAACTGTGATAGGCAGTGAAGAGTGAAATCAAAAATTTTCACCCTTAGAAATCCTGAAGGCGGTGATTGGTTTTCGGGGTCCCGTACACGGCTAGGCTCCCAAAAAGTCCCACACATGTGGTATCCCCATACTCAGGAGAAGTAGCTAAATGTATTTTGGGGTGCAATTCCACATATGCCCATGGCCTGTGTGAGCAATATATCATTTAGTGACAACTTTGTGCAAAAAAAAAAAAAAATGTGTCACTTTCCCGCAACTTGTGTCAAAATATAAAATATTCCATGGACTCAATATGCCTCTCTGGAAATAGCTTGGGGTGTCTACTTTCCAAAATGGGGTCATTTGGGGGGGTTTTGTGCCACCTGGGCATTCCATGGCCTCCGAAACTGTGATAGGCAGTAAAGAGTGAAATCATAAATTTACGCCCTTAGAAATCCTGAAGGCGGTGATTGGATTTCGGGGCCCCGTACGCGGCTAGGCTCCCAAAAAGTCCCACACATGTGGTATCCCCATATTCAGGAGAAGCAGCAGAATGTATTTTGGGGTGCAATTCCACATAGGCCCATGGCCTGTGTGAGCAATATATCATTTAGTGACAACTTTTTGTAAATATTTTTTTTTTTTTTTTTTTTGTCATTATTCAATCACTTGGGACAAAAAAAATAAATATTCAATGGGTTCAACATGCCTCTCAGCAATTTCCTTGGGGTGTCTACTTTCCAAAATGGGGTCATTTGGGGGGGTTTTGTACTGCCCTGCCATTTTAACACCTCAAGAAATGACATAGGCAGTCATAAATTAAAAGCTGTGTAAATTACAGAAAATGTACCCTAGTTTGTAGACGCTATAACTTTTGCGCAAACCAATAAATATACGCTTATTGACATTTTTTTTTACCAAAAACATGTGGCCGAATACATTTTGGCCTAAATGTATGACTAAAATTGAGTTTATTGGATTTTTTTTATAACAAAAAGTAGAAAATATCTTTTTTTTTCAAAATTTTCGGTCTTTTTCCATTTATAGCGCAAAAAATAAAAACCGCAGAGGTGATCAAATACCATCAAAAGAAAGCTCTATTTGTGGGAAGAAAAGGACGCAAATTTCGTTTGGGTACAGCATTGCATGACCGCGCAATTAGCAGTTAAAGCGACGCAGTGCCAAATTGGAAAAAGACCTCTGGTCCTTAGGCAGCATAATGGTCCGGGGCTCAAGTGGTTAAGAGTTCCCTTCACTGGAACTAAGGGGCCAAGCCCAACCTCTGAAAAACGACCACACACCATAATCCCCCCTCCACCTAATGATTTGCACCAGTTTGCCAAGGACAAAAAGAATCTGGGCCTTCAAAATATGGTAGGCTAGATTAACTAGATTCCAGAGCACCAAAGTACTTGGGCAGTGATTTAATTTGTCTACTTGAAGCAATATCAGGAAGGCATAAGAACAAATCAAAATAGATGGGTCAATAGGATCTCTGATGTGTGTGTTCAAACAGTATCCAAGTGGATAGACATAGCCTTATCTTCTGTAATGTGTCAATAGAAGTGGATGCTATGGGGGGCAGCTTGTAGCGTATCCCTCTGGGGTGAGGCTTTGTGCCCCTTGTGGGGAGCCTGAGTTGGGCCCACTGCTCCCCATTCCTTTGGACTTCTGGTGTTTCATGGCGGCAACTTTCCTTGTTTTTAAATGATGCGGCTATTTAGGATATGAATGTATACCTATATGATATTATTATATCCAGCCACCCCTGAATAAGAGGAATTACGCAATCTCTCGAAAAGCGTTGGGTACTACTCTGGTCTTGGTTGTACCATTGACAGAGAACTGTGGTTATCCATTTTTGTAATCATCATGTATTCTCTGTAACCGCATCAATGTGTTTACATTTTAATTCTGCAATACAGTTTTTTAATATTTCCAAACACTACATTTTGAATCTTTTTAATTATCAATACTTTCCTTGGAGGCTGTGCCCTATAAAGTCCCAATAGAGGGTTTTCTTTTGTGCATTTTGGTCTCTTTCAGACCTGCGGTAAGCTTACCAGCCTCTGAAATGTGATAGTCAGACTGCAGAAATGAAACAAGAGATGGTCAGAGACTGTGGACATAATACAAGAGATGATCAGAGACTGGATATAATACAGGAAATGGTCAGAAATTGTGGACTTAAAACAAGAGATGGTCAGAGACCAGTGGCATTGCTATTGGGGTGCGGGGGGGGGGGGGTACATCCCGCACCCAGAGGTGACACCCGCCAGAGGTATAACACCCACTGGCGTAGCTACAGGGGTCGGTTGCACTTGCGACCCCGCCCCTGTCACATTATTCACTTCCACACTGTGTCACTGGGGAAAAGTAAACTCATAGGGCCCAGGCTGGCATGGAGTTGTAGTCTTTTCCTGCAGACAAGATGGGATGCTGTGGAGAGGGAAGGACTACAATTCCCATAATGCTTGCTGTCTGTGTACAGTCATGGGATGCAGTACAGGGCTCCTGGCCAGCCTGGGCCGTCTGTGTTTACTTTTTCCCAGTGACACTGCGTGACAAAGCAAGTTGCGTGGAGAGCAACATCTGGAATTCAGGAAGTGGGCAGAGGTATGGGCAGCAGAGAGGGAGACTTCTATAGCATTCAGTGGGGCTGAGAGCCTGCATAAGGTGAGCTGCCTGAAGACTGCAGAGGAAATGCATGGTGATTACTCAGCGACTGCCTGGCAATGTTTTTGTGTGTGTGTGTGTGTTGCACAGTGCTGCAAGTGCCTGTTGTACGTGTACTGCATCACCACCTCTGGCTGCCTCACAGAGTTCCCCGAGCCGAGGGAGACTCATTCCAGAGATCTGTACAGTTCTTTGCTGGGGAAAGGGGGCTGGAAGGGAACGGAGTCTGTACTAAGGCAGGGGAGGGGAGAGTGACACCATGTTTTACCGCACCAGGTGACACCAACCCTAGTGATGGTACTGACTATGGACATAATACAAAAGATGGTCAGAGACTGTGGACAGGCCCGGATTTACTCCCTTTGCCGCCCCAAGGCCGGGTCCTTCACTGCCGCCCCCCCGCGAGGGGTAAGGATTTTTCGTGGGCAATTTTTCAGGGCAATGGCTGGTGTTAGTGCTTTAATCATCCCCGGCACCATCGTTGGTATGGTGTCAGGATGATTGAAACGCATTATTTCTATCATTACATTGTAATATAAAATGAAATAGTTCAACTCACCATAATGCAGAATCATTGGGAGCCCTGAGCGTGTCACTTGCCACCATCGCTTGTCACTTGCCACTATGCCTGCCACCAGATGGGGATGTCACTTGCCACGCTGCCTGCTACCAGATGGAGATGTCACTTGCCACTATGCCTGCCACCAGATGGAGATGTCACTTGCCACGCTGCCTGCCACCAGATGGAGGTGTCACTTGCCACTATGCCTGCCGCCAGATGGAGATGTCACTTGCCACGCTGCCTGCCACCAGATTGAGATGTCACTTGCCACTATGCCTGCCACCAGATGGAGATGTCACTTGCCACGCTGCCTGCCACCAGATGGAGATGTCACTTGCCACTATGCCCGCCGCCAGATGGAGATGTCACTTGCCACGCTGCCTGCCACCAGATTGAGATGTCACTTGCCACTATGCCTGCCACCAGATGGGGATGTCACTTGCCACGCTGCCTGGCTGCCACCAGATGGAGATGTCACTTGCCACTATGCCTGCCACCAGATGGAGATGTCACTTGCCACTATGCCTGCCACCAGATGGAGATGTCACTTGCCACTATGCCTGCCACCAGATGGAGATGTCACTTGCCACTATGCCTGCCACCAGATGGGGATGTCACTTGCCACGCTGCCTGGCTGTCACCAGATGGGGATGTCACTTGCCACGCTGCCTGGCTGCCACCAGATGGGGATGTCACTTGCCACGCTGCCTGGCTGCCACCAGATGGAGATGTCACTTGCCACGCTGCCTGGCTGCCACCAGATGGAGGAGGGCGAAACAGCGGTGCGGGCAATGAGAGAGGTCATCCCTCTCCCCCGCCGCCCCGCTGACATTACTGGTCTCCTCTGCGGCCCGGCAGCAGAGGCGCCGCGGCACACAGGTTGGAGACCTATCTTTTCAAAAATGGCGCCGAGGCGACGCAATCACGCTACTGTGCATGCGCCGCCCGGCCGATCGCGTATGAGCTTTCCCGAGTCCGGCCCGCTTCGGAACGGCGCATACGCAGTAGTGAGCGGCTCGCGGCCATCTTTTCTACGGGCACCGGTGCCCCTAATGGACATTAACGGGCAGCCTGAAAGGGGGGGCGGCCACGAAGTCGACGCAGGAGTGGCGCCGCCCCTGCACCACTGCTGCCCCGAGGCCTGGCCTCGGTGGCCTTGTGGCAAATCCGGCCCTGACTGTGGACATGACAAGAGATGGTCAGAGACTGTGGACACGTTACAAGAGTTGGTCAGAGGCATTGGATATGATACAAGAGACAGCCAGAGACTATGGGTATGATACAAGAGATGGTCAGAGACTGCAGACATGATACAAGAGATGGTCAAAGAATGTGGGCATGATACAAGAGATGGTCCGAGACTAAGGATATGATACAAGAGATGGTCAGAGACTGCAGGCATGATACAAGAGATGGTCAGAGACTGTGGACAGAATACAAGATATGGTCAGAGACTGCGGACATGACACAAGAGATGGTCACAGACTGTGGACATGATACAAGAGATGGTCAGAGACTTTAAGAGAACGTAATAGACTGGGGACACATTACATAAGACTGCTATAACAGGGAAATAGGGAAACACAGATTACTGTCAGCTGGGTCCCTGAAAAAGTGGCAAAGGGCTGCATGCGATCCCAGAGCCACAGATTGAGCACCAGAGCTTTAGCCTGTCCAGAGCACATTTTACCCCTTTCAAATGGTATTTTTTCATAGTCGATTTTCAATGCCTTTGACGCAGTGACGCATGACACAGTACCAAAAAGGCCAGATTGCCAACAAAGAATTTTATAGACCTAATAGGGCGTACACACGGTCGGACTTTGTTCGGACATTCCGACAACAAAATCCTAGGATTTTTTCCGATGGATGTTGGCTCAAACTTGTTTTGTCTACACACGGTCGCACAAAGTTGTCGGAAAATCCGATCGTTCTAAACACGGTGACGTAAAACACGTACGTCGGGACTATAAACGGGGCAGTGGCCAATAGCTTTCATCTCTTTATTTATTCTGAGCATGCGTGGCACTTTGTCCGTCGGATTTGTGTACACACGATCAGAATTTCCGACAACGGATTTTGTTGTCGGAAAATTTTATCTCCTGCTCTCCAACTTTGTGTGTCGGAAAATCTGATGGAAAATGTCCGATGGCGCCCACACACGGTCGGAATTTCCGACAACACGCTCCGATCGGACATTTTCCATCTGAAAATCCGACCGTGTGTACGGGGCATTAGACTGTACAGTGTATTTTTCATCATTCCAATTGAAACTTTTTCATGGTTCAATTTTGGTCCCATACCACCTTTGATGCAGCAACGCTAATAGAGCAAATGAATGCAACTGAGCAAACTAGATATCCCAGAGTATTTCATGAATGGTGTATTGTAAAACTCTGCTGATGGGCATGTGATATACCCCTGATCAGCCATCACTTTCTAACCACTGACAGGTAAAGTAAATAACATTGATTAACCCGTTGCAATGGCATCTGAAAATGGGTGGGATAGGTTGGGCAGCAAGTGAACATGTTGTTCCTGAAGTTGATGTGTTGAACGCAGAAAAAAGAATTAAGCATGAGGATTCAAGCGACTTTGCCAAGAGCCAAGTTGTAATGGCTAGACCCGTGCTGACCCCTGTCCACAGCCAAAAGTGCCTACAATGGGCACGTGAGCATCACAACTGGACTACAGAGCAACTGAAGAAGGTGGCCTTGTCTGATGAATGACATTTGCTTTTACATCATGGCCGGGTATGTGTGCATCACTTACCTGGGGAAGAGATGGCACCAGAATGCAGTAAGGGAAGAAGGCAAGCTGGCGGGGACATTGTGATGCTTTGGGCAATATTCTACTGGGAAACCTTGGGTTTGGCTCATGTGGATGTTACTTTGACACGTACCACCTACCTAAACATTGTTGGTGACCAAGTACAACCACATATATGATTTTTGAATGACTAGGTATGATCATAGCACCTGGTCAGAAGTACAGTATTTATTACAATCAGCAATGCAGATGGATTTCTGCTTTACTGTTTATGACTCCCCTTTTCGAAAGGCTCAGTAAGAGGTTTTAATCAGACGAAAGGAGAAGCAAAGCAAGCTGCCCTGCTTCCTTTATAAATAACATATAGGGAACCGTTTGTAATGTAATAAACACTTATTTGTAAAACAGAGCTAAAGACTAGATGTAATACAAAAAGGCTCAAAACTTATACTAAACTTAACTAAAACAAAAAACATTAAATTGACCCAAAAGTAAAGAAGTTTCTCTTTAAGAGAAGGGAAACAATATACATTGAACTTTACTAGTCATTTAAATCATTCCAAAAGTAGCAGTAGGCGTTAACCTCAAAGGTGACCATTTCCTCTCGCCTATACACAGCCACAATCATCATTTTCAGCCTGTTTATTGGTCTGAGGTTGATGTGTAGATGTAAAGGAAGTGAGAGCAAAGACGTGTCCATCCTGCCGCTGCGGCTTCATCTACTTTACAGTTTGTTGTTAACCATCAAACACACCAATAAACCTTGACACTCCAAAGAAACCAAAGAATCAACTGAACTGTTAAACCCTTGTACAGGCAGAGGAGACTACCTACAACGCGTAACAAAACAATGGTTCTCTTGTCATATATTTTGGTCTTTCTGTACCTTCCAACAGGTGAGTCACACATAAAAAACACAGTATACTGCTCTGTTCCTGAATTTTTTTTTAGAGAAATCGAATTATGCCATCAAGATGTAGTAAGATTGTGAGGTTAAAGTAGTAAGAAACTATACCAAGTCTTAGATAAGTGATCCAATTGGCAGAGGCTCAACGAGTGGTGTTTTATAAGAAATGACAAGAGCCGTCTGTTTTACTGAAACATCAGATTTCCTTATTTGACCAATTAAATTGCATTTTGTGGCTCTAAACTGCCACTAGCTCAGTTCAAGGTGATAAAAATAATGTAGAGGTCCTGGCAATGATGTCATCTGAGTAAATGAGATGGAGCTCTGAGTAGATGTGACAGGGCTCTGAGTGGATAAAATGGAGCTCTGAGTGGATGGAATGGAGCTCTAAGTGGATGAGATGGAGCTCTGAGTGGATGAGATGGACCTCGGTGTGGATGAGATGGAGCTCTGAATGGATGAGATGGACCTCGGTGTGGATGAGATGGAGCTCTGTGTGGATAAAATGGAGCTCTGTGTGGATAAAATGGAGCTCTAAGTGGATGAGATGGAGCATTGAGTGGACGAGATGGAGCACTGAGTGGACGAGATGGAGCACTGAGTGGACGAGATGGAGCTCTGAGTGGATCAGATAGAGCTCTTAGTGAATGAGATGGAGCTCTTAGTGAATGAGATGGAGCTCTTAGTGGATGAGATGGAGCTCTGAGTGGATGAGATGGAGCTCTGCGTGGATGAGATGGAGCTCTGAGTGGATCAGATAGAGCTCTGAGTGGATGAGATGGAGCTCTTAGTGGATGAGATGGAGCTCTGAGTGGATGAGATGGAGCTCTGCGTGGATGAGATGGAGCTCTGAGTGGATCAGATAGAGCTCTGAGTGGATGAGATGGAGCTCTTAGTGGATGAGATGGAGCTCTGCGTGGATGAGATGGAGCTCTGCGTGGATGAGATGGAGCTCTGCGTGGATGAGATGGAGCTCTGCGTGGATGAGATGGAGCTCTGCGTGGATGAGATGGAGCTCTGAGTAGATGAGATGGAGCTCTTTATGAATGAGATGGAGCTCTTAGTGGATGAGATTAAGTTTTAGTAAGTCTTAACTAAAATGGCATTTTAGTTTTACTCGTATTTTAGTCATCTGAATTGTTTTAGTTTTAGTCGTATTTTAGTAGACTAAAATAGTGTTAATTTCTTCAACGAAAATATTTTCCTCAATGAAATTTACACTGTTCAGAACCCTACAGGGAACCCAGCATGAGAACCCCCCAAGCATAGAGAGTGACCACCTTGACCTTGCGTGGAGACAGGTTTTTGTTCACTTGCACACTTGGAAAGTTGTATGTTTCCCACCTTCTTGAGTGACCGCAGCCTCAACAGATGTAAGTCTACCTTTATCTTTTCTCTTTCAGTGGTGGAACAACTCCCCACGGTCCTAACCCCTTTTGAAGCAATTCACCCTGTTTTTGATTTACGACACTATAAGGGCTCTCCTGCCTCTTTTTTTTTTTTTCGGTGGACAACCTGAGCGTATCAGAGACTCCTGGCCAGCTCTTCAGGATCCTTCGGGACACTTTTGACCACCACACCTTTCACCCTAGGTCTTAGATTGTCAACTGCAACCAAGTTGAGCAAAAATTTCACATAACTCTCGGGAGGGACCGCTGGTCTCGGGAGGGACCCTCCATGGTCTTAACCCCTTTCGAAGCAATGCACTCTATTTTTTAATTAGTGTACTACACTATAAGGGCTCTCCTGCCCCTCTTTTCTTCTTTAGTGGACACCCTGAGCTAAAGCAGGGACTCCTCGCCAACTCTTCAGGACCCTTCGGGCCACATTTGTCCAACACACCTTTGATCCTAGGTCTTAGATAGTCAACTGCAACCAGGTTGAGCAAGGTTTTTTACATCTTCTTGGAAGGGACTGCTGGCTGTTGACCCATGTTTCTGTGCTATGCAAGCTACCTCACTGAGAACTTCAGAGGATGGTACTCATCAGGTACAAGGTTTAGACAGGAGCAGTTGCATAGGGCCTTTTAGAAAGGAAAGGTTGGGTGGCAGTGGAATTTACCAAAGCCTATTTGACCGCAGGAAAATTACCAAGCTTGTTTTTTTTTTTTAATTTCGACAGTTTAAACCAAAAACAATCTCAAATGTCACCTTTAGTTTGCATACAATATACAATAATTTATATTTCACATGTGCTGAAACACTGGATCACAAAAATGTTTAAATTGCTGGAAAATAATGTTACTTCTTCTTTACTCTGGTTAACGAGGCATGTTTTGAAAGTTTACTCTCCGGAGAAGCTGCTAAATGAGCCATGGCCACATAAAATACCTGCTGCAAATTGTGGATTTTTTAAAAGTGACTTTTTCTGCATTGGTGGGAAGCACAAAAGCCTTTCCTATCAATTTTCTTATACCCCAAACCCAAAGGGACCTCTAAATGTCTCTATATTAAGGGTAAATATGAAATTATAGGGGGAAAGGTTTGATTTGCTAATGGGGGATTGCTAAATAAATCAGTATGGCTTTGGTGTGTCCAGTCACATGTCTTTAGGGAGCTGTAATGGTGAGGTCAGGCTTAATACTGTATATTATGTCTATCTATCTATCTATCTATCTATACTATATATTTAATATTGATGATTCCTAAATATGGGGGGAGAGGAGGAGTAAATGTACTTTTGCTAATCTTGGAAACTTTTCCATAAATACAGTGCCTTGAAAAAGTATTTTTATCCCTTGAAATTTTCCACGTTTTGTTATGTTACTAAAAAACTAAAACTAAAAACGTAAAATGTATTTTATTGGGATGTGATAGACCAACACAAAGTGGCACATAATTGTGAAGTAGAAGGAAAATGATAAATGGTTTTCAAAAATTTTAACAAATAAATATGTGAAAAGTGTGGCGTGCATTTGTATTCAGCCCCCTTTACTCTGATACCCCTAACTAAAATCTAGTGGAACCAATTGCCTTCAGAAGTCACCTAATAAGTAAACTGAGTCCACCTGGTTGTAATTTAATCTCGGTATAAATACAACTGTTCTGTAAAGCCCTCAGAGGTTTGCTAGAGAACCTTAGTGAACAAACAGCATCATGAAGGCCAAAGAACACACCAGACAGGTCAGGGATAAAGTTATGGAGAAGTTTAACCACTTGCTTACTGGGCACTTAAACCCCCCTCCTGTCCAGACCAATTTTCAGCTTTCAGGGCTGTTGCACTTTGAATGACAATTACGCAGTCATACAACACTGTACCCAAATGAAATTTTTATCATTTTTTCCCCACAAATAGAGCTTTCTTTTGGTGGTATTTGATCACCTCTGCGGTTTTTATTTTTTGATAAAAAAAATTTAAAAAGACCAAATTTAAAAAAATATATATATATATTTTTTAATATTTTGTTATAAAATTTTGCAAACAGGTAATTTTTCTCCTTTATTGATGTACGCTGATAGGGCGGCACTGGTGGGCACTGATAGGCAGCACTGGTGGGCACTGATAGGCGGCACTGGTGGGCACTGAGAGGTGACACAGAGGTGGCACTGATGGGTGGCACTGAAGGGCATTGATAGGTGGCATTGGTGGGCACTGAGAAGTGGAACTAATAGGTGGCACTGGCAGTGATGGGCACTGATAGGTGGCAGTGATGGGCACTGATGGGTGGCAGTGATGGGCACAGATCGGCACTGGTAGGTTACACTGAAAGGCAGCACTGCTAGGTGGCACTGATTGGCACCACTGGTGGGCATTGATAGGTGGCACTTGTGGGCATTGATAGTTGGCACTCATGGGCATTGATAGGTGGCACTGGTGGGCACAGTGGGCACTGGCAGGTGGCAATAGCAGGTGGCACTGGCAGGGGGTACTGATTGGCACAGTGGAGGCAGAGGAGGAGGCAGATGTGCCTCCTTTCTCTTTGGGACCAATGTTCCTTGAACATAAGCAGGTGATCGGCTTTTTTTTCTCCTCACATTGTCAGCTTTTGTTTACAAGCGTGATCAGCTGTCATTGGCTGACAGCTGATCACGTGGTAATGGGCTGTGATCGGCCCCTTACTCGGATCGGTGACTCGGTGATCACAACGCACGCCGCGCGCACCCTGCAGGGGGCACGTGGGGAACACGCAAAGGGGATGACGTCTTATGACGGCCACCCGGAAATTCAGGTCCGCGCTGTAGCCGTCATTTGGTTATAGCGCAAACGTAAAGTGGTTAAAGCAGGGTTAGGTTATAAAAACAATATCCCAAGCTTTAAATATCTCACAGAGCACTTTTCAATCTATCATCTGAAAATAAAAAGAGTATGGCACAACTGCAAACCTAACAAGACATGGCCGTCCACCTAAACTGACAGGCCGGGCAAGGAGAGCATTCATCAGAGAAGCAGCCAAGAGGCCCATGGTAACTCTGGAGGAGCTGCAGAGATCCACAGCTCAGGTGGGAGAATCTGTCCACAGGACAGCTATTAGTCGTGCTCTCCACAAATCTGGCCTTTATGGAAGAGTGGCAAGAAGAAAGACATTGATGAAAGAAAGCCGTAAGAAATCCCGTTTGCAGTTTGCGAGAAGCCATGTGGGGGACACAGCAAACATATCGAAGAAGATGCTCTGGTTCAGATGAGACCAAAATCCATCTTTTTTGGCCTAAAAGCAAAACATTATGTGTGGCAGAAAACTAACACTGCACATCACCCTGAACACACCATCCCCACCATGAAACATGGTGGTGGCAGCATCATGTTGTGGGGATGCTTTTTTTCAGCAAGGACAGGGAAGTTGGACAGGATTGATGGGAAGATGGATGGAGCCAAATACAGGGCAATTTTTAGAAGAAAAATTTAGGGTCTGCAAAAGACTTGAGACTGGGGAAGAGATTCACCTTCCAGCAGGACAACGACCCTAAACATACAGCCAGAGCACACATTGAATAAAACATTTCTGACATTATATGCTTGTGTTTTATTCATTATGTTTGGAATCATCATCCATCACTTGAAGACTGAAGTGATAAGGCCAAGCAGAGGTGGAGCCTAAAGACTTTTCCTATACAGGATGAGGTAATTTCTTATTCCTGTGCTGCACTCTTTCCTATCCACATTCTTGAAAACAAGGCATTCAAGTTACCATTGAGTTGCACTCCAATCAAACAAAAAAATACATTTTAACAAACAAGAAAATACATTTTAACTAGTTCACAACAATGGATGTGCTACACACGCCCAAAAAATTAATCATAGTACAAAGGACGTGTGTAGCACACTCTTTCCTTCACTGCTACCAGGGCCCCCCATCCCACTACATAGCAATTCCCAACTCTGATTAATCAAGGTCAGTGTTGCTGTGTACACTGTAGCTCTGGCGGCTGCTGCTGTAAAAAAAAACAAAAAAACGGACTCAGTGTTAGAGTTGGCTCTAAAGTTTGGCCTGAACATCGCCTGTTCGCCCGTTCGGGTAAAAAGCCTAAATAGTTGGTCATTAAGGAGCAGGCTGGGAAGCCGACCGTGGCATCCCTAACAACAGATAAGTCATCAGCTGTCAACGGGCTTCCCCACTGACAGCTAAATGAAGAAAAAAAAAAACATTGCCGACAATAGAAAAATATAATAATAAAAAATGGCGTGGAGGGTCCCCCCCAATCCATAGCAGGCCCTTTGGTTCTGCTATGGATTTTAAGGGGAACACCATGCCAGGATAAAAAAAAATGGCGTGGGGTCCTCCCCAAAATCTATACCAGACCCTTATCCGAGTATGCAGCCTGGCAGGTCAGGAGAGGGGGGAGGGGAGCAAGGGAGCGCCCCCCCTCCTGAACCATACCAGGTCACATGCCCTCAACATGTTGATGGAGACAAGGGCCTCTTCCCCACAACCCTGGGCTGTGGCAGTCTGCGGGCAGGGGGCTTATCAGAATCTGGAAGCCCCCTACAACAGGGGGGCCCCAAGATCCCACATGTGAATAAATATGAGGTACATTATACCCCTACTCATTCACCACAAAAAAGTGTGAAAAAGAAATAAAAACACACACACAGTTTTTAAGAATAAAGGAAGAGGCCCTTGTCCCCTTCAACATGGGGACAAGGTGCTTTGGGGCCCCAAAGCACCCCACCTATGTTGAGGGCATGTGGTTCAGGCTCGCTCCTCCCCTACTTTCCTGGCATGCCAGGCTGCATGCTCGAATAAGGGTCTGGTGTGGATTTTGGGGGGGACCCCACGCCGTTTTTTCCATTTTTTTTTATTTTGGTACGGGGTTCCCCTTAAAATCCATACCAGTCCCACTCCCAAAGAGCCTGGTATGGATAAGTGGTGGTAGGCGGGCTGAGGGCAGCGACTCTGGTGTCCTCAGGCACAGCGGACCCCTTTAAGGTGGCGGGCTGTGGGCAGCGCCTCTGGTGTCCTCTCCTCCAGCATGGTGGCTTCCGCCACGCAAGCCACCGTGTGTCTCCTCTTCTCCTCCTAAACACTAGGGGTCCTAAAGGATCGCCTGACGTTTGGCAATCAGGAAACAGTTCTCACAAAGCGCTTCCTGATTGGCGGGGAGGAGATTTATTGTGAAAATCTGGAATATTTATTCGCTATCATCACACAACTGGGTGGGATCGGGGCATAGTGCTTTGCGCCCCAAGCCCAGCCTTTTTTGAAGCCTATTTGTGCCTCTGGCTCTAATCATGTGCTTCAAATAAACACCCCCCTATTGGAATCCATAGTCTGGTGCCCTGTATGTAGATCAGGGGATGCATGGATAGGGGGGCAACGCCCGTGCGCCCCTAATGGATGGCCACCACTGCCATTGATTATATATCTGAATGTAGAAGATAGATACTGAAATGCTCAAAGTCACACATGACTAGGCTACCATACAGGAGGCAGAATAGACATCTTCCACCCCCTATATGACCTGCCTATCAGAGGTATAGCATTTTTAGTATCACCAGAATGAAAATTGCACGCTGCACAATAATATGTGGGCTGCCAGATCATGACGTGGCATACTCGAAATATTGATGCTTTTAAAGAACTGTATCTGAGGGAGTGGCAGCTGCATGATCATAAACACTGTGACATCCCATTGGCCACTTCTCGGACATTTTGATTGGTCAGACCATTTCTGTCCACCCCCCTCCTCAGGGACCAGAAAACAGAGATTGTATCAGCAGTCTAGTGCCCTCTTTTACCATCAAACCAAGTGCATCAGCCAAGATTTGTTTTTTATAAGAAATAACTATGTGATGCCATTGTCTGAAATTTGTCCAGCTTTAGGATGTAAAAAAATAAATACAATTTTTTGGGCAATATCACAAAAAGAAAGCCTTGTTTGTCCTTAAAACGACAATATATTTATTACCTTGTTATTTAAGTAATGACAAATTTAGAGGGATGGGTTTTTGTGGGGTTTTTTTTTTTTTTGGGAGGGGGCTGAAAATTTTAAGACTAGGACTTTAGATGGTATATTTATATATAAGTGTGATAATGTCTGCAATGATGTATTTTTCTTTTGAAAACTAATCAAATGTTATTAATACAAAAAAAAAAAAAAAAAAAAAAAAAGTAATAACGAATGTATTGCTAAATAGACAGGCCCATAGCAAAATAGCAAAAAATGGGGGTGAACAGGTGTGAGAGAGGGGAAGCAGTTTATAAAAAAAAGAAAAAAAAAAAAAAGGTCATACGATGCAAACAAATTATTTACAGAAAAGGGTATTACAAAAGAAACAGACAATAATGCAACAGAAAACAAAAAAGGGATTAATAATGAAAAGACTCAAAGTCCTGGGTCTGGGTCTTGCGGCTTCACTTCCCGGTTCCCTACTGCGCATGCGCGAGTCGCGCTGCGCAATGTGAATGGCCCCTGCTGTCTCTGGGACCCGTGTGTGTCCCAGCAGACAACACGGGGGGACGGGAAGAGGCGTAGACTCCCGTGGGAGTCTATGCCCGGAAGTGGGTGCAAATACCAGTCTTAGACAGGTATCTGCACCCCCCTCCCCCCTGAAAGGTGCCAAATGTGACACCAGAGGGGGGAGGGTTCCGAATAGCGGAAGTTCCATTTTTGTGTAGAACTCCGCTTTAAGAGAACAAGTTAATAAATATATTGTTGTTTTAAAACGGCGTTCCACCCTAAAGTGGAACTTCCGCTCATTGGATTCCTCTCCCTCTCCGGTGTCACATTTGGCACCTTTCAGGGGGGAGGGGGGTGCAGATACCTGTATAATACAGGTATTTGCACCCACTTCCGGGAATAGCTAGCCGCAGCTAGCCGCAAATGCCCACCCACCCTCGTTGTGTTCTCGGAAATACACAGTTCCCACAACACAACGGGGACCAGTGTAGACGCGCAGCGCGACTCGCGCATGCGCAGTAGGGAATCGGGCAGTGAAGCTGCAACGCTTCACTTCCTGATTCCCTGACCGAGGATGGCGGTGGGGGCAGCCGAGAGACGAGCGATCGATCGGCTTCAGCTGCCGACATCGCTGGACCCTGGGACAGGTAAGTGTCCATTTATTAAAAGTCAGCAGCTGCAGTATTTGTAGCTGCTGGCTTTTAATATTTTTTGTTTAAGTGGACCTCCTCTTTAAGGAAAAAACAGGCTTTATTTTTGTGATATTACCCAAAAAATAGGTTTTTTTTTTATATCCTGAAGCTGGATATATGCTATACAACTTTTGTTGCTCGATTTCCTTTAGATTTACCTTCAGCTATGTAGTATAAGGACCTGCCTGATTACATACAAATTGAAAGTGTTTAGGTTTGACCTCATATTATATGGTTTTGGAAAATTTAAAGAAAATTGTAATTGTGTGTATCAAGCTTTAGACCAGCCATTCTCAACCAGGGTTCTGTGGAACCTTAGGGTTCCTCCAGAAGTTTTTAGGGGTTCCTTGAGTTATGGCTGATTGACCTTCCATTTATTGGCACCTGCATAGTTCTGGAGTCACCTGGTAACGTCACAGCATGCTGCCTATGATCTTATCTATGATCACCTCTGTAAGGGTGGCGTTCTGACGACAATTTAAGGACGGGGGACATTCTTCTCACTGACCTCCGATAATATATTTTTAGCAGGTGTTCCCCAAGACCTGATATTTATTTTAGGGGTGCATAGTTCTGGGGTCAATGCCACCTGGTAACCTCAGAGCATGGACACCTATGATCTTTTAGCTATCTGTAAGGGTGGCGTTCTGACGACAATGTAAGGGGGGCATTCTTCCCACTGACCCCCAATGAAATGATTTTAGCAGGGGATACCCAAGACCTGACAATTATTTTAAGGGTTCCTCAAGAGTAAAAAGAGGTTTAAGAAAGGCTTCATTAGACAATAAAACAAAACAAATGCACTTTTCCTTTTTTTGACCACTATTACTTTAAAAATGAATAGTGTTACTATAGATAAAAAGTTTTTATTCTGTAATTTGTCCTGTTTAAAATTACACGAAAATTATGATTCCATTACAAAGGTATTTACAAATAAAATAAAGTGTTTGGTCCCCCCCCCTTTTTTTAATTTTAAATGTGTTAATGGATGTTAAACGTTGTACAAATATTATTGAACAAAACAAACAAAAACAGAATAAATTTAAATAGTAATGGTTAATGGAAAAAAAAAAGAACTAAAAACATCAGCAGGAAAATAATAGTTGAATGGAGAAGGAGAATAAGACGTTTATTAGAGCTGATTAGAGTAAATTAAGTGATAAGAGGTTAAACAAGCATTTTATTGGAAAAACAAAAAGACAAATTTTTTTTTTACTTGTCAGGTTGCAGGTTAAAGTTAATCCCTTTGATCTGCGGATGAACGAAACAGAAAAGATATCAAATTAAATACTTTGTATCTTATTTATTCCCCTCTAAACAGTGTTGTTGATATGAGTAGAGATGGGCCGAACACCCCCCCCCCCCCCCCCCGTTCGGTTTGCACCAGAACTCCCGAACATGTAAAAAGTTCGGACCCGAACCACAAACTCTATTAACCACTTAAGGACCGTAAGATTTTGCCCCCTTAATGAGCAGGCAATTTTTACACCATTGCGCCGCTTCAACTGACAATTGCACGGTCGTGCGACGTTGTACCCAAACAAAAGTGTCCTTTTTTTCCCCACAAATAGAGCTTTCTTTTGGTGGTATTTGATCACCTCTGTGGGTTCTTTTTTGTTTGCGCTATAAACAAAAAAAGATCGACAACTAAAAAAAGAAAAGATTTTTAGCAGGACTGCGACATTGCGGCAGACAGATCAGACACTTGACACTTGATGGAGTCTGCCGTGCTCGGGGACACCGTAGCAGCTGCCCGCCACCCAGATGGGGTCCGCCGTGCCTGGGGACACCGGAGCAGCTGCCCGCCACCTAGATGGGGTCCGCTGTGCCTAGGGACACCGGAGCAGCTGCCCGCCACCTAGATGGGGTCTGCTGTTCAAGGACACCAGAGTCGCTGATATCATTATGATATAATTTAGCCCTAGGGAAGACATTTAACCACTTGATCTTTGGAAAATTTGCCCCCCCCCCCCACACACACACACACGACCAGACCGTTTTTTGCAAAACAGCTGCTCTGCCTCCAGCGGTTATTTTGCCTGCAATATCAGATTTGACCACAAGGTGGAGCCAGTGGTGACTTTACAGGTTTTTTTTTTGCAGAAACTAGAAACTGTTCAGCTTTAACCACTTCAGCTCCGGAAGATTTACGACCAGGCTATTTTTTGCGATTTAACTGACAATTGCATGGTCAAGCAACACTGTACCCAAATGAAATTTATGTTATATACCTCTGTGTTTTTTATTTTTTGCTCTATAAACAAAAAAAGACTAAATATTTTGAAAAAAAAAATATATGTGTGTGTGTATGTATATATATATATATATATATATATATATATATATATATATATATATATATATATATATATACACACACTTACTTATACTTATTTACTTTCTGCTATAAAAGATATTTAATTAAAAAAAAAATCTAATTTCTTTATAAATTTAGACCAATATGTATTCTGCTACATATTCTTAGTAAAAAAAAATCTCCCAAAAATTGATTGGTTTGCACAAAAGTTATAGCATATCTACTGATCAGTCACTTATAGCGGGACTGTGATATTGGGGCGACAGTCTGGCACTGACACTTTTTGGGGACCAGTGACACAAATATAGTGACCAGTGCTAAAAATATACACTGTCACTGTACTAATGACACTGGCAGGAAAGGGGTTAAACATCAGGGGCGATCAAAGGGTTAAAGGGGTTGTATGGGTTCGTTTTTTTTTTAAATAACAAACATATTATACTTACCTCCACTGTGCAGTTCGTTTTGCACAGAGTGGCCCCGTTCCTCCTGTTCTGGGGTCCCTCGGCAGCTGTCTCAGCTCCTCCCCACAATAGCTAACCCCCCTCTAGGAAGCTCTATTCTGAGGGGGTTAGCTTGCGGGCGTGCTCCCTGTCATGCATGCTGCGTCCATAGACACAGAGTGTATGACTCGGTCCCGCCCCCCCGGCGGGCTGCGTCATTGGTTGTGATTGACAGCAGCGTGAGCCAATGGCTGCGCTGTTATCAATCTATCCTATCTATCCAATCAATGGCCAGAGTCCGTGGAGAAGAGGATGCCAGGGGACGCGCACAGCAGGTGAACGGGCTCGGGTAAGTAAACGGGGGGGGGGCTGGGGGGGCAGTCATTGCCAGGTGTTTTTTCACCTTAATGCATAGGATGCATTAGGGTGAAAAAACACAAACCTTTACAACCCCTTTAACTCTGTTTTTTTTTTCAACTTAATGCATTCTATGCATTAAGATAAAAAGCCTTCTGTGTCCAGCAGCCCCCCTAATACTTACCTGAGGTCCATCTCTGTCCATTCATGTCAACGAGTGTCTTGGCCATCCGGGAGTCTCCCTCCTGATTGGCTGAGACCCAGCAGCGGCGCTGTTGGTTCCCTCAAGTCAGTTAGCCAATCAGGAGAGAAAGGGGGCGGGGTGGAACCATCTGAATGGACACAGGGAGCTGCAGCTTGACTTGGGTGCCCCCCATAGCAAGCTGCTTTCTGTGGGGGCACTCGACAGGAGGGAGGGGCCAGGATCACAGAAGAGGGACCCGGGAAGAGGAGGATCCGGGCTGCTCTGTGCAAAACAAACAGCACAGAGCAGGCAAGTATAACATGTTTGTTATAGACAACCCATCCCTTCTCTTAGTAAAAACAGCACACATTTAACAGTTAAAGTAATTGTAAAGTCTATTTTTTTAATATAAAAAAGGAGACTTTACAATCACTTTAATGTAACAAGAAAAGCCGCTCCAGGTGAGTGAGTCTCCGGTTAATCCCCATACACACTAGTCAGGTGCTAGCCCAAGCCCAGCTCACATGCTGTGTAACATAAGAAAATGATTCCGGACGGCTGCACTTCCAAAAATCCTTTTATTGAAGCATTCATATGACAAGTGGTTGACAGATGGAGCAGGGGACAAAAAGGTAGACGAGTTTCACACAAATGTTAGCGCTTAGTCATTACCTATTGGAACTAGTCACCATAATCACCTATATACTGCTCTAATGTGTCATCATTAGGTTCCAGGTGAACTAGCCCATTAAAAACAGTATTCGTGTATATAATAATAAAATACAAAAAAATGCAGCGGTGATCAAATACAAACCTTTTTTATTTATTTATTTATTTTTTTTACACATTTTCATTCTTTTTTTTTCGTTTATATAATAAAAAAAAATGTGTTCAAAATATTATATAAATGTAATTTGCTTATAGTGTTGCATAGGAAAAAAATGCCCTGGTCATTATAGGGGTGAAACCTTCAAATGGTTAATAACTAACTGTAAATTTATTTTTTCCACAAAAGTATTTATTCTAACTGTAAATTTATACTGAGCCACTAGAGGGAGACAAAGATTTATCTGTAGAGTCTTATGGAAAATCAGTTCGCAGAACAACTGGCATGAAAACAGATAAATCAGGATGTAGATTAAAGAATATAATCTGAGTGGCTCTATATTGTCATGCACCTCATCCCGTTTGGAGAAATTATAATTGTAGAGGAAAAGGGATTATACCGGTGCTACCAACAATCAATTCATAACAAGCAAGATAAAAATATCATTTCTTTTTTATTGAGTACAAAAGGATAAAGACAAGGATAAACAGGGGATATAGAAATAGTTAAAATCAAAATGAGAGCATATACAATTCACATATTAGGTTGCTGGTGACCCAAGAGAGAAGGAAAAAGTGGTTACAGATGGATGTTGAATCCCAACATGTTTCGCCAGTGATGGCTTCCTCAGGGGAGAGTGTGGACCACCACAATAATCCAGATTATTGTGGTGGTCCACACTCTCCCCTGAGGAAGCCATCACTGTTTATCCTTGTCTTTATCCTTTTGTACTCACAAAAAAAGAATTATATTTTTATCTAACTTGTTATGAATTGATTGTTGGTAGCACCGGTATAATCCCTTTTCCTCTACAATTATAAAAGGATATACAAAAGGATAAAGACAAGGATGAACAGTGATGGCTTCCTCGGGGGAGAGTGTGGACCACCACAATAATCTGGATTATTGTGGTGGTCCACACTCTCCCCCGAGGAAGCCATCACTGGCGAAACATGTTGGGATTCAACATCCATCTGTAACCACTTTTTCCTTCTGTCTTGGGTCACCGGCAACCCAATATGTGAATTTTATATGCTCTAATTTTGATTTTAACTATTTCTATATCCCCTGTTTATCCTTGTCTTTATCCTTTTGTACTCAATAAAAAGAAATTATATTTTTTATCTAACTTGTTATGAATTGATTGTTGTTAGCAGCGCTATAATCCCATTTCTTCTACAATTATAAGATAGATCAGGATATTTGCCCTTGTTGTAGCACTACCTAAATAATGAAAGTTACAATGTACAGGTTAAGTAAAATCTAGGCTTCTATATTCAGCGGACCCACAGATAACCATTGTTATTGAGCATATATAGGGAGTAAACCTTCACACGTACAAACATTGAAATCTGCCTTCTCAACAGCAGTGGATTCACTTGAACCCCTTGCATACTGTTTGTTGTAAAACTTCATAAGCAAATACCGTACGTGCAACAGCAACTCCATTTCTAAAACTTGCATTACATGTGAACAGATTAAGGTGAAAGAGTTTTAAAGCCCAACTCCGGGCAAAAAAAAAAAAAAAAAGCAGTGGGGCTGTGCTTGTTTTGTCTAGGGGAGAGGAGAAAGCTCTATATTCACCCGATCCTCCGCTCCATTGGAAAACGGCGCTCCCCTGTGATCCAGGGATGGACTGTTCCTGATGTCATTATGTCAAGAGCAGGTCTGTAGGCGTGATGATGTCAGGAACAGTCCACCGTACAAGACCGCTAGACCTCTGGGGGGGTGGAAGCCACAGGGACCGTTCTTGTGTGGAGAGGATCAGAGGATTAGGTAAATAGATCTCTGATCTCAAATCCCCTAGACCAGTGGCCTCCAAACTGTGGCTCAGAGACTGGATGAGGCCCTTTGCTTGCCTTTATCCGGCCCTCGAGGTACATTTCTTCATTTACTGATACAAGACACTATTCCTCCCACTGACACCAACAATGAGGTGTAATTCCTGCTCCTGACATCAACAATAGGGCTTTATTTCTCCCTCTGACACCAACAATGGGGCACTATTCCTCTCACTGACACCAACAACAGGACACTATTCCACCTCCTAGTGCCAAAGATGCATTGTTTACTCCCACTGATGCCAGGACAATTTCTACACCCAATGACCACAGTGTGCCCACCCCCGAAAGTCTGAAGGACAGTAAACTGGCCTTTTGTTTCGAAAGTTTGGAGACATGACACCAATGACGGGGCACTATTTCTCAAACTGACACCAATAATAGGGCACTACTTCTCCCATTGACACCTACAATGGAGCACTATTTCTCCCACTGACACCTACAATGGGGCACTATTCCTCTCACTGACCCCGACAGGGCACTACTTCTCCCACTGACACCAACAATGGGGCACTATTCCTCTCACTGACACCAACAATGGGGAACTATTCCTCCCACTGACACCAACAACAGAGCACTATTCCTCCCACTGACACCAACAATGGGGCACTATTCCTCTCACTGACACCAACAATGGGGCACTATTCCTCTCACTGACACCAATAACAGGGCACTAGTCCTCTCACCGATACAAATGGCAGGGCACTACTCCTCCCACTGACACCAACAACGAGTCACTATTTCTCTCACTGACACCTACAATGGGGCACTATTCTTCTCACTGACACCAACAATGGGGCACTATTCCTCTCACTGACACCAGCGATGGGGCACTATGTCACCTCCTAGTACCAAAGATGCATTGTTTACTCCCACTGACCCCAGGACAATTTCTACACCCAATGGCCACAGTCCGACCCCCCTAAAGTCTGGCTGGCCCTTTGTTTAGAAAGTTTGGAGACATCTTCCCTAGACAAAAACAAGCAGTTAGCACATGCTAGCTGCACATGTTAGCAGTGAGCACTTTTTTTTTTTTTTGTCGAAGTTTGGTTTTAAATGAACAAAATCCATCTGAACATGTGATGAAAAAATGACTAAACAGGAAATAAATTTAATGAAAAACCACATGTCAAAAATCAGCAAAGCTACAGGATAATGAAGTGGGGTTGGGACTTGAGGCATGTTGATGTGTATAATAATGTATGGAGTAAACATGAATAAAATGAATGCCACAACCCTCTACATGATTTACATTATATGAAATTGATAAAGGTTGTAATATGATACGATTATCAGGGCAAGCTTATACTTGGCACCCATAGATGAATACTCAACGCGTTTCATGGCCTGTTGCCAATCGTCAGGAGTTGGATGCATGAATGAGTAATGCCCTGTACACTTGGACTTTTCGGCAACAAAGGTCCGACAGTCTTTCCAACAGGCTTTCGATGGATTTTTGACGGACTTTCGAACGAACGGACTTGCCTACACACGATCACACCAAAGTCTGATGGATTCGTACGTGATGACGTACGACCGGACTAAAATAAGGAAGTTCATAGCAAGTAGCCAATAGCTGCCCTAGCGTCGGTTTTCGTCCATCGAACTAGCATACAGACGCGCACATTTTTCAATAGGAACTGGCTCCGGCGGAGTTTCGACGTAAAGATTTGAAACATGTTCCAAATCTAAAGTCCGTCAGATTTTCGACCAAAAAAGTCCGCTGCAGGTCCGATGAAGCCCACACACGGTCGAATTGCCCGCCGGACTCGGTCCGTCGGACCAGTCCGGTCGAAAAGTCCGCTCGTGTGTACACTGCATTAGAAGATAATAAATTGTTAAAATTATCTTTAGGGGTCCACTATTCCCCATAGATGGGAAAGAGACGGAGAAGAGAAAGAAAAAAGAAAAAGCACTTTCAGTATTACTTACAAATCAGCCCATAAATTATGGCCAGCTTCAGGGAATGGGAGAGAACGGAGGCCCGGCACAAATGGTCCCAACCGGGGGTTGAGGCGGGAGATCCTCTGAACAGGACCCATGGGGAACAGTAGCCAGGGAGCGGGTTGGAAAGTCACTACACTATGCCATATAGTGAAATGTGTGAATAATTGACATCTGCCCAAATCTGTGTACAGATATAATGAAAAATAGTAAGAAGCAGTTTTATTATGCCTATTATTATTCCTATTATTATTATGAATTACCCCTAGGGGATTGTGACATTCAATTTATTCATGTTTACTCCATGCTTTATTATACACATCAACATGCCTCATGTAAAGTCCCAACCCCACTTCTCTTTGTTCTCGTCTAACATTTAGGGATGGAGGTATGCTGATGTTTTTGTTTTAGGTTGAGACAAGTCACATTCATTTCTAGTTTTCTATAGGATGATGAACCATTATTCCTCCTCCGAGTCCCTTCTGTTTCTCAAGAAAATTCCCAACACATCAAAGGAACAATAAGGACGTTGGAGAGGTGGGGGGGGGCAATTGGCCTTTGGCTGCTAAAGGAACCTTTGGAGAGAAAAAATTGAAACCCAGCCTTTACAACAGAAATGGACTCCCCTTCTACCCCTTGCATATTTGAAACTACATACATTTAAAAAACGAAAAAAATTCAAAAAGTCAAGCTTTACTCCTCCTCCTAGGCCTCTGCATCTAAGTATATGGAGATACCTTCAAATAAAAAACACTCAACTCTTCTCACAAATTGGGTTAGATGGAGAAATTAGTTAGGGACCTATCCACAGATCTAGACCCATCTCAATGCTATACTTGAGTTCAATCTTCTTACCGTGATATTCTAAACTCCTCCTTGATAGAGGCAAACCTAAAAGTTCTAACTAGATGGTATCTTGTGCCTTACTGTTTTGTGAAAATGTTTGCTTTTGCGGATGTGCCTTACGAGGCTTGATGTATCATATACAATATGGTGGGAATCTTCTGGAGCGGGGTCTTCTTGAAGCCTAAGACTTCCAATCACATTAAAGGAACAATAAAAAAAAGGAGAGGTGGAAGGGCAGTGGGCCATTGACTTTTACAGGAAAATTAAAGATTCAAATGTAATTATAGTCATCTATATCAGTGGTAGCCAACCTTTCGGACCTCACGGACCACTAACATAAACTTTACATGCCTTATACCCACAATGCTCCGGCTCTCTGCCCCCCTCCCCCTGGATCACACTGCAGACTTATACACACAATTCTCCGCCTCACTGCCCCCTCCCCCACTGGATCACACTGCTGCCTTATACACGCAATGCTCCGGCTCTCTGCCCCCCTCCCCCTGGATCACACTGCTGCCTTATACACACAATGCTCCGGCTCTCTGCCCCTCTCCCCCTTGGATCACACTGCTGCCTTATACACACAATGCTCTAGTTCTCTGCCCCCCTCCCCTTGGATCACACTGCTGCCTCATACACATAATGCTCCCTCTGCCCCCTGGATCACACTGCTGCCTTCTACACACAATGCTCCGGCTCTCTGACCCCCTTCCCCCCGGATCACACTTCTGCCTTATACACACAATGCTCCGGCTCTCTGCCCTTCTCCCCCTGGATCACACTGCTGCCTTATAAACACAATGCTCCAACTTTCTGCCCCCCTCCCCCTGGATCACACTGCTGCCTTATAAACACAATGCTCCGGCTCTCTGCCCTCCCCCCCATCACATTGCTGCCTTATACACACAATGCTCCGGCTCCCTGCCTCCCACCCCCTGCCTTATACACACAATGCACCGGCTCTTTGCCTCCCACCCCCTGGATCATACTGCTGGCTTAGACACACAATGCACTGGCTCTCTGCCTCCCACCCCCTGGATCATACTGCTGGCTTATACACACAATGCACCGGCTCTCTGCCTCCCACCCCCTGGATCATACTGCTGCCTTATACACACAATGCTCCGGCTCTCTGCCTCCCACCCCCTGGATCATTATACTGCCTTATACACACAATGCACCGGCTCTCTGCTTCCCACCCCCCGGATCATACTGCTGCCTTATACACACAATGCATCGGCTCTCTGCCCCCCCCCTGCACTCTGCATTACACTGCTGCCTTACACTGGCTAGTCATTGGATCTCACCTCCTTACCCAGCCATGTGCCCGAGCTCCGTGCTCCCTCCCACAGTCTGTGATCAGCACTGCCATTTGGAAGTCCCCTCCTTCTTCACCTCCCACTCTCTGCACCACTCCTGGCGCCTCACTCTGAGTTCACAGGAGCCAGAACTACAGAGGCATTGAGTATCCATACCAGTCAGTACTGTTAGCACACATTAGGAACAATGCTGGAAACATTGGGCGATTTCAGAACCCATGGGCACCACCAAAATTTTCTCATGGGCCATCAGTGGTCCACGGACCACTGTTTGGCGACTGCTGATCTATATCTTAGGATCATATGATTGGACATGTGGTTATCAGCATTTGCAGCAAATCAAGAGTGATAAATCTACAAGCCATTTGGTGCCATATGAATGAGAAGACAGGTGACTATTCACATAAAAGCTCAGTGGAAGCAGCACATGAATAATACCTGTAGACAGCCAAAGCCTGCAAATCTCCTTCTTGCCCCTCCCTTTCCACCTCTTCCTACACTTACAGGACTCTCCATCTGCATTCGCCGCTACATCTGCTGCCTTAACTGGTGGGGATGGAAATCTGACAAGGGGTTTGAGATGCAAAGTATACGGCACATTAGGCAGTGTAGAGGGTGAGCATGGGGCCACGCTTTGTAGGATTAAAGTAGAACTATAGGCTAAACCTTTTTTTCATTCTGGATAGAGTAAGGGAGGGTTATAACCCCTGTCAGATTTTTTTCACCATCTGTGTCCCATTGCGAAGATTTCCCTTCACTTCCTGTCCCATAGCCAAACAGGAAGTGAGAGGATATTCCTGCAAATGAAGGGAGTTCCTTGGTGGCCTTCAGGTAACCAGAACTAGTGTCCCCATTGGAAAATTTCCCCTCTATTACTTTTCTAGGGACAACCCAAAAGTAGCAATTTTCTTTTACTTTCGCTTTCAATGATAATAGAAAAACAGGAATAATAGAGAGGGTGAATCTCCTTAACGGGGGCAGAGACAGCAATAAAAACGGATGGTGTTCAATCTCCACTCTATCCAGGACTAAAAAAAAAAAAAAGTTTTGCCTTTAGTTATACTTCAAGCATAGGCGTCAATCATGCCGAGAGACTTCTAACTCCACCCTGTCATCTCCAGGTATAAACAAGGCCAAGGATAAATCCAAGGAAAAAAACAAGCTTAACTCATCATCGTTGACCAGGCAGGTATATCTTCCCCGGCTGTGGAGAACAAGAAAATAGATGCACCAAGTCACCCCCTTTCCTAGAATCTCTCATTCCAGTTAGTGGAGCACTGAAGTCTGCGAATCAGAGGCTTGTGTTGTACCACAGATACCCAGACACATGGGCGTTGCCAGGTCTACAAAAGATCTGGGGCTAGAGCCCATAGCAGCGTAGTAAAGAGATTCATACGCTTGGGCGGGCATACACATGTATATAATATACGTGTGTGTGTATATATCCCCAGAGAGCCCCCCATTTACATCAGGATCCCCAGAGAGCCCCCCCTTATATCAGGGTCCCCAGAGAGCCCCCCCTTACATCAGGGTCCCCAGAGAGCCCCATCTTACACCAGGGTCCCCAGAGAGCCTCTTCCTTACATCAGAGTCCCCAGAGAGCCTCCCCCTTGCATCAGGGTCCCCAGAGAGCCCCCCACTTACATTAGTGTTCCCAGAGAGCCCCCCACTTACATTAGTGTTCCCAGAGAGCCTCCCCCTTAAAATCAGGGTCCCCAGAGAGCCCCCCCACTTACATCAGGGTCCCCAAAGAGCCTCCCCTCCCCTTGGGGACCCCTGCAGAGACTCGGGGCTATGGGCCCCAGATTCGGGGCTATTGCCCCAAAAGCTACTCCCTAGCGATGCCACTGCCCAGCCAACATTTTTTTACCCAGAAGACCATTCCTGCCCTCCACCAACATGTGGAAGATAATGCCTATTTGTCGCTGGAGCACAAGGTCAGTTCCTGGGGTCGCATGAACACAGGCACCTAATACATCAAGAATGGGCAGAGATGTTACATCTCCTTTAGGTCAATTTGGTCAATTTACTGGTAACCAGGAAGGATGCAGGAAGGGGAACGTCACTGGAGCTAGTGGTGCTGTCCTTTGTCGTGCAACGTGGTGATGATTAGACATGTGCAATTTGTTTAGTTCCAAATCAAAATTTGGACAAAATTTTCGCTATTTAGAAATTCAGATGTATCCAAATTTTCCAACTACAATAGTAACAATGTAACCAATATTTTCAAATCTTGTGACGTGTCAATGGTGCTCTACACCCCACGTGAAGAATTAAAAAATGTGGCGCTATCCTAAACACAATATTTGTGATAACACTATTTACAGTGCAAAATCCTAATCTAGTGAACACATTTTTACGGGTGTTTAAAAAAATATATAAATAAAAAATGAAAAAAAAAATCAAATAAAAAAATATATTAAAAAAACACCAAAATGAATACAATACCTAAAGTGACTCAGTGCTAGCACTACTAACAAATTATATGTGTCAATCCTTCTCCAATTAATGAGTATATAACATAAAAACAAAATAGCACAGTGTACATATTATACATTGACTAAGTGACTAATATATAATGAATATAGTCTGTGAAAAATGCACACATATGTGTAAAAAGTCCGTGATAGTGATTCAATAAATCTCAACTGTGCCACAGCAAGTCCTTAATGTTTCTTGAAGTTTAATTGAACCTTCCACCACACCTCTGTGTTCAGTGCTCCCTCTCCCAATAGACAGTCTCTCACCAGCTCTCTCTGCCTCCACTTTCGTATGAGGCTATCAAGCATAGGAGTTTCCAGGCTACCAGCAGGGGTTAAGAATATTCCATCCAGAGATTCATTCCATATAAAAATGAAAAAGAACTCCCAATAGTGTGATAACGTAAAACTTTTAATATCGCACACTTCAAATAACACTTCAAAAGATCCACTCACATTATGTAAACACTATAAAAGCACAGCAAAAATCCACGGCAATCTGCACACTGTAATACCAACACAGCAACCTGGATAAGCCTTCCTAGGGGGTATGCGGTCACGGCGGACCCTGCCACAGCTGACGTGTAAGAAGTCTCTCTCACCCTCTCCTCGCTCGCTCGTCCAATGGACCCACCGTCTCCCCTGATAGGCGAACCTCAGAGCTTGCTTCCTCCTGTCACTGAGTATGTGGTGTTTAATCTTCGCTCGGCCACGCCCCCCCTCGGCGTGGCCGAGCAAAGACAACATTTTGTCAGAAATTTGAATCAAATTTTTAATAAAATTTGAAAATGAACTCAAATTCGTTAATAAATTTGAAATAAAACATATTGCTGACTATTGCTGATGTCCTTCAATGGGGTTGATTTACCAAAACTGGAGCACTCAGAATCTGGTGCATGGTAGCCAATCAGCTTCTAAATTCAGCTTGTTCAATTAAGCTTTGACTATAAAACCTAGAAGCTGATTGGTTTCTATGCAGAGCTGCACCAGAATTTGCACCATGCAGTTTTTTGTAAATAAATTAATGTAATGCCCCGTACACACGGTCGGATGTTCGATGGGAGCTTGTTGACGGAAATTCCGACCGTGTGTAGGCTCCATCAGACATTTTCCATCGGAATTTCCATCACATAAAATTTGAGATCTGGATCTCAAATTTTCTGACAACAAAATCCGTTGCCGTAAATTCCGAGCGTGTGTACACAATTCTGACGCACAAAATTCCACGCATGCTCTGAATCAAGCAGAAGAGCCACACTGGCTATTGAACTTTTTTTTTCGGCTCGTCGCACGTGTTGTACGTCACCGCGTTCTTGACGGTCGAAAGTTCATGTGATCGTGTGTATGCAAAAAAAGCTTGAGGGGAATTCCGTCAGAAAAAACATCCAAGTTTTTTCGGACGGAAATTCCAATTGTGTGTACGCGGCATTAGTGTATTAGTGTTAGAATAGAGCCGTCTTCCAAAATTCGAATTTAGAAAAGAATGGAATAGAATAAAACAGAATAGAATAGAAAGTAAAAGAATAGAATAGAAAATTAAAATCATAGAATAGAATATAATAGAATAAACAAGTGAATGGAATAGAAAGAATATAGTCATCTTCCGAAACTCGAAAAGAATAGACTAGAATAAAACAGAATAAAATAGAATAGAAAAGTGTAGAAAAAAATAGAATAGAAAATATAGGAATAGAACAGAAAATAAAAGAATAGATGCTGTACCCAAAATAAATTTATATCATTTTTTTCATACTAATAGAGCTTTCTTTTGGTGGTATTTGATCACCACTGGGTTTTTTATTTTTTATTGTTTCACTTTTTTTTTGTTTCACTTATTTTTTATTATTTAAATGAAAAAAAGGCTGAAAATTTTGAAAACAAAAACAAGATTTTCTACTTTCTGTTATAAAACATATTCAATAAAAAAATCAAATGTCGTCATAAATTTAGGCCAAAATGTATTCTGCTACATGTCTCTGGTAAAAAAAAAAAAAATCCCAATAAGCGAATATTGATTGGTTTGTGTGAAAGTTATAGCGTCTACAAACTATGGTATATATACTGGAATTTACACAGCTATGATGCTATACTGGTAATAGCGGTGATCAGCGACTTATAGTGGGACTGTGATAGGGTGGTGGGCAATCTGGTGCTAACAGACACTATCTGGGAGGTTGACTAACTGACACTGTCATCGATAGTGACAGTAATACAGTGATCAGATATAATACTGTCCGCTGTATTAATGACACTGGCTGACAAGGGGTTAACATCAAGGAGAAAGCAAGGGGGTAACTGTGTGCCTAAATAGTGTAATGTGTGTAATGTGTGCTGCTTTTTACTGCTTTGCAGGGAAAAGAAACAGCCAGATCATTAATCTGTGTACAGAGCCCTGTGTGTATGTAAACACAGAACTCTTGGCTACAGCTGATCAGCAGGTCCCAGCCATAAATCATTGTTCGGGGCCCGTTGAAAAAAATCCTAAAAAAAATTACATTCAGAAGAAGAACGTTTAGGCAGAGAAAAAAAAAAGCCAGATGCTCCTAAATGCACATAAAGGCGTCTAAACAACGTTTATTCATTTCAATGGCCAAAAATAAATAAAATTCATTTTCTGGCAAATGAAACACACAGTTTCCGGTTCTCTGAGGGGAGAAGTGACAGATCGTCTGTTCATACAGAGTATGAACAGCGATCTATCTCTTTCCCTACACAGTCCCCTCCCCCCTTCAGTTAGAACACACAATAGGGAACACATTAACCCCTTGATCGCCCCCTAGTGGTTAACCTCTTTACTGCCAGTGGCATTTTTACAGTAATCAATGCATTTTTAATCGCACTGATCGCTGTATTAATGCCAATGATCCCATAAATGTGTCAAAATTGTCCGATGTGTCTGCCATAATGTCACAGTCCCAATAAAAATTGCAGATTGCTGCCATTACTAATAAAAAAAAAATAATTAATAATAAAATTGCCATAAAACTATGCCCTATTTAGTAGATGTTATAACTTTTGTGCAAACCAATTGATATACGCTTTTAGCGATTTTTTTTTACCAAAAATATGTAGAAGAATACATATCGGCCTAAACTGAGGAAAAAAATGTTTTTTTTTATATATTTATTATAGTAAAAATTAAAAAAATAATGCCTTATTTTCAAAATTGTTGCTGTTTTTTTCTTTATAGCGCAAAAAATAAAAACTGCAGAGGTGATCAAATACCACCAAAAGAAAGCTCTATTTGTGGGAAAATAAGGACGTCAATTTTGTTTGGGTGCAACGTCGCACGACCGCGCAATTGTCATTTAAAGCGACGCAGTGCTGAATCGCAAACCGTGCTCTGGTCAGGAAGGGGGTAAAATCTTCTGGGGCTGAAGCGGTTAACTGACAATTGCGTGGTCATGGCGACGCTGTACCCAAATAAAATTGTCCTATTTTTCCCCCACAAATAGAGCTTTCTTTTGGTGGTATTTAATCACCTCTGCGTTTTTTATTTTTTGCGCTGTAAACAAAAAAAAAATTTAAAAATATATTCAATACATCCAATAAAAAAAAAAGAAAAAAAATCAAATGTTTTCATCAATTTAGGCCAATATGTATTTTACTACATATTTTTAGTAAAAAAAAAAAAAAATCCCAATAAGCGTATATTGATTGGTTTACACAAAAGTTATTGCTTCTACAAACTATGGGATTTTTTTTTTTGTTACTAGTAATTCAGATCAGCGACTTATAGCGATATTGCGACAGACAAGTGTCACTATACTAATGACACTTGCAAGGAAGGAGTTAACATCAGTTGTGATCAAAGGGCTAACTGTGTGCCTAGGGAGTGCTTGCTAACTGTGTGGGGGGGGTGCTTTCACTGGGGGAAGACAGAGATCCGTGTTCCTGCTTAGCAGAAACACCGGATCAGCACATCCCCCCTCTTACAGAACGGCGGTCTGCCTTGTTTACTTTGGCAAACCACCATTCTGCCTGTCTCCTGAAGGATTGGTGGGCCCTGGTGGACATTGCGTCTGCTGGACCCACTAATTGGCTCCCACTGTGTCCAATCACAGCGAGAGTGGGTCGCAGGCTATGCAAACATAGAAGTGGAAAAAAAGACCAAGTGGTCCATTAAATCTGCCCCATTTTTTTTTTTTTACTTTTTTGTCTGAGTAAAGATCTATTTTTTTTCCTCAAACATGATTGAATCCGCTTACTGCTAATGGACTCACTACCTCTGCTGAGAGTCTATTCCAAGCATCGACCACTCTTTCTGTAAAATAATACTTTCTAAAATTAGTTTTGACCTTTCCTCCTGCGAATCTGAAGTCATGTCCCCGTGTTCTTGGTTTTGGCTTCAAATCGATACTGAGGTTGAGCATCTATACTGGGAAATCACTGTTGCCCGTTTCTTACCCCAGAAGGGAATTGGTTAGTATAGCTTGCTTTCTAACACGGGGAACCTCACAATTATTTTTTTTCATTGGCTTATCCCTTTCCCCGTGTTTTTTTTGACAAACACGTAGGTATCTTGATGTGCTCTGCACAGTTGTTACAGCCAAAGTTTTGAGAGCAAATATTTACCAGTTGAGTACCCAAAACAAAGACGAGAGCAAAAATGCTACATGTCCAGAAGTCTCGAGTGGAAATTCCTGGAGAAGATGGTGGGTCTCTAATACCGAGAATGTCAGCAGGACTCAAGAGCTGAGTAATTACTGTCACCTCCCGTGACTTTAACATGTGTTCATGCACTTGCAATGTGGCACATTATTAGATGTGTTTTTCTTTTTAACGTTCAGTAGGTTTTTATTTTCCTGAATAGCCATAGTTGAAAACACAGCCATAGCAATAAAACGCCAGATATACCGTAATTGTTGAGAATGGGTTAGGACTACATGCAACATGCCTGATATTATAAGATTAGGAAGATCATACTACAGCATTCACAGGAATGAACTCCAAGGCAAAGAGTCTTAATTCCAAGTCGCAATATCTATTAACGTATGATAGCCAATCTCGTAAAAAAAGGCACAGGTGTGCATAACCAACAATGAGTGCATAGACTAAAGAGTGCGAGAGGAGGAAAAAGCAAAGAGAGAATGGATTAGCAAAAAGAGGAGGGGGTTGGTAGATGGGGTGGATGCTAAAATTTCAATTACAAAGGTTTCATTCAAAAACTGAAAGGAATCCGAAGGGCGATGTGGTTTGCTCTTAAGCGTGTCAAAAATAAAACAAATAAGGCAATAAAACTGGGCAGACATATAAAATGAAAAAAAAAAGAAAACAGTGCCAGTGTCACGGGCAGGGGTCAGGCTTGGAGACCAGTAGCTGTAGCAGTAGAGAGGCTCCAACCGACCAGCAGGTCACTCTGGCGAATGCCGTGGACTCAACCGAGGAGCAGGGTCTAAACATCAACGGGAGATGGGTTTTGCTGGATGCTAATACCAATTTCTTCAGGATCACCCCACCAGGAGGTGAGCAAGCCAGAGTCCATTAGCAGATATAGGAGGTAGAGATTGAGCAGAAGCGTAGTTGAGGAACAAGCCAAAGGTTGGTAACCAGGTTGCAGTAGCTAGTACCAGGTAACAATCCTCAGGATCACACCACCAGGAGGTGAGCAAGCCGGGGCTGAGTAGTAGATATAGAAGTTAGGGATCAAGCAAAAATGTAGTCAGTAAACAAGCCAAAGGTCGGCAACAAGTGGTTGCAGTTTGGGATCAAGCAGAAGCATAGTCGAGGAACAAGGTCAGTTACCAGGTCGCAATTGCTAGTACCAGGTCGTGGTCTTCAGGATCGCCCCACCAGGAGGTGAGCAAGTTGGGGACCAGTAGCAGATATAGAAGGTAGAAATCAAGCAGAAGCATAGTCAGTAAATAAGTCAAAGGTCGGTAAAAAGTGGTTACAGGTTGGGATCAATCAGAAGTGTAGTCGAGGAACAAGCCAAAAGTCAGTAACAAGTGGTTGCAGGTTGGGATCAAGCAGAAGCATAGTTGAGGAACAAGCTAAAGGTTGGTAAACAGGTTGCAGTAGCTAGTACCAGATCATGGTCCTCAGGATCACCCCACCAGGAGGTGAGCAAGCTAGGGTCCAGTAGCAGATATAGCAGGTAGGTATCAAGCAGAAGCATAGTCAGTAATCAAGCCAAAGGTTGGTAACAAGTGGTTGCTGGTTGGGATCAAGCAGAAATGTAGCCGAGGAAAAAGCCAAAGGCTGGTAACAAGGAGTTGCAGGTTGGAACAAGCCAAACCAAGCAGTAGCAGTTGCCAGTACCAGGTCCCAGTCCTCAGGATCACCACACCAGGAGGTGAGCAAGTTGGGGACCAGTAGCAGATATAGAATGTAGAGGTCAAGCAGAAGCATAGTTAGTAAACCAGTCAAAGCTTGGTAAAAAGTGGTTGCAGATTGGGATCAATCAGAAGTGTAATCGACAAACAAGCCAAAAGTAAAAAACAAGTGGTTGCAGGTTGGAAGCAAGCAGAAGCATAGTTGAGGAACAAGCCAAAGTTTGGTAACCAGGTTGCAGTAGCTAGTACCAAGTCACAGTCCTCAGGATCGCCACACCAGGAGTTGAGCAAGCTGGGGTCCAATAGCACATATAGCAGGTAGGGATCAAGCAGATTAGCAGAAGTGTAGTCAGTAAACAAGGCAAAGGTTGTTAACAAGTGATTGCAGGTTGGGATCAAACAGAAGCGTAGTCAAGGGAACAGCCAAAAGTCGGTAACAAGTGGTTGGAGGTTGGGATCAAGCAGAAGCATAGTTGTGGAACAAGCCAAAGGTTGGTAACCAGGTCGCAGTTGCTAGTACCAGGTCATGGAGCTCAGGATCGATCCACCAGGAGGTGAGCAAGTTGGGGTCCAGTAGCAGATATAGAAGGTAGAAATTAAGCAGAAGCATAGTCAGTAAACAAGTCAGAGGTTGGTAAAAAGTGGTTGCAGGTTGGGATTAAGCAGAAGCGTATTCGAGGAACAAGCCAAAAGTCAGTAACAAGTGGTTGCCGGTTGGGATCAAGTGGAAGCATAGTTGAAAAACAAGCCAAAGGTAGGTAACCAGTTCACAGTCGTTAGTACCGGGTCGTGGTCTTAAGGATTTCCCCACCAGGAGGTGAGAAAGTTGGGGTCCAGTAGTAGATATAGCAGGTAAGGATCAAGCAGAAGCGTAGTCAGTAAAAAAGCCAAAGGTCAGTAACAAATGGTTGGTGGCTGGGATCAAGCAGAGGTATAGTCTAGGGACAAGCCAAAGGTCGGTAACAAGTGGTTGCAGGTAGGGATCAAGCAGAAGCGTAGTCGAGGAACAAGCCAAAGTCAGTAACCAGGTTGCAGTCACTGGTAACAGGTCGTGCTCCTCAGGATCACCACACCAGGAGGTGAGCAAGTTGGGGTCCAGTAGCAGATATAGATGGTAGATATCAAGCAGAAGCATAGTCAGTAAACAAGTCAAAGGTTGGGATCAAGCAGAAACATGGTCGAGGAACATAGGTCGGTAATCAGGTTGCAGTCGCTAGTAACAGGTCACAGTTCTGAGGTTTGCCCCTCCAAGGGGTGAACAATCTGGGGTCCAATAGTAGATATAGTGGGCAGGGATCAAGCAGAAGCGTAGTCAGTAATCAGACCAAAGGTCGGTAACAAGTGGTTTACATATTACATATTCCAAGCTCTCACTATAGTTTGTTTTGCTGCTGGTAGCATAAAAGTAGAGACTTGGTAAGGGTGGAGGTTTTAGGCAAAGGAACACGAACCAGGGGTCCCTCGGGAGCGAACAATTAAATAGGGAGCGCATTAAATTAAACACTTTGGTCAAGAATCTGTTTTGCATAGGACAGGTCCACCTAATGTTTTCTGGCTCTTTTACATTGGTGGTTGGGTTATGGTAAAAACAAGAGGCTGAATCTACATTACAGACTGACAGAGCTGCACATATGCTGTGGCCATGATGCTTTGGCAATTTTAACTCAGGCTGCAGAGTTTGACAGATGGCACTGCCGGTTAAACTCACCCATAGAGGTCAATGGGGCTGCATATTCCGTGGTGCAGTGTAAATACAAAGCAGTCATAACCTTATAAGCACTGACAGGTAATAACATTGATTATCTTGTTACAATGGCATCTGAAAGGGAGTGGGATATCTTAGGCAGCAAGTGAACATGTTGTCCCTGAAGTTGAGGTGTTGAAAGCAGAAAAAATGGGCAAGCGTATGAATTTGAGTGACTTTGACAAGAGCCAAATTGTAATGGCAATGAATGCATTAAGGTAAAAAAAAAAAAAACATCAGTGTTTAGAACCACTTTATTTTAATCCAGATCAAGAGAGCAGCCTGGATAGCAACCACAGCTCCCTCCATAGATTCAGTGGAGGAGTGGGTGTAGCCACTCAAGGATATGACAAGTGTCATTTGCAGGATCACTTGGTTAAAATAAAGCAATAAAAGCTTTCAAGTGTTTCAGGTTTTAGATATGCTCTGTGCGAGGTTGGTGTCGGACCGATGGAGACCCACAGTGGTCTAGCCCTCCAGTGGGCTTGCCTGGCTGCATTACAGTAATAGCTTTTGAAACTTTAGTTGGACTTTAAGACTAAATACACATGAGATACGCATGTATGTTCTAAAGCAGTCATTCTCAGCCAGGGTTCAAATGAATCCTAGGTATCCTCCAGAGGTTGCTAGAAGTTCCTTGAGTAGTGAGCAATGGCAAATTGACCTTCTACCTGGTGGTCCCTGTATAGTTCTATATAAAGAGAACCAATGTCACCTGGCAGAGTCAGTGGTGGGGGATTAATGGAGTATCTCCCCTCTTTCCTCTGATACGTAATCGCTGACACCAATTAATTTTGAAGATGTCTGTAGGGTGACATTCTTCCCAATGGCCACCGATGTAAGGGGGAACATCTCCTACAGACCACCAAGGAAAGAAGCCCTTCTATGACCACCACCATTAAGGGGTCCTTCACCCACAGGCCACCAATATAAGGAGGCACCTCTCCCACTGGCCACCAGTGTAAGGAGGCACCTCTCCCTCTGGCCACCAGTGTAAGGCGGCACCTCTCCCAATGGCCACCAATGTAAGGGGACATCTCTCCCACTGGCCACCAATGTGGGATGTGTGTGAACACCGCTCTAGATCAGTCTCCCATCTCCACCTCCACTAATACACAGACCAGTCCATCACAGATTCTAACAAGCAAAAACGAATTCTGGTAGGCTGCACGTCCAGTAAAATCATCCTTAATTCAGCAAGTCCATAAAAACATGTCCAAAAACACAAATAGAGGGGAACAGCATCACAAGCTTAATGTAAGGCGACAACTTTCCCACTGGCCCCCAATGTAAGGGGTCATCTCTCCCACAGGCCACCTATGTAAGGGCCCGGGATACCTCTCCCACTGACCACCAATGTAAGGAGGCACGTTTCCCACTGGCCACCAATGTAAGGGGGCAACTCTCCCACTGGCCACCAATGTAAGGGGATAACTCTTCCACTGGTCACTAATGTAAGGGGGCATCTCTCCCACAGGTCACCAATGTAAGGAGGCACCTTTCCCACTGGCCACCAATGTAAGGGGACAACTCTCCCACTGGCCACCAATGTAAGGGGATAACTCTCCCACTGGCCACCAATGTAATGGGGCACCTCTCCTACTGGCCACCAGTGTAATGGGACACCTCTCCTACTGGCCACCAATGTAATGGGACACCTCTCCTACTGGCTACTAATGTAAGGGGCACCTCTCTAACTGGCTACTAATGTAAGGGGCACCTCTCTCACTGGCCACCAATGTAAGGGGGTACTTGTCCCACAGGTCAACAATGTAAAGGGAAACCTCTCCCACTAGTCACCAATGAAAGGAAGCCCTACTGTACTATGACCACCACCATTAAGGGGTCCTTCTTCCACTGACCAGCAATGTAAGGCGGCACCTGTCCCACAGGCCACCAACATAAGGCGGCACCTGTCCCACAGGCCACCAACATAAGGGGGCACCTGTCCCACTGACTATAAAGGTAATGGGGACACTTCTAAACTGACCACCAAATTAAGGGAAGGACCTTTTCTGTTGACCTCCAATGTGGGGAATAACTACAATTCTCACTGTCTGCTCTTCATTTTGGTTAATATTAACTTCACAATTATTTCAGAAGTTTTTGCTAAAAAGAATTCCCCTGTATATCATAGGGGGATAAAAAAAACTGCTACATGTCAAATACACAATATAGTCTTTATTGTATACTATATTATATACTATAATATATATTATATCTACAACCCGCTGATCACACAATACATTTCTAGCAGAGGTTCCCTGAGACATGAACATTCGTTATTTAAAGAAGAACTACAGCTTTTTTTTTTTTTTTTAAATAAGGGAGGGTTATGACCCCTGTCAGCTTTTTTTTTAGCCATCTGTGTCCCATTGGGGGGGGGGGAGGGGGGTGTTCCCTTCACTTCCTGTCCCATAGACATACCCTGTGTCCCCGAAAATAAGACCTAGCGTGATTGTCAGTGATGGCTGCAATATAAGCCCTACCCCCCAAATAATCCCTAGTTAAAGTCCTTGTAGGTCTTATTTTCAGGGTAGGGTTTAGTTTCGGGGAAACGGGGTAGGGCTTATTTGGGGGGTAGGGCTTATATTGCAGCCATCACTGACAATCACGCTAGGTCTTATTTTCGGGGAAACAGGGTAGCAGGAAGTGAGAGGAAATCTCTCTAAAGTGAGTGAATCCCTGGTTGTCACCAGAACTAGTGTCCCCATTAGAAAATTTCCCCTCTATTCCTGTTAAAATTTTGGATTTTCTTTTATTTTTACCTTCAATGATAACAGTAAACAGGACAAATAGAGAGGGTGAGAGGGTACAGACAGCAATAAAAACCTAACAGGGGTTCCAACCCCTCTCCACTCTATCCAAAACAAAAATAAAAAGTTTTGCGTTTAATTTTTTTTAAATTTTCCATTACATTTTTTTTAATGCCATTTTTGAATTACCTTAGTTCTATGTTCCAGGTCAGTGCCTTGAAATATACAAAAAGCCGGGTAAATAATTGTCACCATCGGGTAACCCGCTCCGAGAACCATTGTTGGAGTGCAGGTAGAGAGGATGCGGGTGCAAAGAGGCTGCGGCAGATCAGCAGCACTGAAATGCAAAAAAAAATTTTAAAAAAACAATAAAAAGGGAAAAATAAAATTAAAAAAAAAAGGAAATAAATAAAATAAATTTAAAAAATGCCAATCGTTTCTTATTCAGTGCTTTTAAAAACATATTCATTTACATTCAGATTTAGATCTGCTTTAATTCCCTATCAATTGATCAATTTCTCTCTCTTAAGCCTCGATCACCTATCTATCGGTGTATATCAAACGTATCCATACAAGAGTTCAGACACGCCGTCTGCTATTCCATGAGCTATAGCCCAGAGGTATTGCCTCCGCCCCGTCAGCCAATCAGCTGCACTGTAGCCCTGTCAATCAGACCAGCTCTGCACCTGCTGTTCTAGAATGAGTCAATGCTTTATCAGGCCACACCCCCTTACACAGCACACAGGTGATGATCCCAGTCATTCTAAACTCACAATGTTACCTGCAGACACCCATAGTACCTGCATCTATCAGCTGATCCGCTGTGTGTGACATGCCATGCATTCAGGAGGCAGCATCCTACAATTCCTGCTAGTCTGATGGCAACCTGATTTTTTTCTTCAGCACTTTTTATCTTTTTGTTTTTATTGTTTTTTTTTTTCATTTTCAGTTTGCACTTTGCGATTTCACTCAAAGGTTTGGACTGGAAGCATTGAGATGAAGTCCACCCATCTGTGCTCTGCCTTAATGAGCTTCTTGCTGGCCATCGTTGTTGCATTTTCTGCAAGCAGTGAAGCGACAGACTGTAAGTGATTTTAATATGTTACCTTGTTTCCATTTTATAGTGTATGATAAGCTTTCTCAACCAAGCCCCCCCCCCCCCCCTGTGAGGTTAGTGGGGGTTCTCCCTTTTGATGTTAGTAGGGGGTTTCCCCTTTTGAGGTGGTTGGTAGGGGGTTTCCTCCCAACATGGTTGGTAGGGGGTTCCAACTTTTTTGAGGTTTAGTAGGGGGTTCCCTCCCGAGGTGGATGGTAGGGGGTTCCCTCCTTTTTTAGGGTTGGCAGGGTGCTCCTCCCAAGGTGGATGGTTGGCAGGGTGCTCCTCCCAAGGAGGTTGGTTGGCAGGGTGCTCCTCCCAAGGAGGTTGGTTGGCAGGGTGCTCCTCCCAAGGAGGTTGGTTGGCAGGGTGCTCCTCCCAAGGAGGTTGGTTGGCAGGGTGCTCCTCCCAAGGTGGTTGGTTGGCAGGGTGCTCCTCCCAAGGTGGTTGGTTGCTCCTCCCAAGGTGGTTGGTAGGTAGGGTGCTCCTCCCAAGGTGGTTGGTTGCTCCTCCCAAGGTGGTTGGCTGGTAGGGTGCTCCTCCCAAGGTGGTTGGTATGGGTTCCTTTAGGAGTGAGCAATGGCAAATTTATCTCTTGCCTACAATGACCACCAATGTTTCTTAAACCACATAGCAATTTTAAGTACAATTATAGGTTAACTGCTGCAGGTGGCTAATACCCACAGATGACTGGAATACCCTGAGAACATATCATTATTATTTATTTTTTACCACCTTCTGCGGGGGGGGGGGGGGGTGGGGGTTATGAGGTTATTTTACTTTTCTTTGGGGGTGTTTTATTTGCCTTTTTTTTTGGGGGGGGGGGGGGGGGCTATTTGCTTTTTTGGGGGGTGTTTTTTCTTAGGGTTTTTTTTTGGGGGGGGGGGTTGGGATTCTTTTGGGGGGTGTTCCTTTTAGGGGGGGGGGTGTTGGTTGTTTGAGGGTGTTTTTTTTTTTTTTTTTTTTTTTTTTTTTTTTTTTTTTCAGATTATAATGCAGGGTAATGATAATGAATGGAGGTGATCTTGAAGGATCGTATCTTCTGTGTGTGGTGATCATCTTTCATTGTTCTGGATGCTGTGATTTCACCAAGGGGGAGATCCATTTGATTTTGGTTATTCTACTTTGCCTGAAGTGCTTCGTCAATGGGCGCTTGTGGGCCATTGTACCTAAATGGCACCAGTTTTGTGAACTGGTTTTTGCAAGTGTAATTCCCATGTGTCGGTGATTGTGTCCATAGAGAGGTCTTCTGGTCTGCTTATATTTTGCCTTGCCTGGTTCCTAGGCAGGCCAGGGGACAGTCAGGCTGAGGAGTACAACTGTGCAAGACTGAAGGGAAGGGCGGAGTTATGCTTTATGTGGGTCACATTGCCAACTTTGCGTCCAAAAACAAGAGCCAACCCTGGCCTGTACTCGCTGTTCTTCTTCATACAAGCCTTCTGCTATGCACATATGTGATCTATACCTGGCCTCCCTCCCAAATCCCTACAATTTCTTATTGGTTGCTTAGGCTGCTCTTCACCTCTGACGCCCAATAGGAAGTCACAGCGGAATCGGCTCTCCTCGCCTCACACTGACAGAGTGTGAGGCGAGCCGATCAGGGGCATCTCCTCACAGGGGGACATCTACACATGTAATCAGGGCATTGATCATCAGTGCCCTGATTACAATATAGCAATACAGTGTCACCAATCCCTGCCCATCAGTGTCGTCCATCAGTGCCACCCATCAGTACCACCCACCAGTGGTGCCTATTAGTTCCCATCAGTGCCGCCCATAAGTGCGGCATATTAGTGCCACCTCATCAGCGCACATCAGTGAAGATGAAAAATTACTTAGTTACAAAATTTACTGACAAAAAAAAAAAAAAAAGTAAACTGAAAGTGCCCAGTAGGCAAGTGGTTAAACTCCACGGCCTACCTGAGTATTGTTGCTGAACATGTCCATCCCTTTATGACTACAGTGTACCCATCTTCTGATGGCTCCTTCCAACAGAATAATGCACCATGTCACAAAGCTCCAATCATCTCACCACTGGACAATGAGGTCTCTGTACTCCAATGGCCTCCACACTCACCAGATCTCAATCCAATAGAGAGCCTTTGGGATGTGGTGAAACGGAAGATTGGAATCGTGGATGTGCAGCCGACAAATCTTCAGCAACTGCGTGATGCTATCATGTCACTATGGGCCAAAATCTCTGAGGAATGTTTCCAACACCTTGTTAAATCTATGCCACAAAGAATGAAGGCAGATCTGAAGGTAAAAGGGGGTCCAACCTGGTACTAGCGAGGTGTACCTAATAATAAAGTGGCCAGTGAGTGTATATGCGTTTTTTGCTGATTGTAGATGCAACCCCAAAAAAGCCTATAAAAAAGAAACTTCTTTCCACTTACAATATCTAAGAGAAAGGGAAAATAAAATATTGTTGTTGGGCCAAGTGTAACAAAAGAAACAGCCTCTGTTTATAGTGTATACACAGTATGACAAAACAGGAACTCCGAGCGCCACTCTGTTATTTTAAGAAAAAAAAAAAATTTCTCTGTTAATATTTTGCCCAAAACAAAAGAAAAGTTATTTTTGCTGGCCAGGAATGTGTGCGGCAATTCTTGCGGACCTGATGCTGTCATTAACCCCTTGTTGGCTGCAAGAATTCCACAGTCTAGTCTGGTTCAAGTGCTGTTTTAGTATGGCTCATTGTATTATTTATGTTTCATTTTAATATATATTTTTAAATAGGGGGGGATATATATATATATATATATATATATATATATATATATATATATATATATATATATATATATATATATATATATTTTTTTCTTCTTGAAGGTTGAAAGTGCATATCTTCAATAAGGGCCCACTACTTTTATAGTGCATTGAATTAAGGCTGGCCCATTCAAAATGAATGGTCTAACAATGCACCCTATTGTTCATAAAAACACACATGATCCTCTTCTCGTAATCCCATTTCCTTCCTTTTTTTTTTTTAAATTTTTTTTTTTTTTTTTGTAATTGTACTTTAACTTATTGCTTTGGGAGCCATTCAAAATGAATGCCCCCTCAATGCAGCAGTAACCCATGTGGGTGTATTACCGTGGCATTAAAATGTGACAAATATTTGGGTTTTCAGTACTGAGCGAAATCCAAACTCAACTAGGTTGATGCTTTTTTTTTATTTACTGAATGGTCTTTTTAATAAGAAGATTGAGTCAATTGCCTGTGTGATTGTATGCTATGCATAAGGTCTTGATGGCCACACACTTCTCTTTGATTTGATGTGGCGGTGTGTTTTTTTTTTTTTTTTTTTTTTTTTTTGTGCCAGTAGTGTACCTAGCATTAAAAATAATAATCGTAATATTGTTGTGCCATTACTGTACCTAGCATTATTCATATATAAATTTTGTATTTTCTTTTTGTGCCAAATGGTGGGTCTGACAATGGAAGAGTCAGCCTACCTTTCAGGAGAACTTTATAAAATAGTCGGTGACTACGAAGCATTGGCAATATGCAACTTCTGGAGGAACCCTTACATTCCATGGAACCAAGGCTGAAAAAGTCTGTGTGTGTGTGTGTGTGTATATATATATATAGATAGATAGATAGATAGATAGATAGATAGATAGATAGTGTTAACCCAGGTCTCCTTCCTCCAAGAACAGTGGTCTCCAAACTGCTTACTTTTTTTTCTTGCCCTTGGGCAACGCTGTATCTTGGCCTAAATTGGCCCTTTTGTTTAGAAAGTTTGGAGGCTCCTGTTCTAGAAGAAAATCGGGTACGCTACCCATTACTGCAAAGTTTGCACCTACCTTTTTGTCTTTTGCTCATGTACAGCCTTTCTTGTTAGAATTAGGAGACGGTGTGACACTCGCTATTCTTGGTCACCATGACCCAATGTATACATGCTGCACAATGGTTGGGCAGGCCGCAAACTGCACAAATAGCTTGTACAAAACACATGGGGAGAAGTTTATTGCAGCCGTGCCATCACCCACGGTCAGTTTGGGGTTTAAGTTTGATGCTTGGTGGCTTTCCTGCTCCACTAACAGGCCAAGAGGGGTCTATAAAGTCTTCTGACTAGAGATGAAAAATTTTGCCCATGTCGGGCTTCTGTAACGCGGATTATGTTCTGGTCAATTGCAGTGGTCTCAACTGCGGCCCTTTGCTTGCCTTTATCTGGCCCTTGAGGAATAATTCCTGCCTCTGACACCCAACAATGGAGAAATAATTCCTGCTAGTGATGCCAACAATGGGGCACAAATTCAGCCACTGGCACCAACTATTTTTCTCCCAATACCAAAGATTGGGCATTGTTTACACCCACTGGGCACAGCCAAACCCCCCCTAAAGTCTGAAGGACAGCAAACTGGCCCTTGCTTTGGAACATTTGAAGACCCCTGGTCTATAGTTCGGTATAATCCTTAATGCTTGACCTTCCCCATAATCCCAGTACATACTGGCTTTCCATTTTAATGACAACCCCAACACTAAGGCTGGGAGCGCATGAGCCTATTGGAACACGGAACGCAATGGAAGCAAGCTAATGCACAATATTAGATGCAAGATGATCAATCGTAGGGAAAAAGTCACTTCGAGAGCAATTGCTCAGGATTTTTTTTTTTTTTTTTTCCTAAACTGAATTATGGGCATCAGCGTCGGATCATAAAGCCGGGTTATATGCTTTGTTTACAGTAAATTTACTTAACAAATATAGTTAATGAGCTTTGCTAGTTTTTGTACAACTGCCTGCTGTTGGGGGTAAATATATTGTATTGCTGGTATTACAGCAGACTGAAGTAAAGAAAATTAGGATCTGTAATGTCACCACTTGCATAACACTAGAAATGATGTCTAAGACTCCGTTCACACTAGTGAACAGAATTGCGTGACGATGGAAATTGCATTGTCTTCGATGGTGCCCATTCCCATCAATGCAACTTGGCCAGGCACCGTTTTGAAAAAAGGTTCCTGTATTACTTTGGTGTGATTCCAGCAAGATTTTGGGTCCCATACAATACGCAAACCACTTCAAAGTAGCGTCCAAGTTGCACTACATAAGCGCACTGAAAAGTCAGATCAAAATCAGATCGCAGGAGTGGGGCCAAGCCATTCTTTCTGAAATGACAACAATAAAGGGGCCTCCCAAATATGAACAACAATAAAAGGACAATGCACCCGAAAGTAGAGCCTGGTAGGATAAGTTAGTACCATGTGTTTTTGGGGGTTTTTTTGGTTTTGTTTAGGAGTAGATCCTTCCAATATAGGTTGATGGATTGTTTAGGTAAATTTTTTTTAGTTTTTTTTTTTTTATTTTTTGCTCCTCTGTAATTGGTGGAGCAGTGTGTGATTGGTCTGCTCTGATTTGCACTGGCTGCAGGTTTTAAGCGGCGTTCCACTGGTTTTGAAGTTTTATTACGTCAGCAGCTACAAACAGTGTAGCTGCTGACTTTTAAAAAAAACACACTTGCCTGTCCCACGATCCAGCTGCCCGAAGTCTCGCTCCTCTCCCCCCTCCTCCCCGTGGTGCCGTCATTGCAAGTGTGAGCACAGCCTGCGGCTTCACAGCCAGGCGCACACTCCGCACGTCGCGCTGCACTCTTAGTGGCCAGACAATCTTCTGGGACCTGTGACGTGTCCCAAAAAATTGCAGAGGGGGAGAGGAGACTGAAGTGGAAAGTGGGACAGGAAGTACCTGTCAAAACTAGGTATACCCACTCTCTTCCCCCACCCCTAAAAAAAAAAACAAAAAAACAAAAAAAAATGACATGCCAAATGTGACATGAAAAGGGGGCAAGGAGTGCCTAAAGCGGAAGTTCCACTTTTGGGTAGAACTCCGCTTTAACTGCTTCCAAAATAGTGGGTTCTTGTCCTGGAAGAGAAGTTCCCAGCCTGGAGGGCTACTGCCCTCCGAGGTAGCTCAGCTGAATATTTTCGTGAGCTCATCAAGGTCCTAGCTATGCTAGAGCTGGGGGCCTGCTTTGCTAAGAACCTCCTGAAGCTAAACCAAAGGGATTTCACCAAGGATCTGGTCTGGAGAGTGTGTTTTGTCTGACACTCGAGGGAGGCATCCAAGGACTTGAGCGTACAGGTCTGGGTGACTGGCTGCTGTTTACCCCTGGCGCATCAATACTAAGGCTTGCCTGGCCTGGAACATTGCTTATGGTGTCCCAGTGCTGTCCATTTACTGAGCTTTTGTTGAAGGGACTTTTCTAAGAAGTACCTGTAGAGTGAAAAGTGCCCTCCTATTACTGTGCAGCGTTCTGGAGTGTCCCACAGCTATTTGTGTCCTATTTAAGTTTCTTCAGCAATAAAATGTTAAGGCAACCCCTAGACCAGTGGTTCTCAACCTGGGGGTCGGGACCCCCTCAGGGGTCGAATGACGATTTGCCAGGGGTCACCAATCCTGGGCCGTTCCTGAAGCCCGAATTGCTCTCCCAGCCTTTTCGCAGCCGCTCATTCAGTTCACAGCATGGCTGGGGGGCAGAGACTAGAGGTCAGCTGACTGGTGAGGACCGTGAAGTGGCAGGGGCTGGAGGAGACCCTATCTCCTGATTTTGGCATAGGCGTCACTGCTGCGAGACATCACAAAGTCAGAGACACGGTGAGTAACACTACCTGTGATTATAGTTGCCATTAAAAGTCTGCACTACATTTCTCGGATCAGCAGAAGACCTTGATCAAGAGCACCTAAGTTGGCTGATCGGAACTTCCCCCAGCACTGCCACTGATCCCACTCCCCCACTAGCACTGCCACTCATCGCAACTCCTCGCCAGCACTGCCACTCATTCCATTCCTCCCACCCATCACCAAGGAGTAAGAGAAGGAATAAAAATGAAGAATACATGGAAGGGAGAAGAAAAGAGGGGGAGGAACAAAGAAAAAGGGAGAGAAAGAACAAGAAAGACGGCTAGAGAGAGGGATGGGGGGGGGGGGGACAGGAAATTACGATAGAGAGATAAAAGGCAAAGAGTGGTACATCTTAAAATGTACCATAAGGAGTTTTAATACTGTACAAGTGGGAGCGCTAAATGTCGGTGGGATAAGGGTGCAAATTACTTTGTCTTGCCCTGGGTGCTGCCAACCCACGCTACGAAGATTATTTTTCTGTTAGGGGTCCCCACAACGGGAAATGTTATCAAGGGGTCACAGCACTGGAGAGGTTGAGAACCACTGCCCTAGACTATTTCTTGAGTCAGAAGAGTGACTGTTACTGTGTGTCTGGCACTAGTGGGAAAGGAACCTGGAACAATCCTCAGGCCCTTTTGGTGGTGAGCGCTACATTGGTCTTGGGTACTCTTAACAGTGAGATCTCCCTACCGTAATTTGAGACTCTATACCTGTCCACCTGGTAGTTTTCGGTGCGCCCGTCCACTTTTGTGTGTTCAGCTCCTCCTGTTGCGTGTTCAGAAATATATAAAATAGAAATTCAGAGGGAAAGTGAGAATCTCTTATAATGGGCACATCAGGTGTGCAGACCCCAGAATTTGGCGCAGAGATCTCACCAATAAAGTCCCCAAGCAACCTAAGATTATCAGAAGGATCAACTCTACCATGTCTACTAAAATGGACATTGGTTTTGGGTAGACTCACCCTTCAATAGTTCAATTTGAAATTCGCATCCGATGTACATATCAAATGTTTTGCACTTTAGGTGTACCTATTTTGGGGCCTGAACCAGCAATTTTCAGAACGCCAGTCCATCTAACCGATTTACAAATTGTACTATTTTAGAATTTGATTGGCATAAATGTTTGGCTATCTCCATTAAATCGGAAAAACACAATCTGTTGACCTCAATCTTTGTTGAGGTTCTTTTGGGGAGGGTTTTGTTTTTTGGGGGTTTTTTTTGTTTTTTTGGGGGTGGGCTTGTGGGTTTTTTTGGAAGGTTGTGTGCGTTTTTGTTGTGGTGGTGGGTGTTTTTTTTTTTTTTTTTTTTTAATTCTCTGCTGACTGGCTAACAGGTGCATTATGGCTGTTGCCTTCAGCATATTATTATCTTTAGACAACAAGTGATTAAAAGACCAGACTTTATGTGAACCATGTTTAGTTTTGCAGTGTCTCTAATCTACACACCAGCTTGTTAACCAGTAACAGGGTGGTAATTTCAGCTGCCTTCCAGTCACAAATTCCAGGCATACTGGACCCCGGCTGAAAAAATTATGTTACTAATGAGTGAGAACCTACTTCACGTGTCACCGTCTCATGTAAATTAATGTAAGGAATTACAGATGACTGAGTCAACTTCTTATAGGGAAACTGTACTGTATTTCAAGTCCGCGTGTTGAGCCTTTATTTATTTATTAATTTTTGATGTGGCTCTCGCATGTATACATGCCTGCTGTACATATTTAATGTTCCTATATAGACTTGTAGATTCTGCTTCTAGTGCCAGGATCTTTCTATGCTTAACAGCTGCTGTGATAAAGTATGAGCCTCAAATTCTATGATCTTCCCCCCTCTCTTCCCCCCTCTCTTCCCCCCTCTCTTCCTCCCTCTCTTCCTCCCTCTCTTCCTCCCTCTCTTCTTCTTTCTTCTTTCTTCTTCTTTCTTCTTCTTTCTTCTTCTTTCTTCTTCTTTCTTCTTCTTTCTTCTTCTTTCTTCTTCTTTCTTCTTCTTTCTTCTTTCTTCTTTCTTCTTTCTTCTTTCTTCTTTCTTCTTTCTTCTTTCTTCTTTCTTCTTTCTTCTTTCTTTCTTTCTTTCTTTCTTCTTTCTTCTTTCTTCTTTCTTTCTTTCTTCTTTTCACAAAACTGCAATTTCCCTCGCAGGGGTTCCACCATTACTGTAACTTGCACAACACTTCATCCTCTTGGCTTATTCGGTTGCCACACAGCTGCTTCAGGCCTCACGCCTAGGCCTTTGGTCTGCTCCTCGGACCAACACAAAGGTTTCTTTCCAGTCAAGCACTATCATAGCTTACTCACAATCAGCTCATTGTTGCTCTGTCAGACTACATCGGCCTCCTACAGACCTGCATGCTCTGGCTGCCTCTCTGACTCCTAGAAAGGATGGAGGGAGTCCTGACCCCCATGCACAGACCTCATTTTTTTTATATTACCAAGTATTGGGACGCTTCCTTTACACACACGTGAACTTTAATGGCGTCTTAGTCCATAGGGTTCAATGCTGATTTGGCTCACCCTTTACAGCTATAACAGCTTCATCACTTCTGGGAGGGATGTCCACAAGGTTTAGTGGTGTGTCTGTCTGGGAATGTTTGACCATTCTTCCAAAAGTAAATTTGTGAGGTTGGGCACTGATGTGGTTGAGAAGGCCTGGCTCGCAGTCTCCACTCTAATTCATCCAAAAAGTGTTCTGTTGGGTTGAGGTCAGGACTCTGTGTAGGCCAGTCAAGTTCCTCCACCCCAAACTCTCTCATTCATGTCTTTTATAGACCTTGCTTTGTGCACTGGTGCCCAGTCACGTTGGAACAGGAAGGGGCCATCCCCAAACTGTTTCCACAAAGTTGGGAGCATGAAATTGTGCAAAATGTCTTGGTATGCTGAAGCCTTAAGAGTTCCCTTCACTGGAACTAAGGGGCCAAGCCTAACCCCTGAAAAACAACCCCACACCATAAGTCCCCCCCCCCCCTTCCACCAAATGATTTGGACCAGTGTACAAAGCAAGGTCCCATAAAGACATGGATGGGGGAGTTTTGGGGTGGAGGGAACTTGACTGACCTGCACAGAGTCCTGACCTCAACACTATATAACACCTTTGAGATGAATTAGAGTGAAGACTGCGAGCCAGGCCTTCTCGTCCACATCAGTGCCTGACCTCACAAATGCGCTTCTGGAAGAATAGTCAAACATTCCCATAGACACACTCCTAAATCTTGTGGACAGCCTTCCCAGAAGAGGTGAAGCTGGTATAGCTGCAAAGGGTAGGCCAAATTTAATATTGAACCCTACGAATTAAGACTGGGATGCCGTTAAAGTTTTTGTGTGTAAAGGCAGGCATCCCAATACTTTTGGTAATCCTATCCTCTTCTTTTTTGAAGAACCCTTGTACAACTTATGCTGGCCTTACACCTTTTAGAACATTGTTCAACGTATAAGGATCACTTGGCTGACCAGTGGTGCCTTCATGGACTCAACTCATTTCAAAAGACTTTTGGAGTACATGTCAATGTCTGTTTTGATAGAAAAGTTTTTGACCCACCAGGCCTTGTCATGTGACCCTCTCGCCCAGTTTTTCACTCCTGAACCCTGCACTCTGTACGTAACACATCCCTGAACTCTGAGTAGATACATAGTCTTACAGATACAACCGGCCCTTTGAGGGCAACTATACTGCTGATGCGGCCCGTAATGTAATTAAGTTTGACAATCCTGTTCTAAAGCTTCGGGAGGGACGATTCAAATAGCCAGTCTAAATATTCATCGAGGCCTACCAATCCCTGAGGAGGTACGCTGCACAGCTGGTCTGGAACCCTGAAGAGATTGTCTTTCCCTAGTTAGGAGAGTTCCAAGCCCCAGGGGAGCTGTTGCTCTTGAGGCAGCTTATGGACTGTGTTACTGTTCTGTGAGGTACCAGTAGGTGCAGGGCTGGGACCTGGAACTCACTGCAGGGATTCTCCAAAGGTATCTGAGAAGGACCACCTTGCTCACTGAACCATGTCTGGAGGAAGCTAGAAGGTGGCAGCTGTCTTGGGGACTGTGAGTAAAGACCCTAAATTGATCGCTGTGACTGTACAGAGTTCCTCAAGATTGCACTGGGTGGGGTTGTGTAGTGTGTCGCAAGGTAATCGGATGCCAAAGAAATTTGTCCTGACTTCAGCCGTGAGGGAATAGACTGTTCTTCACTTATCACAAGATAGTCCTCTATCTGCTGTTCGCTAATTTTTTTTGAGGTATGCCGTACCCCAATCCCTCTCCGGTTCAGTGTTCTACAAGCACTGAACTACAATAAGGCAACCTCCTAAACGTTTTATTGGAGTGCATGGACTGTTGCTTGCGTGACTGGTGACCTCTGTACTGTTTGGGAAATAACCAGTTAATATCTACGACCTTTACCGGGGGTAAGGTGTAGGCCATCTTTCCCGATTTTACACAGACTTGTAGACTGTCACTGAGCAAGGGAAACAATAAAACACATCTACCCTGTTTCCCCGAAAATAAGACCTAGCGTGATTGTCGGTGATGGCTGCAATATAAGCCCTACCCCCCAAATAAGCTGTAGTTAAAGTCCTTGAAGGTCTTATTTTAGGGTAGGGCTTATTTTCGGGGAAACAGGGTAGGGCTTATTTGGGGGGGTAGGGCTTGTATTGCAGCCATCACCGACAGTCACACTAGGTCTTATTTCAGGGGAAACAGGGTATTGTTTAACACTGCAAATCAGCAATTTGAGCATTTTACATGTAATTAAGCAAATTTGACTGCTCCATGTTCCAAAATTAAGAGTTTACAAACTATTATTGATGTTACCGGTCTCAAACATGAGCGAATGCAAGAAAATAACTGTAGAATGATGAGAAAATGAGAGCAGTTTTATTCTGCCATGCTGTGGATCTTGCTCCTACTTTTTTTTTTTTTTTTTTTTTTCCACTGTTGGCCAGTAAATATAACACTTCAATCACATTTATAACATTATGTACAATACTATGCCTAGAAGCATTGTTTCCAGAACATCTTTTACAGGACTCAAACTTTATAATAATAATAAAAAAAATTGTATGGTGTTTATTTTCCTTATTTTAACAGTATAATTTCCAGTCCATCACATGTGCTTTCCATTACTGTGCTTTAGCTATGTTTTTGTCTTCCTTTCTATCCATCTACAAGCCTTTTGACTGTAAACCAGCCTTTCTGGAGGAACAGCTGGCCAAAGGCAAGAGAAATTATTCGGATGGCTCTGTCCATCTAAAATGAGAATTGAACCCTAAATGTATTTTTGACTTGGAGTGAAAGTGAGATATTCTGACTTTTTTTTCTGAAAACGGAAGGAAAAAAAAAAATTTTTTTACAAAAGTTTTCTTAGTCTTCTTATAGCAGGAAGTTGTTAAACTTTTTACCCCAAGGATCCAAATAAGAAAAATTACTGTACTGGGACCCAAGAAGTCAATTGGTACCAAAATGTCAACAAAACACACAAAATCTATTCATGCCTGTATAATAGAACAACAAAACACACAAAATCCCTATGTACACCTAATGCCAGGATTGTCTGCATAGGCACCAACATCCCTAAAGTCAACAATAACCAATACCAATATGGGACTTTAAAGGTGCTTGGTAGTGCAAAACGTATACAATACTGTTCAGTTCCAACTGTTTTTATTAGAACTTTACCAGTTTTTGCTTGACAACACACATTGTATACAAATTCCTTTACATATGTTTTCACAGTATATTGTGTGACAGGATGAGACTGTGTCACTACAAAGGTGGTCGGGTAAAGGACACAGGGTGTGCACATTGGCCCTGTGAAGGACTAGAGTGTAGCTATGGAGTGGAGAAAACTGCAGCTTTCTCCAGGTTTTGGTATTCCTGGATGGGGCTCGGTACTTTGGAGATTTCATAGTGTATTTGGTGGGATGGAATCCCCAACCCTGTGTCCAGGTCTTGTGGCTGACCAGCAGGGTGTGCTCTCAGGTGCACATAGGTCTTATAATAGAGGTATAGGACTACCTCAGGGCTCCCAGTTGGGGGACTACTCCACCCGACAGGAGGTCTGTGCAAGGGAGTAAGGAGAACTCCAATCCTCTCCAGGAGTCAGAGAGGCTGCATGGGGCAGCCAGAGCATGAGTGTGTCTGCAAGAGACCGGTAATGCACTAAGGCCAGAGCGGAGCTGTGGGCGCTAGAGTGGAGCGGTCTGCGCTGAAGCACCTATGGTCAGCTTTGGTGTTTCTCAACCTTTTTTCAGCCAAGGCACCCTTAAAAATAAGACAATCTCATCACCCCATTCTAAAATGTAAAGAACGATTCTAATAGTTTTACATAAATCGGCAACATCCACAAGTAGGACACCCAACATTAGAGGTGATTTCTTCTTCCAAAGCAAATCATCTACTTTTGCACACTGGTACTGACTAGTATTCCAATGTTTCTTCTCCCTCAATTTCTCTTCAGTCAGTTAATGTGACCCCAGTGCTGAGGGAGAGAGTCGGAGAAGGGTCAAACAAGGATGCTGTGGAGGCAACAGACATCCTCCTTATCTACTGATGACGTCATTGGTTGTTAGGATGCCAGTGTCTAGAAAGTCGTAATGGTGCATATTAAAACCTGTTGGTTTGTGTAACTAAAGGGCAGGCTTGATCCACCTGGCTTGCATACAACTTTTTGATCAGTTTTTAGGCATTTTGCCAAGTCACCCCTGAAGAAACCTCAAGGCACACTGGTTGAAAAAGACTGGTCTGGGTGACCATCCATAAAGAGAAGAGGTACTACAACTAAAGCAGAGTTAACGCTTAGGAATCGGGTGGGCTAGTGATTTTTTTGTTTATTTAAATTTACTGGAAAACAACAACTGCGTGGGAAACCCTATATGTTATGGACTTTCCATTTGCCATTTAATAAAAATTTGGCTGCCATGCCCTAAAACGGAAGTGCTGATTGACACGAATCACTTTTGAAAACGCATCTTCCCCCCTTGCCAATGGGAGGGCAGTTGCAATGTCTTTCGCTCAGTATTAGTGTAGTAACAGTGTGTAACATTTTTGGTTTATTTTATATGCAATCGAAATTGTGGATCTTGCGTATTGTTCAAAATATGAGAATTTTACTTATATTTTTTTTTTTTGTAAAAATATATATATATATATATATATATATATATATATATATATATATATATATATATATATATATATATATATATATATATATATATATATATATATATATATATACATACACATATATATATATATATATATATATATATATACGTATCTTCCACTAGAGCCAATGATCCCCCATGTTACAATTGTTCTTCCCCATCCACTCTACATAACTTGACTCCTTAATGTAAATTGGGGTCTAGTCAGGGGAAGCAATACGATGGATCACAATATGTTTTGTGGGTCTCCAACCCCACTTCCTCAGGTTCTGTTGTAAAATAGAATTGTCCAAGGTTGGAATTATGGTCCTGGAGACCACCAACCACACCAAACCTTGCTATGGGAGGACAGGCAAACAAATTGTGTATAGGTGCTTGACAACCTTCCAAGGCAACAGAGGAGAGCAATCCACAATTGCAATAAATGTATGGCTCCCTTCCTTCCTCATTTCCCCCAGGTGTCCCTCCAAGCTTCTTGCGGGGGAGGGGGGGGGAGAGAAAGACCTTTTCACTTGCCTACTACCTATGACACAGTGACCGCCATCTACAAAGGTCTTCCTCCTTCCAATAGGGAAAAGGTATGCACCGGTGGCCTCTGTATCTGGTGTTTAAACAAATGCACATATCATAAAATATCATTTTTCTCCGCTCCGTGTTTTTCTCATTTTGAAAAGCAGAAAATAGAAAAGGCCTACATATCCTTATTAAAACAACTGTAATTTAAAACTGAGAATGGATCAACGACTGTCATTCCAATGGAAATGGTCACACACATGTAAACTCCACTTAAATATATCTTTAAATGGAACAATAAAATCTACAAGCCTACAAAAACTATTAAGTGACAGGCAGATATAAAAGACATGAATGCAGTTATGTCTTCTAATTCCGTATCCATGCAAAAAGTGTAACCAGTTGAATTTGCCTCGGATTCGGACTCTTTATCTTGGCTTGACAAACAAAATGGTTGCCTCCAGATTGTAAATAAAGACTTGTGCCAAAACATGAACACAAACTTGGGTGATTTGCCAGAGATGTTGAATCAACATAAGCAGGGCACCGTATCTTCTCAGCGTTATCTGCTCCACCTGACAGCCATCTTGGTATCCTGTGTGTCCAATGCTAATATTGGGTGTTATGAAAACAAACGTTTTATCTGCAGCTAGTTGAAATTTCCTGCCTGTTCCTTCCAAAATTATTAAATTGTACAAAGATCAAAAAAATAGTGATTGGCTGAGACTTTATCTTGTTTAGAGGACAAATCTTTTTCTCCCCCTTATGTCTATGGATGATAAGAAGTCAAAATAACCATGATGTAAATTTAGGCAAGGACATGTTTTATAAATATAATAATTTTTTCACACTGTAGGGGTGGTGGAAGATGGCAGGCCAGGTACATTGGGCTAGGTTTGGCAGTTCTTCATGCTTTCTGGCTCATATGCTGGGGTGGCTGTCTTAGCTGAGATCCAGGTGTTGGTATGTTTCTTCAGAGTCAGCTGCTGGTGGAAAGAATGTAAGCTTTCCCTTAAGTCCTCCATATCTCTTTTTATATGGGCAAACTCTAACCGCTGAAACTCAGCTTCCACATCACTCTTGGTGGGTAATAAAGCAAAGTACCTGTGGTAAGATTCAGGCAGGTCCTGGTACTCACCCCATCTTCTCCCTGAGAGATCTAGATCTATATAGAGTAGAGTTTTTTTTTTTTTTTTTTTCTTTTGGAATATTTGTAGCGCTACCCTCATGAGGGCCGCTGGTAGAATCTCTGTACACCACTGGTTACCCCGACTCTGCAAGTCCTCCGACACCTGACACCCTGGGTTCAGTCATTTTTACGCATTGACACCAATGACAAAAAAACGTACACAATACAAAGTGAAGCAGTTCAAGTTTGTTTACTGTGGCAGAAGTGACACATAACTGTAAGCCATAAAGATAGCACTAAATAAAATGCAGCTTTGCAATCTAGAGATTTATGTTTAGTAAGGTAAAATGCAAAATACAGTGTCATTAAATACAATCAAGGCAGCAGAAAGGTAGGCGACTGACACTTGTGTTCTATGTCAGACCACTCCTTTCTGTTCCTCAGCCCACATGCCATTAACATCAAAATGACTGACAAGACATTCAGAAAACTTGTCTATATTGTCTAACTCCCTTTTTTAAACAGAGTTCCAGAGTAATTAACACAGACCCCTTGTGTTAAATGCTAGTCACCTGTGAAAATGAGAAGATAAAAGAGTTTAATAGTAACTCTGTGGAATCCAGCAAATCTTCAGCTAGCACTTCAAGTATGGATGAATGGAATAATTCACCTTGATGGTAGAGCAAGCAAATTTTAGCTGTGATGTGATTTTAACCCTTTGAACTTGCAGACTTTTCCTGTATGACCTAAAAAAAAAAAAACATGCGGTCACCATATACAGTGTGGCACAAAAGTATTTAGTCAGCCATCAATTGTGCAAGTTCTCCCACTTAAAAAGATGAGAGGCCTGTAATTGTCATCATAGGTATACCTCAACTATGAGAGACAAAATGTGTAAAATCTAGACAATCACATTATCTGATTTGGAAAGAATTTTTCTGCAAATTATGGTGGAAAATAAGTATTTTGTCAATGTCAAAAGTTCATCTCAATACTTTGTTATAAATCCTTTGTTGGCAATGACAGAGAGGTCAAACGTTTTCTGCAAGTCTTTCACAAGGTTGTCACACACTGTTGCTGGTATGTTGGCCCATTCCTTCATGCAGATCTTACAAAGCCAATCCTTCGTTGCCCAGGCAGTGTGTTTGGGATCGTTTCATGCTGAAAGACCAGCCACGTTTTACTTCAATGCCCTTGCTGATGGGAGTTTTGCACTCAAAATCTCACGATACATGGCCCCATTCATTCTTTCATGTACACGGATCAGTCATCCTTGTTCCCTTTGCAGAGAAACAGCCCCAAAGCATGATGTTGCCACCCCCATGCTTCACAGTAGGTATGGTGTTCTTTGGTTGCAACTCAGCATTCTCTCTCTCCTCCAAACACGACGAGTTGTGTTTTCTACCAAACCGTTCTACTTTGGTTTCATCTGACCATATGACATTCTCCCAGTCCTCTTCTGGATCATCCAAATGCTCCCTAGCAAACCTCAGATGGGCCCCTGGATATGTACAGGCTTAATCAGGGTGACACATCTGGCACTGCAGGATCTGAGTCCCTGGCGGGGTAGTGTGTTACTGATGGTAGCTTTGTTACGTTGGTCCCAGCTCTCTGCAGGTTCATTCACTAGGTCCCCCGTGTGGTTATGGATTTTTGCTCATCGTTCTTGTGATCATTTGGACCCCACGGGGGGAGATCTTGCGTGGAGCCCAAGATCGAGGGAGAGTTTGGAGTGTGACTGAGGTTGTGGACAGGTGTCTTTTATACTGATAACAAGTTCAAACAGGTGCCATTAATACAGGTAATGAGTGGAGGACAGAGGAGCCTCTTAAAGAAGAAGATACAGGTCTGTGAGAGGCCAGAGATCTTGCTTGTTTGTAGGTGACCAAATACTTATTTTCCACCATATTTGCAAATTCTTTAAAAAATCAGACTATGTGATTGTCTGTCTGGATTTGTTTCCACATTTTGCCTCTCATAGTTGAGGTATACCTATGATGACAATTACAGGCCTCTCTTCTTTTAAGTGGGAGATCTTGCACAATTGGTGTCTGACTAATTACTTTTTGTATACTGTATCATGTGGAGATAAACTATATTGTCAAAAGTATTGGGTCGCCTGTCTTTACAAGCACATGAAGTTTAATGGCATCCCAGTCTTGGTTTGTAGGGTTCAATTTTGAGTTGGCCCACCCTTTGCAGTACGGGTGGGGGAGTTGCGCTCGGATGAAGTCACCCGCTGCCATCCTGCTAGACGGAGGATAAACAGTATACCGTCCTATTCCCATATGCCTGTACTTTCTTCTTCTTCTTCTTCTTCTTTCTTCTTCTTCTTTCTTCTTCTTCTTTCTTCTTCTTCTTTCTTCTTCTTCTTTCTTCTTCTTCTTTCTTCTTCTTCTTCTTCTTCTTTCTTCTTCTTCTTCTTTCTTCTTCTTCTTTCTTCTTCTTCTTTCTTCTTCTTTCTTCTTCTTCTTAAAGGACACGCGCTCTTGACTTCCTGTTAGTTCAGGGGTCCACTCTAAAAAGGTGAGCGAAGCAATTATCTCAGAGGTGGAGGGATTGTCACGCATTACTTGTGTTTATGGCTCCATTTCATCACATGGCGCTCTTTGCTGTCGTTTGGGCCTTGTGGTTCGCCTCATTGGATTTATAGACTTTTTTTACTTCTCTCTTATGGAACTTTTTTTTTACCTTTTTTTTTTTTTTTTTTTTTTTATTTATCAAAATGTGAAACAAATTGGCTGCTTTGAGGCTTTGATGTTTATAGCAATTACATAAAGGACAAATAATTAGAAGTAAGGAATTTATTATTTTATGTATTATGATACAGTTTGCAGGGCACTTTACAATGTGAGGGCAGACAGTACAGTTACAATACAATTCCTCCTGTATTTAAATAGCAGCCCTGCTTGTTAGAGCTTACAATCTAAAAGGGAGGTAAAGTGATACAAAAGGTAATAACTGGGGGATGAGCTAAAAATAAAGTACAGTTGTAAGGTGGAAGAAGGATATGCTCTTTCAGGGACCGTCTAAAGTGGCAGACTAGAAGATAGTCAGACCGATTGGGTAGGGCATTCCAGAGGATGGGAGAGGCTCAGGAGAAAGGTCTGGAGGCGAGCATGGGATGAGGTGACGAGGGAGCTAGAGAGCAGTAGGTCTTGGGAGGAACGAAGGGAACGATTCGTTTGGTATTTTGAGACTAGGCTAGTGATGTAGCTGGGGGTCGAGTTGTGAATGGTTTTGTTAATTGTTAGTATTTTGAATTTAATTTGGTGGGTGAGTGGAGGTCAGTGGAGAGATTGATAGAAAGGAGTAGCAGACACTGAACAGTTGGTAAAATGGAGTCTGGTATACAGTCTTCTGGTAATGGGCTAGTACAGTGGTCTCCAAACTATGGCCTGAAGGCAGATGTGGTCCCTTGTTTGATTATATTCCGGCCCTTGGGGCATTATTCTCACCACTGTCAGCAACAGTGAGGCATAGTTCCTGCCACTGGCACCATGGATGGGGCACTAGCCTTCCACTGGCACCATGGATGGGGCACTATGCCTTCCACTGGCACCATGGATGGGGCACTATGCCTTCCACTGGCACCATGGATGGGGCACTGTGTAATCTCATAGAAACTAGGATATTTTCTACTCCTGCTGGATACAGTCTGGCCCCCCTAAAGTTTGAACGACAAACTGGTTCTTTGTTTAGAAAGTTTTGAGACCTTTTGGTCTAATGTATAGTAATGGCTAATGGGCTCTTGTAAAGCAATATAGAGCCCTAAATTGGATTTGGATATACTGTATGTCTTAATACATGTGTAAGGCGAGGGCTGGATTTTGGAATCATCTATGTACAGACGATGGTTTAAGAACTACAATTGCATTAGGAATAGGAATATGGCCTGGCTACATTGGGCAAAAAATTGTTATCCAATTCATTGACACTTTCACCTTTTAAATTCGGATAGTGGTGGTCAACTTGATAGATATAAGGAGCCCCCCCCCCCCCCCTCCAATCTCCATGTGGGTGCCGGACTCATGTGGTTTTTAGCACATGATTAGAGCCTGAGGCTCTAATTGGCATCAAAAAAGTTGGGCCCAAACCCATCCCGAACCCACCCACATTAGCAAATCAATATTTGCTATTGTCTTCTGCTTCTCCTCCCTGGCCAATCAGGACAAGAAGTGGGTCTTAAGACCGGATTAGCTGGAAGGGAAAGCCGCGACCTGGATAGGGAAAGTGAGGACCTGGTGGGGGGGGGGGGGGGTGGTGGGTGTTAATAGTGAATGTAACGCTACAAAAGCTGTTTGAAGACTGTAGATTTACAACAAGAGATGGTCCTAGACTACAGACTTGTCACAACAGATGGTCAGACTGCAGACATGTTGCATTAGAGTTCAGGGACTGTTTTAACCTACTATAGGAGTTGTTGAAGATGGGGGGCGCATGCTTCAGGGACAGTTTTTTTAGACTGGAGCCAAAGCATATATTGCCAGCACATCATGGATCTTTAAGATAACGTCCAAACAACATTTATAACCGGTTAGGACATACCCATACAGTGCCTTCAAAGAGTATTCATACGCCTTGAAATTTTCCAAATTTTTGTCATGTTACAACTAAAAACGTAAATGTATTTTATTGGGATTCTATGTGATGGACCAACACAAAGTGGCACATAATTGTGAAGTGGAAGGAAAATTGATAAAATGGTTTTCAAAATTTTTACAAATAAATGTGAATTGTGTGGTGTACGCTTGTATTCAGCCCCCCCTGAGTCAATACTTTTTGTAGAACCACCTTTTGCTGCAATTACAGCTGCAAATCTTTTTTGGGGATGTCTCTACCAGCTTTGCACATCTAGAGTGACGTTTTTGCCCATTCTTCTTTGCAAAATAGCTTAAAGCGGTGGTTCCACCCAAAAGGAACGTCCTGTCCCACGTCCTTCCTTCCGTCATCTTGCCGCCTAGGCGGTGACTCTTCCTCCCCCTGGGTGGCCCCTCCCTCCCTGCAAACTTCTGGGACATGTCACAGGCCCCAGAAGATTGCCTGGTCACTAGGAGAGCACAGGGCGACTCGCGAAGTGTGCACCCAGCTTTGAAGACGCAAGCTGTCACAATTGGGTGTCCACACTTGCAATGACGGCGCCACCCAGAGGAGGGGGGAGAGGAGCGAGGCTTCAGGTGGCCGCATCGCTGGACCGTGGGACAGGTGAGTGTCTGTTTATTAAAAGTCAGCAGTTACACTCTTTGTAGCTGCTGACTTTTATATAAACCTACAAATGAGTGGAACTCCGCTTTAAGCTCTAAGATTGGATGGAGAGCGTCTGAACAGCAATTTTTAAGTCTTGCCTCAGATTCTCAATTGGATTTAGGTCTGGACTTTGACTGGGCCATTCTAACACATGAATATGCTTTGATCTAAATTATTCCATTGTAGCTCTGGCTGTATGTTTTTAGGGGTTGTTGTCCCGCTGGAAGGTGAACCTCCACCCAAGTCTTTTGCAGACTCTAACAGGTTTTATTCTAAGATTGTCCTGTATTTGGCTCCATCCTCTTCCCATTAGCTTTGACCGGCTTCCCTGTCCCTGCTGAAGAAAAGCATCCCCACAACATGATGCTGCCACCACCATGTTTCACGTGGGGATAGTGTGTTCAGGGTGATGTGCAGTGTTAGTTTTCCGCCACACGTAGCGCTTTGCTTTTAGGCCAAAAGTAAATTTTGGTGTCATCTGACCAGAGCACCTTCTTCCACATGTTTGCTTTTGTTCCCCACATGGCTTCTCACAAACTGCAAATTGGAAATTTTTATGGCTTTCTTTCCACAATGGCTTTCTTCTTGACACTCTTCCATAAAGGTCAGATTTGTGGAGTGCATGACTAATATTTGTCCTGTGGACAGATTCTCCCACCTGAGCTAAGGTGACCAGATTTTTAAAATGAAATCCGGGGACCATTTTTTTTTTTTACTTGTAATGGCAGCAATCGACGACTCTTTTCCCGTCTCCCCCGCCGCTGCCCGGCTCACAGCCTCTCAAGTCTAAAGCCCCATACACACTATCAGATTTTCTGCCGATTTTTTCCTTCAGATTTACCAAAACCATATAATATGAGGTCAAACCTTAGGAGTTTCAATTTGTATGCAATTAGGCAGGCCTTTGCACTATATGGTTTTGGTAAATCTGAAGACAAAAATCAGCAGAAAATCTGATAGTGTGTATGGGGCTTTACTCTTCGGGCCCCGGCTACTACTGGGTGGGGAGCAGAGGAAGATCACTCCACCAGGGAAGGCAAGGAGATAAGCAGGCAGGCGGCTGGCTGGGATTTGAGCCAAGGCAGAAGAACATCCGAGTGGAGCTAAATGGGCATGCGCCCGAAACTGAAGAAATAGTCCCTCCGCTCCGACCAGCACGTGATCATCAGAAAGGGGCACAGATAATGGAAAAAAATAAACCCCCATTAGCTAGTAGGAGCGGCAGAGGAGGGGGGGGGGGGGTGCAATTCAGATTTTTTCTTTATTCCTGCACGGGCTGTCTTTGAAATTGCCCCAGCCCCTGTTCAAATCCAATCAGGGGACAAAACTGGGGACAGACTTGGTCTGGGGACAGTGTCCTCAATCCGGGGACTGTCCCCAGAAACCGGGCATGTCTGGTCACCCTAACCTGAGCTGTGATCTCCGCAGCTCCTCCAGAGTTACCATGGGCCTCTTGGCTGCTTCTCTAATTAATGCTCTCTTTCCCTGGCCTGTCAGTTTAGGAGGACGGCCATGTACTGGAAGGTTTGCAGTTGTGCCATACTCTTTCCATTTTCGGTCGATGGATTGAACAGCGCTCCGTAAGATGTTCAAAGCTTGGACTATCTTTTTACAACCTAACCCTGCTTTAAACTGCTCCACAACTTTATCCCTGACCTGTCTGATGTGTTCCTTGGCCTTTTGTGATGCTGTTTGTTCACTAAGGTTCTCTAACAAACCTATGAGGGGCTTCACAGAACAGTTGTATTTATACTAAGATTATATTACACACAGGTGGACTCTATTTACGAATTAGGTGATTTCTGAAGGCATTGGTTCCACTAAATTTTATTTAGGGTATCAGAGTAAAGGGGCATGAATACAAATTCATGCCACACTTTTCACATATTTACTTGTAAAAAAAATTGAAAACGATTTATCATTTTCCTTCACTTCTCAATTTTCTGCCACTTTGTGTTAGTCTATCACATAAAATCCCAATAAAATACATTTACGTTTTTGGTTGTAAATATGACAAAATGTGCAAAAATTTCAAGGGGTGTGAATATTTTTTTTTTTTTCAAGGCACTGTACGTCCTCATGTTGAACTGGCTGTACCGGGATGATGTCTGCTGCGATCATCCCAGTACCACCGTACCAACATTTTCAGCAAGGGATGAGCTTTTCTTTAGAAGAGATCTGAGTGGCACTACAGCCGCACAATCAAGTTTTAAGGTGCAGGAGGCGGCCCCCCCCCCCCCCCAACTGCCACCTTTTACTAGCCTCTCCCAAGCAATTGCCACTCAAATCGATGAAGCACAGGGAGGGGGAGGAAGGTTATATCTGTACCCGCCTCCCCTCTGTGATAAAAGAACCGGACGTGATGAGGATTTTGTCACTTCCAGATTTGTCTTGTTGCTTGAAAGCCATTACCAGCTTCTACAGCATCTGATCAAACTGATCTTGGCTTGATCAGATGCTTTTGGAGGCCAGAGGAGAGTGATGGGGTCTAAAAAGACCTGCCTTGGCCCATGCTATCACAAGGGATGTTCATGGGGCCTGGGGGTAAGGGGGTGAAAGTGATCACAGTGGGTTAAACATTTTGGGGCCACGCAGGATCCCTTCATCAAGCATGTCATAGACTTGGAGGCACATATGCTTGAGACGACTACTACTACTACTACTACTACTACTACTACTACTTACTACTTACTACTTACTACTTACTACTTCTACTACTACTACTTCTTACTACTACTACTTCTTACTACTATTACTTCTTACTACTATTACTTTCTTACTACTACTACTACTACCTACCTACCCACTACTACTACCCACTTCAGCCCCGGAAGATTTACCCCCTTCCGAACCAGAGCACTTTTTGCGATTCAGCACTGCGTTGCTTTAGCTGACGATTGTGCGATGTTGTACCCAAACAAAATTGACGTCCTTTCTTTCCCACAAATGGAGCTTTCTGTTGGTGGTATTTGATCACCTCTGCAGTTTTTATTTTTTTGTGCTATAAAAAAAAAGCTAAAATTTGAAGAAAAAGCAATATTTTTTACGATAATAATAATTAATAAATATAAAAAATGATAAAATTAATTAAAAAAATAAAAACTTCTTTAGGCAGATATGTATTCTTCTACATATTTTTGGTAAAAAAAATTGCAATAAGAGTTTGGGCAAAAGTTATAGCGTCTACAATATAGGGTATAGATTTATGACATTTTTTATTAGTAATGGCGGCGATCTGCGATTTTTATCGTGACTGCGACATTATGGCGCACACTTGACACTATTTTGGGATCATTGTCATTTATACAGCGATCAGTGCTATAAAATGCACTGATTACTGTGTAAATGACACTGGCAGGGAAGGGGTTAAACGGGGCGATCGAGGGGTTAAGGGTGTCCTAGGAAGGTGTTCTAACTGTGGGGGAGGGGGATGGGCTTCCACTGACATGACAGTGATTACTGTTCCCGATGACAGGAGCAGTTAGATCCCTGTCATGTCACTAGGCAGAACGGGGAAATGCCTTGTTTACATAGGCATCTCCCCGTTCTACCTCTCCACTTCGTAGTCGCGGGCTGCCAGTGAACATCGAGTTCCCAGGACCCACGGGCATGTGCGCGCCCGATAGGCGGCAAATTTAAAGGGACATACAGGTACGCCCATTTGCCTGCCTGTGCCATTCTGCTGACGTACATCTGCGTGCGGCGGTTGGCAAGTGGTTAAAAGAGTAAAGCAAATGGATGGTACAGCGATGGCAAGCAATGTGAAAGCAATAACCCAACTACTAGTACCCAGTGTAAAGAATATTTTCCGTCACTGGCCTAATTTTAAAGCCGAACTAAACCCTCCTATCCTTTTCTGCTAAGGAAGCTGCCATCTTGGCTTGGGTTTGGTCTGCAACTGCCATGGTCCTGTACATGTGATAATTTTATGACACCAGCCATTTGATGGTTTGACAATTTGGTTGAGGGCGCAAGCAAACGTTACAGTATTCCCTGCATGCTGGGAATGTGTGTGTGTTTTGTTTTTTTTTGGGGGGGGGGGTTTAGTTACACTTTAAAAACCTACCGTAGGCTCTCCCACTGTTTGCAGGGTTCCCAATGTGTCAGGGCCCCAGATTGGTTGCCAGGGTTTTATTGGGAGGTGTGTGTGTCAACAAATTTTCTTTTGTGGTTTTTAAGCCTGCATTTACACCTGGGCGTAGGGTCTTTGAGAGTTTTTCTGGCCTTTTCTTTTGAGGTTTTTTTTTTTTTTTTTAATACAGCGTTTTTTGAGCTTTTGGCCCTTTTTTTTGCCTTTTTAGTGAACGATCATCTGTTGCATCATTTCTTGCTAGGCTTTTTTTAGCTTTTCTTCAGCTTTTATTCTTCTTCTTTTTTTCTCTTTTCCTCCTTTTTTTTCTTTTGTCCTTCTTTTTTTTTTTTTTTTTTTTTTTTCTTCTACAATACTTACTACTACTACTCCTTCCTAACACAAAATAAAATAAATTATTAGATTTAAAAAAAAAAAATACTTACCGACTATGTAACTATTAGACTGGCACCTTAATGATCACAACATACAGGGATATGCGATTTACTATTGACCTAAACGCACTCGCACACCACAGGTTGAACAGTATTTATGTTTCTTGTGTTTTGTTTTTTTTTTTTTTTTTTTTTTTTTGTTTTGTTTTTTTTTTTTGCAACCTTACTGACTAACTTTTTTGTTTATGTGTTATGTATTATTACATACGCTATTGTTTATAATGATTTTTAGTTGTGTATTTTACATTTATTTATCAATATAATATTCCTAATTTTTTTTTTTTTTTTTTGTTATACCCTTTTTCATTGGAACAGAAAATCGTGCAAAACCATGTGACAAAACTGTGCAAATGGCGCGTTTCCATTCATTTCTATGGGGGGGGGGGGGGGGGGGTGTGTAGGGAACCACAATTTCTGCCCAATTTGAGCTACAAAAAACTCTAGAACTTTTTTGAGTTTCAGGCATTTGGCTTTAGGCAACTTGGAGTGGAGATGTGAACCAACTCCATAGAGAATAATTGAATTTTTTTCTCTCCTTCAACTACAAACGCTGAAAGTGTGAATGGGGCCCCGTAATAAAGTGTATGTTTTATTCTAACATAGTTCATGGGCTTCATAGGAGCACAATTTTTTGACTGATCATGATTTGTAGCATTCTATGTGTATATTTTAGATTTCTATTGTCTACCAAGTTAGGGATGTGGACAGGGAGTTAACCCACCAAAAGTAGTGTGTGGGGTTGTTGGGTTTTTTTTTTTTTTTTTTTTTTTTTTTTTTTTTTTTAAAGTGGGGAGTTAATTAAAACGACCTTAGCAGCTCATTTTTTATGTCAACAATTGAAACAAAACTTGGTCTATTGTATAAACAGGTTTGTGTCCAAATCTTCTGAATTGTGTTGTAATCCAAGTTTATAGTCACTACATGTGGCTAGAACGTCGTGTGTGTGTGTGTGTGTGTGTGTGTTTTTTTTACTTTACTTTTTTTTTTTTTTTTTTTTTAAAGTGGGGAGTAATTAAAACGACCTTAGCAGCTCATTTTTTATGTCAACAATTGAAACAAAACTTGGTCTATTTGTATAAACAGGTTTGTGTCCAAATCTTCTGAATTGTGTTGTAATCCAAGTTTATAGTCACTACATGTGGCTAGAACGTTCGTGTGTGTGTGTGTGTGTGTGTGTGTGTGTTTTTTTTACTTTACTTTTTTTTTTTTTTTTTTTTTTTTGTGTGTCCATATAAAGTCAGCCAAGCAATGACTTTCATAGTTTTGGGGACCAAACATCTGCCTTCCTTTTTGTCTAGAGGAGAGCTTCCTTCTCTTCTCTTAAATAAATAGGTTTAGAGTTTTCATACTTCGGCAGATGCAGTCTCCACTACAGGTGGCGCTCAACCGCTGTGGCAATGCAGATGGAAGAGGACGTTTCTTTTTTGAGAAGCTCGTATTTCTCTGATTTCCTTAGTCACCGGGCAGTGATCCGGTTGGATGCACCCACCCCATGTGACCCTGGAGGACATCTTGGGTCAAGCAGAGTCTATTAATACTCTGTCCCCTAGGTTTGGCACTCCTCTATGCGAGGGGAGAGAGCAAGAGCAGGGACCAAGTCTACCTTTTTTTTTTTTTTTTTTTTTTTTTTTGGAAGTTTCCTGTTTGGGGTGTGGACCGGCCAGACTGCACTTTGCGCCTTGTGGTAGACGCGGTTGGCACCCCTGAGTCTTTTGACCGCTGTCAAATCTTTGCATAATTGTTAGTGGCACTGGATGGGTGAGATTCCCTGGTGTGTGGTGTTAACTGCTGTTTCAATACATCGTTCTTTGAAAATCAGGACTCTGGGGTTTTACTGCCTACCACACCACACTGCACCTACCCAACACGTGCTCATTTATTTATTTATTTATTTATTTATTTATTTTGCTTGACTGAGCAGTGGGTACATTTACTGAAATCTTTGACTTGGAATTTTGGCCCCCTGACTTTCCTTAATGCATTGTGAGCTCTATTCGGTGGTTAATAGAAGATTGTCTGCATTGTGTTGTGGTGAGATAAAGGGTTGGTAGAAACAATTCACCTAGGTTAAAGGGTCTCAATGGCGCTGTAACGGTGAAGAGCTTGTGGTCCCTCCTTTGCTTTCAGCTTAAATCCGGTCATTTTTTTTATTTTTCTTTCTTTTCTTGCAACCACAGTCGGTATTGATGGGGGAATCCCTCCCGCAAATCTTTTGTGTTCTCCCGTTGGAATACGCCATCCTGGCCGGGAAAACAGAGTGATTATTGCAGCTATAGCTGCTGGCAATAATCGCATGAAAAATCTGACAAGCTGGTTGTACCCAAGTTCATTGCTCAACTTGGAAACGATCAGCCTGCCCATACTGTACATGGTTCGCATCTTGGCTGGTTCAGCAGGGACACAATAGCTCTAGGGAGGCATTACCCTATCACCGCTCACTGTGTTGATCGGGGAATCAAACAATTTTCTTTCCTGCAGCTCAAAAACATCTATGTCCGGCTTAACTTTAGCAGCAGAAGAGTATGGTGGTTCTGTCATTCAACAAGAAATTACCTCCCACTCGAACAGCCAGGCTTTCAGCTTAAAGGAGAGCATTAAAGACAAATGATTCCATAGGCATTGTATTTTAGAGCATGTTGCAGTGTGCCAGTATTAACATGTTTGCAATGGTTTAATATACTCACTGGGGTCCCTTCATAATTAATTTTTATTTTTATTTATTTTTTTAAACCAGTAGTGATCTATACCATGGGAACCAAATGAAGGACAGATTTGGGCCAGGGGAAAACTGGGACAGATAGGACCTTCTATTGGGGGTCTGTATCATAAAATTTTAAGAACCTCTGCTTCAAATGGTCTGTTCCCACATCCTCTTCTCTTCTTCTACATCCCTGCAGCTATATAAATGAAACTCCTGCAATAACCAAATATTTAAGAGCCACGCTTCCCTTTTCAGCAGCTGGTGGTTTGGAACAGCTGAGGTTGAGCAGCCAAGTGAAAGAGCAGCACTTGGAAATGCTCCCAGTAATGTATGTGCACTCCATGGCAGAGAGCTTTAAGCACATGTGGCCAGTACAGTGCTTAGGGGTTGGCATTTCTGCCTGGCAGCACTAAGGTCAGTGGTCTGAATCCCAACTACGACACAACTTGCAAGGAGTTCTCAATGTGCTTGCATGGATTCCCTTTGAGTGCTCTTCCCACACTCCAAAGACATGCTTGTTGGTTAATTCTCTCTTTGGACTCCTGTCTAAATTGGCCTTAGTTATGTATGAATGTGATTTAGGGACCTTAAATTGTAAGATCCTTGGGGGCAGGGACTGATGTGAATGTACTGTATATGAAAGTGCTGCGTAATTTATCAGCACATAAATATCTATAACTATCATTCCTGCTTCCATTGCACACATGCCTCTGATTTGTACATAAGTGTGTGCTTGAATGCTTAGACCAGCCTTTCTCAACCCTCTCGGGACAGAGGAACCTGTGAAATAATTTTCCAGTTTAAGGGAACTTCCCAGGGTGCCGGACTGGCCTACCGGGCAACCGGGACATTTCCCGGTAGGCCGCTTGCCTTGGGCCGATTTGAGCCGTGGCTGCAGGCAGCGCTCCCCCTCTCTCCCTCCCTTACACAGCTGGAGAATGCTGTCTTTCGGAGCTGACTCTGATGTTCCGCTCCGTTGTGACAATAGTCCCGCCCTCCTCCTAGACCAGATCGTGTGATAGACAGAACACTGCGTCTATCACACGATCTGGTCTAGGAGGAGGGTGGACTATTGTCACAACGGAGCGGAACATCAGAGTCGGCTCCGAGACACAGCGGGAGATGCACCTTGAGGCTGCAATGACGGGCACCTTGAGGCTGCAATGACGGGCACCTTGAGGCTGCAATGACGGGCACCTTGAGGCTGCATTGATCTCTTGTATAATTTCTACATTCTCTTACCATCTTTAGTATCATGTCCTCCGTCTCTAATCCTCTCCTGTACCATGCCCTCAGCCTCTGACATCTTGACATCTCCTGTACAATGCCCACAGCCTCTGACCGTCTCTTGCATCATGTCGGCAACCTCTGACCATCTCTTGTCTTATCATGTTTGCAGTCTATCAGGGAGAGTCTGGAGAGGAGTCAAGAGTGAGAGCGCCGCCGGGATTGGGGTCATGGGAGAAGTCAGATTTGTGTGAACTGTGGAGAGGAGACTATAGGATAAAACCAGAGCCACCAAGCCGGAGCCGACTGATTAATCCCTGCACGGTGCACCTGAGAGGAGATCAGTGACAGCACCTCCAGTCTGAGGGGGGGGGGGGTCACTGATGTAAGGGGGGAGTGAATACAATAATGGAAGGGGGCACTGATATAAAGGTTTCCCCCTTGTGTCAGAAACCCACCCCACCTTACCTTAGTGTATTCTTTCTGGTGGTCTCTGGTCACCCCTACATTCCCAGAGTCCCAGGGTGTCCCCCTTGATGATTGCTTCACTTTTAACTGGGAATTTGCTATATCTCTCTCATCTCTCTCTCTCTCTATCATCTCTCTCTCTCTCTCTATCATCTCTCTCTCTCTCTCTCTCTCTCTCTCTCTCCTCTCTCTCTCTCTCTCTCTCTCTCTCTCTCTCTCTCTCTCTCTCTCTCTCTCTCTCTCTCTCTCTCTCTCTCTCTCTCTCTCTCTCTCTCTCTCTCTCTCTCTCTCTCTCTATCACTCTCTATCACCTCTCTATCACCTCTCTCTCTCTCTCTCTCTTCTCTCTCTCTCTCTCTCTCTCTCTCTCTCTCTCTCTCTCTCTCTCTCTCTCTCTCTCTTTCTCTCTATCCTCTCTCTCTGTCTCTCTCTGTCTCTCTCTGTCTCTCTTTCCCAGTCCGGCCCTGGGAACTTCTGCTAGAAAATACTATCTACAAGTCCTGACACATCGGTGTGATGGTCATTGGGAAGAATGTCTCCCTTACAAATAGCAGAAAAGATCAATGGTGTCAGTGGGAACTTTACTGAGGGGTAGAAGTTGCTTATTGCTCAAGGAACCCCAAGCAACCTCCTGGAACAGTGTTTGTCCATCTTTTTTCAATCAAGGCACCCTTTAAAATTTATGCAGAATCTTGGGACACCCCATTCTAAAATGTGAAAAAAAATAATTGTTTTACATAATGTAGCAACATTCACCCGTGTAGGAACCCCAAAAATAGATGATTTATTCTTCCAAAATAAATACACCTTTGCACACTGGTACTGACTAGTGTTCCAATGTTTCTGTTCTCTTCTCCCTCCATTTCCCTCCCTCAGTCAGCTAAAGCGACCCCAGTACCCCAGTGCTCACAGGGGGTGGGAGGGCAGTGCAGTGTAGGCACCCAGTGTTCTCCTTATCAGCCAATTACCTAATTGGTGATTAAGACACTGGGGGCTAGAACGTTGTAATTGTGCACAATGAAATCTTGTGGCTTTATGTAACTAAAAGGCAGGCTTGATCCACTCTCTGGCTCATATACAATTTTTGAGGAATTACTGTATAGCCGTTATGGAAAGGCACACCTAAAGGCACCCTGTTTGAAAAAGGCTGCTCTGGAGGAACCCTTAGGTTCCATGAAACCCTGGTTGAGAGAGCCTGGCTTAGACTATTGCCTTTTTTGAAAATTGGAAAGAATTTTTAGATAAGATTTTTTCAAGAAGCTATTTATATTTGATTGATTTTCTTGAGAAAACTTGTTCACGTGTCAGATTTGTCTGATTACCGTATGTTATCTTTGGAAGTTAGAGGAAGGAACAGAGTCTTTCAGCAGCAAAGAATGGTTCTGGAGAGATCATTCGATGCGAGTAGCAGATTTCTTGGGCTGCACAAAGTTGGGAGTTGAGGTGTGTTGATCTTGTGGAAGGCTGCAGTCTGCCCATGTGTCAAGGATAGTGTATTGAATCGGTTCAATTCCAGCATAAAAATAAAATGTATTTACTTTTTAAATTTAATGGACTTTATTAGGTTTTAGTCAGCCTTATTGTTGTTTTTCTTCTTCCCTAGTTTGTGGCAGCATGGACATCCGAAACGATGTGTCTCAGCTTCGTAAGTTGGAAAACTGTACAATTATCCAAGGCAATCTACAGATACTGCTCATGTTCAGTACCAAGCCTGAAGATTTCGAGGCCTCAGCTTCCCCCGTTTTAACCATGATCACGGAGTACCTTCTCCTCTTCCGTGTCTACGGTTTGGAAAGCCTCCAAGAACTTTTCCCAATTTGTCCATAATTCGTGGCACTACCTCTTCTTCCATTACTCCCTGGTGGTTTTTGAAATGCCACATCTGAGGGAAATGGGGCTTATTAGCCTCACCAACATAGTGCGAGGGGATGTCCGCATTGAACGTAATCAGGAGCTCTGCCACATTTCCACTATTGACTGGTCGCTGTTGTCTGAGAATGGGGAAAACTACATTGTTGGCAACAAACCTATAGAGGAATGCACTGATGTCTGTCCTGGGCTCCTGGACTCCTC